>OZ018315.1:4315406-4934738 GCA_963969455.1 Arge pagana
CATTTAATTAAAACTCGACGAATCCGATGCACGTGTATCATTCTCCATGTGTTTACAGGCGTAGAACCATCGTGAGACTGGTCGACAGGTAAACATCGAATGAACGGAAATGTCTGTTTCTTCTATTCCGAGATCCATTAAATGAAATTTGAATGTATGATCACTATAAGAGTAGAATCGTTATAAATAGCCACTCGCAGGCATTAGAAATGATTCGTTTGGAATCCACTTCTGTTCACAATATTTCTCGCAAAATATCGCCTCACCAGACTCAACAACCGAAACGACTGGGCCACAGTTTCACTACGATTTACTAGAGATTATCTGACGAATGCTGCTGCGAGGCAGTGTCGAAAGTACTCGAGCAAGAAAAAAAAAAGAAAAAACCACTCCGATTTCACTTTGACGCGGCCGATTTTATTATTCTGTCTGATTATTCTTGTCTCCGATTCGAATGCGTTGATGCCTTTATTAAGTACCTATGCACACGTTTTCCGCCAACTTACACGTTTTTCAGCGAATATGTGTCGCGCGACCGTATCCATCGATCGCCACGTGTCAGCACAAATTTGACGTGACGTACAAATATTTCGAAATACTTCCCCGTAATCGAGGGCAATTGAAAATCGGCTACCGGTCGCGTTTCTCGAATTTACAGTGTCTACGCGCGTTTTACAGTTCGCGCAATCGAGACATTTCGCGTAAGTACTCGCGGCAGTCTGATCTCACTCCCACGATCGCCACTGAACAACATGACAACAAAACGTCGCGCGCAAACAGCTTTTACTTTCAAATATCAGTTGACTTTGATCACTTGTAACGTCGGGTCCCAGTAACGTATCTAGATACTTGGATCTAGGACACCAATATTTCTGCAACGTTTCGATCCGACGACGACGAATTGTCGTTACTTCTACGCACATCAAACAAACTTTGTCGAATATTTGCCCCATTAAAAACACACCGTTGACGTTCTTCTCTCTCTTTCTCTCTCTCCAACGCGTTACTGTTCAAACAAGCGACGATCCGGGGAATTCGGGGCAGCAGTATTTTATTTCTCGGCGAACCGGTGAGAGATTTCTCTGCAATTATGAAAACCGGCTCGATCGTTTCTCGAACAATTCAAGATTCGTTCTCCGTTATAATGATAATAATAACAATAATAACACTACTGTCAGCGTGGCCTTTTTTTTTACTCCAAATTTCTGGTCAAGGTCACGAAGTCGTTGCTTATTCGTGATACGTAATAAAGACCCAACAACGATATCCGCGATAACCAATCGGGCGGTAATATCCATTATACGGTTCGTTTTTCAAACGTATCGTAACAGGAAACCGACGATACCTAACAGGTATACCTCTCAATGATGCGAATGCAACGTGCAGCAACGCACCGCGGTATAAATCAGTCACACTTGTACAGGATGCGGTCGCGAAGGATTGCCACGCAACGTGGCGGCAGTTTCGCGTTGCTTTTCGCCAAACGTTCGTTGACCCAGAACCGGAGAATTTCTCGACGACCACGAGTCTGTACCGCGACAAGTGAAACGCACCGAATAACTCCACGTGCGAATAAAGTTCTCCGCAGTTAAATTATTATTACTATCATTGCTATTATTGTTGTTATTATTATTGTTGTTGTTGTTGTTGTTGTTGTTGTTGTTGTTGTTGTTGTCGTTGTCGTTGTTATTGAGGTTAGCCCATCACTCTTGTCATCCACTACGGCATACGCGAGGCGTTTGTACCAGTAGCAACCTGTCTCTAGGAGTGATGTGAACGAAAGACACGTTTCACTGCTACGACTCGCTTCGCGTCACGCGAAACCCGACTGAAGTAGACTAGTCACACGTAGATATTTTTTCACCGTTTACCGCTGTAAAACGAAGGTCGACGGGCTCGTATACGATACATACTCATATATGTAGCCGATATGAACGCGCCATGGAATTCTACCACGTGTTGATCCTCCTCCCCCGTGCGCTTAGAGGAGTTTCGTGTTCAATCGGCCAAAGAAAGGCACTCATTGTCGGTAAAAATTGTCCGTCATCGCTTAAAGTGTAAAAAAATATGCGTAAAACATTTAACGTTTTAGCGTGTTGATTCAACACAATCGTCAGTGTTGGCCCTCACAGTCAGTTTTTCAACACACGAAAATGTTATTTGCCGTTACTGTAACACAGAGCTGTGTTACTTTATCCCTGCACTCGAAATAGGGGAGACCGAGGCAAAATGAGACTGCAGGGTAAAATTGAACGCGGGGTAAAATGGGACCCGTCGTATTAGCATGTGGGCCGGTTTAATCGATTGTCTCATTTTGCGCCGGGGTCTTATTTTAGCCCTTGTTCCCATTTTACGCCGGGGTCTCATTTTTCCCCGGTCTCCCCTAACACTAATTTTGTGTTAACACACATTTTTGCGTTACATTTGACGGACATTCTTTTACTGCATATCAACTTATTGATGATGCTTTTCTACGATAGCAAAATCTAACATATCACGGTTGCTCGATAGCTGAATAATAATTATTCACATAATAATAACAATAATGATTTATACAAAGTTTGTTCGAAGAGAAGGTTCGTTTTGTCTTTGTATAGAGTATTATAATACTCTTTTTAATGTACCATTGATCGTCATTGGACATAGCTCACACGATGAGCTAGAAAAATTATCGATGGAATGTTCAGTTTTACAAAAGTTCACTGTCAGTCAATTGATCAATTTGAAATGTTACAACATAATTCAATTCTCAACGATTAGCAACAAGTTCCGGCAGTTGAAATTTTGTTGCGAATAATTCATGACGAGCACTAAACTTATTCGAGCGTCGGCATTTCGTTATTGGAATTCGCGTGCGTCCTTTTGCATAAGAAGTACAATTAGGTACGCACAATTGACTGGTGGTATTTCAATCATTTATCGATACAGGAAGGTACACTCACGTAGGAATGTCAATTTGGTAAAACAAGGTCATATCCAGGTACATACATGCTTCCGACCAACGATGATAGTCGTCGAGTAAGCCATTATATCAAATCTATCTACGCTTTATCGTTGGCTTAAAGCAATCGAATTTCCGTCTCCTCTGAGCATACAAGTTTATCTTTAGCTATCGATAGCCATAGTACTTATACTGAACGAGTTCACTGCCTCGATGAACTTGGGTAACATCGGAGTACGAAGCATGCCAAGCAACTTCAATATTAACTAACCATCGCTCGAGACGATTTTGTTGATCATTTTTTCCTACGATTGTACGTATGCGATTCTTGCAGTATTCGCAACTGGAACAACTGATATTCAATTGATGATAACGCTAAGTCTAAGATCCATCGGATAAGTATCGAGTTCATCGGGTCTGAAATTATAGACTCTAATTTGCCAAGACAATTGTATCGATGGAAATGCATTTCAATACATTTTTCATAGACTTAGCATTACAGTAATTTTTATTCCAGCGAAAATGTCTCATTTTTCTCTCATTTTTCAAACCTATGTAGGTGTGTTTCTAACGAGCAAGAAAATTCATGAAAAACTGATTCTCGTACCACCGTATCGATGAAACGTGAGAAAAGTAAGAAATGTTAACATGATATATGTAATAGCACTGCCAATAGCAATAACACGGAATCCATAATATTTATCAACGCTTCCCAAGATATCAGCATCTCGTATTCTGAATGCTTGTTACGTTATCGGCAACCTACCAGTAGAACTGCGATACCACTGTTCCCAATACCTGGCAGTGTGGAGCGCGAACAATATTTTTTATGCCACGTTAGTTCCAGTTTCGTTGACGTAGATTGTTATTTGAAAAAATAAGTATAACTCTGACGATAAATTACCAATTGTACAAAAACTCATATGGCATAAATAGAAATGATGCATCTCTGCTCGATTCATTTTCATAGAGAATACATAGGTAACGGTAACGTGATTTCTGTGATGTTCATTCCTCCAACGAATTCTTCATTTATGATTCGTGACTCTAGTTTCATTTCACTTATCAAACTTTGTCGACAGTTCATTGTATAGTTGACAGTATCGCCAGTCCATGATTACATGAATGGAAGAAATCGTAACGATGGTACCAGTTTACCGAATCAACTGTTTGAATGTAGTATTGAATCGCGAAAATAAATAGGCATCAACACGTGTTTGATATTCTGATGTGTATCATTGTTGCACTCCAATTTGGTCAATTGCTATTTCGTTGTTCAAAGATTTAATTAAGTGGTGCATGTTACTTGAATTGAAAGATTACGCTGAATTAGCGGTGAAGGGATTGTGATGCTATCAGGATGACTAAATTAAGGATTGCGCAAATCCTCCAGCTCGTCAATGGCTAATGGGAAATTGGTCGTGTAAGTTGGCAATTGTTAGGGAGCAGAGAGATTCCCCGAAGCTCTAGAACAAACTGATAACTTACAATGGGAGGAGGTTTCGTCAAGCCGTACGCTGCGCTCGAGGTAGGCGTTGTTCCCTCCCTGTTGGGATGCTGGCTGCTGATTGACGTCTAGCATGTCTTCGTCGCTGCTAATTGTTGCCGCTCTGTTGATCAAACTCGATGGTCGCAGACGAGCGTCACCACCACTTGTACCGTTTAAGCCATGTCCATTCTGCACAACAAACGTCACTTGCAAATAAATACTCCAGAATTACAAATGTAAACCAGAAATGTGCTAACTGTGTCGAAGCTGGAATCCCAAGAAAGATTCATAATAACTGTTATTCGTTAGAATTTGCAATTACATCCGAACATACATTCGATGTGATGAACAAACGAAGGCGAAACGAATTCTACTCGTTTATTCTTTCGATCTAACACTGGAAAGATATATTGAGAGGAATGTAATTAGGAAGGGAATCTTGGGATTGAATTTTTGTGGATTACCAACAGGAAGATTCTGATCCCAACTCAATATTCTCAACTACAGAGTGTTAGTGAGATTGTTAAATATTAATACATGAGTGACTG
Source organism: Arge pagana (assembly GCA_963969455.1). Lineage (NCBI taxonomy): Eukaryota > Metazoa > Arthropoda > Insecta > Hymenoptera > Argidae > Arge > Arge pagana. Next base: position 4,320,385 of record OZ018315.1, read on the forward strand.
TGTTGCTTCAACTAGAACGAGGAAACGAATCTCTCAAATATATCTAAATGTACGAGTTTTCCCACAAATGTGATTATCTCAAAGATATGTTGCAAAGATATGAATGAAGCTAGGCAAGATATTTACATGAAACTTCCTCGAAATCAGGCGTCTTAAGAGTGATCCATAATCTAAGTACGACAGGCGTTATAAGTATCTTTTCCAACAGTCGTACGAGGTTTGATGTCGTACCAAAACTTCTTGTACGAACTATAAAGCAAGAAAGAAGAAATAGAAAACTTAAGCGAGGGAAAAAATAAAGGTCGCTTTAATTAATTGAATATAATATTGAACCAGTTCTACTCTTCTACTTAAAATCATTTTTTGCAGGCAGACTTTCCTTACGAGGTAACAACATGCACCGTTAACAACATACATTACGTCGGGGTTGTAAACATAATTATAATATCAGATACCATATGTAGGTACAATAATTCACAAAGATCAGACTACGCAAATGCATGCGAGCACATTTTCTGAGAATTTTTTCGATGGCCACGCTACTTTCTGTATTAATTATATCATCGATATCGTGTCCTGAAATGATTGGTCAGTGGATTTACAATCGCATGAAAAAATTATTGTAACTTCAGGCTGACGTACGTAGTGGATTTCTATTCATGCAATGTGACGAGAAAGAAGCAAAAATTTCACGAATATAATAACTTGTGTAGAATTAGGAAAAAACAGTTGTAGCTTATCCGTTGAATATTGAACAAAGTGCTACGATCTTGTTGTCCATCGAGGAATGTGTACGGGGTGAATCGAGAATATAATTAGTTATGAATGGTAAAGAGCTGATAAGTAATAATGAAAGGAAAACGTATAAAATGATTAACGAATGCCTACCTTCGCATCAACAGAATGATACGTAGTGGGCGTTGTGGTCGGTTGTGCATAACCCGAGGAGGAAGTTGAAGCCGACGAGGAAACAGTACCTTTCAGCGGGAATTTCTCCATGGTATGGCGATGAACTATTATGTCACATACACGCAACAAGTCTCAGTGAAAAAACAATAATAATTCGTTTGAAAAAAAACTGTACGAAGAAGCGATTGCATTAAAAACTTAAATGTTAGTTAATATCTTGCTCGAAGAGATAGCCAATTCGGTTGATAACATTTTTCACATAAGACTCGTTGTCCGAGTTACGTTGTATGTTATTTGATGTTATACGAACACAAATTTACCGTTCCGATTATATGCCACCTGTGCAAATCCCAAGCTACGATTAAAGCTGTTGTCAGAAGCACAAACCACATCGGTTACAATTATTGGTACATATAGTAGACTGTCGCAACAACGGTAGTGGGAATAATGTAGATTCAAAGAGAAATTGCAAACAGGATAATTGTAATTAGTCGTATTACTTGATATACTTGACACGAGTTGGAACTAATGAGTATGACAAAGTTCATAGTAATTAGTCAAATTTGGACTATCGGCCAAATGAAAGATTAGGATTGCGACATTCCATTGTATTCGCTGGACACGTGTAATATAACGGCGACACGATGAAAATTTCGATTGTATTCCACTTTTCCTTTTTGCTTTACAAGTGGGCTCACAGTTTAATTTATGAGAGATCGATGTAACATGACTATCGATCTGTTTCAGACCACTGACCTACGACACTGCTAACTTCAACATGCAGACGAGTCAAGATTCTAATCATGCAAGGATAAATTATTTTTCGATAACTTCAATCTCATGACGTGGGTAATGTTTTTCAAACATGTAGAGCAGTCGTACAATTGAAAGAATACACCCAATTATAATTATATCGAGTCGAAATCAGCTGACAAACGGCAGCATTTTACTGTATCGAAAACAGATAGATTAGATCGTTGTCTGTCACCATCGTGGTGATATATTACCTCGACAATATATCACTCGTCAAGTATGGTGTCTTGGCTAAAATGATTACTCGGAAGCTACATATGCGATATCGTGCTTGCATTGATTCCTGCCTGATAAATCACATTATTAATAACAAACAGCAGAAAATAGCATGTAAGCATGACAAAGAATCCGTTGCACACAAACTACCGATTGGCTAATTTATTGGTGATATTTGAATCAAACTTTGATGATCGATGAGAATTGTCTAATAATAGACAAGTAAGAGATACGAATTATATTATTGATCATTGTCATTAGCAACCAACATTGTCATTGAACTTTAATCTTCGAAGTCCAAAACTCGTTTTCTCAAAGTTTTTTATTTTTGAATGCATCAAAGCGATATATGGTACAATTGTGTTACTAAGAGTGTATCAAATACTTCAGTAACAAGATATGTAAATATACATGATTCAAGAAGCCTATAAGCTGATAGTTGCATAATGAATGGCAAATGTTTCGTGTCAACTTAACAAATCCTTACGAATGTATCCTTATCTGTTCGTTACTTGTTTTGCAATTTGCGAAAACATCAAACAACTGAGCTTCAGTATATATATATATATATATATATATATATATATATATATATATATATATATATATATATATATATGTATGTATGTGTGTGTGTGTGTGTGTGTGTGTGTGTGTGTGTGTGTGTGTGTGTGTGTGTATACATGTACAGACCGACGATATTCATAAGTCATCTTTGCAAATTGATATGAACATAGCAACGAAAACAATGCATTTCCATCAGATAATAAATGCTGTTCATTGTCCAAATGACAAAGGTACGTCACATGATAAAGCAGAGAGAGAGAGAGTGGGATTTTGAAGCAAGAAAAATTCTGTAACATTTAATGGCAGAAAAAACGTTGCAGCATATAACGTAAGTTAGAAATTCGTGACTTTCGTGAAAGGATGATGAAACGATTTGAAAATTAGCATGTAATCCCGTGAATTAGTTTTCCCAAACAAATTTTTATAAAAGGATGTGTCATTGGTGTTCCCGAATATTTCGTTCATCATCGCAGGAAATCACACGTAAACAGTACATGGCAGACGTAGACTGAAACCAAGCGTGAAGCAGTCGAAATGCATATGCGACGTGTGTTAGTGATGCATAGAAGTTTTTGATACTTGACACCTCGTGACAACTCACCATTTTCCGTGAAATTCCACCAGGAAGAAATAAGTAGCTTAGATAACCTTGACGAATAGGACAAAAACTACGTTCTTATACTAAACACATCACAGTGAGAAACGTCATTCGTTGGAAAATAGCGAGAAGGTAAGAATTCGGAATAGAACCGAATATTACCGTTAATCCATCACCACTGTAATCATGTGACCGAGTCTATTTCGTTTTATTGTTTCGTACGACTTGTCCGAATCTCCACTCACTAACACGACTCGAGTCAAGTACTGTCACACAGAGTAGTAACGTGCTGGCAATCACTACTACGCGCATGCAATTATAGACGTAAATATCACATCCTATGCGAATCCTTCTTTCACCTGTATTCTCTTCGGTATAAACGGCTCACGCGTTCATTGCAAGCGACGCGTCGTTGACTAGAAGAATGGGAAATTGCAGCGAAAGCAGAGTGATACGTACATCTGACGAACCTCGCTTACACACGCTCGCACAAACATCGAATCTACAATCCATAGGTAAGTATCCTACCGTCGACTGCTGTCGACGATGCAGCTCCTGGCTGTGCCCAGCCGCGTTCCGAAACTTTTCGAGAACGATAAAAATTCCCCAAATACGTTCCGAAACACAAGAATTTGCAACCAGAAGCATCGAAAGCGCATGCGCGATACAAAACATACACGCGAGCTTGCAATAGCCACCACCGCGGCGCTGCTAGCGGCCAACCCTACCAACCCAACGCGTTCCAAAAATACATCCATACGAGCAGCGCGAAATACAAATTATTATAACATGACATATTATGTTCAAGCTCGCATAGAAACGATTCATGCAAATTTCGACCTTCTCCGACCACATAGAAGGCAATTACCAGATAGTGCGTTAGGAATGTTGAAACGTATTACGACAATATTCGAGATTATGGAGAATAGTATAGAGTAACATCGTTTAATGATGATTTTTATGCTTATTATTACTTCAGATATACACGATGGATGGGACGTTCTGAAAATAGAAATCGTATGATTATTTTGAGATACCAAAGTAACTTTACCGTATCCAATTGAAATATTTGTATCCATTCGGTAAGTACGAGATGGTATTTAATAACAATCGATGAAATAGATGAACTTCAACAATAATCTTTGAAAACCGATGCAATAAGTCGCACCTATTCCCGTTATATTGTCAGTATATACATTACCAGATGAATTCGAAGAAATTGCAGAGATTCGTTTACAAATATACCTATTATACCCAAGACATTGATAATTCCTCACGAAAGTTTTTGCACCATTTCTCACAGGACTCCTCACAACGCTGTCAACGTAGCCGACTGACTTGAATAAAGAATTTCTTTTTATCTCCGAAGATTAATCATACATATTAATGACCATCTGCTACCTATTATAGCGATTACAATAACAAAGGGATACGAGTTATCTTACAACTCCGGCTGTATTATACTATAAATATCATATGCATTTTGTCATGTACCTTAGTTCGTTTCACATTCCCATACCTGCGCTCTAGTCAACACGAGCGAAGACTCCATCAAAAATTGTACATTTTTGATGAGATTCGTGAAATTCAGAACAATAGTCTTCTAATATGATCTGATAATAAATTTCAAATCAGTATCGGCGTGGAATCAACTATTTCGAAAACTTTGATCCGACACATTTTGCATGTGATATAAATTTTTAATCCAATTGAGGCGTATTTCAGCGAATACACTTTTAAATATATCTCATCTGTTTTACCACTTCAATATACAAAATTAGTCCGCATTCCTCTCGTGCCACGTAGCAGGCAACTAGATTAGCGAGAACGTACGACAGGTTGCCCGTTGATCCCAATCACTCGAGTCACCTATTTTTGTACAAATAAAAATGGACGAAATTATTTATAAAGCCAGAAATTGTTTGAATTATCTAACATAGAAATAGAATGAAAACACGAATATTTACAGTAGAATTAAATTCTGCGAATTAGCGAAGGACGAATAACCATGTTTATCACGCAGACAAATAACGCATATTCAAGATAAACCATATTTATTATAGAGAAAAATAAAGCACTTGTTATTTAAATTAATACGAATTATACCGTAAATTTGAATAGCCTCGGAGACAAAAAACATCGGTAACGACACACATACTATGTACCTTAACGATACCGATCGAGGTAAGAAAACGCATCAGTTTTCCATCGACGTGACACGTTTCGAATGACGCGACGTATTCGATTTGTAATTAGTATTTTATCGATGGAAAGTAACATTATTCCATTATCGAACCCGAGGCAACGTTCACAAATTCGTAATTTACACGATCCAAACTGCTCGGACAATTTCTTTTCATTTTACTCGTAGGAGCTGAATTTTATTAGATTGCGCAAATCGCGATTCCTTCAACATTCCAAAGGGGAAGAAATTCGAAACTAATTAAAAAAACGTCGAAGGGTGTAACATTTTGCCGAGAAAATCCACCCGAGTCGATGATTCATTCTTCTCCATTCCTCTTACATAGATGTCGCACGTTTCCCAATTTTTTTGAACATTCCATCGAGAGGATGAGAATACAGGAACAAATTTCGCTCTGCCCGCAGCTGATACAGCTCAGGTGGAGTGGAAATAATTAGTCTATCTGTCAATCTGATAACTCGATTCCGAGTTCACCAATGTGAACGGCTAACTAAGAGATACGTGATTCGTTTTTACGGATTACTCGAAAAGGTATCAGTGCGCCGCGTTAATGCCAGTCGCGTTACTCTAATTGTGACATCGTCGGAAAACCCGCACAGTGAATGATACCATTTTTTCGACTACCGTGATACGTGATTAACAACGATGGTGTTCATTGGAGGCGCGTTACTTGCCATTTTCGGTGCTATCGTCACCATAGGCGGTGGATTATTTGGTTTTCACTTCTTTCCTGATCTGGTCACCGAACGAATCGTCGAGGTATTAAAAATGATAACGTGAAAACCACGACGATAGTCGATGGAGCAATTTATTACACTGATTTTTTTCAAAGAATACACGAATTGCGAAGATCGAAAACTTCATTTTCAAAGCGTCGTGTCGCCATACGAATTATACAATCACGCCGATTCGGTCGAGGAGAGTCGCGAATAATTTTCTTACGAAATTCCAAATAATTTTGGTACCTGCTCGCCTAAATCTCGAAGAACTGCTCGGCATAATTTCACAACCGAATCGCCAACTCCTACTTCGCTCGTTTTCTCGTAAATTCGCAAAACAGACCCACTTAGGCGGTTCCGCGAGATGCGAGACTTCGAATACGTTTGTAACGAGCAGCACGCGGTTGTTGGGAATGGAATTTTCGATGGAAATTTTATAGAAATATCCATGTACTTTCATCACGAGACACGACGGGCTTAAAAAAGACGTTAGAGCTAATGGAGTTCCTGGATATTTGGAAATAATTTGAAAGCGGTATGACATTCGATGCGTGACACAAATTGGCACGTATCAACGTGTCGATTTTTCCATTTAATAAATTCCCAATCGAGGAAGACGTTCGCCTCAAATTGTCTCACTCGACATCTCGACGAGGAATAAATACGGACTCTTGCATCACAAAGGTGAACGACCTATTATCGCCGGGATCACGGACATCTACAACCGCTTTCCCAATATCTTCGTGATCTATTACTATTTTATTAACGAACCAACTTTCAGATTTTTCGATGCACACAAACGAAATCCCTCGCTTTTCCATCGCAATATCTTCGTGTGTTTCTTGTTAACACGCTCTTATTAGCTAGGTGTGTGCGTCCACTTCACAACGTCGAATTAAGTCGAAAGTATAATATTTGTGTTTAACGCTTCAACTTCAAAACGTCGAATCTAAAATCTTTTTTTTAACAATTGAAAATCGAAAATTTTGAGAAACTTAAAAATAAGAGAATAAATTATGGTTTCAAAAAACTCAAAAACACACTTTAATGGTAAACCGAATGGAAAGTAAAAAATAAATTTCACTATGAGAATTGATTAACGAGAACATTAATGTCAATAAATTTATAAACAGTAGATAATATAAAAACAATCAGCCCACGGGCTTTTTACAGTGACATCAATTTTCTCTTCGATCACTTTATTCTTATGTTGACATTTATTTTTCACTTTCTAGATCGCTTCGTAACTTTTTTAAACGATCATTTTCTTTACGTCGTTCTGTGCTACTCAACTGCTCGCCGATGGATCGGAAGACGGCTTTGTGAATTTTGGTCATGTACGCAATAGTTAAAAATGTTGGATAGTCAACCCGGCAGAAAGGATTTGTAGAGTCATCGATCAAACCGACACGATCCGATTCTAAGCTCCGCGCCTTACACAACAAAATATCGGTGAAAGCAGTTGGATCGCTGATAAAAAAAAAAAATTAGTTCGCGTACAATCGTACAAAATACTCCAACTTTAAGGCATCCTGAAAAAATGTGCCCTTTTCTCGCATCTGGCTTGTTTATCGCGTTCGTTGATGATCTTTCGATCATCGATTTTCGAGTTCTCGTATACAATCGCAATATTTGTGTACCAAAAAATTTGTGGCTACATTTGGGCAGATGAAGCTAAAGTTTTAACATTTTTGGTAGCTATTTCGAATTTTGAAGTGAACGTGCTCAGAAACTTGCGCACGTTCGACCAGATTCAGACTTATTTTCCCGAATTTCCGTGGAATCCGACACATCGGCACGCATTTGAAACAGGCGGAAACGATTCTATTCGGAGATTGTTGACTGGACGGAGAAAAATGATGTCATCAGTCACCACACAATGTAATAATTGTTATGATAATTATTATCGTGATAGATACCGGTTTCGAGAAACGTACGTTGAGATTTGGTTGAGATGTCATTGCGAGTAGACAAAGTTCAAGGCCGTTGTATATCCCGACGCCAAGGCCGAATGATTCCTAATAAAAAAGCGATGCTTTTTTCGATAAAAGTTCCGTAACAAATCCCACTCCGAGGTAGAAATGAAAGTACGATTCGAGGCTCGTGTTAAGCGATACTTAAATTTCGTTCGTTTCAATATTTGTCATCGTCCACCTCCACACACCACTTCTCCCACGATGAAACGGTCATCCGTGCCAATAAAAAACCATCGATAATCAAACAAAAGCGTCTACCAATTGGGCGGAATTATGCAACAACGTCGTAACCAACAAGCATGAAACGCCGAGATTTTAGCGATTTTTTTTATTCATTTAATGTCGTTTCCCACGACAATAAATTCAACAATTTCAATGTTTCCCCAACTGTTTCTATTTCCTATGAGGCAGAAGAACAAGTTATTGAAGTATTAAAAAAAGTGTAAAGTTAATTAAAAAGTCAGTCAATTCGTTTTTGCGAAAAGGGCGAATATTAATTCGCATCACGCGATAACATCTCAACTGTAATAAAAATGTAGCTACCCCAATCAAAATCATTAACTTCAGCTATTTTATATCAAACTTTCGTCATTTCCAATTTTGATTTTGTTTTTATGATTAAAATTGATTTAACCAAGGTAAAACTGAATAAAAACAGAAGATAACGATTGAATGATTAAACAAACGGATAATAATGTTCGAGATTCGTTTGTCTCGTCTTCTAGTTCGGCTACTTCCATCCGGGAATCCAAGTCTTCGTTGTATCCATCAAACATCTTCTTCTATCGTCTCATCACCAATTAAATCATTGTCAAATTCATGGTCAACTTCGGGGATCGAACGCACGTACGATTTTATATCGTTCAATTCAGCTCGAGCCACAGCTTCGCCATGGAGCCACAACGAGGTCGAATTATTGGTACAAATATCGTTTACGAGCGCATTTGTTCCTCTTTCTTTGACGTCAATTTTTTGTTCACGAGGCTTTTTTATTTTCGGCGTTATAATCACGAGTATTAATCGCCGTGGTTGTAGTAACTCGAACTCGAAAAGACCTTGGTAACACTGGAAACTCGAAGCTGAGGTAAACTATCCAAAAACGTAAGTACGAATAACAGGTATAGTAGGAAACGTAGATACGACGTTTTTGCGAAACGGGATTTTTGAACAACGCTGTAAATAGTCGCGACAATTAGTCAATAGGTGGCGCCGGGCTCAAATTGAACCTATTGCACCGCAGCGTCATTTTCCGAGTACGTTCAACGTAATGACTCGATTTTTTTGAAAACGTCGGTCGAGACGTTATCGCTTGATTCCATTCGGTTATTGGTCTATGAATTATCAAAGTGCAGGATACGTTTGCAGAGTTCGAATTGGTTTTCATTTTCAGATGGTTCAATTGCGAAATGGGTCGGACGCGTACGAGAGATGGGAAAATATCCCGATACCGATCTCTTACAAATTTTACTTCTTCAACGTGACGAACCCGAGCGAAGTTCAAACGGGAGCGAAACCAATTGTCACGGAAATCGGTCCCTTCGTCTACAAGTGAGCGAAACAAAAAATATGAGAAAGACTATATTCCATGGATATATCCTCCATAATTCGTAAACGTCAATGAATTTTAGGGAGCACAGGTCGAGGCTGAATGTTACCCTCGATGAGCCGGATATTTTGACTTATTACGAAAAAAGATTCTTCGAGTTTGACGAGGAAGCATCGGCACCGCTTACAGAATACGATGAAATAACAATCGTTCATATGCCATTGATGGTAAGTGAAAACAATATTTTTAAGTCGAAAGTACGAATTGGAATTTTTTTATTTTTTCATATAACGTCAGTAAGAGTCAGGAAAATATAGTACCTACAAACTTGCTCGCGCGCCCGCACTATCGCCACCACCCTCCAAAATATGGCTTGAAAATGATCGCTTACAGTTTTTGCATTTTTCTCGAAAAATGATCGCTTCTGGCAAAAAAATGCATAGAACATAAAAGATGCGTTTTAATTAGATCTACAACTTTTGTTCGAAACATTTTTCCAATTTTTGTGTACTTTTTGAGATAATCGCGAAAAACCATCATTCCAGCACCATGTAGGGTTCCTTCCTCATTTTCAAGGTCAACGATGAAAATAGAGCAAAAAAAAATTTTTTTTTGGGGATTCTGACTAGAACCTCCCCTCATGGAGATTATGGATTACTCGTCAAACGAAGAGTAGGTCTGCACGTCTGTTAAGCGTTTCAACGTCGGCGAAACTATAAGATTGGTGATTTTGAAAGAGTCAGAATAATCATGATACGAAATGATTTTTCACCGTTTCCGGTAAATTTCTCGGATCGTGAGAAAACAAGTTTATGTTTTCTGCTCTAGGCGGTCGCGACGATGACGGAATACGTGAGTGTCACCGGAATTACAGAATTATTCGCCCTGAACACGGCCATTCCAACGATCTTTGCAAGCCCCACATCCGTATTTCTGCGCACGACACCGAGGGCATTTCTATTCGATGGAATTTACATATATTGCAACACCACCAGCCCCATCCCGAGAATCGTCTGCAATCGTATCGCTACGATGGTACCGGAAACGATGCCTCAAATGGACGACGGTAGCTTTCGATTCGCCCTCCTCGATTACGTGAGCATAATTCATTTATTATTTACATACACATAGAATAATTAGCCATAGACACACGAACTAAAAAGTAAAAAATAATGTCATCATGAGAATAAAGTGATTAACGGGAAAATTAATGTCGTCCTAAAAAAGCGTCATATTATTTAATGTTTATTGTTCTTATCAAAACGCGATTTTTAGTTGTTTTTTAAACTATAATCTATTTTCTTATTTCTCAGTTTTTCAAAATTCTTAAATTCGAACTTGAATCAAATGTATTTTTTTTAACAAGCGTGTTAAAAATGGTCCGTAGTTTCCGAGCTGGTTGCTTTGTTTCGTCGATTTTACATTGAAACGATAAGTACCAATTTTGACTGCAGTAAACGATCACGGATAATTTTAATCGGACTATCGATCATCCGATGTAATTACGTTGCGCGTTTATCGTTTCACGTAATGATTACGAGAAAAATCATTTCGCCGGGACGATACCTAGCGAAAACGAACGTTTCATTTCCGTTGAAATTTTGAAGAGAAACAAAACTTTTGAAAAATTTTGATAACCTTATTAGAAGAACGATACGGTCAACGGTGGATTTTCGATCAACAACGGCCTGCAAGATATCTCGCTGCTGGGTCAAGTTTTGACGTGGCGAAATTCTGCGACCGTCGACGTTTGGCCGGAATACGGCACGTGTAACGATATTTATGGGACCGACACGACTATTTACCCGCCCTCGGTGGGACCGGAGTCGAAATTGAACGTTTTCTACACGGATATTTGTAGGTAGGTCCCCAGAATTTTACTCGTACAAATGGGCCTCTTCAGAATATTGGCGCGCAAGTTTTTTCCCTCATTCGTGTAAAAATCTGGATCCCACAACTTTTTTTCTCGCTATTAAAATTCGTAAAATTGGTAGTTATTAATTTGAAGTTTTTTTTCGTTCCCGAGCACAATTCTTACGTCTGCGAATTTTGCATCCCCTTAAGTGCATTTTTTGAAAAACAGTACCCCCGTCGTTAGCCCACGTTTGCCCACGCAACATGTTCGTTTGACCGCTCTGCGAAAAAATCGCAAGTGGAAAACAACATTTTTTGGTAACAAAACAACAAAAATTGGATGTTCAACTTTTTTACGTCTACCCAGCGAAAGGGTTATTTTTCCACGCTCCAAGAAATGCTTGGGGGCAAAAAAAGCAAAATTTCACCTTTTTTGGGCTGGGAGTAGGCAAATAGGCGAGTAGGCAAACGAATGCCTTATTATATTGATAAAAACGGTCACTAGGAGCCAATAAATTTATTCTTTGGGTTTCACTGTCATAGGAGATTTAAAGTTATAATGTTATTAGTTAGAGTCGGAGACCAACGGACTTCTTCTCTTACTGGCTTTTGTTTATGGAAAGGGGGAAGTCAACCAAAAATGCCTTATTGGTTTTTACGAGAATTCCCATATGGGGTGTCAACTTGACGCAGGTACAAGTTTTTCTTACACGTAGAAACCGTGTTCCAGGTCTCTCCGTATCGAGTATGATTCGGAGGTGGTTTTTTCGGAAATAGCAGCGAAGAGGTTCGTCGTGGGTGAAGACGTGCTGGCATCACCTTCTACCAATCCGGAAAACGAATGTTTCTGCTTGAATCGCACGAGAGGCATTAGAGGAACGGATGGCTGCTTGTTGGACGGTGCCATGGAACTTTGGGACTGTCAAGGTTGGTGCGGCCTGATCGGCCGATCGTAAAAGTTTTTTACTAACCGAACGATCGACGTATACGAGAAATTTATTCGACGGTATACGAGGCCTAGTTCAAGTAATAGCAAAATCTCGCGATTATGGGCGAAATTTATAGCCTCACTTATGGTAATTAGGAAACTGATCCCAATCCCAATCCCAAAACGTGGAAGAGCTCTCGTTAGTCCTGAGATATGATGTCAGACCGCGTGGGCGCGGATGCCGATTCAAATTTATAATGACAAACTGTTATCGCCTGTGAAGAATCCCACCCAATAAACTTCGGTAGCGAAGCCAACGCGAAATTTGAACGAGCTATAAAATACATCGCTGTATACATGCAAATGTGGCAATTCATTCGAATGGGGATGAGAAAATTGTCCAAATTTTCAGCGATCGAGGGAAAAAAAATAGTACTCGTAACAGAGATCCCACATTTGTGATACTAAAATGTCAGGTGAAAGAAAACACGCGCTGACTTGAAAAAAAGATGGACAGGTTGAAAATTAGGTGTGAAAATATTTGGACAAAAATGTATTTTTTTAGACGGGATTTTGAGGAAAAACCTGCGATGGGAAATTGAGGAAATTGAGGAAACGAGGAAACTCGTCAAATCGTCCGATTTAAAGGCGCGTGTATTTTTGTAACCATCGGCCAACTTGATATACGCTGATTCGTTGATCGCATAGAAGTTTGCACCGCGATAATTTAGGGGAGACCGGGGCAAGACGGCCCACCTCAAAAATTACCCAAAAATTTTTAAAATTTTTAAATTAAAATCCAGTTGTACAGTATTTGGTAATATGTTTGGAAAAAAATTAAAACACTCAATTTTTTTCTACAGAAGTGAACAAATTACTCGTATTATATCAAAAAAGGTTATTTCGAGTAATATAAAAGTAAATACAGTTGTTAAAGAGAAAAATATAAACATTTATAACGCGGGAAATTTTTTTACAATTAAAAAAACAAATTCATTTTTTTTTCGGAGGGGCCGTCATGCCCAAAAAAAAAAAAAATTCAGGAGCTTCACCAAAATTTTGGTGAATTGAGTTAAAGTTGGACGAGAGTAAATCGACTTGATGGTTAAAAGCCACAAAGAATAATAATCGGCTTAGGTGGGCCGTCTTGCCCCGGTCTCCCCTATGGAGAAGATTCGAGAAGTTATCGAACATTCCGGAGCCTCGATGGTCTTGCTTCGCCCACGCCAATCGCTCTCGTAACGATAATTAATACGTTCTTTCTTCGTGCCGAATCCCATGTTCGGCCACCACGAATCTGCCGATTTCCACGAGCATAAGGCGTCTGTAAGACGTCCGTGTAAAAATAGGACTCCTGTCATCGCCTCGTAAACATTTTTCCCCCATTTCGCGTTGCTTCTGCGACCCTCGCGCCGAGAATTCCGATCGGTAGGAATCGAGAACGATCGCCCTTGGGGGTCGCCGATAACCCGCTGCACTTGACCCGCTGAGCCAGAACCCTGAACACGGAAACGTTTCGCGTCGATGAATCTTCGGCGTCGAGCTCGCGAAGACGGAAGCACCGCGCCTTTCGATCCTCCGTCACAGATCTCGCGACCTTGAAACTCTACCAACCGATCTCCCGCATATTTCTCCCGAAAATCGGAGAATAATTTTTTTTCTAACAACAAATCTATCTTCGATAGATTTACGACGCGCGAGAGGACCCGCAGGATTTTAATTCGCACGGGAAATTTATCACGTGACGGGTTCTCCGATTTCATCGGGTCCGATCTTGAAACGTAGTTTGTTAGATTGTTTTTACGCTCGTTTCCGAATCTCGCTGTTTTTTCGTCTCGTTTCCCCCAATCGTGCCAACGTGCTTTTTGCGACGCTCGTTGAAACCTCGTCGTTCCATTGGCCACGACTCAGGCGTTCCGTTTCGGGTCTCGATCCTCACGATTTATTCATCTCTCGTTATCGTTAACACGCGAAACGGCGAGAATCGTTAAGAAATGTAAATGGGTTCGAGATTCGATCGCTATCCAATTTCTAATACCTTCGAAATTCTAATCGGTTCGGGATACAACGACATCTCGACTGTTCACCGAACCGATATTATCAAAATACATCGTTACAGAGCGAGACTTGTTTTTCGAATGTCACTTAACGACGATAATTATCCCAATGGAATCGGATCACCGAATATATTTTTCTTACCACCAATGCAAACGTGCCACATCCTGTACGTACGCTCTCGCGAGTACGCTCGTTTCGTTCAATTTTACTGCACCCACAGCGACGTTTATACCGGTTTCTTACCATATTTTTATCAAAAACTTGTTTTCCCCGATAAAAAGCGATTTTCACTTCGCTCTTTCTCGCATCCGAACTCTTTTTTTTACAGTCTACTTGCAAAAACCTACGGATGCGATTACAATTATAGTTCGTGTATTCGATTCGATGTTTATTAAAAAATCGAAAATTGATTCCAACTGATTTCAACGAAGATGCAATTTTTAAAAGGTCCATTTCCCCTCCAAAAACACCGTTTTATTTACTGAATATACCGCTACCAAATTCCCACACATTTTAAACGGTGATAAAGCACTGAAATGATGGACACGCGCAAGGGTGCGTCATTTTTGGGAACTTTTTTTTCTCGACTCGCAAACGAGTTGTATACTTTCAGAAAGGTAAAAAAAAAACATCGTTCTGTGTTAAGAGGTGCCCAAGCTCCGAACTTCCATATCCCGTTTAAATAACACGGTAAAAAAGATTTCTTAAATTACAAAGTAAATAATTTACTGTGGCGTAAACTTTGAACTCGAATATCGTTGAAACGGTACAAGTTATCGAAGAATTGCAAGAGACCTTTTTTGTAGAATGTTCAGTTTTCTACAAAAATATGCCTCGGACTTTTCTGTACGACGCGCGGTTCTCGAGATATAAAATTGCAGGCGTAAAAAACGTTTTTCACCGTGGTAGTTGAATGGGAAATAGAAATTCGCAACGCGACACTTTCTTAATATTAATATTCAGAGCTCGAATTTCCACGGACTCGAAGTATACAACCTCCTTGCGAGGCAGAAAAAAAGGTTCCCGAAAATGACGCACCCTGGTAGAAAATTCAAACAACCGTTTCCCTTTTTTACAGTTTTCCACACGAACAGCTTTTCGTTGAGGCATATGCTAGATTCGGTTGCTTGAACCGTTTTTCTTATCACGACGAATCTTTGCACCGAAACTTGGCAGACTCTATAACCGGGAATACTGTGCGAAAACGGGAAATACCTCGTCGCTGCGCGAAGACATGCCACGTCGACTATCAATACCCAGTAGAAAAGTACTCTCGTCGCATTTCGACGGAACGAGGATTAAAAAAAAAATGCCACAATAGCTCGCATAATACTTCCACTGTACCGGCGATACGCTGGGTATATTAACATCATCGGTTTAAAAAGCTATGGAAATAACTGTTCAATTAATATCGTTGCCACGCTCTGGCCAGGAACAACAGGTTACTGTATCCTCGACGTTGATACACAAATTGCCTACAATTCACACACGCCGATTACTACAGCAATCGTATAGGTACTCTTCTCCAGAGACATGCGCGCATACACGCGATCGGCAGCGTGCAGCAAGCCCGTGTCTCTTACTCGCGTCAGGTCAAGCAGCCTCCCTCCTCTTCTGGCCCCTGCGTCCTCCCGTCGTCGTATCGGCGACCCAGGATATAAAACCTGAGGAGTTTCGTCGCGGCATCAGAGATCTCGGATTGTCGGTGATTGTTTCCGCGTTTGCTCAGCGTTATACGTTCGCGAAGCGTTTGTCGCTGGTAGTCGCGCGATTCCCCGATCGCGATCTAACAATAATCTCCAAATCGGCAATGTCTCTGCGTCCCATCATCCGCGGTGTCCTCGTGCTGGCAGCTTTGGCCGGCCTCGCCTCGTCGAAGATTTACAACCGGTGCGAGCTTGCCAGAGTGCTGTTGGGCATGCCGAGCGTAAAGCCCGAGCACGTTCCGACTTGGGTATGCATCGCTTACTACGAATCGAGCTTCGATACCTCCGCGATCGGTCGTCTCAACGGCGACTGGTCTTGGGATCACGGTCTGTTTCAACTCAGCGATCGGTACTGGTGCTCGCGCGACAGACGCGGCGGTGCCTGCGGCCTCGCGTGCTCGGAGCTTCGCGACGACGATATCACCAACGACATGGACTGCATGAAGATCATTTTCGAGGAGCACCGCCGTCTGTCCGGCGATGGTTTCAAGGCGTGGGCCGTGTACGGTAGATGCCAAGGTTCTCGAGCGGAAAGATTTATCTCCGGATGTTTCGCCGGCGACGAGTTGGACCTCAACGACGTATAAACGTCGATCTTCGACAAGCCAAGAACCTCGAACGATACACGGAGCCGCGATGAATTTGTTAGAAACAGGCGCGTTGCGACCAGAACAAATCTTAGGGACCTAGAACGTGTGCGGTTTCTTTCCACCTTGCTAATGATCTCAGTTTTCGTAATAATAATAATAATAATAACATTAACAGCAACACCAATATTAATAACACCGATAACAAGGCGACAACACCGAGGATAAAGCATAACGATAAAAGTAACACAATATAATACAATATTTATTATATCTTTTCGAGAAATAAACCAGTGAACATTGATCAGCGGCCGACCCCGCGATGCTGATTTATCAGGTAAACGAAATAAGATGCGAAACGTCGAAGTGACCTTGAACGGAGGAAGAGCGATTTTCGGGAAATCGACGTGGATTTAATGTTCGACAAAATTTGATCCTTTCTACCCTTTTTGATTCCAGGAGCGCCAGTTGTACTCACGTCGCCTCATTTTTACCAGGCACACGAAGATTACCAAAACGGAGTGGAAGGACTGAGTCCTGACAAGTCGCAGCACCAGGTGTTCGTTGATTTGGAACCGGTGAGTCGACGAAGTATTTGACGAAAGTTGGTCGTAGTTTCGATTAGATTTCCCAAGGTTCATACAACGTTGCGTTGCAGATGACTGGGACACTGCTGCGCGGCGGTATCAGGGCTCAGCTTAATATTTTCATAAGACCAATCGACCGCATTACTCTGACCACGAATTTGGAAACGACGCTGATGCCGATTTTTTGGATGGAAGAGGTAATTTGAGGCCCGACGATTTACGCGTTTTCCATTAAAAAAAAAACGCTCAGCTTAGAAGTATTCCGTTTGGTAATCCTATTTTATGGTATGCTCGCATTGTTGATTTCAATTTACAGGGTGTCGAGCTCGACGACGAGAGGATCGCCAAGCTGAACGAAAGTTTCTTCGGCGTCCTGAACATTTGGACCATCGTGATATGGATCCTCGTTTGCAGTGGGCTGGTCTTCCTGATCTTAGGCATGATTTGGTTGATCATGTCTTATCGAAGCGATAAGAAAACTCTTTAGGCCGATTTTCGCTCGAGTTGACACCATTTATGCGAGAAGCTCGAATTCGGTGAAATTTTTCAACCACAAATATTTCGCCATCCAATTTCCAATTTCCGACGTCGAAGCTGATCTATGGATAAAAGTAACGATCTCCGGCAATATTTTTACAGCTGACGCGAGTAGATTTTATAAACAAAATCCTGTGACAAATCTAATTTCTTGTTCTGTAATTCCTATGATTAATACACTCACCAGTCGCCATTATAATCGTCGACGGTTTCGTATAAAATGTATGGAAAGATCTCGCTCATTTGTTATTGTTATGAAATAAAACCTGGAACCCAACGTACAACGGACGAATAGTTATCGAGGCTCGAGAACATTCCGTTAGCTTAAGAAAATTCCGCACATTTATTCCCGCTCCTTTAAATATAATATAAATAAATAATAATAAATAAGTTGAACGTGGCAAAAAAAATATGGAAATGTAAGCAAAGAAGCGATTTCTGCAACGCGTTTATTTTGATAAAAATGGCAGGCTAATATTTACTCTCTTGCGTACCCCCGGACGATCGAAGTTCAGTATAAACGTGGTTACCGGAATGCGAGCCTCGTAGACTCGAATGTACTCGGAGTACGAATTCGTTGATGCTGGAATCACCGTGTTTGCCTAGCTAGAAACTGACTGCTCGGAGTATGAAATTTGGAAATTTAGCGAACGCAGCATAATCGGCGGAAAACAATTGTTTACAACATTTTACGAAGCAGATTTAATAAATGTAAGGAGCGCTGCGTACAGCGATGAGTTAAGTGAAATTTTATTGATCCTTGATTCTGCTGGTCAGCAGAGTTCATGGCTAAACGATGCTGCTAAGACGAGAGAGCGAGAGGAAACAGGTTTTTTACTCGTTAAACAAACAGGTACAATTTCATTTTCACAATATATCGAGTGCTGTTTCAAAGTCGAGCTGATTGAAGTGATATGCGATGAGGAGTCCGTCCCATCGGTTTGTGTCCTTGCTATCCATTGGCTATTTCGCCAAACGTGAATATAACGAGAACGCTGCGTTGTTTTTTGTTTTGCGAGTGGAACCACGATAAGGCGGCTAATTTCATCGCGTTTGAAGAAAAAAATAGCACCTGTGATAACCGCGGAAAATAACAATATCGACAAGTTAGCATTGCTCAACGGTGCGGACCGAGCAGTTGTAGTTGTGACATTTTTAAGAAGTAATATAATTCTCAGTGTAATACCGCTGTATAGAGCAAATTTTGTTTTCTTGACGAGCTACTCAAAATTATTCGGTTTTCGTCTAAAATGAGTCTTAGAGAACACCGCCTTCCAGCGCGCCAGCAGTCTTTGCGTGTAGTTTTCTAGATTTTCTGGACCTATATTAGTAGACATGTAGCGTTACAAATTGATCGAAGTTTGAGGTATGTTCACATTTTTTTTACGCTTAAATAATCGACAACGATATTAAAACGTTTTTTGGAATTGAAATTTGTTGTTACCGTGTTAAAAATGGCGATTCACTCGGAATGGATTGTAGCTCTTGTACTTGACTGAAAAATGAGAATGAGGAAAATGAATAAATCAGTATGAGTCCAGCTCTGTAGAATGAATAGATATAATTGGAAATTGAGGGACTGGCGAGATTTTGATATTAAATTTCTGAAAACCGGATTCTTGTCAGCAGTTTTTCCAGTGTAAAACATATGAGCTTTTTGAAATAGAATTTTGGTGCCAGTTGCGGCGATAGCAGCTTGATAACATTTTGCGTGCGTTGAAAAACGGACTGCGAGGGACAGCGCTGAGGATTTTAGCGAATCAACGCACTGACATGTTTATATTCTATACAGAAATTTTCACACACTATGCAGTGACGCAAATGTTTTGCTGTGTGCGAATGCGCGGCTGATAAACAAACCGGCGCAAGAAGCGTGCGTTATAAATTAGCGTGATAACGTTACTTGTGATAACATCGATACACGTATATCTGTTGGTTAGCTCGGCAGTCGTTCAGTGGTGACGATAGGGGTAGATACATCGGATTCGATCCTCGTGCTCCTTGTGGCCTGTGCGTAACATTTACAAAAAAAAACGTTCGACACGTTTTTTGATAAAATGAAGGAGTCGGGAACGAAAACTACGCGATATGGATAAAGTCATCCGAAAAACGCGAACCTGCTGTTCGGCTCAATTTTTGAGCGAAGCTTCGTTTTAGCGAGAGAGTTCCATTTACCCCTTGCCCTCCTTCAAAGTTTTTCCTGTTTTGTCACTATATCTTGGAAAGCATTGATTTTGGAGAGAAATATTTTAAATAAAAAATAAAGCTCTTAAAAAGTTCTATAGGAAAGGTAATATACTTTTTCAACGTAGATGCAAAATTGCAGTTGGTAACTTGAAAAATATCTGTCTCTATCTGAAAAATGAAATGGACGTTCAATTTTATTGGAAAATATTCATTTTGAAGAAAAATGTTTCAGACAAGAAAAAAGTTCTTAAAAAGATTTACAAGAAAGATAATACACTTTTTCAACGTAGGTGCAAAATTTCAGCTGGTAATTTGAAAAATATCTGTTTCTATCTGAAATATGAAATGGACGTTCTATTTTCTTGGGAAATATTCATTTTGGAGAAAAATATTTCAGACAAGAAAGAAAGCTCTTAAAAAGATCTACAAGAAAGGTAATACGCTTTTTCAACGTAGGTGCAAAATTCCAGCTGGTAATTTGAAAAATATCTGTTTCTATCTAAAATATTGAATGGACGTTGTATTTTCTTGGAAAATATTCATTTTGCAGAAAAATGTTTCAGACAAAAAAGAAAGCTCTTAAAAACATCTACAAGAAAGGTGATATACGTTTTCAACGTAGATGCACGCACTGATATCTGTTCGCACGTTTTTATGTCGTCACTGTTGTTTTCTGCGAAATTTTAATGCTTCACGCTTCGCGTAGGAACGTTCGTGGCAGTCTCGGAAGCAGTCGCTCAAAGTGGTTCTCAGATTCGGCAAGACAGGATGAATTTCTGTCGCGACTTAAGAACTCAACTGGAAATCATAGCCGTTACATTGCTGACCATATCGTTCGTCGGCAACCAAATGTAAGCTTGTCGCACACCTGCGAATCCGCGAAAGACATTCGCACCTCGACGTTCCTCTGCTTTTTCTCTCCGAAAACCAATCGAGGTGCACAGTAGGGTGTTTCGTTCTTGGCTCCTCGATTTTTCGGTGCCCAACAAATTTGCGTGCCAAAATGAGCGCACGCAGGTTCGTTTTCGAGTTTCCAGCCTTGCGCAATCAATCAAATTATCTCCTGACATTTTTTTTCCAACTCCGAAGACAATTGTCACTCTGTATAATTATACCTCGCCCTTTTTTGCCGTCGAGGAATAATTAGTATTCGCGAAAGTAAAGCTCCACAATTCATCTCGACAATTCTCACGACCATTCAGCGCGGCTGGATTCATCAAACCGGTGAATTATCTTATTATCGATACGGATGCTGGCGGAGATGATGCGGTGGGTATCATGCTGGCGCTGGGCGCCGAGAAATACGACAACGGGCCCAAAGTGGTAGCAATAACTTGCGTTAATGGAAACACTATCGTCGCCAACGTGGCCATCAACGTGCTGAAAACTCTGTCAGTTTCGAACAGGCTGGACGTACGTGCGAAAACTACCCCGTGTTCTTCCCCATTTCATCTCTCCCTGAGAGAGATGTCGGGTCAATATCATTTTTTCCCCTTCTTTCCGCAGATCCCCGTCTACAAGGGTGCCGAGCGGCCGCTGGTACTGCGGAGCAGCCGAGATTATTATTTCGGTGGGGATGGTTTTGGTGACTTCAATTTCACCGATCCACCATGCGAGAAATTGATAAGAGACAAACATGCCGTGAACGCGATGATCGAAATTGTCAAAAAGCATCCAGGTACGTCGTTTCCGTTCGCCTACTGCCGACAGCCCGAGTAAAAAAAATCATGCATAATTAAAAATAATTATATATAGTTCTATATAATTACACCGGCACACAAAAAAAAATAAGTTCTCTGTACTTTTGACGGGACCGATTTATTCCCATGTATTTTGACCCGCTGAATCTGAATCCGAGGTCCGTTTAACCCGTACACCCTCAGATTTTTAGAAAACTTTAAAAAACCTCAAAAAATCACAAAAATCAACCGTTTTTTAAATTTATAAATTTTCTTGACCCTAACTAAGCATGATTTTTATGTATTTCGGTCCTCCACATACTAACCTGAAGTTTATTTAAAACATTAGCCATTTAAAGTCTGAGTAAATTCCAAAAAACTTTTTAGGGAATACGAAAAGTGAGAATTACGTAAATTTAGTTGAAGAGTTGATATACAACTATGATACTTTGGGTTGCTTAATGAATTCCAAATTGCACTATTTACATTCTCACCTTTCACACTTTCCTGAAAATCTTGGTGACTATAGTGAAGAGCAAGGTGAAAGATTCCATCAGGACATCAGTGTAATGGAAAAACGTTATCAAGGTAAGTGGGATGTCAATATGATGGCAGATCACTGTTGGACACTACAGAGAGATCTACCTGAAGAAATGAGGAAACGAAAGAGAAACCCTTTATGTAGGACATTTGAGGACAAAAGGGTTAGATATAAGCGGAGAACGAATTAATATTGAAATAACGTTTCTATAAAAATTTTTTGAAGCATATTAAAATTTTTTTATGTTTTAGGCCAAAATATTTTTTATATATATTTATTATATATATTTTTTATATACATGGATGTTCGAGAATTATATGTGACAGATAAACATACATGAAAATAATTATTTAATTAGCCCTATAAAATTTTTTTCATCACAATACTAAGAATTTTTTTGCTTTTTTGCAATTTTTTGGGGTTTTTTGGAATTTACTCAGACTTTAAATGGCTAATGTTTTAAATAAACTTCAGGTTAGTATGTGGAGGACCGAAATACATAAAAATCATGCTTAGTTAGGGTTAAGAAAATTTATAAATTTAAAAAACGGTCGATTTTTGTGATTTTTTGAGGTTTTTTAAAGTTTTCTAAAAATCTGAGGGTGTACGGGTTAAACGGACCTCGGATTCAGATTCAGCGGGTCAAAATACATGGGAATAAATCGGTCCCATCAAAAGTACAGAGAACTTATTTTTTTTTGTGTGCCGGTGTTATGTACCGGGTGTCCCATTTTTTAAAATGCCGCCTGATTTATCTCGAAAAAGACTGCTCTGATCGAAAATTGACTCGAGCGAAACTTCTAGGGTTCAAAGCTGGACGTTCAAAAAAAAAATTGTCTTTAGTCTCAAATTCAAAATGGCGGCGCTACAATGGTAGCCATGTTTTTTTAAATGGGAATATGATTTTTTTCTTCCACCCAAAATTCATCACATCAAAACTAACAACTTTTGCATGACCGTTTTTCGGATTCAATCCGTAATTTTTGAGTTACGACGCAATCTTTGACTATTTCAGCGCTATCCAGAATGTACCCATGTGTAAATGTGTGTGTGTGTGTGTGTGTGTGTGTGTGCGCGCGCGCGCGCGTGTGTGTGTTCGTATTTCATATCCCCACAACGAGTAGGGTATACTCATCTCTCTCTAAACTAATATAGGCCAACAAAGAATGCACCGCAGACACTTCATTTGTCAAAGATACGTTGTATGTATTCAGAGAAGCTGCTGAAATTTTTCCAAATTTATTTATACTTTACGGAAAAAGATAAAACGGAATACTTCCAAAATTGTAAAAAATATGAGTATTTTTTTTAATCAACTTCGAAACATCGATAAACTCAGCTACGTTTGTAGTTCTCAAGTTTTTTATTTTTAAAAAAGTAGAGAGAGCAAAGTTATTTGAGAAAAAGAAATTATCCCTTTGACGGGGGTTCGTCGTGCCTGGATTTTTTTTTGCTTTGGCCCCAACATCTGAGACACCATCGAGGGTTACTTGAAATAGTTGTTTTTTTTTTCACATAAATTAGTATACGAAACAACGTCATTACCAACTGGTCGCTAAGCAGTGTATTAGGCATAACTTAACTCGTCCACGTCGAGAACATTTTTTTTTAAATGAAAACATTTTTACTATTATTTCTTCGTTGGAAGAATCGATAACATTAATAAGCGAACGCGTATACCGACTTCGCGACGTTTTCCACGCTGCATGCATGTTTATTATTATTACGCTAACCAGTACTTTTCTGCATAGATATAGATCCATCAATAATTATCGAACGATATAAATGTCGGGAACTGTCATTTTTTTCACATTTTTTATACACACATATGTAAACGCTCGATATTCACGTATAACAGCTCAACTCTGACAATTTATTTCTCTCAATTTGGGTCGGTGACTCCCACTTTTTTCTGCGCCATCTCGAAGCTCGTAAAATGTACTCTACGTACAAAAATTATTGTTCGAATTTGGTGCAGCGGTGACGTGGTATAGTTTCATGTTACCTTTGGCATCATTGTCACAAATATTTCGTAAAACAGTTTGTAACAAAATTATTTCGCAGCCGCGTGTTACTTATCTTGCGACGTGGCCTTGTTTGTCCGAAGCTCGTTGTAAACATTTACGAAAAACGGCTCGAAGTGACCGAGTCGAAATTTGGATCGTAGGTCAAATGACAGTTTTAGCTCTGGGACCATTGACGAACATCGCTCTGGCGATCCTAATGTATCCACCTTTCATGAAGGATCTCCGGCAGTTGATAGTCATGGGTGGCAGT
Source organism: Arge pagana (assembly GCA_963969455.1). Classification (NCBI taxonomy): domain Eukaryota; kingdom Metazoa; phylum Arthropoda; class Insecta; order Hymenoptera; family Argidae; genus Arge; species Arge pagana. The sequence continues at coordinate 4,344,873 of OZ018315.1, forward strand.
GTGGAGGGCATCGGAAACATCAGACCCGGCATCGAGTTCAATTTCTACGCGGACCCCGTGGCTAATTACATCGTGTTGACATCCGCAATGGAGAATCCACTGGTGATGTTACCCTGGGAAACCAGCATTCGAAGCGCTACGTCGATTGTTAGTTGAGAATCGAATCATCCGACAACCTGTAAGCTGATCGCACGTCGTCCAATCTTTCTCTGCTCGTTTCAGGATTTCTGGATATCATTGGTGGCTGTAAACAGCATGCAAACGCGACTGGCAGCTTCTGCCAATCGGAAGACCTTCACTTCGCAAACCGAGCATTGGAACTCACCGGACACCGTGACCTCGAGTGTCGCCGTGACTTCGGGCCAAATAGTTTCCAAATTTGACAGCTATTACGCGTCGGCGATATACGAGGGTGCGCAAACGAGTGGGATGATCGTGGTTGACCGCAGGAATACCACCAAAAATTCGGCGAACGCCTTGATCATCGACGAAATCGACGTTGATCGTTACGCAACAATGGTGCTCAAGTACTTGAGCTAACACACGATGATCGAGCGAGACTGTCTTTAAACAAATTAACTCGACTATCGGTATCATGTGTAAGCTGATCGGTTTGCAAATATTCGAATTTCCAACGAAATACAATTCCCATTCTCTGTATACGAAGAACACGAACCTACAGGTACGAGACATTGGATTGGCTTTCGCGTGGTACGAGGTATCGCAAATAACACAAATTCCCACTATTTATTATATTAGTAAATTGTGAGTATTATTACACAGGAATATTCCAAGTCTTCACTTGAATTTTTCCAAAATCTCAACTTCGAATTATTCCAATTCTCGAGTTATTTGTTGTTCTCAATTTTACTATACTTAGCCTTTCAACAAATTGGGCCGATATAATTATGTATTATTTATATAATCATCCAGAATCCTATATACAATTGCATATAATTCCGTACAATCATTTTTGCACATGATTATAAATATATTTTTCTCGGGATTTATCTAGAAATATTGTAAATCCTAGGAAAATATTTACGTACACGAATATTATTTATTGAGCTTTTTTTCTGCACAGAAAAATAGGAAGTGTTTTTTTTATAGATAGGTTCAACGCGACGTACTGAATGTAAATGCACAAAATACGTACAAATTAGGAGGACGCAAGTGCCGCCACTTTGCGAAAAACCGTTTCAGCCTGTATCTCTGTAACCGCGCACTTGAGACCAACAATTGTTAAGACTTTTATTGTAGATAATTAAATTTCCTATCTTTTTTGTCCAACAATTTTTTTTCTATCACTCACCGTTTACGACTTATAAGACTATTACCGTTTATTTATTTACATTTTGACCGATATCTCTGATAATAATTGTTTAAGCAATAAAATTTTACTAACCAAAGTTTTGAATCGCCAAATTTTCTACAACTTTTACTTGAAACTTTTTTCTCTAAAGGCAATAGAAATAATGTTACGCCAAAAGTTCGGGGATCCGGAATTTTGAAACACAGGCTTAATCATTCGATTGCAGAGTCGTGAAAATATCAGTTTCAGCCGTCCCGTAACTTCGAGTGCCCATGTATTCGGTCATAACGATTTGGACCGCCACGTACGACGTATTCGGACGAAGCTGCTGGTTTCTCACAAAACCATACATGCCGAGGGATTCTTCGTCATTTCCGATCGTCACAATCACCACGTCATCCAATTCTTTCTGCAACGAGCAATCGTTACAGTTTTTAACAAGTGGTATCGCAGCGGGGTGGAAAAATGAACTGAATGTGAGCCAATTTTTTTTTAAAATAAGCTTTTTTCACCCTCCATAGTCACGAATGGGTCAATTTGACCCAGTCAGTTTTCCAAAAACGATTGTGAGCAAACTATGACTCCAAATTATTTCGAAAAATTGCAGAACATGCTTCAAACTTTCCACACTACGATGGTGAGATTGATTTTTGAAAAAAAAATTGCAACTCGCAGATAAAAAATCGAAGAGGTAAAAATGCATAAAAACGCTTTTTCCCTTCAAAAATCACAACTTTGTCAATTTGTAATATTTTCAAGCCAAATTCGGACGTTATACTCCTGAACAATGCTAGTTTTTGAAAAAAAATAGTACGATAGCACGCGAGCCGAATGCTCGATTTAAACGGGGCTCTTTATATTTTTTATCGCTTGAAAATTGTTCATCTGCTTCAAAATTGAGTTTTGAATTCATCGCATGTTGAATGAAAGCTCGTAAAAAGCTTTTGTACTAAAAACTGCTCACCTCGTTAAGTACTAGAGCTATGAATCCACTTTTTTGGACCTCTTCTTTAACCTCTATCAAGACGGGATCTGGATTCACGTCGGGATGCAAATTACTGTCCACACTGCATACCATTACGAAATAAGTCCTGAATACAGAAGAGACGATATTGATGGGAAAAACGAAAAATGAAGTCGCTTCGACATTTCGAGAAACATATTTCTAGAGTGATTTTTCTTAAAAAAAAAAAAAAAGTCAGACTCGTGCATAAATATCCATTGTTATGGATGATACTTGCTGACAGGTGACAGTTTCCTGTTGACGCGAGAAAAGTCGTTTTGAAGTGATTCCATGCGATGGAATTTGAAATAAGTTTTGTACGCATCAAATCGCATGCTTTGACGATTTTTGTTTCTTCACAGATAAAGGTGAGAGTTCACCCAAATTATGTCAGCACAACAATGCAGTATGCGCATACCAAATTGGTCCACCGTTAAATCCGACGGCTGGATTCAAAACAATTTCGGCTGTGGTATTCGTGATCGTTTCCCGCACGATGTAAGGTGGATTATCCTTCAATTGCGGAACACCAGGCTTCGTGTGGACAGCCAGTGTCACTGGCGAGCTTCGTGCGAACGTGACAGCGTTAACAGTTATCAGATACTGCGAAGCAGGTTTTAGTCCTTTTATCTGAAACATCCAGAGAATTTTAATTGCAGCTCAAATTACAGTTAAAAAAAACTAAAAAACACGTTTCAACGGCGAATCGAACTAAAAATTAAAAAATACATTTCAACGCACGTTTTTTTTCCAATGACATCAATTTTCTCGTTGATCACTTTATTATTACGTTAAAATTCATTTTTTACTTCCTAGTCCCCTTTACAATTAAAACCTGTTTTTTAGTTTTTGTTTAAACTATAATTCATTTTCCTATTTTTCAGTTTTTCAAAATTTTCAAATTTCAATTATTAAAAAAAAATTTAGCTTGTCTTTGTCTTGAACAATAACAAATGATCAATTATTTGAGACCAAAACAATTTAAATATTTTCACAATTATTATTGTATCATATTTTTTTAAAATTATTATTTTATTGGCCAGTGCGATGCCTCCACTTAAGGTGGCTTGTAAATTTGGACGCAACGCCAATAAAGTATGTCTGACAGCTTTTATTTCAAAGAATATTCTAGTTGAAAGAAAACACAGTACGAAAATCGTTTCTTTCTGCAACTGCGACTAAAACTTCTACAAATATTTTTTTCTGGTACATTTTCTGCGACTTTTTTCTCTTTTACTCAGGTATGGCTGTAATAGGTATACCTATGGAAAAAACTGCAATAAGCATTCAAGACACGCGTGCTTTTATGGTAATGGATACCAAAGGACGAAGCCATCTTAATTCGACGGTTTGAAGTAGGTCAAAATTTTGTTACAAACACCAAGCTAACAAAAGCGTGTTAATTGCAACCAACTCGGATGTAAGTGTAAATACGCAGTAATATCAACAAACCTGAGCGGCATACGTTGCATTTTCTCGGAAAACTTGAACGTCCGCCTCCATACTCGTGTCGCAACACATTTCGGAGATGTACGAGTCGACATGTTCCGTGACGATGTGAAACGACCTCAGAAGACCATTGGGCATGTTGGGATGACCCCACTCAACGATTAAGCTTTTATCTGTCTTGCGCGCGAGGCGCACGAACGAAGGCGGGTCGGGGACTGAAATAATTGAATTATTATCTTCGGGAACTGCATACTTCGACGTGGCTATCTTTTACCTCCTTCGATCGTTCGCGTCGTTATATTGGCAGGGACTCCTAGTTCGCCTACAGCACTGCTATACGGTCGAATCTGAACACGATGCAAGCATATCGTTAGGATATCGTGAGCCTGGCTCCCCCAAGCCTCTTCGTTAGAACGTACAAAGACTGTCTTGTCTATGATATGCGAATCACTCGAAACTGTTCCGAATATTCGTGCTCAAAATGTGAATCAACATGTGATAACAATTTCGCGGTTGTATCGTTATTTACTTGGCCAACAAAAATATACCAAAAAATTCCCCAAAAACGCGTACCTAAAAAGAGGTGCGTTACATTTTTTCAAAAATTATTATTTCATCGAAGACTAGATGATCCGATCCGAAAACGTAATTCGTTTGCTTTTTTGATCTCGGTGTAGAAGTTACAGCTGTCCCCGCGGAGGCCTTTTTTAAACAGCGGACCGGGAAACTTGTTACACCTGCTGCGTTTGTGAGTTTATTACGATAAAAAATTGTGAAACATGGTCAAAAATTTATCCTTTACTATGAAAAAAAGAATTGGAAACCTGCAATTATTTTCCCCCTGACAAAAAATTCATAAAAACGCGCCTCTTTTTGCGCGACCAGCTAGGCGTAACCTTATGTGATTGTTTGTGTGCAACTCGCGATTTACCAGTGTTTCTATTCTTGCAAGTAGACTTTCTCGGAATAAATATTTCAAGTTCGATCCGAACTAACCACAAACGTGTAGGTGGAATTTGGCTGCAAATAATGAATGTCGTGACAGACGAATGACTTCCAGACCGAACACGCTGCGGTGGCAACTCTTTGCACGGATGTGGAAACGTTGTTGCTGCTACGGATTTCCACGGAGTCGATAGGACCATGAAGATATTGTGCCGTACGCCATCTCAGCCCAACAACCTCTTCTCCACGTTTGTAAGCAGCCAATTCGGTTACAGCTTCCGGTACTGTTGAAACGATTTGTCACATGTACGTACAGCGATGAGCAAAACGTTACTTCCTAAAGGCTAAGTACTACGGTACTAAAGTATTTATCACTGTTAGCGCGTAACTAGCTATAAAATATGAAGATATCCAGATTACGAGGTTAGTATAAATACTAGGTATTCGAGTGTTTGGGAAGTACCAGATATGAAGGTAGTTAACATTCATCGTTCTGCCAAACACTCGATATTCACTGTGCAGAAATGGCGGACTCAGCACGTCGAAATGGTCTCAAGAGAGTACTGACTCGAGTCAACAATTCGAAGATACTCGGGTAATAAACCAAACCGAGCTGGGACCAAAACCATCATTACAAATTCTGTTTTTCAGGAAAATTCTAGCGAGAAAACTGTCATTGAGTATTGGAATATTTTGTTGCATTTGGGAAATCACAATAAATTATTAGTCGAACTCGTGGTTGTACTTTTTAAACGAGTATCCATCCAGCTCCCAACTCCCAACTTCATATAAAAGTTGTAATAGTTTGTTCATTCTGACTTTGCTATTCTGGACGAATACCAAGTATCGAGTAACTAAATACACGACTACTTTGTATTCGAAGCGTATTAGTATCTGGCTACTAGTATCCGGTGCGTATTTGAAGTAGCAATTTATCCAAGTATCCAAGCTAAATCATTCTGTCGAAGCTAATATCGTTTATACTACACGCTGAGAGAAATCCCAGGCTGGACCAAGTAGTTGGAATCATCCTCGACTTTACTATCTAGTCTAAGCTAGTAACTAGTAAAAGCTAGTCTAGTGAAGTACCGTGGAAAAGTAGTTGTGGTAGCTAGGTTTTCATGCTGCTGTCACTTTTTTATCACGTTACAGCTACCAGATTTCAGGAGCTAACAAGACTAGCTATACGACTGATTTTCAGCTCTCAATAATGTTTGTAACAACTCGAATCAAACACGGTGCAGTTACTTTCAGATCTAGCTACTGCTACCAGATTTCTCACGTCTCGGTAACCAAATGAAAAAATCCTCTTCAACTTGATAGGACAATTGTACCAACTTCAGCATTTTTCGAGTTTCGTATTGCGAGCCAAGATTAGGATTTCGTGTCTCGAATGGTAGTCTCAGATAGTGTTCGGAGATGCGTCGAAAATGTATACATTCACAGGTTACTATTGCCAGAATCTTGTCGCAGTAACTAGAAAAGGTAGTTTCTTTGGGTAACCGTTTTTTTTCTAGTTACCCTGACTAGGTACCATTTCCCCCAGCGCGCGTTCATGTTCACCTGCAGGTCGAGTTCGTACGGTGATGTTCAAGGTCACCAATTGTTCCCACGATGGAGAGTAGCTCATGTTATTCACGATGGCAATTTCCATCCTGAATAGTCGAAGACTTGGGAGCATGGTGACGTTCGCCCAAGTGTCTGTGATGAAAGTTGGCATAATCGTTGACGAATGTGTAAATGTATCGTCTTCGTCCTCGAATATTCGATACCAATATCCTTGTAGCGGACCGTTCATCCGCGTACAATCGGCCGGCGGTTTCCACCGCAGCGATATCCATTCGCTTCCGCTCTTGGGAGACTCCGAGGGGTCCAGCGTCGGTGCAACTTCCGGAACTGTAAGCACCAGAAGAAGTTGCCCGATGTACGACAATGTGCAGAACAGGATGGCCAAAACAGGAGGATCGCGCTACGTCGACTCACGTTTAGTCAGAGTGCTGACTCGCAATATCGAATAATGTCCCATTTCTCCGGTGTAAGCGGCAACCTTAACTTCGTAGTCGGCATACGATCGCAGATCAGATATCGTTGCCCACGTCTGGTTTCGTCTCATCGTTCCGTGTCTCGTGCAATTGCCCACCAATTCGTCGCAAGCAATCAACCTGACGCACTGATGGAGCAATACAACATCTACGTTACCAACCCTTTCGAGCAAACCCAAAAGCAACTTACTGTAAAAACGACGAAGAAGTGTTTGATCGCGTGCCGCGGAACGCCGAGGGGAAAACTCCATTTCAGAGAAATGGAAGACGAAGTCACACCTACGGCCCTCAAGTCTCTCACAGCCGACGCAACTGTAAGAAGTCACAGGCAACTATGGGAGATTCCATACCAAATCACCAAACTTCAAAAATCCATTTTTTTTGTACACCTGAACTTCTAGCATCTTTTTCCACGCTTCAGAAGAGTCTTATCCCTTCAGATTTTCAGCCCTTTATCTCCAATGGCCTTGAGATAGGAATTTTTTTAAATAATGGCAGGGCAACTTTGAAAAATTGAGGACTCCTGATCCTGAAAGTTGTGGGCTTATTTTAATGGAAAAAAATGTCAAAAGTTTAGCTGAATAGAAAAATACGATTTTTGAAATTTGGTGACGTGAAGGTTCCAAGGAAAAAATGTAGCAAGAATGAAATTGAGAGTTGTGGCAAGATAATTTAGCAACAGCTGCAAATCACCTGTTCCTCGAGTTTTTGCTGGTATTTCTAACGTGTAATCTGTATCGTACAGGCCACCGGTGACAACTTGTACCACGTGTATCTTGTACACGGTGTAAGGTCGCAAAGATGTGAAATTAATCGGCGGATGTGTCACGTTGCCATCTGCAACTAGCGTGATGTTTCTATTCTTATCTCGTTCCTCGATGTACAGCCAATAATGATAATACAATGGAAATCCGTGCAGCAGTCTGCAATCCGCGACCGGATCCCACGTGACCTCCATCGCATCAGCACTTCTAGAAATGACCGCGGCTTCCGCAGCTTTTGGAGCGATTTCTGGTGCTAAACGTGAAAATTGTGGCTGTGTAAATATATAATTTAAAAATGTCCAGACTTCAATTTTGTAAGAAACATTGGATTTGCCCCAGCAAATGAGCAATTGACAATTCTATGATGTGGCAGTAGAGCAAAAAGAAATGTTGTGCATATTTTCAGTTTTCTAAAGCGTTTTGCTACCTTTTTGGCTGAATCAAAAAATGAGAAGCCATAGAAAAAATTCGGAAGAATTTGAGAGTGCTTTTTACGATCGGAGTAACCGCGTAAAAAATCGAGATCGAAATCCGAGGGGTCGAGGCTAGGACCTGGTCGAGTTGGAATGGAACACCGCGTGTAATTTTACGTAATGTTTTTTTTCTAGGGAAGTGGGTAAACGAATCGTTTGGGTACTGACTGGCAAACGATGTGGTGGCCTTCGTTTTAACCCATGGACCAAGTTCGACTGTGAAGGCTGCGACTTTCACGTCGTATTGGGCATGAGGATGCAGCCCAGTTAACCGAACGAACAATCGTTTCGTTTCGAAACGTGCGGGGTATTTCGTGCATTCCACGCTTTGCGGGCATGCCAAGTATCTGAGGCACTGGAAAAACAGACTCACGTAATACAAACGCTACAATAAAAACTGAGCTCTTCTACCTTGTATTCGATCATGTAACTTTTAATCTCCCCGGGTACAAATCTGGGTGCTGTCCATTGTACTTCTATTTCGGTGGGGGATATCTGCTTGGTGACGAGACGAATCACTCGAGATGGTGCTGTACAAAGACGAATAAGCGTTGAAAAAGAATTGTTGTCCTGCCTGTGCTCCGAAAGTAGGCTTTTTCGTGCCTATTTTGCGGGCGGGAAGTGGCTCTTTTACGCCCTAGGGCGGAAAGTATGACCCTAGGGCGGAAAAGTACGAATTTCGTCAGATTAATATCATCGTGACGCGAATATTCGTCGTGACGCGTAAGCAGCAAATGAGATCTTAGATACGGAATGTACCATCGTGGCTAGGACTACAGAACGAAATGTCATTGTCGATTTTCAAACTTCGACCAACCTCCTTCCATGGTTTTTACTGTGACTGCATCGGACATGACGGAAGCACCGTACGCAGTCATAGCTTGAATTTGTACGGAATATTTGAAGACCGGACTACGATTCGGGACAGTGATGGTATTTTCCGTAGTCGTATTGTACAAATAGCGACGCCATCCTTCGCTGAGGTATACTCGGTAATGCAGCAGACGACAAGCCGTGTGATCGTTTGGGTCGTACTGAAACGGAAATGAAATTTGGGATTCCACGTGCATCTGTCAGATTTCGAATAGATTCGATATTTCCCCTCGAAAAATTATAAGGGGAGACCGGGGCAGAACGGACCCCCTTCCAAAAAACTGATTGAGTTCCAAATGACGTTGCACTCTCTACTTTTATAAAGGCGAAGAAATTGAGAGCGACAAACATGATCGAGTCCATTGTCGTTTTCAAGTTGAAGTATTCATCTTCTTCTTTCCACAAAATTCTTTACTTTATTCTCAAATCGCCTAAAAACTCTAAATTATAAATAAATTTGAGAAAGATAATTTTTTTTGCACATTTTAAGGGGCTCCGCTGTGCCCCGGGTGGTCCGTAGTGCCTCGGTCTCCCCTATCATTCGATTCAATATTATTCAAGACGGATCGCTCACAGAACTCAAATCGTTGATATTTCTTACCTTCCAAAATATCTCGAATTCGCTACGTGTTTTCCATGTCGCCTGTATATCGTACAGAGGAGTCTTCGGTACTGCGAAGAAAGGCTCGATTGAATACAGATACGTGCGAGAGTGTATACTTATAATTCGCGACCCCCTCACTGCTCCCCCCCCCCCAGATCTAACATAAAATGCTGTTTTACAAGGAAAATAATGGTTTTTCGAAAAAAATACGTAAGAATAAAAGTTGTTCCCAATAAAAGAATACACAACTTTTGTTCGAAACTTTTTCCCAAACAACATGTTTTTCGCAATAAATTATTTATAACAATTTGCAATTTCGACAATTTTTCACCTTTAAACATGTTACTTGGGAAAAACTGGCTACACCAATCGATTCTACAGCAAAAATTCTACTCAGTACGTAATATGGCACCTGCAATATATTGGAACGGTCTTGCGATTTGTTTATAACAATTAAATCCTTCGTCATGGGAATCTTCGATTGTTCTTTACCTTGGCACGTCGTGGTCACAGCAACGAATGGGACTACGGAATCGTTCGCGTAAAAGCTACCATCTCTGTCCAGTAGTATGATCCTAATCACGTACTCGATCCCAGGATTTAAATTGTCTATCGATTCTGTCGTCGGATGATTCGACTGTCTTTGAATCAGCATCGTAGTTTTCGTGGTCCAACGTTGTTCTCCACTTTCCTAAGCACGGATCACCATCGCGTATCTTTACTCCGTTCATTTCCTAATTACGTTTAATATACCGAGCTCCCGATCTTTTTTTTTTGATTACAGACCGTTGCAATCATCAACCCGTTTCTTCCTCTGAATTTTGTACATCCGTATAATATTATACTCTATATACCTTCGATTGAACTTGATAAAAACTTGGCTCTCCTGCCCCAGCGATGTTCTCAGGCGATGTTAAAAATGTAAAGGTAACTCCTGTTGCCCCAATTTTCGTGATGGTCGGTGGTTGCAACAAGTAGCTGTAAGCTGTGCGTGAATAAAAATTAACGCGAAGCCAAGCGGCGAAATCTCTCTAATTACTTAAATTAAATCAGATTTTTTTTATTTTTTTTATTATTATTCCATTAGAATAAAAATGACCCAACACGTCTGTGTGAATTTAGAGTGAGGCAACGTATCTTTTCATCTTATTTTCATATTCACCATTTTAGAAACTGTACGTACTGGTAAAAGTTGAAAAAAAAATAAACTGCGACGTCATATGTCCATATTTGTATTTGTCAAAAAAAAAGTGTGGGATTGTTGAAGCTCCCGCAACGACCTCGCAATAAATTCTCATTCACCGTAACAGAGCTTTTCTACGCGGACTTACTGATATCGCAGAGCGGAAGGTAATACCCCGGAGAACAGCCCTCCGCACAGACGCCGGTGTATATATCGCAGTGACTTCCGGAGCTACATAATCCGCACGCAAAAGCGCAGCGGGGTCCGTACCGTCCTGGTTGACACCCTGGGTGAAAATTGCGATTGGAAGTTCTCGATACGTATTGGAAATTGTACGATATTAAACCGCTTACGAATGTTACAGTCAGCCCCCATGTATCCCGGTGCACAATTACAGCCGAGGGATGGAACGCAGAGGATCAATCCGTTACACCCGTCTTTATGGCCGGAGCATAGTCCTAGACAATCGCGGCCAAAGGCATTCGGCCCGCAACCTGTTGGTTCGGCGTGAAATACACAAATTATATCGTTACATGATTCTGAAATTTTGTAGATTTCTTCGTATCACACGGCCTACCCTCTTCGCAGACGTCGCCAATAAAGCCAGCTGGACACGAGCACCGGCCCGAAATCGGATCGCATTCTCCGCCGTGTAAGCAGGTAGGACACGGGCTTGATACAACTATATTGAAACAATATCGAGCTATTTTACTGGGCGATGGCAAATTGGGCCCTATCGCGTGTAAATTGGGCAACGATCGCGTGTAAATTGGGCGAAGCGGCAAAGTCCACTAATATAATCCTCCTCCCCAGAATGTAAATTGGGCAACAGCCTCCCAGTTTATTGAATTCAGCATCATAGATTAGTGGACTTTGTTCTTTGCTCGCTCGCCCAATTTACACCCCCTTGAGAGTGGACTCTGCTTGCCGCCCAATTTACACTCGTCCATTTTACTCATTACAAATGCGCTACGATGATTTGACCGTGATTAGCTATAAAGTATTTATTTTTTAATACAGTACTTTATGGAAACGACGTTTTCAATCAGCTTTTCTTCCAAAAATAATTAGTTTCGAGTAATCTAGCAGCAAATAATATGAAAATACTGCGTGCCCAGTTTACTGTTCGTCGGATCAATCAATAAAACACGGTTTTGTATAAATATTTTGGAGATCATAAAAAATAAACTAATAATGAATAAATTATTAATAAATGAATAATAATATAGAAAGTATATATTTTGACGAATATATCTATTTATTAATTTTTTTAGTTTTCCTGAACTATAATTTATTTTCTGATTTTTTATTTACTCAAAAATGGGTAATTTTTGAGAAAAATTTGTTTTGCCAATTTTCCGGGTCTTGATTTATTGTATTGGCATCGGTCCTTGATACATGTGCAAAATTTCGATCAAATGCGACGATTTGAAGTAGGTCAAAATCACGCTCGAAGATTTTGTTACGCGCAAACAAACAAGCAAACGTAATATAAGCAGGTAATAAAAGCGTGTTAACAACGGAACGCTGGGCGTAATTTACCTCCTTCATCGTAGACAGTTGGTACATTGCAGACGAAAGGATTGTCTCGATCGAATGGCACTGCGACCACTGCAATTTCTTCGTCGTCTGTAAAATGATTGCGAGCAATGCTTCATACGTATATACGGGGCATTCGACGCCACGCCAAATCAGACAGTTCGAATAATTTCAATTTGTGATTTTCTTCATTTTCCGATATCTTCAACTACCCACCCAAAAACTCTGTCTAGCGAAGAGGAAATTGTGCTGATCACCCGTTCAAAAGACGCTGTTTTTCGGTTTTTGAAAGTATCAAAAAATGAAGGTAATCAAAAATACAAATTATCCAAACCATCCGATTTGAATGCCCCGCATTCATACAAATATAATACAATATACAAATATATTTTTCGTGTTTTTCAGGCAAAACAGTCTCAAAAATGGATTCGAAAAATAGTTTCAATAGGAAGCTGAGAAAAAACACACATTTTATGTATGAAAATAACATTTGAATAATTCTTTGAATACTGGATAAAATGAACAACAGTGAATTTTCGAAAATCGACGCAGAAATTTGAAAAAAAAATCCAAAAGAGTTTTTCGAGTACCCAAACCACATGGAATTTTCTCAGGTCTTTTTGAGACCTCGATGGATATGGCTAGCCGAGTGACAGAGAATGCTGCTGGTCACGATAGTGTTAGCGAAAAACCTGCGGAATTCGTACCATTCGCATTGCAGCCCATCAATCCGTGTACCGAAACGGTGGCAAAGCGATTCCCCTTCAATCCTTCGACGACAACCTGAACGTTGAGATTTTCATCGTATTGGATCGGTGAAAATTTGACGCGTTGCAGAATCCATCTCTTCTCCTAGAATGATGCTTATTAATCGGGTTTCTCGTATTCATTGGTCTGCTGACGTACGTTTACCCACTCGCTGCTGTAGATGTGTCCCATGTGCTCGTAAGAGCCATTCGGAAATCGAGCCGACACTTTGATTCCAGAACCGGGCACAGAGTCCATGAATGTAAAAAAGGAAACGCAGACGTTCTTCGATCGGCTGTAGCTTAACGATAAAATCGGGCTCTTCAACGTTCCAGCAACGCCGATCAAAGACCAAACTCGACCGTCTGTTGTTGTTGCATTCGTTTATCATTGATACATAAAATATTTCAACTATGAAAAAATACTAAAATCACATTCTAAATTATGCTCGTTCGTCTTTTAGCCATTTCACGTGGACTGAGCATGCTTTAAAACACGAAATCTGTATTCGCCTTTAAGTCAAACATCATCGCACGTACAAAATACCAAATGTAAAATCATTTCAGGTAAAAGTCCCCGTTATCTACAAACTGTGCAATTTTATTACTTATTTAATTAATTCCATTAAGAATAACACGTTCAAATATTTCATCACAAATCGTTCATATTTTTCCGCAGGTCAATAATACCAGCTTTTTGGTTCGGGCTTAATACATTTATCATTAAATTGGTCGTTATGAAAATTCATAGATTGAATTATACGAGCAAAAACAGCTACTCGAGTGTTTCGCACGAAAACGTATGGGAAGAAGATTAAAGTGTTTATTGTCATGCTTATGGTGCGAATAATGGGGACTTTTCACTTACCGAGATATAAAATCCAATCAAGCTCAATTTCGGTGGTAGCAAGGGCAACGTATTTCACTCGAAGAGGGTTGATCTCCACTTGGCTGAACAGAGCCATCGACGAACCGTTTCGCCATAATTCGATTCTGCCGCCAGTCATGTCCATTTTAAACATGACATATTCCGTGCTCATCCAGCGCTAACGAAACAGATCAAACGAAGCGTTACCATTTCCAGTTCAATCGACTTCTCGACCGTGGAAGACCCGTCGAATCGAGCCGAGAACAAAAAAAAAAAAAATCTAAAAATGGCGAAGAATCGAAAAGTTGACGATTATTCGCAAAACATGCGATTGTACTTACGATGTAGGTATTCCCTATGCTGTGACACTTCCTTTTGCCAATTCCATTCCCAAGATCGATATCATTCGCGTATTGACGCGCGCGATCACATTTCAGTACGCTACTTGCTTGGTGCTCCAGATGCAACATGTTATGCACCACGTCGACGATGTACATATCCGCCTTAAGAATATCCGCATCCGTCAGCAAAAAAATGCGAGCGATTCCACGCGTAGATGTTGCGAGAGAGAAATTAAAGTGTGGCCAGAACAACGGAACAAGTTGCGACATTACCACGCCATTCGTGTGAACTCGAATCGTTTCTGTGGAGAGGCAAATGTATAGAATTTCTGAAAAATATGGACCACAAAAAACGTCCTCCGATCATCGGTCAATCGAGGCCCAAAGCCTTCGAGATGCGCCTGCGGATTTCGTCGGGCTTGCGGAACAAAGAGACGCGCAGTTCTAATTTTTAAAAAGAGACACGTGAGTTTTGAGCTTGAAAATCGTGACACCCGGGCTTTTCGAAGCGAAGCTTCAAAAGTGTCTCATTGGTCTGCGAACCCGACGATTTGCAGGGCAAATTTTGCAGCGCGTGTAACTGAAGCTGCCTAAATGCAGGAAACCGTCGATGAAGCTTTCCTAAAGCGTCACCTGGATGCAACTTCAGTGGCGGCAACTTTAGGTCCCAGCCTCCGGTAATTTCCCAACCTTGCGCGGTCCATGGACAATTCGGCTTCAAACCAATCTGACAGCTCGGTACTGTCAGGCCTACTTCTGGCTCTGCGAACATATTATTGTCGCGTGTCCCGCTATTAACAAATTTGTATCGCATCGAACGGTGTTAAGCTTATTTTCAAAAATGGCATGCAAATCGAATCTTGTGAAATCACGATCGAAGCGTACCAAAAGTGGAACCGTTTGACGTTAAAAACGGGAGACCCAACGCGTTAGTTCGCGCATGGCATTCCACTGTCGTGTAATTCGACCGCAAATCCCTGTTATTTCTATGGATAGTCGTCACGTCTAAGCTTTCGCACGGTCGAGATGCTGTGCATGAAGCAATAAAAAGAAGATTACGATTAAAACAAAATATCGAACAATTATGCATAAAAGTTTCATTTCATTATAATCTTAATTCTACTCCTGGCTGTTCGCTTAAATGAGGGGAAAATGTTAATTGAAGTTTGAAATGAAAATTGAAAACTTTTTTTCACTTATTCGAAGTTAAAACATTTTTTGTACCGATACAATATATTGCGAAGACGAGTATGAGTCGTAAAAAATATCCGCGATTCATTTTGCGGCACCAACGACACTGTGATTTGCATGCACCGTGTGATTTCAGATGAGAATATCTCTCGTGTCGTTGAACAATAGTGTTATCATCGCTCCGATAATAATATGAATTTAATAGAGCAAATAAAACATTGAATCGAAGAAAGGCGATCGATTCTCGCACGAGGGTTCCGATTTCTTTCTCTGCAAATGTTTCATCAATACTGAATTTATGAATGCTCGACCGGCTGTGAAACTTGTTATGTTCGCAATTGTTTAATTCTTCGAAACACAAGTATCATTTGCTTTTTAAAAATACAATTCGAAGAACGATTTACGACGCGGTTTGATGAGAAGTAAACGATGCGCATTATGAAATGAGAACAGGTGAAACTGAAAACTGCGCGCCGTATTTCAACTCCCGAAAAAACATTATAGATAATTATATACATTTTTTCGCAATTTTATACAAAATTCTGCATAATTGTATGCAATAATATATATCCTGCCGATTTTTTTATTATAATTATTTACATACGTAATTTTTTTTTCTCGAGTGATTCGATTGACGGTAAAAAATAACAGCCCAATCGTACGCAGCAATTCATTGCAAATAAAATAAAATACTTATCCATTTTCGAACTCATGTTATGAGAGCAAAACCGAACGAATAGTTTTTCCAAAGGGAGTAGCATCGATTAATACGGAGTTTTGTTTCATCGAGCTGCCCGTAAAACGCAAATGTAATAAATTCGTCGCTCGTCAAATTTGTCTATGATTCATTTAACTTTTTTCCAATTGGCGAAACATGAAGGGTAAAAATCCGCTAGATAATAGAATTCGATAAAGTGTAAGGAAAATATTCGAAATAGTATTTCGTCTCGTTACCGTCGCGCAGCGCTCGTTCCCTCGAGCACGCAACTCGCAACTCACACAGTCAGTGTGATCGGCGGTCGAAATAGCAGAACGTAAGATGAAACAAGATGAGAGCAGTGTTGGCTACGAAATTGACACGACCCGGGGTCGTATTACAGCAGCGGCATACTTACTATTCGCGTAATTTTTCACATGGATAAACAGATGTGGTATAATAAACAAAACACGATCGTCGACGCTACAGGTTATCATTCGTCCGCGAAGTTGTGCATCAATAGTTAACCATTCATCATCATAGGTATGCGGTACGATACACGACGCAGTTTCGTGACATAAATATATGTATAGTTGTGTTCGATATCTGTCTAGTTCCATGGTACCTACATCGAGATGCTGATAGTGTAATAATAGCGTGTGAATCAGAGTGAATATATCGTGTAACATCATCGTTGATGCGCGAATGATGCGAGTGGTGACGCGAAGATACTGTTGGATTACGAGACATTTCTGAACAACGTCTCCCAATGAAAACGTTTTGCTGGTCGATGTTCAATTGTTTGACATGTATGCCTTCGTTGATCGAAAATAACGCGAACAATCCTCGTGTTTCTGGATATACTTATCAGATTCCATATTACACGGATAATAAATGCTGTTCGTTACGTCTTTAGACCGGAGAACGCAAAGCATTTCACTGTATTATCGTTACTTCGGTCGACCTAACCTCCAACTGTTTCTAGTTGGGAAAACTTACATTCGTTGACTACGATTATTTCGTATCATTGATCGATGTTTGATTCGGAACCCACGTGCTTTGATTCGAATTTTCAATTCCATTTGTTTACGTGATCCAATTCTCTAACTCGAATGAATGAATGTAACGCGTTGATCCTTTGGAAAATAGTTTGTGTTCGTTGATTCGCTGTACCTAGGTATGACATTTTTCAGAGAAAGATGTTATCGGAGCAGACAACAGCTACCGGCGAACCGCCAACAGCCATTGCCGAAACTATGCCCTTCGGTTTCATTATATCCGATGACGGGCGAACTCTGGTTGCTGTCACAGGTATCTACGAGTAGTATCTACTGTCGATTAAAACGTGTCTTTGGAAAAAATTCCTCTGTCAACATTCTCGGTCACGATGCCTCTGCTTATAGCCAATATACTTATTTGTTAACGAACTGGTTGATCAAGTTTCTAGTAATAGCGTCGCGTGTAGAACACGACTTTGTAAAAATAAGCATGACCATGATAAGCATTGGTGCCACGACAAAAATCATATGATAATCTGTTCAAATATCGAGATATAACGACGTTGATTAGGGCTGCTGGAGCAGCAGCAGCAGCATCGCTGTAACATATCTGACTTAACATTTTATTGTTTTCATTTGCAGAACGGGACGATGGCATACTTGAATTCGTCTCGGTACCCATGACCATCCGTCAAAATAACATCGTGACGACGGCACCTTTGAAAATGACCGAAGGAAATGTGATGGTGAATCCGGTAGGTATAAATTTTTGATTTTTGTTGGAAAAATTGTGAACAATCGAGTCTCACGGCGTGCTTATCATTACAGCCAATATTTCAAATAAACTTTGATGCCACGACGGACACTGCTGATAACGGAGTTGCACTATTTCCACAACAGTCCATGCAGACCGAGCTGATCGTTCCAGAAGAAACGCGACCAGCGCCTGTACCAGCATACACGGCATTGGATGCGTCAGCCACGATACTTTTTGAACGTTACGCGATGAATGCTGAAAATCCAGACGGGGATGGTACCGAACTATTGTCAGCGGAAATTTCTCTGGAAACGGCTCAGTCTGTTAAAAAACGAAGTCCCGGGAGACCCAGAAAAGATGGAACTACGCCTGCATCTGTGAGCTAATTCTTGCAATTTCAAATCTCGAGCCGTAACAATTCGGGCTGACTCACATGTAAAATTGACGCTTTTTTTCTTTAATCAGCACCCAAAGAATCTAACGTGTCCTACATGTGGAAAATCGTTCAATAGAGTGATGCTGCTTCGAAGACACATGGAACAACATGCCGAAGAAAAACCGCATCGCTGTCCCAAATGTTCCGCGTCGTTCAACGTACCTGTAAGTGTTGGGCTCAAATGAAAATGGAGCAAACTTCCTTTCTAGCAAAATAAACGAAGTAGAAAATAATTGGAATCTGATTTCGCGGAAAACTCGTTTGTTTCGATTCCCCGGTGTGTTGACATCATGCTCGAGAAATAAAATGAAACTAGCCGAATATTGGAAAGGAAAAATTTCAAATGTATCTTGTGACGTTCAAAACGTGCGGCTTAAGATAGGTGAAACGGAAGTAAATTCGTCGCTACTAGTTATCTCCGATTCTTTGATCTTGAGAGTGATAAAATCTACATTTCACCACGCGCCTGGTGAAATCTCGAGCAACGAGAAATAAACTACCGTCGACGACGACGACAAATCTCATTTGTCACTCGCTGTGTCGTGCAGCGTGCACAGCAGAATGATTGTAACTCAAATAGTTTATCATTTGAAAAAACTATTTTTTTCCAATCGAACAATGCATTGATGCCTGTCTATTAATAAATTATCAAAAGAAATTTCCGCCGTGATATGCTCCGATAAATTTATACAATGGTATTGGTTTCAGTCCAATTTTACGCTTCACATGGCGACGCACAACACCGGGGAACCGAAATGTCCCGAATGCGGACGTAAGTTTGCTAGGATGGCGAGTCTCAAGTCCCATATGCTCATACACGAGAAGGAAGAGAACTTGTTCTGCACGGAATGCGAAGATGCATTCACAACTAAAGTGAGTTCCAAATCCTTTCTAAATTTCAATGTCGACCGTTAACCATCCGTTGAAATGTAAGCCGAACCTAGACACGAAGACAAAGATAAAATGTAAAACCAAGCAGGCCGAAGAAGAGAAGATAATTCAATATCTCGATAATAAAATATCTTTTAAACCGAGAAGACTCGAATAAAATCTTTGAAGATATAACGCTGTTGGTGAAATGCAAATGATCGAACCACAGATTTGGCCAATGCCCACGCTTCATAAATCACTACCGACCTAAAACCTGACCAGCATCCAACATCACGTATATCAAACTCTGTTATTTCATTCTCAACGATTTCCTCTACATTTCATTTCGATTTCCACTACCTGTTGTAATATGTATGGAAAACCGATATGCCGATAAAAGAAAACCCAACATTTTACTGTCCCATCGTGAGAAGCGACGCGTGCAGAATATCTAACCGATGGGTTTAGCGCGTACAATAAACTCCATCGCTCAAACACGTTCTGAATAAATAAAATTAATCACATTCTAAATAATCATCATAAACAATCGGTAGTCGAAACGGTGAACAAAACCGTGAATACGTCGAAGAAACGTAGAAACGTCTGGCTCATGAATGACATAATGTACACCTATTCACACGAGCAACTCGTTAACGTCCAACTCGTGCCACGCAATACGCATCGTCTACCTGCAGGAAAAAAAAGTTAATGAGCCTGAACGTTCCGTGTTCACGCGTAGATTATTTACATCCGAGAGTACACTGTTGAAGTCTCGCTCACGGACTTCACAGGATTATCGCTATCAGCGACCTACTCTCGTACCTTGGAACATTCTCGCTGACCATACAGACGAGATCTCGCGATAATCTCTGCTAAAATTGCCTTTCTTCCCGGCTTATCTAATGCCAGACCTTTCAAAGAACTCGTTACAGACTCGCGATTCCTAACTCTACGGTCCCCAAGAATAATAGTTTACTTAGCGTCGTAGTAGGTTTTTATACATAATTTTTTTTTCACCAAACATTAAAACGATATTCTTATCTTGCATTAACCAATATTCGTGTCAGCTTTTTTACCCTCTAGTTCCACGGCATTGGCTTCAAGATACATGGAAAGATACAGCTCAACGCGGACACGTTGCGAAATTGACTCTGTCAAAAACGTCTGGTTCTCGTCCAGAGTTAAGATTCATTTTTGCTGCCACAATTTACTCGAGAAAAATAAAATCTGTGTAGAAAAATATTGCGTGTGGGCAGTCGAATGAATTTCCTTGCGAATGCAAATATCTTGAAATCGAGCAGCGAGTAATTCTTAAAGGTGGGAAAAGTATTCCTCGTACGATCAATGTCACATCGCGATACGAAGTACATAGCAGTAACACAGAGAAGGAATTACGGATACTGCTTTACTCGATTGTTCGGAATCGTTTTTAAATTGTTTCAGAATCATCCAGTGTAAATATTTTAAATGACGTACAATTACGCCGGAATTGAGCGTATTACGGACAACTAGATCGCTAACCCCGTGTAAGAATAATAAAACGTCTTAGGATGACGTAACCCCGCGTGTAATAACATTCGTGTACGTACTACATAGATTGAACCTCGCGGCTGAAACTGCGAGTACGAAGGACAATTAAAGTATTTTCATCGTAACACCATAAAACGTAATTCACCAAAGCTGTGAATTATCTTGATGAATATCGTCGGATTCCAGTGGGAACAAGTGCTGTTTCCATTTTGGGCGAGAGGTGCCTCCTTGACCTCTCTCTTATCAGCATCCTCCATGCCCGTGATTAAATTGTTCACAAACAAGCGTTTCTTTAAGCCTGGCTATCTGTAATTCTCGATGAATGAGGGCCGTTCAAAAACTACACGTTCCTCCAATAAATTGAAAACGTACCAATCAACCGCTACTTTTCACTTCTTTCATATCCTCGTTGGATCTAGACCGTCTGAAAAACTCACCTGAAACGTTCGTCTACGTCGAATTGCATGCTGGTCGATTTTCACGGCAAAGGAAATAAATGGTAACATTTGACATGCTCGTTGAACTCCACTCACGTATCATTTGCCGTTCTTATACTTTCATTTCCATCGCCACGCAATCTAACGAGTTCAACAAACTCTCCTTTCGATTATGAGTTTGAGCAGAAAAAATGGAGAAACCAGCATGCTGAAAAAGTACAAACTCCTTTCCTCTCGTTTTCAAATACCCAACATG
Source organism: Arge pagana (assembly GCA_963969455.1). Classification (NCBI taxonomy): domain Eukaryota; kingdom Metazoa; phylum Arthropoda; class Insecta; order Hymenoptera; family Argidae; genus Arge; species Arge pagana. Next base: position 4,366,187 of record OZ018315.1, read on the forward strand.
TTAATTTGTTTTTTCAATTTTTTTCCTACCACATCCGTGATAAAAAAAATGTATTTATACGTTATATAGTTTTTTCATTCGCAATTTTGTTTTGTATAATACAATGCGACTAGGTACGCAGATGCCAGATTCGTTGCTACCGCGAGATCTGTTCGGCAAATAATAATCTGCGATAATTCGTCGTAAAGCAATTATTCTGCACATTTTTCTACTCGTAAACGCAAACCGTGTGAAATATATGAGATCATGCGATCATACAGTTGCGTGACACGTGTATAAAGAAGACTCTTGACTCTCGAGTGTCGAGCAACCGCAATGTAATCAAACTACGCGCACTCCGTGCGGCTATCACCGTCATTTACCAATCATCGCTCGTCATAGATGTATGAAAATTGCGTGGCATTGAAAATAGATCATCGTCATGTCTCTCGCCAATTGAACTTTTCTTTTTTTTTTCTTCGCCTCAAACTATCGCTCTTCGCGTGCGATAGAGAGATTCCCGTCTCTTTTCCAAATTTCACTTCGCGCTCCTCGAACGGGGCGCTCGTTCCCCTCGATGCGCCGTTAAAATAGCCCCCTGATGCATTTTCCAAGTAATTTCCGGCAAATATTTGTACGTTCGTCGTAATGGTTTGCCTCGGCCTGTTTTCACACGTGTTCCAACCACGACGTAACTTTTCCCAACGCTTTCATCGGCACTTTGCAACTTCCAAAAATTCACCCCGAGCTTTCTCTTAACGTGCTCATTTTCCACGAATGTCTCGCGCTGTCCTCGCCCAAATTCTATTTCCCCCTTCGTTGTTTAACAAAATTTTTTTTTTTTTAACATTAAAAAAAAAAAAACAATACTCTCGTCTCGGTCGTCTCGTAGTTATTAACGTTGTTCTTTACGGTCACGCGAAGATGGTCGACTCGAGTTTCATTTGTGAAAACGACAGCTTCGTAACATCTGTTGGAACTATCGAATCTCTATCCACGCGACAGTGCGTGGGTTGGGTAGGTGTATCAAACAAGTCGCGCTACCCTCCATATTTTTCAGCCCACAACAATTTCATTTCTCTCCGCAATAATTTCATTTCTCTCCGCAATAATTATTATCCGTGAGTAAATCCTGTAATTTTCCGACAAGTTTTTAAGCGATTTTCTTTCCACGATTTTTCGATTCCCATCGTCATAAAATCGGTGACCACGTCGCAAAATGTTGCGCCTACTGTAAAAAAAAATGACCTTCTCTGATCTCGGGATATTTACTTCGGAGAAAGTCTCGAAGTCTTCCGTTCCTTGTTTGCGTGCAGGCTGCTCGTGAACTTGACGCGTAAAGTAAACGAACTTCTTTTCTATAAACACCGGGGATGAATCACTATCCAGTTCTGTATCCGTTAGAAACACTGATCGAGTAACGTTTGTAATTGGGATGGGATAAATTTCCGTCTCTGCGATCATCGCCAAAGTATATTATAGCCCGACTCTGTAAACGTAGTTTATTGGTACAAGATACACTTTTATACACGTGCATACGCGCAGTGAGTTGAATTTTCTATCCAGCAGCCGTTTCCCTCGCCATTCATATCATATCATCATTCTCGCGTTTGACCACATCGTTTTTATCTTCTTGGCAAGGCAGGAATATCTAGTGTGACGTTGCGACTGCAAGGCTTAATAGCACAAATTGCATTCCCTCCAACTTTCCCCTATCCGTTTTTTTCTCTCGGATCCAATTTTTTTTTTTTGATAAAATAACCAAAAATGTACAACGCGCCGCCGCAATTTATTATTCTATTCGTCAACTTTCTCGTTACCCGAGTATTCTCAGATGTTGAAACGTACTCGCTTCTGATTAATGGTTTCACTATTTTTGGCATCGTCAAAAGCATCAAAAGAAAGCCGCGTTCGTACATCATTTGCATTTCACCAAAATTCCGTCGTCAGCTGGTATTCCTTTTTATTATCATTATTACTACTACTCCCACTATTAGTATCCTTCCGTCGTCACACTGGGTGGATTTCACCCATGCACCAACTTTAGGTCTAAATATCTAAAAATTTTCCAAGTGAGAATGGGACTATAATGGTTATTTACCTAGAATTCGAAGCCCCCCTCCATAGGTACGGACCGTTTATCGTTTAATTGAGCGTCAGTCTTGCCGTAACAGCCGAAGCATTAATGAATACGATATTTTTGCCTTTCTACTCCTAAATCAACCCCCTTCATATGTCAGAATAAATATCTCTTTTGGAACGAGCACTATCGTCCCATTTTTTTCCCGAATGAAGCGTATCTCAGTAGTATTGCGCCGAAAGTTTGAGTTGAAAATATTAAAAATCGACGAAGTTATGATTTTTTGAACGAAAAAGTGTCTTTTTGGCGCTTTGACCTCTTCATGATTTTTTTTTTAACAAGTATCAATCTTCTTTTTCAAAAATGAATTTTGGTGCATGATCTAGAAGGTTCGAAGCATATTCTGTAATTTTTGTAAATACTTCGGAGTGATAGTTTACTCACAATCGTTTTTTGAAAACTGTCTGGGTAGAATCCACCCAGTGTGACAACGGCGACAATATTATTTGGTAGTGTGACAACGGAGGGGTATTATCATCAGTATTATCATTGCTATCGTTGTTGTTGTTGTTGTTGAATTTTTTCAGGCTGCATTTCCGTCGTTTTTCAATTACAAATTTCAAGGCTTCCGTTGGATCATGACAGCGAATGACTCAAAAAAAATGAAACCGTGGGAAAACCATCCGTTATAGAGGCGCGATCACGTGAAATGTTTCGCCTGTGAATATTTGTCTAACGAACCGCGCGCGCCAGATACAACGTCAATAACGTCACCGTTTGATTAGTGTCAAGTTATTATTACGTCAGCGGATCAACATCTTTTCGCTTTCCGATTCGGGTTTCGTAGTTTTCACTCTCTTTCACTTGCTCGATCTGTCTGCGTACCGTTCGTTACCCTCGATTAGAAATAGAAATGAAACGGCATCGCTTTTCGTACACTCGTAAACATTCGAGAGAGCGAGAGAGAGAGAGAGAGAGAGAGAGAGAGAGAGAGAGAGAGAGAGAGAGAGAGAGAGAGAGAGAGAGAGAGAGAGAGAGAGAGAGAGAGAGAGAGAGAGAGAGAGAGAGAGAGAGAGAGAGAGAGAGAGAGAGAGAGAGAGAGAGAGAGAGAGAGAGAGAGAGAGAGAGAGAGAGAGAGAGAGAGAGAGAGAGAGAGAGAGAGAGAGAGAGAGAGAGAGAGAGAGAGAGAGGAGAGAGAGAGAGAGAGAGAGAGAGAGAGAGAGAGAGAGAGAGAGAGAGGAGAGAGAGAGAGAGAGAGAGAGAGAGAGAGAGAGAGAGAGAGAGAGAGAGACGAGAGAGGAGAGAGAGAGAGAGAGAGAGAGAGAGAGAGAGAGAGAGAGAGGAGAGAGAGAGAGAGAGAGAGAGAGAGAGAGGAGAGAGAGAGAGAGAGAGAGAGAGAGAGAGAGAGAGAGAGAGAGAGAGAGAGAGAGGAGAGAGAGAGAGAGAGAGAGAGAGAGAGAGCAGCGAGTGACGTTGAACAGTGATTCTCCAGGGTGCGACAAGAGAGATGATACGTCAAGTCTTCGTACTCTAATAGATGTGTAGCGGTGTAGTCAGAATGCAGGATCGTCCGGCTCCGCGTGCGCGCCTCCCCATTGACAGTTGTCCGGCAGCCGCGAGCGGTCATTGTTCACTTGGGAATATCTTCGTTAAATCATCAATGGTTACGCTGCCGTCCTATTTCCATTCGATTTAAATATATCCGTCGTTAAATCATCGCCGACGCAAACTGACACGGAATCTGATCTCGGATTCCGCGAAACTCGATTCTTCGCGCTCGCAGAAGTTGCGTCTTAGTTGCATCAATAATCATTATCTCGTGCCGCGTCGCGAATAATTCGACCACCAGTGATAATACAAAGGGTTGATACCGAAGCGACGCGTCATCGAAACCAGTGAACCTCGACCAATCAGTGAAATATATACGTGCTTGCGCACTTTTGCGCACATATTTTCATTTCTCCAACTAGGCGAACGCTAGAGGAGTGCACGCGCACGAGGAGTGTCACACGCGTGCGTAAATTTCGAGAAAACCGATCAGTACGCGCGTGCGAAAATCTTTTCGTTCGAATCTCCGTGAAACAGTGTGATTTGTCGATGACGAAATACATCCATGTACGGGGCATTCCACGCCGAGTCGAATCCCGACCATGTCAAAATCATCTGCCGTTTTTTTCTAACGTTCTAGTCGGCAAAAAACGCAACCTGAATTTTCGTCACCGTTTTTTATCCAACCCTTCATTTTTCTACAATGCTTGTACAGTGATTTTTTTTTTCTATTATTTTATAACTCGATTCGGAATTTTGAAATTTTCAGGAAAAAAGGGGAAAAAATCGGACCACGGTCTCCTTAACGGGGGTATTTAATGGGGCTTTAACCGGATTTTTGAGAATTTTTCAGATTTCAAAAACGGACATTGCGATCGACTTCAAATATTTATAAAAAACGAACGGTTGGATAAACAAATTTGACGCTGGTCGAGTTGGCGTGGAATGGCCGGTATATAGCATCTCCGACTCACCGTGAAAAGCCAGAGAAGTGATGCAGTCGAGATTTCGGCAACGAGACGTGATTCTAGGCAGTGAAATTGAAACGGAGAAAGAAAAAATGTATCGATAAGGAGCGATTATTTTTTCCGAACGATGCAACGGAAATCAGTGAGCAGATTTTTCTAGAAGAAAGCAGACTTCCAAACGATATACCTTCATTTTTAAAATACGAATTGAGCTCCAGTTTTTCGGCCGTGGTGAAGGAAAAACGAGAAATATGAGGGGAAAAAATGAAAACTGAATATTTCAAACTAACTTTGTAAAAAAAGTTTGATGTCCTCGCATCGCCTAAAATAACCGCGATCGTGCCATTTGCGACGTGTATACCGGATGAGTTATTTCTACGGAGCCTAATAAATCGGTTGATTCCTTTCGAGAAACGTATGACACGCCACAGATCCGAGATCGATTAGAGATCGGCGATATTTGAAGTTCGTTGAACGTGAGTTGTTGGTGTTAGAAAAAAATGACATCTATACCAGTTACGGATACTTGAACGCGTAAATTTTATTTCCGCGCGATATCGCCTAAAGTTCAATGTCCTTTCGTCAAATCGTTATTTTGGCTCGGATATATCTGCCGAGCAGATATCTGTTTCCATTCAATGAATCTAATTTGAAAAACTATTTATATCAGACTTTATTTGTTCGTTGTCCATTTTTGAATTTTTTTTCAATTTGGTCGTTCGTCTTTTTCGTTCCTTTCGCATTATCCATCTGCAACGCAAAGATGACGCGTCGGTTGCCAATTATTCTCCGTGTGATTTGTGTTATCCCGAGAAATAAGTATTTATATATATATTTATATATATATATATATATATATATATGTATGTATCGACGGTATGGCGAAAGTCGAAATTCACACCGATCGACGGATCGTTTTATAGAAGACTTTTTATTATTTTTAAAGGGACTTCTATGAAAAAAACTTTCGTAAAAATGCGAGCTCCGTAATAAAATATCGTTACGATTTATCGCGAGGACCAAAACTGGTTCCTTCTCTTCGAAGACAGAGGTGGACACGGCGAGTCTTGAAGAGTCGCTAAAAATTTGCTGACGTAACGCGCGAGGTTACGGATCTTTCTAAAGGGCTCGAAGACGCGCGTGCTCGCAGTCACATCTGCGTACTCGTCGAGTGTTTCGGCCTTAACCCTTTCAGCCACGAAATTTTTCAGCCATCGTATTTTTTACAATGAAATTTGATGTACAAGAGTTCAAAAACCGCTGTATGCCAAAGCTCATTGAAAAAGTGATCACATATGAACATTTTGATCGGCCATATTGGATCCGCCATTTTTTATTTTACAAATTTGACGACAGATTCGTATTCAGCAACCTCGGAAACCCTTATATATATCACATTTAAGAAAAACTGTCCATAATTCAACATTTCGATCGGCCATATTGGATCCGCCATTTTGTACTTTACAAATTTGACAGCAGATTCGTATTCAGCGACCTCGGAAACCCTTATATATATCACATTGCAGAAAAACTGTCCATATTTTAACATTTCGATCGGCCATATTGGATCCGCCATTTTCTATTTTACAATTTTGACAGCAGATTCGTAATCAGCGACCTCGGAAACCCTTATATATATCACATTTCAGAAAAACTGTCCATAATTCAACATTTCTATAGGCCATATTGGATCCGCCATTTTGTATTTTAAGAATTTGACAGTAGATTCGTAATCAGTGGCGTCGGAAACCCCCGCATACAAATTGTCAGACCGTACTAGCTATTATTTCGTCTTGACATGCATTTATTCTGAAAATTCTGCTTTTTTCAATACTAATTTGTTATGAGCAATAATTATTTGAAGTAGTATTTTTTCAACACTTTTGAGATCTTGGGATGGCAGGGAGCTAAAATTTGCAACGAAATCGACAACGAACTGCTCACAAGCGTTAAAAAATTGATAGCGTCTAGGTGGGACACCGGTGTCCCGTTGTGACTGCAAGGACTAATGGTTATGAATGTCGCACCGTTCGACTACTCGCGAGATCGTTCTCCAAGTTCTACGTGGCCGGACGTTACTCGTGCCAAATGATTTCTAGACACAAGTTCGGGAGAGCGATAAAAAGCACGCAGCCGAGTTTGCTTTGCGGAAAGAATCGCGCGGTCCCGGTTTAATTTATGTTTCTTGGCATCCGAAACCTGTTGCATCTTTGACCACATCTAAAGTTCGCGAGAGTCTTTGAGCGGCGTGCCAAAGCTGTACGCAGCGAAAGTTCTCGTCGAGATAAGAGAGCAGGAGAAAAAAGAAGAATTGAAGCTGAAGATGGAGCGAACAAGAGACGAGGAATGAAAAAAGTCGGGGGGAGGGGTAAAAAAACCGCTCGCAATTAGTCGCCGATTTCGCGAGCTGTCGGAAGTAATATTTTTTGCTCGTTACCAAACGTTGTAACTTTCGAAATTCAGCCGCAAAACGCTGCATCCCTTCGGCTGCAGGGCGAGCACAATTTTAAGCACATTTCAGCCTTTCCTCTTCTCACTCAAGGTCACTCTCCTCTCTTCTGCGAGTGTTTGTGCTGCTTCTTCAAATTGTATCATCAATGCTCGTTTTTTTCTCACCACTTGTTTCTCATTTTGCACGTTGTCTCTCATCAAATTTGTTGTTAGTCTCACCCCTCTGAAAATCTTCCCACGACGACGATCTGCCTGCGCAGCATCTGATTTTTCAACAACAAAATTTCATTCCACTGATCGAAACGTAATTATTCCTCAGTCTACATGCTCGAGCATCGGCATATTCTGTGTATACGTGAATCACAAGATACCGACGATGCACGGACAGTGGGCGATCTACTATCGCGCACTTCCTGAATACTCTTCCTGCTAGAGGCTTAACTCTGTGGCGATAATGATGCACCGTTCTCGTCGATGCAGCGAATGTGCATACGTTCTCTCTCAAAATCTGACTCGATTTCGCGCTACTCTCAATTCCCCAATATCAAACGTAGTTTTCTTCCCAATCGCACTTCTCACGCTCAATGACCCTGGGCAATCTTCGATTCGTTTGCAATTCCCTGCGAAATTACCCCACGCGCGCGAATACTACGATACGCTTGGTAAAAATTCGCAGAAAAATTCTCGCCACAGTTTTCAAATTTCTGGTATAATTATAACACAGAATCCAGATGTACTTATTCGTATTTCACTCGTTTCGTCGGACGTAATCGGGGTCCGGTCAAATTCCACTTATGATAATATAAAATTCAATGTAATCATTTGTCCCCGGGAATATCGGGAGAATAAAAATATGAGTACGCGACGATAACGACATTAACGTTAAGTAAGCCACGCGCAAATCTTACTACGATCCGTTATCTGGGAAACAATTAGTATTTGCATCAGAATTGTGAAACGCGGTACTCTTATCGAGGCAAGTGTGCGAGCTGCGCGAAAATCTTTCCTTGTCTCGTGGAGAAATCGGATGCGGAACAAAATTGCTACGCGATGTTTGCTTCCAATGCTAAATTGCAATTATTCCTATTAAATCAGTTTAACGCGATCATTTAACACAAATGGGATCGATTCGAGGTGGTATTCTCTTTCGAAATTTTGCATACCAATTCGTTTGCCATTTCTGTGGGGGACACCTCAACTCTCATTGTAATGCTCCAATCACGCCGTGCCACTTTCTCCCTTTTCCCGATTATTCAACAACTTTCGTCGGCGCAGGAAGCTGTAAAATTTTAGTGATATTGCTTTGGGGGAAAAATACTTGTTCTAAATCTAGATCGAATGTTCCGTCGATCTTTCTGTTTTATTATTAAAAACTCGAGCTCTGTTCTCTGTTTGTTTACAGTGCTAAACAGCACGCGCTGTTGAACTCCGACCATCTCGAGATCATTTCCTATTTTTTCCAACATTCTACTCCGTAAAAACCGTCACCTGAATTTTTCCCCGTTTAAAACTTTCCGATTTGAGCGATAAAAATGAAAAATAATTGACTGGATCTTTGATCATTTTGTCAGATTTTCAAAAATGAGCATTCGCAATCGACTTCAAATATTTATAGAAAACGAACGGCTGCAGGGAAACGTTTCAACATAATTCAGCTGGCGTTTTTTATGGAGTAGAATGTTAGAGAAAAAAAAACATGAATCGATTTTGACATGGATCGGATTTAACACTGGTCGAGTTGGCGTGGAATGCCCCGTATATATACGTATATAAATCGTGATGAGACTTATTGTTAGTAGAGTAATAGTAATTCACGGTGTGGATGTCTGTGAAGTCTTCGACGTATGTTAACCGCAGCACAGTTTAGGCATAATTAACAAAACATGTACTCGATGAATCACACTTTTTCATCAGATGCGACCAGAGACGACGAATATTAATTTTTCTATTTATTTTAGATAGCTGCAACGCACTTGGGATGCTTCGCCGTATCGTATATTAGAGAAGCACATAAACATGTAGTTCATAAACCAAATGAATAAAATGCTTAGTTTTACCAGATGCTGCATTTACGACCATAATATAACATAAACGCGCCGACATGTATGCAAATAATAAATAAAGCAAAACACTCGGGCAATCTCCCTTGTGAAAAGACAAAAAATAAAGAGGAGAAAAAAAAACGATTCTGTTCAATAAAGTGTTCGATCGGTGGTTGGTACTGCACCGAAAAGCTGAGATTATTTGCCTAAACTATTCAACCATGATTCCATAAATTTGACGATGGTAATAAAATACTCGTAATAAGAATTATCATTCGATAGCTACGATGTCATTCACCGCTGAGTGTCTTAATTTCGCGTTGATCGTCATTTGTTCCCAAGTATTTCATTTCGCTCTTGGCCTTAGTGCTCTTTTTCACAAGGTAAATTTTACGTTTACCTTATCACCGCTTTTCAGACAAGTTTCCACGTTTCATTCGAAGGACCTTGAATTATTTAACATTTCCATTTCAGGCGCAGCTCGATGCTCACTTGAAGCTTCATAATGACAAGTGGGCAACGGAGGACGTTAGAAAATGTAAACTGTGTCACAAACAGTTCACGCAACCAGCGCTTTATCGCCTTCATATTCGGGAACATTACAGGGTAAATGATTTATCACGTTGATGGCATCTCATTTTTTCTCGTCTGATCGTACATTTCTGTTACTCTCGTCGGGTTACTTTTACTTTATTCGGTTTCTCTTGTTATTCCGATGCGCCTTCGGTCAGCACAGAAACTTGAGCCGAAGTCCATAATTTTCTTCTGTGTAGTAACAAACTCTTCTCATATTTACCGCGGGCCAATATTTTTATTTTCAGTTACAAACGAAGCTGGTAAAGCAAACGAAGAGAGGTGTCGAACACAAAACTATGTACAAGTGTAAATTGTGTTTAAAATCATTTCAAAAACCAAGTCAATTAGTACGTCACATCAGGGTACACACAGGCGAGAAGCCTTTTCAGGTGAGTCTGTTTACTGACAAATTTATCAGCGCTACATCCAAATCGGTCCGTCGACCTGATTATCTCTCGAATATCTCATAAAATCTAATATCCAACAGTGCACCATATGTACCCGAGCGTTCACGCAGAAGGGATCCCTCCAAATTCACATGTGGAAACATAACGGATTTAGACCTCACAATTGTAGTTCCTGCAACGCAAAATTTAGTCAGAAAGGTACGGGTTAATCGAATCTATCTCTTCGACGTTTACTAACTTTTCTGATTATGCCTTCTGTGTATTTCAGGCAATTTGAATGCTCATGTACTCCGAGTGCACAACGTTCCAGACGGTAAGCATTATTACAAATGTACATATTGTCCCTGCATCTTCAAGAAGTTAGGCAGTTTGAATGCTCACATGAAGAAAATGCACTCGAATCCAGTCAAGGTTTGTCAGAACCGGATAACAAAATCGTTTTAATATCGTGTTTTGAGAATCACAAACAAAAACGAACACGAACAATAATCATGTTGTAGAGAACACAAAGTAGCGGAAGCACCAGCGAGGCCGACATGCAAGCTACAGTCGACACTGTAATGTCACAATTGGCCTCGCTCGAGTCGGATATTAAAAGTCCGGGAGATTCTGCGACGAATGAGGCATTACCAAATAAAGATATTTTGCAACAAGCATTGAAAAATAGCGGGTTACCTAGCAAAGAAAAGGAAGTTTCTACAGGTAATAATAGAAATCTCAGGTATTCCGAGAGCAAATGACGTTGAATCATGATTGTTCCAGACACTGAAGCTCCTAAAAAAGGTGAAGCACAAACGACTTTCGTTACGTTATTAGACAGCTCAGTCGATAGTTCCACTAGGTAGGACAAATCTTTTACCTTCATGCTAACTTGTGTGATTTCTTATTACCTTGTGTTTTCATTCGACGCTCGAATTATTTGCAGAAAGTATATAACGATAAAGCAACGTAGTATAGGCAATATAAGATGGTATGCGTGTTCCTATTGCTACAAAGAATTCAAAAAACCATCTGACTTGATCCGTCATTTGCGTATTCATACTCAAGAAAAGCCATTCAAGGTAAAATTAAGCTGTTCCTTTTTCACCATAGCGGTGCAATCACGTTCCTACGATCACCCGAATTCATTTTGCTTTCAGTGTTCGTATTGTCCTCGCTCGTTCGCGGTCAAGTCAACTATGATAGCGCACGAGAGAACTCACACCGGCGTGAAAAAATACATGTGCGGTAGTTGCAACAAAATGTTTGCCTGTCACAGCAGTCTCACGGCGCACGCTAGGTATCGTATGAACATAAGTGGCTCGTGTATATTTTCACGATCGTTATTTAAGATTTATTCACGTATTTTACACGCGACAGACTACACTCGGGTGTGAAATCTTTCACCTGCAATATATGCAACAAGTCGTTCGGTGCTAATCACCTATTGAAGAATCATATGAAATCTCACACGCATGGAAAACCAAAAACAAGTCCCGAAGCCGAAGTTCTCGCGCCCTCTATAGTTTTGGAGGAGCCGCTGTTGATTACGGATGCAGGAAATAAAATTAGTATCGCTCAGGTTCAATCGAAACACCAGCAAGTTTACAATACCAACGACATGGCGAGACCTCACAAGTGTTGGGTGTGTCCAGCAGCATTCCGTAAAATTAGCCATCTAAAACAGCATTATCGAAGGCATACCGGGGAACGTCCATACAAATGTCAAAAGTGCAATAGGTATTTAACAAACGTTTATGTATCGAACGATTTTATGTATCCGCCGTACCTCAGCGTGACATGCTCGTATGTCTAGGAGATTCACATCCAACAGCGTTCTCAAATCTCACATGAGAACTCACGAGGGATCGAGACCGTACGATTGTACGTTGTGTAGCGCAAAATTTTCAACTCAAAGCAGTATGAAGCGGCATATGGCAACGCATAGCAATAAAAGGCCATTCATGTGTCCTTATTGTCACAAAACATTCAAAACTTCGGTAAACTGTCGGAAACACATGAAAATCCACAAACAGGAAATAGCACAACAGGTAAGAGATCTCCTGCAATGAAACCTGTAATTTAATCCACATTTTCTTCTAAATTTCATCTGTAACTTAATTTTTCTCACGACCGTATATTTCTATGAGAGATCCAGTCTGTAACTATCCGACCAGGTGTCACGTTTAACTTATATTGCAGCAATTGTCGCAACAACAACGGTTGCAGCAGCAGGAGCCATCGCAATCGTTGGAAGAAACAACAATTCCTGTATTGCCAGACCCTCTCGGGATGCCCGAGGAAATAGAAGTAGCATTTCAACCGCAAATGGCACCTGATTTCACTCAAGCATTTTCCGATCAGTTCCATACAATCACAGCGGATAAGGAAAAAATTCCTCAATCAAACGCAATGCCATCGATGGTTAACCGTGAGTATCCATGAAACGCTGTTAGTTAAGATCCGACAAACCGTTCAGACTAATGGAAATGTAGCTGACCGAGCTGGAGATTTTTTTACGCGAGATATGATAGTTCCAATAGTCACTCTAGAGAGAATCTGTTTTCGATACACCCCAAATGTTCTTTGTTCACAGAGATGTTGCCTGCCGTGCAACCAATTAATATAGCCTCTTCGCAAACACTCCATGCAGATGAAACTGGGACGATTACTTTGCCAAATTATTCCGGAGATCAAACGCTAACACCCGTAAGAGTTCAAAATATCATTCATGTATTCGTACTGCGTTATCGAATTTTTGTAACGATACATCAATCTTAAATTAACCTTCGTTACAGGAAAGTATACGTGAAATCGAAGAAACTCTTAATCAACAGTTATTCAATATCGGGATGAATCTTGGACTTGGAAGTAATCTTACCAGACAAATGAACGAGACTTCCAGTTCCTTAGAAACCCGAGAACAACCTATTTTGAATATCATTTATGACAGCAGTAGGAATATCAACGCATCGACTAGCAACCCGATAAGCTCCACTTTGTTTGCACCCCAATTCGATACCTTCGACATGGACCAAATAAGTTTGCAGGTTGGTGTATAAAATACTTGAATACCTTACCAGCCTGAAAACAAGCCGCGTGGCTGTTGCACAATTCATGTGAATGTTACGCGAAGTCCGAAGTTGGTTTATTTTACAGACAGATAATGAAATGGATATTGGTATTACGGCTGATAATTCTACGAGCATGGCTAGTATACTACCGCGATCAGCTCAAGAAGAACAACATTTGGTCTCCGTCAAGACAACCACCTCCTCGATAACAGAAGATAATCAGGTGAAACAACCAAGACATCTTATGGTCGTCAGTTCCATGCAAACCTGTCCTGAATTATCGCGGCCAGTGCAAGCCTGCCCAAAATATTTGAAAGTCATTGCCAAAGCGGACACGACTGACAACTTGGACATCCAAGCACCCCCGGAAACTCTGAAAAATCAAACTCCATTGAAAACTCCTGCAATTAAGACTTCCGATCATCACTTGTCTTACGTGTGAGTCTTGGTTAGGCTATTATTCGTGATTCGTTGCAGATGTAATCTATGAGTTGTGAAAAAAATGTACTCCAGTTCCAAATCGCCTTGTTGCTTCTAATCCGGTTATAATTGCAGATGCAATATCTGCGACCAACGCTTTCGTAAGTTGACTCAATTGAGAACTCATAGGAAAAGCCATTTCCTACCATCAGCAATAAAGATCGACGATACAAAGATTATTACACCTGTGGATCTGGAACCTTCGCTGCAATGTCACATGTGTCGTCAAACAGGTTTCACCGCTGATACTTTGAAAGTGAGCAAAAAAAAACGAAAATTGTAGGATCATAAACGAACAACGCTTTGACTAGAATGTCACGATGTAAAGTGAATCGGGATGTTTTTTTTAATGATATTTGTTTAATCAGTTTTAATTTAGACATCTTAATTACAGGAACATCTGAAGACTCACCGTGGAAATAAAGAATTTCAGTGTTCTGTATGTTTTCTGAAGTTTTGTACCAACGGGGGATTGAGTAGGCACTTAAAAATGCATGCAAACAAACTGTAAGTAATCGTTACCTCGACATAGGCAATTTTCAATGCCATATGATTTAACGGTTTTCAAACATGTTGTTCAATCTCACATCTTCCCATTGCAGACAATGGAAATGTAACACGTGTAATCTAATTTTTCAAAGTAAGACTCAGCTAATAATGCACGAAGAGTTACACGACAATAATGGTAATTCGATCGCGGTAGAGCCCGACAGTTCCCAAAAAGAACCGTTAACCATAGATAGTAATTATTTGCCACAATCAACGATTCAACCGGAAAGTACTAGTGGACTCGTGGAGAAAATTGTTAGCGACGAGGGCGTTGAAAACGGTGACTCGACGGTAAGTTTTTGAAACTTATTACAGCTTTTTTTTTATCATTCGGTCCTACGAGGCATCTGCTCGATTTCCAAAATTATTCACCTGTTTCAGACAAGTACCGGAAAAGCTAAGAAAGTTTATACGAACAAGTGTAAGTACTGTCCAAAAACATTTCGAAAACCAAGCGATCTCGTGAGACATATCAGGACGCATACGGGTGAAAGACCTTATCAATGTGAATACTGTAATAAATGTTTTGCCGTGAAATGTACATTGGATTGTCACATGAAAGTTCACACAGGCAAGAAAACGTTTTCATGTCACGTTTGCACTAGTCTTTTCACTACGAAGGGCAGCCTCAAAGTACACATGCGATTGCACACAGGTACCTCGACTAATTCTAATTTTCTGGTCTTCCTGAGAATAATCTGTAACGATAATTCCAGTTGATACTCGTGATTTATTCATTTTTCCCATTTCAGGATCCAAACCTTTCAAGTGTCCCTCTTGTGATCTCAGATTCCGAACCTCGGGACACAGAAAAGTTCATGTATTGACCCACATGAGAGAACACAAAGATCCATTCAAATTTAAATTGAAACCACGCAAGGTCGCAGCCATTGCCGGTGTAGCCGCAGAGCTGGAAAAAGTAGTCGAGGCTGAAAATATAGAGACACCGCAAACGGAAACCAATGAATTTCCCAGCATAGATTCGATAACCATTGGTACGAATACCCTCGCGGACAACGTCACTCCTCACATAACATTTAACGCGGATGGAACAATTCTCAACAACAACGCGATGCTTTCGATAAATGAAAGTAACCAGCTAGTCGCTAATCTCCACTTTCTTCTCGCCAACGGGCTTGTTACCATTCAAACAGATCAGAGTCTCTTGCAGCACTTGCCAGAAACGGAAACAGTCGTTATGCAAGCAGATGCGAATGCCGACGAATTAATTGATTCCCAAACCCTGATTGATGGATCGGCAATGAACGGTTGTGCGCTGAATAATTCCACGCTGAACGATGCTACCTTAAACGATGCTACCCTTACTAATTCGTCGCTCCATGATTCTACGATAGATGATTCTACGCTGAACGATTCGACATTGAACGATTCGAATACCCAAGCAGTTTTGTACGAGACTGAGAGTACCACCAATGACGATCAGACTCATCAGACACTACAATTGAGTCACGATTTGCAATTGAACAGCGTCGAAGACGTGTTGAGGTTGGCTGTGAGGACAGAGCCAGAAAAAAAAGTAGCCACTCCCACTAATCAATCTAGACGGGAATGCGACATATGCGGGAAAACATTTTGTAAACCATGTCAAGTTGAACGCCATAAGCGTATACATACCGGAGAGAGACCGTACAAATGTAATTTATGTTCAAAGTCTTTTACGCAGAAGAACACGTTGCAGGTACATCAAAAGCATCACACCGGCGACCGACCACACCCTTGTCCTCATTGCGACTACTCGTTCACGCAAAAGGGCAACTTGAAAACTCATTTGAAACGTGTTCACCAACTGGATACGGTTGAAGTCAAGAAATTACGAAGACGGCCGCAAGTACTAAGTGCTAAAATCACGCAGGATAACTTGGACGACGCGAGATTACTAGGCCTGAAAGATATCTCACTCATAGACATTTCTTGATAGTGACTTTATTTCTGAAGAAATGAAATTAATTGAAAAAGCCAAGAGGGGAGCGCGGATACCAAAGATGAAGGAACGAGGAGGTAAACTCCCACGGATACAGAACGTATGATTCTGCTAAGCCGATAACTTTGGTGCACAGGAGGAACGACGCTAATCGATTCGCGATTAAGGGGAATAACCACTGTAACGGATTCGAACATGTTTTGTTTTTACATGTTACTAAAAAAGTGAAGTTTTCAAAGTTTAGGTGTTTATAGATGCCGCACTGAGTTTTCAGCGGTTCACCTACCCGTAAGGGGTAAGGATAAGGGATCATGGTAGATGTCTAGATTTACATCTACTTTGGATCCCTTAGATTGTAAATAATGTTCGTTACAGTAGAAATTGAACTCGGATTATACGTATGGAATTTTTTCTCTGTAAACGAACAGTTTGCTAGTGAGAGAACTGGGAGGTGATTAACTCGAGGGAAAATTCATATTTTTTCTACCCTCGACAATTCTGCAACGATCTATGATCGTTTGATGAAATATATACCCGCAAGCAAAGCTACTTATGCATACAATTAATAAAAACGCTTTCCGTTTCCATGTCAACCTAACATACGCTTGAGTGTTAACGTAACATTAGGGCTAAATATCGACTCTCCGAACGAAGCTACCGACGAACTAGAGTTTTTTTACTATATTTTCATACTGTCCCAAAAAACAAAATGTATAATACTTTTTTAGATAATAATAAAAAGAAATGAACTAGCCACGATAATTTTTCAGAACAAGCATTTCTATTATCATAGAAAATTCTTCGAAATCTCAATTTTCTAGAGATTTCATTTCCACAACTGATTACAGTGGTGTTTCCCCGCAGGGGATTAATGTAAATTTGTAATATTTCTCTGGTAGAAAGTAGTAGAGATTAATCTCGCCAATTTTTGAGCGAGCGTCACTATCGATGGGTGACAATTGTGATGAAATTTATATTCTCGATTCATCTCGAAAAACCTCGCTGATAATTCCATTTCATTGATATGTGTTTCTCATCTTTTGTAAACCTAACTACAATCTTGTACATCGCTGATAACGACTTGAAACTATTTTGAAAAGTAAAATAAAACTAAAAAAAAAAAAGCTAAAATTAAACAAAAACGTATTGTCATTTTGTATTACAAAGTCAACGAATTATCGATGTTCTCTCCCTCGACTTTATAACAGGATTCTCTAGATAAAGGAAGGGAAAAGACGGCTTACGCAAAACTACAATTGACAATACCCAGAATTGCGTAAAACAAAAGTTGCGTTTCCGGCCCGTGGTTCGATTTTTCTCATGAATCGCAAGTAAGCATATTTGTCCGTCGTGTGTGTAGTATCTGGTCACTTTGAACGTTACGCGAAGTAACTACTGCGCGGCGTGCTGTCAGATCGTCGACGGAGCTTGCACCACCACTAGCGAACAGCGGCATGTCGGTGTGGCGCGGAGCGGTCGACTCTGTTTCTGAAGACCGAAGCAGCGTTCCCATTGGGTGGACTGCGCGATTGATAACCTTCGATGCTTCGGGTTCGTTCGGTCTTCCGCAGCGTGCCGAGCAATGTACGCCACACCGACATGCTGCTGCTCACTACATAGTGGTGCGGTCGGTCGGCCCACGTTCTGACAGCGCAACTCCGCCGAAGATATGACTGCAGGCTGCAGATAAGTAAAATGGCTACCGCTGTGCGTACGACTCTTCGTCAAGTACGGCCAATTTTATCTGTGGATCAACAAGATGCTCGAGCGCGAGTGTTGAGTTTATACAAAGCGTGGTATCGGCAAATTCCTTACATCGGTACGTAACAACGTAACAATCGTTGTCGAATAATCTCCACGGCTGTGCTGCTCGCGATCTATTACATAAAAGACCTAACCTCACTTCTCTCCTGGTTTTTCTCTGTATTATCTGCCAAACCATCAAAGCTGTCTTCTACAGATGTTACGCGTTGTGAACATTTCACATGATTTCGCGACAGAGATTTGAGTTTTTAACTAATAATCTGAAAGTTGCCAGCGAATATTCAATTATGTTGTACCCTGTTTATAGTTGTCGACTACGATATCCCGAAGAATGCGAAACAGTGTAGAGAAAAGCTACGCGAGGAATTTATGAAGAATGCAAATATCCGAGACATTAGGATTATTGATCTATTAGTCATCAAGGTAAGACGATCGTTGTCTTCTCGAGCTAAGAGAACATCGTATAAAGTTTTATCAGTTTTATCGATCGCACGCTATTAACGACTATTCGTTTGTAACAGGGTCAAATGGAACTGAAAGAAACAGTAGAGATCTGGAAACAAAAAGGAACCCTGATGAACTATTTCAAGGATACGGTTGAGAAAAAACCAACCGATTTTCTATCAAAATTCTTATCTGGTCATGACTAATGTAAACCACAGATGTACGCTGTTGGATAGTCGATAAGATAGTCTTTGGTGAAATCGAGTCGCGAAAGAAACGATGTATACAAATGGAAAATTTAGACTATAAATTATTGAAATAAACTCTGTACATAGCAGATTGTGATGCGTTATGAAATATCATATGAATTAGATGTGGAAATGAAGTTTTGGAGAAACTAAAGGGATATATCTTGGTGAATATAGTATCGCGCGAACGATTTGAAAAGGTACATATTTAATTGTTATTTACATGAGATAATTTTCTTTAACTTACATACCATTTTTACAGGAGATATATTATTATTCGCTTATATACATTTGACAACGTGATATATTACTAAGCACCTTAGGTACAATCTAGTTCACTTTTCACAGCCATACAGACAAATCGCTTCCCTTCGGTGAACAGGTATAGATATATGCGTGTGCGTGTTCCTCTATGCGTGTGTCTGTTCGCGTTTGCGTGTGTTTGTGTGTTTGTTTGCATGTATGTGTTCATCGGTGTACTTGTGGTTTTTGTATAATACAGAGCTTTGAGATCCGGACCATTGATAAACGTTGCAAATTTATTACGTTGGATCTCGACAGTTCACTTGTACCGGTCCAAGACCGATCCCGTAATGAAGATCATACTTATTATTTGTATACTTTGGTTAGAATTATTTTACATAAAATGTTTTATTACTTTCTTACACACTTGACTTAAAAACTAATTTAGAAACATGACAACAGCCCCGAGCTGTGTTATCTGCATGATCGTTTAACGCTTGCTTGCTTGCTGTATTTCGATTCGATACAAATTATAAAATATCTATTATTAAAAATATACACTTTCAGTAACTTTCATATACATAACATTGCACGTACCTAAGCTAGAAATGGCAACAATAATCGTCGTATTTACGAACGACAGTATTTCGTTGGACTTATAGCTACGGCAATCCATAGCAGTGGTTGGAAGTCGTTGATTCAATTGTATTTTCAATACCAATGACATTTTTAGTTCGCTTTCGGCGCATTCATAAATATTAATTACATTCCAAATTTGCAATCAGGCTAGAACGTTAGGGTCATCGTGGAGAATCGAAATTACACGATACGGTTTCAATTGCGAACCTAATCGTAGGGTATTTAACCACGAGAAGCACAATATCAATATCCAACATAGTTACCCAGACAATTGTGTTTCGATCGCTCTTCGAGAAAAGGGAAATTATTGTTGTCAACAAACAAGGTTGATTAGTTTTGCTATCGATAGATCAGACAACAAAACCAGGAAGTTTAGACCGTAAAACCAGCATTGCTGGTTTTATATATCGGTGGAAACGGATTGATCTCGTTTTTGATCTAATCGCTCATCACGAATGTGATTGTTAATTACACTTTTCGGTTAAACAATAATACTTACTACCGATGGTGATTCGTGCAATTAATAATTACATTTATAACTAGCGATGACAGTAGTTACCATGATCGTCGGACAATTATTACTTGAAGCTCGACTGATTTCAAATCAAAAATGTAATTGATAATTTGGATGTGACTAATCGATAACGAAAATATGGTATTAGGGTTGAAATTTGTAATTAATTCAAATTGTGATAAGATATGATCATCCCTGAACTACAGTCGGATACTCGTCAGCTCTGATCCGAACTACAGACTGATTCTCAGACCATGCTTTCCTGTTCCGGCTGAATATCGTACCCTGTTATCACGCCTCGTCTCAGAGATGCGTCGCTACTTCGCAACCCATTTCCATTAAACAGATTCACGAGCCAGCTTCGTATCGAGTTCCTGGCTGATGATTTTTTGTCAGGAATGTCCGCCGTTGTGCCCTGTGCATGAACCACATGGTCGAGGGAACGCCAACGCTTGGCGAACACTAACTCACCCACGCAACCGCCATCCCCTGTGAGTAGAGGAGTGTCTACATCGCTTGTATTATTGTCCACTCGAGGTGCTATTATCACGTTACCGTTCGGATAATTATTGTTTAACACTTTGTTATCGGGCACGTTTTTATTTGAGAGTGTTTTTGGACACTTATCACAGTTTTCTAATGATCTGAAACTCTTTTTCGGTTCTTTGAAACAAAGGTGGAGAGATTCGATCCTCCTGTTGCACAGCTCCAAAGGGAACGGATCCAGCGAGCGAGATTCTCGTATAACGCCAGATGGGTAATCACTAGTCGACGACGATGAAGCTATCGTTGACAAAACTCTGGCGTTTTTTCGCAATTTTAGTCGCCCTTCGCCGATGAACATATCGTCTAGAGCAGTCTTCACGCTTGCTACCCGGTTCTCGATTTCTTCCGGTAACGGATCCGTTTCCAACGTTGTTCTCGAACTGCTGTCGATCAGGTAAAGCGGAGAGCGCTCCAATTTCTTTGAATGGACAGTTCGCGGTACAGGGCTCGAACCGCCACACTGCGACGACGTTTCATCCGTGGTTCCAGGCCTCGGCACGCTCGATTGTCTGCGACTCCCTCCGCCTAAGCCTCCCAACAGAGAAGCTTGCCGCGAATCGGAGTTCAATTTAGGACTTCGTCTAGGTCGACAAAACAAAGGAGGTAGTTCCCCCAAGTCCACCTGAAAAAATGTGGTAAATATAACATTAACAATAACGACTCGTTCGTAAGTCCTCTAATATTTCGTACCTCGTGAGAAATACCTCGAGATAGAAATACGTTCTAATTTTTCGCATCTATGTATCTCGCCTTTCGCGCACCGCAACTATCATTCGTGCAATTCTACATCGAAATCTAAACGGGTATGACTGTATGGTTACCTCTCTTTTTTGTACGGCTTTGTCTGTTGCTCCAACTAGCCAGAACGTCTTGACTTCACCTTTGCCTTTCATATGGACAAATCCACGCTCCTCGATAACATACCCACCAACTTTGTCCAAAGCTTCCTTACACTGCCCACTTATATGTATTCGCAATGGTTCACCATTAGACTCCATACGCGACGCCGTATTCACCGTATCCCCGAACAAGCAATAACGAGGCATCGTTAATCCGACCACGCCAGCCACCACAGGTCCTATAATTAATGACTTTCATAAATATACTTTGCTCGTTGAATATCCGAGTCCAACCAGCATTTTTCTACAATCTATACCTGTATGAATTCCAATCCGAAGCTTCAATGTTTCCGATGGGCGATGCGCTATGGTATGATGTTTGACTGCGTTCAGCAAATCCAGAGACATCGAAGCTATTTCGCCCGCGTGTCGGTTTCCATTTTTAAGTGGGAGGCCAGAAACCTGTCGTTTCAAATATAATTTTTCTGTAATAATCTATTATTCGAAACACCGACGACTTTCTCGTTCATGATTCGCTCGAGAAACAACGCGCAATAAGACGCTTTGACCAAAAACTTACGAAACAAATTTGACAGAATTCACATTGATAATAATCCAGAATGTTTATCATACTATCTTACAAATAATCTAACAATTGTATCGATCGAATAGCTTTTTCCAATATTAGGACTGCGCGCATGTGAAAAAAGATAGTTGTGTTCGAATTCTCGCGATGGATCGAGAGCATTGAACATTTTACTCAAAAATGGCATTTGGTTTTGTTGCGGTAGGGTTTTTGGTTGTTTGAATTATGAAACATGATCCGTTACGTGATCTAAACGAAAGTTCAAATATCGATGCGACATTTACTTACCACCATGTAAGCATCTCCAATAGTTTCAACTTTATATACATCATACCCTTTGATGATACGATCGAACAACGTGTACAGATCGTTAAGAAAATTGACAACCTGAAATCAGCCAGAATAATATCAAATTAAACATAATAAAATCGTTTTCTCTCATCTAATGGTACCGATGTACCATTAGTACAACCGACCAACAATGATTAAAAAAAAATATAAAAAACTATCGCTTAGATATTAAATATTATGCTTGCGGGTTGACAATGGAAAAAATTTCTCTTGATCTCTGATGGGAAAAAAGGGTGAACGATGCTTTTGAAATGCTAGTGTACGATGATAAGAACATGAAATTGATTTTTTCTCTGCCTTGACAGAGTACTAATCTTCAAGGACGTTGCATATCTGTCGCTATCCATTGAAGTATTATTATCCTATTGTTAAGAAATACTTATCTGAACAATAGAATCTACGCGAAAAAAAAAACTAATTACATCCGTAAAATACCGCAAGTTGTGAATAGTATCGCAATGACGGTAGTATAATGCTACGAGCGCGCCGAGTAACACAATCGTGTAAATTCCTTATTTGCAGTCATTATTAGAATGCGGCTGCGAATCTTTTCACCACTGAGTGGTAAAACATTTATACATATATTTATCTTTGAAGCATAAAATAAATATATCTTTGAAAATCATATTCAAAATGTAAATGAGCTACCATTCAAATTTTAACTACCGATAATTTCCTTTGAGAATCAGCGTTATGCTACTCGTGGAAAATTGTCGCCAACGTTATTACATTTAATGTATTTGGAAGTATTCTTTCAATATGACAATATCACGAACATGTTTGTGAAACGTGTTAAAATATGTAGTGTTAATAGATTAACGCGTCGTGAACGTGAAAAGCCAATTATTTCAGTCCTAATAATACCATCGAGAGCTGGGCAAACTCTGCTTTGCCAATGGAAATACAAATAAAAAGCTACATCGAAAAGCTCAAAAAATCAATTCGAAACCAGAGTCTGCGAAACTGTTCGAACAGCGAACAACAACTGAATGGAATAGAAGCGATCGATGAAGAAGTTTCATGAAGTATATGAACGCATATTGGCTAACGAAGATAAAACTGGAATTGTAATACTTCGTGCCATGTGCCTCGAAATAATACCTGAAACGGTGTACTTTCAGCAGACATTGCTGTAAAGCCGACGATATCGCTAAAGTATATCGTAACTAGATCAAAGGCTTCGGGCTCGACTCCAATGCCATTAGTAAGACAATTAGCAACAGGTCTGTAAAATAACAAAATATAACGTATTTAAAATCAGAAAAATAATACAGAATCAATTGAGAAAGAAATGGTAAAAAAAATCAACAGTATAAACGGAAAATGAACTCGATGGAGGATATATGTAACGAATAATCACTAACTCAGGTAACATTCTATGAAGTAAATCTTCGGTTTTTTGTTTCTCCTCGAAAAGAAGGCGTGTGCGCTCATTGACTAGATCTTCGAGGTTGTTTGCATATTTTTCCATCATGTCCATCATTTGATCCATAATATTACGATGTCTTCCAGCTTTCATTTTCTTTAAGCGTGTCCTTATCATTTTAAAGTCAGGTCTAAGTTCCGGGCTTTCCTCCCAACAGTCGGTTATAGTACTGACAATGTAATCGGCACAGTCAGCTTCAGAATCTGACAATATGTCGACGTTTGGTCTGAACGGTACTTCTCCGTCATCCGGGTAACGTTTAACACGATCGATGATTTCTGCCAACGAGGAAAATCACGATAAATGAGATGGCATGATTCGATGTAACATCCAAGCAGATGTCGTTAGTATCTTTGATATTGTTACCTTTGGGTTCTAGATTAACGCCGCCAAATGGACCCTTGCGCCCAATGATTTCAAACAGTATAATGGCGAAGGAATATATATCTCCCTCCTGTGTGCCTCCGATAGGTGCATTGGGATTTCTCAATAATTCCGGTGCTTTCCAAAATAAGCCTGTAAATTTATTTCATTTCAAATCGTACATTTCACCCGTCGTACTTGTATCATTCGCAAAAGCGGCGATATAGATTGGCCATTTTTCATAACTAAGGAGATAGGTCCGGTGCAAAAGGATTCGGTGTTCTTATTCAAACATATATGAAAATATACTGTACTTCGATAATACTGATGTTCACCGATGCTATCAGACTCGGCACAGTGACGCATATCGTGTAGGCCAAAATCTGAGACCTGAAGTACCCAACGTGACGTGACAACACAGTTGGAAGATTTTAAATTTCCATGACAGACTAATACAGATGACTCGTGAATGTACAGCATGCCCTGTTATGGTAAATTATAAATTAATTTCAACAAACTTTCTCTGAAAACGATTCAGGAATCTATGACAATGAAAGATTACGCCTTTCTTTGTAGCTCTATTGAACTAACAAGACAAAAGAGATTATTGATAGCACGATCCTGTGTCTGAAATTTTCGTATCACTTATGAAGAATAAGAAACTACATTAGACGAACAATAGCACTGCGCAACTAGTCGATGAAGATCTCAACATTTCATTCGGATATTCGGTGTATTGTCACCGTTGTAACTGTTGTAACTGCGTAGGTATGAAAGAACTCTGTCACGACGGCACAATAATGCTGACTACGAAACGATTTCTCGAAACTATGACATCGACACGAATTGTTCTACCTGTCAATACATAATACTTTAAACGACGGAGAGGTGTGTGTGTCGTACCTTAATGAGATCATGAACTAACGATGCGATGAACATATCATCCAATTTGATATCTTCATTCTCGATGATGTCCTGAAATATAATTTTGTAACATTACGACATACCGCGTCAAGTTTTTACACAACTTGGAGGAATTTTTATGGTTTCCTTCGTATAAATACTAAACGATTTAATAAATTCACTCACGTAAAGACTTCCTTTGGCACAATAATCAGTGATTAATAATATTCTCATCGGCTCGACGCAAGCTCCAATGAAAGAGTTGAGATTGCCGTGTCTAATTTCACGAAGTACGCGCATTTCTTTCATCACGTCTCGCGATATATCCTTCTTCTTGGAAAACTTCAGCTCCTTTATTCGTACCAATACACCATGATAGTGTCCAGTTTGGGCAAATACCTGGCCCCCGCATCTGGATTCGTACGATATGGCACTAACTAGACTCAACTGCGAATAAAATTTCGTTCATTATTGCTTTTTTTCAACTTTTCGTCAGATTTACATTGCTCTTTAGCTTTCACGTGCTTTCATCGAGCATCTCTTAGCTAGATTGATTAATTCATTGACCCGTTAAATTACAAGCATTATACCAAGATGTAAGACTCGCGAGTCTTGTAGAGGCAAACTAGTTAGCTGTACACAAGACTGATCCTTGAAACTAAATAAAATGGAATGACAAAAAAGCCTTGGACTTTTCATCGATGGATAAAGTGATATCAGAATAACAAGTGGAAGACTGGTCACCCTACCTTGCTAGGAGAAGACAGCATGTTATCCAGATGAGGGTATCCGTGAATCTCCCCTGGATCAATCTTCCAAAGCAAACCTTCGATTTCTTGTTCTATTTTCCATCTTCGATATATACTCAATGCAATGACAGTCGCACAGAATAACAACGCAGCGAGTACTCCTGCGGCCACGATGCTACGTGAATGGGTATCTACTTTGGGACAATGTTCGTTTAGAAAACCGCAGCCAGGTTCTGCTTCTGGTTTGTTTCTCCCGGGCCAATCTATAGGCTTGGAAGATCTATACACCTGAAATCAGAGAATAACTGGTAATTCAATAGTAAAAGAAACAAGCGTTTACTGCTCCTTTCTTAATTTTATTTCTCCACCAGTATCAAATCCCACTGTAAAGAATTTCATCTAAACATAACGACGAGCGAACATGATCAATAATTGGTTCTGTATTTGTCACCAATTTCTTGGTATTCTATGATTATATTTTTTTCCGTGATATCCTTAATAATACCGTGTAATCTTCTGAGAATATTTTCATAAGACCATCCAATGCTCATTGGTATAATGGAAATGTAATATATCCGAATTTTGAACAGAGTCAGAGATTAGTTTTATTTCTGTCATTTGCAGCAATCTTGTTATTAACTCACTCACTAGAGTTTCAGCCCGACGAAATTGTCCCACCGGTACCATTTGGTAGTTGCAGGTGAAATTGTCTCGTTGCAGTTTCTCAAGTTTTAAGGCGAGAACAGAAAAATTACCCTCCGAATCACCATTTTCGTCCAGCCGTATCGTCGCTCCACTCACACCTACGATAAAAAGGGATTAAACGATACTGGAAAATATGAGAGTTGGAGGTTGAAACAACCAAGTACGAACCACTAAGATTATTATCAATATTATTATCTTCTAATAATATTATATCTCGACGAGCATTTTTAGTCGTTTAAATTATAATAGATAGTTGCGGTAGACATTGAATCTGGAATTTTACATACTTTCATACGTGTGATTCTTAATAATGGTCTCTACTATCCGAGTTCCATTGCTAGCAATCTCTTCGATACTCAGATCCGGATACTCCAATAGAAGCTGGTCCAAAGCTCGGGCATACAATTTAACCGCGTCGTAAAGGTACGCAGCGTGAATCGATACGTACTGAAAGCAATAACAATGTCATATCAGATTCTAGTAATCAGTCATTCTAGTAAAGAGCACAATGGAGGGGGGTTCAAAAAACCGATTTTCTTTTCTTTTCAAAAATTGCTTCCTCAACACATCTAGAATGCGGTGGTGAAGTGATATTTCTAAAATTCCAAGTCGTTATAATGATACAGCAGCTAGAAGAAGCAGCTGTATCGAAGGACTTTTCTCAAAACTGTGCTTTTCAAACTTGAGAACGGTGTGGCCGAATGACTTTAAATTTATAGGGTAGATTCAGCACGGAATGAACTACTATCATGCCAAAATTCCCAATTCTGCTATTTTTTTTACAACAAAAACATGACAAAAAACAACATGAAATTCGACACTTTTTCTTCAGAGGTGTACCAAAAATCCAATTTTCGGTATTTTCAGTTGCATGTAGATCATTCCGCGCATTTGAGCTCACGGATGAAGACGCCGTGAACTTTTTTTATTTCAGATAAGCCAATCAGCTTGATTCAGGTCCTACCTTTTCAAACTTCTGAAAAAGCGGAGGAATTCCAAATTTGAACGGTTCGTGGTCGTTGTAATCGCGCACTTTGCGCGCGAATTCTTCGTAACTGTGCACCGGCTCGGTCGGAACGATGACCATCAACGATCGAGCTTTTTTCAGAAAATTCTTCGATTCCAAGCAATTTCGAATATTCGTGAATTTTCCAGGTTCTGAAAAGTGACAAGAGTTATGGAATGATGAAACGGCCAAAAACGTATCGCCCCTTCGATTCGCAGTTATACTAACGCCATAAAAATTTGTCAGCGTCGCGCGGCGAATAAGTCGACTTTTCCACGTGGAGCACCATGTACTCTCCGTCGTCCAATAACTTTTGACTTTGCATCGAATTCATCATCTCGGTCAACGACAGGGCAGTTCCAAGGAAAACATAAACTGAAAAATAAAACCACCAAATTACGATCGCGGCTCAAGCAATTATAATTACCATTTGTTCCGCAATTTTCCAAAATTTGACAAATTTTGTTTTCTCTGTTAATCATCGTGATAACCGATTTTAACTAAAATAGCTAAAAAAACAAACAATACACAATGACAAAAATTGGTATTTATGGTGCTTAGCTCGTTACGGCTCGGGCAAAACTGGACTAAATAGCATCAGCTAACTATGCCAAATCGTATTTTTTGTTCTTTTGAAAAGTACATAGAAAAATAAAGATTTTGAGGGAAAAGATCCAATTTGGTCCGCTGTTCAAAAAGAACGGGAATTTCATATCTTTTGAACAAGTGATCAAAACAAATCTCAAACTTCATCTCGAACGTTTTTTTCGAAGGGCAGAAAAAAGTGTGAAAAAATTGCTGAAATCAGAAAAACAAATGTTTTTCAGAATGTCCAATTTGGCCTGGAATGTCCCATATATGTACGTATCTGTCTGTCTGTCTATCGGTCTGTCTGTCTGTCTGTCTGTCTGTCTGTCTGTCTATCTGTCTGTCTGTCTATCGGTCTGTCTGTCTGTCTGTCTGTCTGTCTGTCTGTCTGTCTGTCTGTCTGTCTGTCTGTCTGTCTGTCTGTCTGTCTGTCCATCTGTCTATGAATCTGCCTGTCTGTTTGTCTATCTGTCTGTGTGTCTATCTGTCTGTCTGTCTGTCTATCACTCTGTCTGCCTGTCTGTCTGCCTCTGCGCGCGCGCGCGCGTGTGTGTGTGTGTGTGTGTGTGTGTGTGTGTGTGTGTGTTGGGTGGGAAAAAGTAGAGAAGATACAGTGCAAGAGGGGAGATTGGATATTTTTGTACAGAATTTGGGACTGACTCCTAGTCATATTTTTGGTGTCTTGTATCAACTGTAGCCAGTAATTTCCGCAGCACACGAGTCCCTTCACGCAACATTCGTGACGATCTTCGATCCGCTTATGATGATTGACGGTGAGATTATGCTTGTGCGCTTGATCTTCCAACGAACGGGCAACCGTGGACCACTCCGGTTCCGATATGATGGTAAATTTGTTCCAATTATAATGAAGCAGCAGCGCTATGACGGACTTGGTAACTTGGGTGTCCGGTGGTTCGGTTCTTGCGAAAGTTGGCACCGAAGAAGCTTTGTAATCCGAACATTTCTGTAACGAACAAACGAGATAAATCGATCGAGGGCCGAAGGTAGATCGCGAATGATAATGACAAACTATAATTATCAGGTATCGTCGGCTGATATATTAATCGGAGATGCGATGGAACGTTCGCATCGAGCCAAATACGAATACGAGTCTGTTTCAGCCAGAGTTAACGACGCCGTTAGATAAGCCGGCCAAGTATCGAACGCGCGGGTATAAAACAAATGGAATAAAAATCTTCGAGAGAATTAAGGTCAAGTGGTACTCGAGCCGTCGATGCATACGCGCGTACCCAGGTAAATTTTAGCATCGATGCTCCACGAGATATTTGCGCGCCGTTTGGTTTCTTGGGCTGAAAAAAAAATAAAAATAAACATCTGTTTTTTCCTCCGCGCGATACTTTTTTGCCGCGCCGTAAAAGGCATTCCGCGCGACTTGTAAATTCTGAAAGTCTTCGTACCCTGAATTTCAGATGCAAATCACTCGGGTATAAGTATCCATACGGATCTCTTTGTCGCGTTGTCAATTTTACGATCGCAGGGCTCGATGTTACTTTGCAAGTCAATTTTCTCGAAGCTACGCATGTGAAATATTTGTGCCCGTTGCGATCGCGTAAAACAACCGCAGTGACAAATACGATTTTCTATCGTATTCCTACGTCCGACGCGTGCTATCGCGTAGTTCGTATTTTATTTTCCCAACAAGTAGAGTCACGTGCCGCTATCATTTCGCAGTCAAAGGCTAACCGGACCAGAGATGGAGGTGACAAGTCGCGGAAAGCGAAATGTGCCAACGTCTGTACGATAGGGTTGTAGATAATGCATCCAATTTTTTTTAACGCAGTGGCATTTCCATTAGCAATTGAATTTTTTTTTAATGGGAGAAATTTCGATTAACTATGGTCCACTAGCTAGGGACTGAGCGCCTGCTCAGGCCCAAGCAACAACAGCAGCAACAACTATTGCTAGATATTATTTTTTAATGGAATAAACTTTCATCGACCATTCAATTATTTTTTTAAACCTGTACGGTAAACGTGATACCTCGTATCTCAAAACTAGCACAGGTAAAGTGTCCATCGCAGGCATGGCTCGTATATCCCGTCTATCCTAAGGGATGAAAGCACATTTTCGTCCACCATTGAATTTATTTTTTTCATGAAATACATTTTCATTCGCCAGTGAATTTATTTTTTTAATAAAATTTATTCTTTTAATAAAATATATTTTTATTTACGATTGAATTTATTCTTTTAATGGAACGAATTGGAATTACCCGTTAGAGTATTTTTTAAATAAAAGACGTGTCCCTTTGAATTTGAAAATTTGAAAATTGAATTTAACGAATTAGAGTAATATTTTTCCCCTGAAAATCTTACAACAGTGCTGTATTAGTCGTTGTACGGCAGCCGGTTGAAGGTAAACTTAATCCGCGGGCCTCGGGGAAAAGTGCACAGGGAAGAGGAACGCGGCGGCGGACATCTCCGGGTGGAATGTGACATCGGCTCATTAACATATAAATTAAATGTGACAACTGGGGGTCAGCAGTTGGCCCTTAGTCTTCGTTTAGCTCTTTATCACGGCGCTGTGTACGCACTGTCGCAACGTTCCACTCAATTTTTACTCCTCGGCATCTTCCGTTCCCCGTCGAAGCGAGGATTCCCGGATGAAATTGGGCTTCGAATTGAAAATTTAGTCGTGGATCATCGCGCGTGTACCGATTAAGTGCGCCTTTTCGAAATCGCGAAAATCAAGAAGGCCATATAGCCTTCAAAAATCTCAGATCTCCGACGATTTGTTCGTTATGGAGCCAGAATCTGGAATTCGCGTTGTCATGACACCAAGATTGCGACGAGATTTTCTCGCCTGACAAATCCGAGATCAAGAGACGTCTCGCTACATTCGAGATTTCCGAGACGAGATGAAATATCGATGTTCAATTTTTCGAGACGAGTCTGGATCTCGACATTTTTTCGTCTCGTCTCGCCCACCGAAACACCGAGCATAATGCTGGATGGGATCCTTTCTTCCGGAGAGGATGTCCGTTGCATCGCTGCGCAAACCGCTGTGCATGGGGCCGATGACCCGAATCCCGAGCGTCGCAGGATCCAAACGACGAGCAATCAATCGTGAGCGAACGAACGTGTTGATAATTCATTTCTACGCCGTAAATATGCCTTGCCCGACTTCTCCATATAAGTTCACGTCTCGCAGCATCTATTTCTCAATAAGGACCAGAAAATGGGCCGGATAGATCCTTATCTGACGCGACAAAAATTCGTTTCATCGGAGGCAGCACGCAGCTCTTTGTTTCACGTTTCCACAACCGACTTCTCGCCCCCTGTTCTCGTTCGCGCGTTGATAAATAAAGCCAACAAGACGAGGAGCAACGGGTACGTGTTCCGGAACGAAAACATGTGGATGAGTTTCATCGTTTCAACGGTGTCCTGTAAATCCGTACCACTGAAAATCGGTCCCACTGAAAATCAGTCCCACTGCGGAATTTCTGAGAACAGCCAGGGCGAGTTCTTTTGGGAATACCTACTAGTACCTGGCCCCGAGCCTCCCCGAGCCAATACCCTTTGAACAATGCTTTGGGAATTCCTCCTAGTCAACCCCTACCAGCTTTCTCTCTACCACCCTCGTTGCTGTTCTAACTTCACTGGTGTTTAGTTCGCGAGCTCTTTGCGTGTATATATTACTTGTTCGGTATGGAAGTGACAACGACCAGCCACGGTAAGGCATGTGCTCACCTTGAAGGATATTCGTACGTCGTAAAAAGAAGAAATGTAGACCGAACTGTTGTTTGGCGCTGTTCAAAACAACAATCGACGAAGTGTCGAGGTATACTTAAGACCAAAGACTCCAACGTACTTGCTCAAAAGAACATCGGTGTGGAACTCCGGATGATAGCCGCCTGGAAGTACAGAGGACTCTAGCCCGAGCGAAGAAGAGAGCGCGAGAGGAAGATACTTCGATCCCTACAATATATACCGAGGAGTTAGGTAATCTGCGTAATCGAGGTTATGATTTTGTTACGGAAATGCCGGAACAGCAATCAGCGAAAAGGACATTGTACAACCATCGCGCCCGTTCACAAGGAAAGCAGACAGAACCAAAATCATCTAAAGAAGTTGATCTTCAAGCAGAACAACTAACTATGGGTGACGGTACCTCGTTTCTTCTCAGCGATGATAACACAGGGGATAGGATCATAATTTTTTGGTAGCAAGTAGCCAGTATTCATTCTTACGGCGAACTGTAGAGTGGGACGGATTTTCACAAATTCCTTAGTGGAACCGATTTTCACTGGTACGGATTTACCCTCACTCGAAATTCGTCGCACAAGGGTTGTCCACACCGCTGATTACGACTGCGCCGTCAAACCTGCAGATTCAGCAACCTCAAAAACGCTCGTGAACCAAATTTGCGAAAAACTAGAAACAATCGAGAGACTCCACGCGCGCCATCGTGTCCCGAAGGGGTTGAGCTCGCGCGAGCTGCGATTGCTGAAATCACAGCAGTGGTATTCCAAGAATTGATTTGGCCTGTTCTCCATTTCTCTCAACGAGTCGTGTGCATCGGATGAAAACGTACCGCGTAACCGTAGACCCGCGTCGTCTCCTTCTCTCGCTTCCTATACCTGCCTCGTCCTCGCCCCGCGCCTTATCAAATCTCGACGCTTCCGTCTCTCGCTCCCCGTCGCTGCCCCGTTTTTGTATTATTTGCATACACGCCAGAGGATGCGTACACGCGGGCCGTTACCGTTGCGCCTCAGTTCGAGTTACGATACACAACGGAGCGGGGATAAAAGAAGTTGGGTAAGATCGAGTTTCAATAAAGTTGTCAGGAGGGTTTAACACCTGTCGCGCATCCGAGGCTGGGATTGTCGGTAGATTAAACCGAACGCGATTTACCGTGTGACCCGGTGATGCCAAGGTAGTTCCCACATCGGGGTTCAAATGGCAGGTCGCCGAAGAATCTATAAATATATTACGCGCTGCGCCTTACACGAAATATCTTGGAACAAACTACAACACAGCTGTTTCCGGCAATATTATCATAACACCGAGTTTCCAACGTTCTCCGATTCTAAAATTCTACTCCTTCGAGCGTCAGCGTATGAAAAGCGAAACTTTTCCATTCTTCCGCGCGTCGCCGAGGACACCTCTTTGGATCCTCGAGGAAGAAACGTGCTCGCCATGCGCGGACGATGCACGAGAAACGTATCGAACACGTTTACAAAAAAAGACAAAGAAAACGTACTATTTCGTGGTCCCTTCGCGTTGGCGCCGTAATAAATATCTAATACGGATAGTCTTGTTGGAAAAGGGAAAAAAATCCCACGAGAACGCAACGACGCTCTTCGCGGGGAACGAGAATACATGTATCGACTACGATGTACGTGAGTCGCTTTATGAACCAAGTTCCGGATGCCTCGAGTTTGGTGATCCAAAACGCCAGAAACAGTTTTTGGACGGGTAATGGAAAATACCAAGAAAAATGGAGGTAAATCAAAAATGGAAATTGTGCAAACCGTCCGATTCGGCGTGGAAGGCCCCGTATGTAAGTAGTAAATATTACCGATAACGAGGATAGCCCAACCACAGGCAACAACGACAGTAAAGAGGAGAGGCGAGGTCACAGTGATATTTTTTCGGGTAACGGCCACGGGCATAATAGAAACGATATAGGCTCTACGGGTTGTAGAGGCAGCTAGTGGTACCCGGTCAACCCAGTTTTTCTACGCTTTTATCGGAGGCACACTGCACTACGCAGAGAGCTTGGTCATTGTCGACGGGTCGGTGTTATTCTGGGCCTGGATCGGCTATATATAGATCGGACCACCTTGAGCGCCACGACGCCGCGTCGAGAATCGGTGGCCAGGCTCGGGTTCAGGCTAGTGGTTGCGCGTTGTGCAACGCCTTGTTGTATTGTTCGAAATTCTAGCGACAGAGCATAGCAGTCGCTGCTGCTGCTGCTGCTCCTGTGCGTATGTACATGGGTAGTTCTATGGAGTTTGTACGAAAATTGTAGTAACATTTTGTTTTGCACCCGAGGTTAGGCAAGTAGCTCAAGTTTTCGCTCCGGACTCCTTTGTAGCGTCTAGAAAGAAGACAGCCTTGGGGTCGAGCTAAGTTTCGGCGTTAAGGTAGAGACGACTTGGAGCCTAAATTTTAGATGGTCATTTCGATCCTAAGTCGATGCGATGAGAGTACAAAAAATATGCAAAAGTTGGCAAACCATGGAATATTCTCTCGTCGGTGGAACCAGCTATACAGGGTGAATCCTTTAACTCTGTCAACACGTCACGGGTATGTTGGGGCTGCTCAGACAAGCATTTTCAGGTAACACACTTATGGTCGGAAACTCCTCCTGACGGCTGTGGAGTGCTTTGAAGATTTTTTTTTCTGGTACCCAGGGTTTGCTCGTAGGGAAATGAATCAGAGGTGATTACTCGCGACCCAACGTTTCATTCAGGCGTGATCGATTTACAAATTTGTTACGTGGTATCAACAAAATGATAAACTTTGAAGAACTCTTATAACAATGAAAAAACTAACAAAAAAATTCCTGTGGTACGGAAATTTCACATTATTAAACTGATCTTTCACAGTCGATGTTCAAAGTGTCCGCCACCTTGAAGAAGACACTCCGTGAAACGTCTGCTCATTTCCTCGGGTATTCTAGCGAGCTCGTCTCGAACGAAATCACTTGCAGCCATAATCCTTGCGACCAAATCCATCTCCGTGGCTTCAGGTCTACCGTTTTCGGGGTACACCAGATCTTTCATTCTGCCCCAAAAATAAAAATCCGAGGGATTCAGATCCGGGGATCTAGCAGGCCATGCAATGGGCCCACCTCTTCCAATCCATCTACCTGGGTACTTCTCGTCGAGGTACTCCCGCACAACGAGACTGTAGTGGCATGGTGCCCCATCATGTTGTAACCACATTCCGTGGCGAAGTCCAAGAGGAACATCCTCAAGTAATTGTGCTAGACTTTGACTCAAAAATGCTCGGTACACAAAAATGCTCCTCCACAGCCGTTAGGAGGAGTTTCCGACCATAAGTGTGTTACCTGAAAATGCTTGTCTGAGCAGCCTCAACATACCCGTGATGTGTTGACAGAGTTAAAGGATTCACCCTGTATACTAACGCGGCGACATGTGCCACGCATTTGTGACGACGCGTAGGACTGAATCTCGAACGTCGTGCAGCTAACTTCTTCATTTTCGGCATTTTGCTGGAAAATCTCCTTTGACCTTGAGCGTTACACTAGGATGTTTCATTCGTAGGCGACATAACTTTTGGCCCTACGTGAAAATCTGATGAATTATTTGCAAATGTGTATATATTCTCGCGGGAAAATTATTTTTAAGTCAAAGAACGATGAAAAATATTGCCTCAAAACGAAACAGCCTGGTGTACGCGCGGATCCGAGCTCTTTGGTCTCTTACAGTACGCTACACGCCACGATGCACCCCACGCGCGTTGCGTGTTTTCTACGTTCGTAAACGCGACGAGAGTCTCTGAAATAGTTCGTCGAAACGAAGAAATATACGGCGAGAGACGTTTTGGCCGTATTTTTGGAGTTCGTGTACCCGAATAGAGCCTCTCTTGGTTCTGGGCGACGTTAAGCTCGAAGTCGCGTGACTCTTGAGGCACCACTCTCGGATCGCCAGACCCAAACACGCTTCTTTGTACTGCCCGACTCGAAATTACGTCCCCGTTAGAAATCCTTCTCTCTATTCGTCCTCGTCGACGAAAGTGGAAAAAAATACCGGAAATCCCGTCGATTTCACAGGATTGATCTTTCGCCACGAGGACCTACGCGCGACCGCAGATGATCGTAGTTGCTCCGGGAGTTTTCATGGGAAAAAAATGAAAATCCAAACCGCGCAATACCACGCATTGGAAATGTCGTTTTTCCCACCCGATTAACGACCGCGACACATATTTCCCGTAAATCATCGAGCGTCGCGGCAGCTCGATGGGAAAATGAAACCTGCGCGGGGTAAAACGCAGAAGAATTTTGTGTGGGAAATAGAAAGTTGGAGAAACAATCAATGAGGAGATGCCGCCATGTGTAAACGCAGCTCCCCACGCTCGTGCCGTATTGGCAGACACGTAATGCCGTACCGAGGCGATCACGGATACGCTTCGCATAATTTCTATGCAATTTTGCGATACAACGACAATCGCAGAACGCGCAACGAGTTCGCGATGAAACATTGCCATGTACCATCTGACTGTGACCGTTGGAAGAATTTATTTATTCGACTCAGAAAAAAAAATGTGGTCCTCAAATTTTGGCCAACCTGGACCAAATCTTATCAAACTCTTTTACAGCCTTTTTCAGAACACTCCTACCTGGGTACAATTTGGGGACTAAATTTGTTTATTTTGTTGGGTAGTCGCGATTTTCAAGGATGCTTCCTTTTTCAAATTATTAGTATGGTCTTTATTACTCTTATTATTCTAAGGTGTGGTAACATAGGGAGAGCGGGCAAGAAAGGAGAGAGTGACTGGAAGTGCAGAATTTGTAAGGGACAAGACGAAACATTGGAGCATGTGCTGATGTGTAAGAGAAGTAGGGAGATGGTGACGGAAAATGCCAAAAAAAGTGTGGAAGAGTGGCTGGAAGGTGTCGATGAGGTGGCAATAACAGGAGAGGTGATAAACATGCTTGGGGGAAAGATACAAAAAGGAATTTGTGATTGTATCAGGGAATTGGAGGAAGTGTGGAGAAAAAAAGAGTATGGGGATGGAGAGAGAGTGAGTGGAGGTATAAGTGAAAATGGAGGAAAGCACTGATTAAGGCATAAGGCATTAGTTTTAAGAAGGTGGATGAAAAAAGAAAGATAGTAGAAGGAGATAAGATTAAGTGTATATATGTACAAGCTTTGTAAAAAATTTTCTCAAGTTATGCAAATACAACTCCATATTATTATTATTACTCTTATTATTCTTTCTAATTATTAGTATAATCTGAATCAGCGGAGTACATGGGAAAACGAATGGAACGAGAACGAGCCCGTGCAACAACGACGAGTAACGTGACAAAAACTTATTTCGTCGCGTAAGCAATTAATATGAAATTCTAGACACGGTGCGAATAACTTTGTCACGAGGTCGTTTCATTTTTCCTCCAAGTGCTTAATCGTTGTACCAATTTCTCAATTCATGTGCGGAATTCTCAGTCGAGATACAATATAATTGACTTGATAAAACGTTTAATCAGTGTACCGCGCCTCTCTCTGCACATACGCTGTGGGCACTTCACGCGCGCGGGGAATGGCAACGATGCTTAACTAAAACTAAAAAATTAAATGTTGGCTATCCCAATAGTCTTCGTAATTTTTACAAAATTATGAGTTTCTACGTCTATGATAGGAATGTGAAGGCGTACAGCATCGTATCCTCTTCTGCGTGCAAATATTGCCAACATCACTAATACTGGTGCCGAAAACGATGACGATGACGTGGACTCTGATTATTCAAAATAACGAATACTCTGGGCATGAGGATAAAATCATTATTTTACATTCAAGCAAACAACTTCAGCTTATTATTTAATTAATAGTATGCTAAAACTAGTAAGACCGAGAGCTTCTTAAGGAGGTATCCTAGTCTAGAATGTTCAAAAAATAATGCTACTTTTGAAAAGGAGGAAGGGAGATTGCACGGTGCAGAATCGCTGATTAGTAAATGTAAGCATAAAACAGCAGACTCAATAATTTAATTTGGACCCCTTAATTTAAACGAAATGCACATTTTTGAATGTTAATAAATGCAAATTCCACTTTTTTATTCGACAGATTTTCACTTTTTCCAGTTGAAAAATTAGATTTTTTATCAGTGGAGTTTCAACTTTCTCATCGGTTAAATTTCTCTTTTCAATTAGTGAAGAATCTGCTCATTCAAAATGTGAGTATTTTTTGCTGGTAAAAAAGGGCGTAGATATTAATTACGAGGGGTACACGGTGGACGTTTTGAAAAGTATCTATCGACTGTTAGTTAGTGGTTTTCCACTAATTTAGTTTTGGAGAGTATTTTTTCCAAAAGACGTAGGAAAATATTATTGTTCGGGGGCGACAACGAGCTTTATTTGCGCGTAACCGCGGAATGATCACGCGACGTGGCTGTTCGCCGAGTACCACGTGGTTGAATTACACGGTCAACATACATGAACAGCAGCATCAGCAGCAGCGGACGCGCGGAGAGAAATCTCTCCTACTAACTTCGGATATCGAACGAGTCTCGTTTATGGAGAAGAGAAAATTAAAAATACATTTCAGTTTCTCGAACCTACTCTAAAAATATGTTGCAGCTTGGTCGGACGATCAGCAGATGTTGACCACAATTCCAAACTGTTTAGACGATTCGGTTGGAAGTGAAATTTTCTGATAGATGGGCGCGAAAGGAAATAAACGCATATTCTCAAACAACAATTTTTCAACTATGAGTTTTTTAATTTACCGGATTCAAAAATGTCAGATGAATTTTTTTTCATTTTTTCATCACTCGCTTCGGAATTCGGCATTGTTGCGTGCGACGATGCGATTCCGTGTCAAGCTTCGGTTTAAGCGTGTCAAAATACCGAATCGAGGGACTAAAAATGGAACAAAAATTCGTCGACCAAATGGGCGAATTTTTGGAGATTTAAAAAAAATACAATAGTCGACTTCCAGGATTTTTAAAAAATGAATGGTTGGATGAAAAAAATTGAGAAAAATTCGCGCTGCGGTTTTAACCAGTAGCATGATGGACAAAAAACATAAAACGATTTGGACATGGTCGGAGTTTAATACTGGTCGCGTTGGGGTGGAATGCCCCGTAGGCAAATCGCCGCGGTACATCGTACTTGACAAACATTTCTCGCCACTTTTTCTATGGAAAATACCGGTATACGCGCGTCGGGCAAAATTTTCCCGCCGTGACTGTATGTAGTTTCTTGGTAAACGATGCGTTGCGTAATTCTCGATCGTACGTTACTGCGGTCCATGTGTAACACCGAATCATTCCCTTGAACTCGTGACTCACGAGTCGCGTCGACGACCCTGGGGACATGGAACCGTTTATAGCCAAAGGAAGAAATCAAGTAGGAAAGAACAAAGACGATCGAGAAAATATACGAGCCTCGCAATTCGCAGCGTGAGAATTCGCGATGTCAAATTCTCCGCGATAAGCCGCGGCGAAAGTATCGAACTTACGGGGGTCAGATTTTTTTTCTTCAATTTTTCAATTTTTGGCAACCGCTCGTCGTGGTTTCTATAACGTTACATCTGATTTTGGTCAGAAAGGCGAAAACTCGTTTGCAATCGACTTAATAGAAAAAAAAAGTTGCAGTCCAGCTGCGCGATTTGGCGAGGTGTAGATAAAGTATGAGAAAAACGGCTCTACCACTCATGATTTACGTTGTCGTTGTCACCTCTGTAAATGTAGAAACGCCAGAGGTCCGTAACGTCCGCGTGTTAATTGAAAAATGTAATTTGATTCGCGATCTTCATTTGCGGGATAAATTTCCATGTAAATAAACGATCCTCGAGCGGTGAACTCACATCGGATGCGTGGCTTTATTATGTTCCAGGAAGTCGCGACGCGATGAAATTATCGCCGATGGCGCTTTGTCTCCGGTTCGCACTTTGCAAATGAACATTAAAACGGGCAAATAATAATAGCGAATAACAATAATAACAAACGAGTGAACAATAGTGCCAAAAATTTTCCAAAAAAGGTTCAGAAAAGCGCGCGTTTTTATCGGCTGCCAGCTAGGCGCAACCCCTCACCAGTAACCACTTCAGTGGTGTGTTGCATGATATACGTACAAAAAAAAAAATTCAAATTAATTTATTTTGAATAAATTCCTCCAACTTCCACCAATCCGCACCAAATTTGCTATGCGAACGTTAATTAGGATATTTTATCGGGCCACGAAAATTCAAAATGGCGGCGCCGAAATGGCAGATCAAATAATTTTATCCAATTTCCGTTTCACATTCTCCAACTCTATATCCAAGTGTAAATTTTGTAACTCGGAGGCTTTCGGCGTCGCTGATTGTGAATTTGCTATCAGAGTTCTCAAATTCCAAGATGGCGACATGTTCTCCTGGTTTTCCTACTGCACAAGCGACGGAGCCGGGCGCCATCTTGGAATTGGAGGAATCTGACAGCACAGTTGTGACTAGCGACCCCAAAATCCCCCTAGCACTGTGTTCCTCTGCATCTCAGGGTCCAACTGGCTGAGCCTGGAAAAGGGCTTACCACTAAAGTGGTTAAGAGCGAGTACTTTCGACGGTATCTCTCTTTCCTCGTTGGTAACAATATTTACGAAAAAAATTTGCGGAGTAAAAAAATGCGGTCGATTCTGTGGAAACGTGCACACCGAAGAAAAGGACCATTTTCTGGCTAGTCTCCGCATGCCAGATGGTTGTGCTCCGCATCCTTGTAGTATCGTGAGTCGAAGCATCTTGCTCAGGCGCGGCAAGTATCTGTCAGTTACCTCGTGTTAGATGAGGACGGTGGCTGTCCCGCGTACTAACGCTACACATGCAATAGATAGCGATGGCAACTATCCCCGGATTTTGGGTGAAGCCGCCCCGTCAAAGCGAACCAGTAGTACAATTGTTCCCACTTACCATCGAATATGTTTACGTACTTTTCAAGGTCACACCGGCTTAATTTGTCTCTCGCCCACTCGTCAACGTTTTCAACGCGAATTTAAGTTGATAAACAAATGCACGCGTATGATCGCAACAGACGCACTTGTCGCGCCACTCACGTGCGTACCGCGCACTGACAATAATTATTTAGCGCGCTAGATGCTGGTAGCGCATGTCTGCTGGGATAGGCGAGACAGATAGCTAAGGGATCGCTCCAGTGCCAATCTCCACGCTTACCACAACTATCCCCAGCAGCCTTGCTCGGAAGCATTATAATCTGGCGTTCGCGGCCATACGCATAGGCCCATGGCTATCCAAAGGATGCTTGCCGCAACTATCCCTTTTTTCGGTGCGCGATATACGCGTTTGGCCGTGGAATCACGAGGTGATCCGGTGAACAACGTGGAGGCGCAGCCATCGGTGTCCTGTAAATCCGTACCAGTGAAAATCGGTCCCACTGAAAATCAGTCCCACTGCGGAATTTCTGAGAACAGCCAGGGCGAGTTCTTTTGGGAATACCTACTAGTACCTGGCCCCGAGCCTCCCCGAGCCAATGCCCTTTGAACAATGCTTTGGGAATTCCTCCCAGTCAACCCCTACCAGCTTTCTCTCTACCACCCTCGTTGCTGTTCTAACTTCACTAGTGTTTAGTTCGCGAGCTCTTTGCGTGTATATATTACTTGTTCGGTATGGAAGTGACAACGACCAGCCACGGTAAGGCATGTGCTCACCTTGAAGGATATTCGTACGTCGTAAAAAGAAGAAATGTAGACCGAACTGTTGTTTGGCGCTGTTCAAAACAACAATCAACGAAGTGTCGAGGTATGCTTAAGACCAAAGACTCCAACGTACTTGCTTCAAAAGAACATCGGTGTGGAACTCCGCATGATAGCCGCCTGGAAGTACAGAGGACTCTACCCCGAGCGAAGAAGAGAGCGCGAGAGGAAGATACTTCGATCCCTACAATATATACCGAGGAGTTAGGTAATCTGCGCAATCGAGGTTATGATTTTGTTACGGAAATGCCGGAACAGCAATCAGCGAAAAGGACATTGTAGAACCATCGCGCCCGTTCACAAGGAAAGCAGACAGAACCAAAATCATCTAAAGAAGTTGATCTTCAGGCAGAACAACTAACTATGGGTGACGGTACCTCGTTTCTTCTCAGCGATGATAACACAGGGGATAGGATCATAATTTTTTGGTAGCAAGTAGCCAGTATTCATTGTTACGGCGAACTATAGAGTGGGACGGATTTTCACAAATTCCTTAGTGGGACCAATTTTCACTGGTACGGATTTACCCTCACTCGCAGCCATCAAACGCCGTTGGGTTGACATCATCGCTCGGCCAGCCCTTCGTACCGAGACAACCCCCCGTACCTCGTAGTGACGCGGCGCCGAGTCGATGCCACGACAGCATATGTTAATACCGAACAGTAGGTACTGGAGAAACGCGCGTTAGCGTCTCGTCGAGCGCGTCTTCGCGTGAATTACATTATAAAGAAGACGCGCGAGCGACGACTGACCTCCACCTCCGTCGAGAACGGAGCTACCAACGGCGACACCGACGAGACGATGCTGTTTCCACGTGCCTGCCACGGATGTTTCGTCGGGTACAGCAAATTTTGCGCCACGCTCGTCCGTAATACGCGTTCACAGTCTGCCCAACCTTACGAATATCGCTTTCATCGGCGCACGGATGAAAGCGATTCCTCCGCGTTTCAATCAACTGCTTGACATTCCAACACCAATATCACGTTAATTGCCCTGCAACCATCCCGCGAACGTTAACGATGATCGTGGATGTTCGACCGTTCCCACTCGTGCTAACGACCGTAGAAGACGACTCCTATGGAAAAGTTGGGAGAGATTACATTAATATCTGGCCTCCGGCGATCATCGCCGCTGATCGTTGTCGATAGAAGTCTGGTGGTTTGGAAACAAGAAAATTGCGTAACCATCGCTGCACCGAGCACAACGGACATAAAGCCTCGAATCCAAGACAGGATTTTCGAAACGTAGACGATTATCAGAATTTTCTACAACGGTTTCCCCTTTTTTACCAGTATTATATACGCGGTATTCCACCCCAACTCGGCGCCATTTCACCCTCACCCTCTACGATCTCGTCCATTATTTTTCAACCTATTCAGCCTACAGAAAAACTTACTCTCAATTTTTTCCAGATTTTTCGAACCAACTGGAGTCTCAAAAAAAATTAGTTTGTGGAAAAAAAAAACAGCCGCACGCGTACAACAACAATCTTGCAGAGAAGGGATCGAAGTTCGACGGGGGGTACGTGCGTGCCTCCTACGTACCGCTTCTCGATATCCGATATTACCTGCATCCTTCTCCCTAGTCGCCTGATATCATTCAAATGCGGGCAGCTTGCTCGGGGAAAAGTTGCATTCTCGTAAAAGCATCGCTCGGAATCTGGGACACGAGTATCAAAAGGAAAGACACTAGCCGACAAAGTGCTTCGTCATCTCCAATATCCGTGACTCTACCGGTAAACAATGTGAAATTACCATGAATCCACGTCTTTCGCACGTTTCCTTTCGACGTACCCACCACTCTACGTGCAATCGGAGGAAAAAAGCATATCAGAAAAAAAACCACAAAAAAGTCTCCCTTTTTTAGACGCTTTATCATCGAACAACTGATTCAGCGAGGTACCACTACGACAACCATCGAGCGAGGAGCGAAATAAACGATTGCGCATCCATGACGATGATAATCCAGCGAGTTGCACGTTTTTTATTTCCACAATTAGGTACAGCTTGCCGAGCAAACAAAGCTGGTTTCTTCTTAGGCTTCCTACTCGATTTCCACCTACACCGATGTCGTCTACATCGCGAACATCGCGAGCTAACAATTTTTTTTAATTTATTTATTTATTTATTTATTTATTTTTCCCTCTAATGAATTATGACACGACGAGCAGGGTATGGTCACGCCTTTAAACGGTCCCGACGGATCTCAGGTAGCGAAAAACTAGCCGTTTGGAAACCGGAAGACAACGATGGTCGAGCATAAGGTCGATTTTCATGTTCATGGTCTCGGTTCGTGGCGACCGGACTCGGTAGAGTAGCGATATTGCGTCAGTATTCGAACATTCAAGGATACGCTGTTGGTACGCAGCCTATGCTAACCGCCTATCTTTATCGTGACTATATTTAGATCGGCTATTGCTGACGGAATGGCTGACCAACGAAAGATTGGACGGACGGATAGGCAAACGGATGAACGGATGAACGTACGAGGAACGATCATGGCTACTTGAAACTAAAGGCTACTAGTTCTATGAAAACGATTACCCCAACCGATTTCCCTCCCGCGCCCCGAAGAAATGGATCGATTAAACGACCATCGCGTTTATCGCGTCGTTCCCGTCCAATTCGTTGAAGCCAGTTTTTTTCCTTCTATTTTTTCCTTTTATTTTTCCTACTATTTTGTCCTTTTATTTTTTCCTTTTAAATTTTCCTTTTATTTTTTCCTTTTAAATTTTCCTTTTATTTTTTCCTTTTATTTTTTCTTTCTATTTTTCCTACTATTTTTTCCTTTTAAATTTTCCTTTTATTTTTTCCTTTTATTTTTTCCTTTTATTTTTTCATTCTATTTTTTCCTTCTATTTTTTCTTTTTATTTTTTACTTTTTCAATTCCTGGGCGGAGAAAACAATGCCAGTTTTTTCTAGCCACGTTGCTTTTCCCCAGCTATAAAAATCGCGTTTGCAACTGCGTTTTCGCCGAACCAAAAAAAAATACGCATCGCATGGTACAATTTTGCAAAATTACAAGCATTGTTGCTGTTTATCCACGCTAAAATCTGGAATTTGGTCGAGCTGCGTCGCAGGATAAATCACGTGATCGTGCATTCTTTGCTCTGTCCCTGGCTCAGTCATCGCCTCGGAGCCCTTTCAGATCTTGACTCGTAGCGATGAACTATATTTAGAACGTGACATTAACGTAATACCACGCGAAGCAACAAATTAAAACGATTATTGAGCCGGAGCCGGCCTTCATTAGCGAGCACGCAGAGAAATTGCCGCCTCAATTACTCTAGCTGGCTTCAGTTTCAATTTAAACTCGTTAAACTTGGATACGAGACTTTCTCTCGGTCGGCCACTCGATTGACGGAATGCCCGCATGCGGTGATAAGGAGCACTGAAAATCTTCACAAAGATTTCAGAACCCAACGAGTATCCTCCTGGCTTCTCATTTCCACCGTCATCGATACGCGTCCCGAGTACAATTCGTCCCCGACAACTGATCAAGATCCCCACCCACCTGCCAATCACCCCGAAGATTTATTACAATTTGGCGA
Organism: Arge pagana; assembly: GCA_963969455.1. NCBI lineage: Eukaryota > Metazoa > Arthropoda > Insecta > Hymenoptera > Argidae > Arge > Arge pagana. The sequence goes on from OZ018315.1 coordinate 4,411,125, forward strand.
GGATCCACGAAAAAAAGCAACTTCATTGGAATCGACATACGCCAAATACATCGATATGTACGAGGGATGCAACGAAGGTTCCGTTTCCCACAATCGCATTCGCGAATATCGGCTTTTTGCCCGACTTCCGAAGAACCAGGTGTACGTACGTACGTACGTACGCGCGCGCGTGCGTACGCCTAATTCTTTGTCGCGCCCCACATCCCAAACGGCTCGACGGATTTCACCTCGCGAGATGTCATTGGATTCGTCCCAGTCGCGGAAGTGCGTGATAAAAACTGGACAACGTGAAATGGAATAAATTATTTTTAAAAAAACCAAAAACCCGAGCGCGCCGAGAAATACCGATTGAAAAACGGATAAATAAAATATATGCTGTGATATAAATATAATTTTGATGGTAGAAAAGGTATTGCTGGCGGGGTCAAGGTAATGGGTCGATTAGTGGTCGTTGAGTGGAGCCGTTTAAATTGCAAATAAATAGCTTTTGTTTCGTTGCTCGTCCCCCGCGATACCTTTTCATACCGAACCCCGCGCACCCAACACTCGAGTTACGTTTACATTGTAGCATAAACGCGAATATAAATATCCGTATAACACAAATGTCGCGTCATTTTTTATTTGTTCGTTTTTTAGTCGGTATTTAGTAACGCGGTCGAATTTTTTGTTGAATAATTTATTTTTGAATACGACGCCAAAAGTAGGCGATTGCCGTCCAACGACCGATACCGCGCGCGCGACGCGAGTAGCTCGTGATCGATCACTTATTGGCCCGAGTTTGCTGCTAATAGTTTTTTCGTCGATTGTTCTCGAGGTCAAATATGGCAGGACGATTCAAAAAGGCGATGCGACGCCGCGCGAGTCTCAGGAGTCGCCGTGGACAGCGGAGGGCTGAGGATCCCTTCGTTCCCCTGTTGGACGAACTGTTCGTTGGTCCCTGTTCCACGTCCGAAAATTCGAAACGTTACGCGCGCCCATTTCCGTATATATTTATTTGTCTGTCCGGTTGCTTCCGTCCAACAAATACAGCTCATCAAACTTACATACGGCGATTCCATAACTGTAGCCCCAGCAAAATACGTAGATACGTTCGTTTCGTCGAGGTACGTTTGTTCGGCCCGTTGTTTTATAAATTCTTTGCACTTCTCGTTGCCAAAGCCACTCGCGAAAAATTAGCATGATCCATCGCGAATGCGGATACTAAAAAAACGCGAATATTCGTTACCACACTAATACATGCGGTATAATTAAACACTTATTATCAGATCCCCTAGCTTGTAAGTATAAAAAATGATTGGATTAAAAAATACGTCGAGCTACTTAGTAGAAGCTGAAAACTTGTTTTTCGTGCACAAAATTCGTAAAATATGCATGAAAAAAAATGGGGTCGTAAAATAAATTTAAAAAAAATTGGATCTCGACAGCTATTCTACAAGTTGCCTCGGATTTTTATGGGCCACGCGTTCGTTTGCCGAATTCCGCTGGAACCGCTGATTTTGTAACAGCGTTTATTATTACTAATAATTCGGTAGCTCTCGGATCCGCCGGCGGGTATTTTTCTGAAGTGACTCCTCGAACCTGAATAATTTGCACGAACAACTTTCGTCGCTCCTCGGCATTACGTGACCGGGTAAACAAAATGTTTGTCGTCGGTCGCAGAATCATTGTTTTTGTCTGAAATGTTGAAGAAACAATGGGACGGCCGAGGGAGGTGTTGATACGAGCCGAGTATCGCGGCGAGCGTAGATTCCTTGTGAATTCTGTTAACAGATGCCAGGTAAGCGTTGGCCATCGCTCTCGACAGCTGTTAAGCCATACGCGAGCAGTTATATATAGAGGTAAAATCATTACGTACATTTAGACATCAAACAACTTCGTACGATCGACGTGTAATCATTCAGATGTGGTGCTTTTATTACATCGTAACGTGATAAATAGATAGAAGCTGAGTATACAGCTGTAACGTCGTCGGTAAGAAAAACGGATCGTCGCGTGATATCGATCTTCTGAACCAAAAAAATGGACCACTTTTTTTCAAAAAAAAAGTCTTCCGAAAATAAGGAAACAGAAAATGATGTGGGCGGGGAAAAAATCGCAGGATCCAAAAAATACCTTCCGTGAAATTATTTACGACGCTATTCGTCGTAAAGTCAGCCGGTGGGCAAACATTCGTCCGGAAAATTGTGAACATGCGGCGATGACGAGAAGATTTTTCGCGAGAAATATGAAATTTGAACGGCACATAAATCACGGTTAATAAAATCGCGAATCTTACGGTTTCCGAACGAGTCGAACTTGGGTGGACCTTCGAAATAAGGCCGAACCTCTCGGAATAGACGTTCGTGATTTAAAAAAAAAAAAAAAAAACTAAGAGCTTCGATTTACCTTCGACGTGACGCGCATCGCAACGTCAAGAGATAAAGATAGTCGCTCCTACGTTCTCGATTACATGGGAAACTATCGAATCGGTATATATCTTTCTTCTCTTTTATTTCATTTTATTTCCTTTTCCTTCCTTTCATTTCATTTCTTTTTTTTTATTTTGTTTTATTTTATTTTCTTCTAATGTATTTTATTTTATTTTATTTTATTTCCTTAGATTTTATTTTATTTTATTTTATTTTATTTTATTTTATTCTATTTTATTTCATTTTATTTTATTTTATTTTGTTTTGTTTTATTTTATTTTATTTTATTTTATTTTGTTTTGTTTTATTGTATTGTATTTTATTTTATTTTATTTTATTTTATTTTATTTTATTTTATTTTATTTTATTTTATTTTATTTTATTTTATTTTATTTTATTTTATTTTATTTTGTTTTATTTTATTTTATTTTATTTTATTTCATTTTGTTTTGTTTTATATTATTTGGTTGCATTTTATTATTCCTTTTTTATTTTTTTAATTGTTTTTTTTTCTTCATTTGACTGTACTTGATTGTCCACGCGCTAGGATGAAGAACGAGCCTCCTGACCCTGTTGTTTCTTAACACCGAAATATGCTTGATTTATTCAAATATATTCGCATGTCAGACATGCAGTTTTCAAACTCGACCCGATGCACAAGTAAAATTGTGAAGATGCGCGGCCAAATGCACGCCGGATGAGAAAACATCCTGGTACGACTTTGCACAACAAAAGGGGACACACATCGACGATGTCATTTTGCGCGAGCGAAGACTAAAATCGGGAAGGGTAGAGAGAGACCTCTCGAGACTGCACCGAAATATCCGAGTCATCTTTTTTGCGCGACTCGTGACATAATACGTCGTCGTCTACGAAACATATTATTTCGATGAAAAGATAAAGCTATTCGCGTAGCATAAAGTGCAAAGTGAAAGTACGTACGTACACCTGTTGGGCGAATAAATTATTAATACGTATGTCTATTTTTATTCCGTATCGCGAATACGAGCGAACAAAGATTTATTACTATTTATTAAAGATTTATAATTGTTAAGGAAGTCGGTTAATTGTTAAGGAATATTTATTTGAATAGGTGACATTGATAGTTCAGGGATACTCGTTGTTGCCCACGAAAACTGTGGACACGCGTTGAAAGAAAATCCCAATTGATTAGAGATGATTCTAAATAATAACGTGGCGCTACCCCGGGTTCATTGTGGCTGCTAACCTCGCACTCTAGCCAGCTTCTAATAGGGCTTGCCCCAGTTAGGCCGGTTTTGATAAAAGCTAACCTTACTCCGCGTGCAGTCAGCAGCTCGCACTCGGCTATGGAACGCGACAAAGTGTCTCATGGGGGGAAATGCGCGATAAACGAGAAAGAATCAACGAACCAGCCGGAAACAACGAGAGACGTCGAAGGCAATGGCTGCGATATCGAATGCCAGTGTCGTCAGATGAGACTTCCATAGGTACATCGGGTAAGACGAATCGAGTCGTGGCCCCCATGTGACTGGAGGTGACGTATGTTCCTATGTGCCATACTTCGCAAAGGCTCCTAAACGTGTTCCGAACTTAGTCGGTACTCGTTCCTACCAAATATTACTCAATAACTACGTAGTCAGTATGCTAAACGAATGTTCCACAAGATAAAGAAAAGACTAGCTTAGGCCTAATCACGTATAGTGTATCGGGCTGCTTGTCCTGCGAGGAACTGTGGCGTGGATGTGGCTTTTTGATGCTAGCCCCGTTAGCACCCAACTTGACGGTGTTGCGGGACAGGATCCAACAGATGAACGTTCTGACATGGCCCTGGCCAGGCTGCCAAAGCTCAGCCGCCAGGTCCAAGCACGAGGGGCTGGCCATGGCCACATTACAGTTTCTACACGGGAGGTTTCAGGGGTAAGTAAGCTCGTGCATCGTGCCCTGGCGAAAGCTTTCGAAATCTAGGTATACGTTTCGTTGAAAATCACAATTCCTTGGAAAGAAAGAACGAAGTGGCCTCGGATGTTAAACTAGGTAATGGGAATCACGTGGAGCGTATTAATCGAGCGGTGGATTTAATTTTCGCTCAGCTCGAGGAACGTGGCGAGGAGCGCGTCAACTTCGCGATCCCATCGGTTGCGCGACGAGTTGTCGACGAGTAGCCGTGTGACGAGTGAGCGATAAGTTTGACTGATCGCAACGAGCACGAGCACGAACGTGTCGAGTTTATTGCTCCTGCAATTTATTGCAGTCAAGAACTCGTAACCTCAGCCCGCAAACATCATTGTTACTAGGCTACCAAGCTCCCTACAACGCTTCCTACAATCCGACCCAGCGCCGTGGGACTCGCGATTGTTGGGTCCGTGCGAGCGCGACGTGGCTACCTCGGCGTCCCTCGCGCGAAATTCGTCCGGAATCGGATTAAAATGTCGGAGATTCGTGGCGGTAAACAAGTTTGAAAGGCCAATCGAGTTTCTCCCACTTCTCTCGGTTTGCATTATTAATAGATTGGAAGTTTTTCACGCGAACCGGGTGCCGCTGATGTAAGGCCCGAACGACGACAAGGCGAGCGCCTCTATTCGCGTCCTGTTGATTCGATCAATTTGATACGAGTCTCAAATCGTATTTCGTCGATTTTCAAACGACCGGATACCTCTAAACGTCTCGGGACCAGGCAACTCGGGACAGAGGCGAGCGCGGAGCACGACTCGGAGCCGAGAAGCAGGGGACAGACCACCACGCCGACCGGACCAGGTAAGTGCCCGGTGCGTGGGGCATCTCACGGCAGGCTTGGCTATAAATAGATCTCGAAGGTCAAGAGAATCAGCAGTTTTCATGCAAATGTGATGTCGATAGAATAATATTGTTTCATTCGCGGAGTTGACTACTAGTAGTCGGGGGGACCGGTTACCGCGGAATCAGCCTGTCACAGAACGCGCGGAGCAGCAGAACGGAATCTCGGAGGTGGCGGTAGACGACAACTCCGACGAATTCGCCTAAGATAATAACGATAACAACAATAATAACGATATCCCTACGATGATAATAATCACGGCAAATAATTGTGACCTTGAGACTCGTGCGCGTTCATCGGGTAGTAGATATTCGTATAGCTAAGTACCTATTGGGACGATTCAAAAAAAATATATATATATATATTTTCCCAAACAGAGTTAAAAGCTTTGTTTGGGCGTAAAAATAAATCCCTGAAAAAACGAAGAGTTCTTAGTATTAACATTAGAATAGTTCGCCCCGCAGTTTTCTATTTTCCAGGGGAATAACACGGGAACCTCTGTTTTGTCGCTCTTCCTGATTTTTATACCGAGATAAAGAAAAATGTCAGAGAATTGCACAACAAACAAATTTCCTATTCAAATTTTCCACTAGGATCCGGTGCGTTGGTTATTATAGACGTTGGAAACGATTTTTTTCTGCTCTGCGAGGCTGTAATGGACCGTAGCAGCCAATCTATGGGGTTTACGAGAAATTATATGGAAACGTAAATTGTAGGGCACGAAACCTTCTACAAATTTGTCCGGTACGTTTTTCATCCATCATCAATAGTTTGGCCGCCAGGACGGGTTTACTGTAATTCTTCTGAAATTTCATCTCCAGAGACGATTTGTATAAAACGTATTCGCATCGCAGACTCGACTCGATGGATTTTTGTAGAAAATTTAGGTATCTACGGGTTACAACACGCGCGATAGGCTACTTACGTGGCTGATCATCGGGATATTGCGAGACTGCGCGACAATTGCCTCCACGTAGCAAGATCCCTCCGGTCCGAAAAAGGCCACGACTCCGTCGCAAATCATGTCGATCATCGCCCGCGTCGCATCCACCGTATCTCCGCGAGTGTCGTTCCATCGCATGACGAGTCTCACGTCTGGTAGAATATTGGGATCATCGTTGACCTGAATAAACGGAATGAAAAAATCAATCGCAGGAAAAATACGCGCAACAACGACTTTTTTTTCTTACACAAAATTTACACGATTTCGAAACACTTCGTTCGTGTCGATAAAGTAACTCGGTTCTGTGTAACAAAATAACACGCAGTTTGAGTACAAAAAAAAGATCAACTGATCGAACCGCACTGACGACTGTGCCGAATCAACGCGCTACAATGTTGAATACTCTGCACAAAAGTTTGCACTCTTTGCGCAATGATGAACAATTTTTTACCGCGTGGTGCGCGGTTTCCCATGCCGATTACGGTAAGTTCTGATTCCGAAAATTGGCACGAATATTAGCACAACTGAAAAAAAAACTGCCACGGATGAAAGTACCGTACACATTTTTGTTTTATCAATATACAACCATCGCGTTCATTTTTAGGCGATATTTTTTTTAAGCGAGTTAAACGTCTTACTCGGATAAACTTTCGGATAGCCCATACATCCGATTAATCCGAAGTTTCGTATACAGATGTATTTCAACGCGCTGAGAACGAATATTATAGGTAAAATACCCGCAAATTTCATTTTCAAGGTCAAATCTAGCAAGAAAAATGAATTTTGACAAAAGTTTTTCACGTTTATTGCGATAAATATCGATTATAGCGAAAAATAGTCTAAACAAAAGTTGTAGGCCATAAAAATATTGACATTTTTTGTTTCATACGATTTTCATTTAGAGCCAGTCGTTTGTGAGAAAAAAGCGATAATGCTCCGAAATAGGTATATTCTGCTAAACTCCGTTAGTTTCGATATTAAATCCAACCCAACCCGACCCAACTCACACGTGCATTTTCGCCAAATGCCCGAAATTCTTATTGCCGACGACATATACACATCTTGGAGCATTATCGCATTTTTCTCACAAACGACTGGCTCTACATGAAAATAGTATCGAACAAAAAATGTCAATATTTTCATGGCCTACAACTTTTGTTGCAACTATTTTCCTCTAGAATCAATATTTATCACAATAAACGTGAAAAACCTTTTAAAAAATCATTTTTTCCAGATTTGACCTTGAAACTGCAATTGACGGGTATTTTGCCTACCATATTCCTTCTCAGCTCGTTGAAATACACGTGTATACGAAACTTTAGACTATTCGGAAGTACACCCTTTTACTCTTTCAAAAATTCGTTTTCTCCTACCAATAACACAGGGAAACCGAATTGTCGTCAATTATTATCAACATTCGCCTTTCCAGCTTTATAACTCGATCACTGTTGGTCGGACAGCGTTTGCTCGGAGGAACTTTTTCGTAGCGAATTTAACACCCTACAAAAGCTGTGCAGGTACTCATTTTTTCCACCAGAATTTTCTGAGTACCGAAACGGCAAAAAAAAAATCCCACGTTATTCGTATAGAAAATCGAATTGCGAGATTTCAAAAAAGTGATATCGTCCAAAAATGAAACACCCCAGAGGGATTTTCCCTCGTAAAATAGAAGGATACGTATGTTCCGAACGATTTTGTTCCGGGGAGAAAAAGCGAGACGGCAGTCACAGAATTGCCGATGCGTGTGATTCGTCTCGGCACACGTAATCCGTCACCTCAGACCGGCCTCGGATTATTTATGCACGAGGCACGTCGATATATTTTCCCGTCCATAATGCATCGACGTAACGCGGCCATGCGATACCTAATTCCTCGGAGAACAGCAGTAGTAACTGGTGCAAATGCTCGCAACCGGCAATCTGTCTGCCCGGCGAACTCTCCTCCGCCCGTGCTGATTGCAGTAATTTTCAATGATCGTCTCGCGACTTTCACGCAGGTTGAGAGAATCTGCTAACCGATTCCAGGAGTTCCAATTTCAAGCGGTTCGCGTCGCGCCGCCGACGATGATTTTTTCGATACGACCGAGCGAGAGTGATTGCGCGCGTATGACCGGTCTAGGGAAAACTAGAAGCACCGAGACGTATCGATATCACGCGTGCTGACCTATTTCAAGGCGCAGCGGCTGTTTCGTGACACGCGATTCAACCGCGCGTCATTCTCGTTACCTGCACAGTGTCGGAGGCTAGGCGAGCTTATGCCAACGTTGGCGTCGCACCTGTCGGAGAACCGCGCGATCGCGATTCATCGTAAAATCCATACGGGGCATTCCACGCAAATCGAACTTTTGGAATAATTTGAATTTTGGATTTCCTCCTTTCCTTCAAATTTTCGAGTCCGAAAACTCTTTCTAACGAGTTTTGACATTTTTTTATCATCCACGTTTTTTCGCTCGTAACTTCTCCAAAAATGGTCCCAATTCGCATTTTTTGCCCTCCCTACGTTCGTTTTCTCGCGCACTCTCTAGAAAAAAATGCAACGAAATTATTCGAAGTATATTCATGCGCAGTATTTTGAGTTTGCAAGTCTGAATCCTGATTTTGGAACTGTGGAACGAGTTTGAGATAAAAAAAACATGGAAGGCTACGTACAGTTTCAAAAACAAGGTTGAAACCCACAAACTCAAAACTTGGGCACCAGAATAGTTTGAATAATTTTGTTGCATTTTTTTTCTCTCTAAAAAGTAGGGCGGAAAACAAAAATTTGAGAAATAAAATTTTTTCATTCGACCGAAAAACGGAGAAGAGCGCCTTTTGGACCGGGGAGCGGCCAAATTTGAGATCTCACCGGAAAGAGTTTTCGGATGGGTACTTGAAAATCCCAACAAAAAAAAAAAATGAAAGACATCGGCAATTGAAATTCTTCAAATCGTGAGATTCGGCGTGGAACGCCCAATACTCGCGCAAACCGTATTTATATAATATAATTAATAATATTATCTCAGGAATATAAACAGGAACCGTAGTTGCGGATGGAGGGTTCGAAGCAACGAGCAACCAGCTCCAATTTTTGGGTTGTTCCACTTAGCTGCGGCAGCGTACGTGCCGAATCGCATATTATTCGGTGCAACATTCGACCAAGTGCAAAGTTCCACGTTTTGCTAGGACGCGCAGGATCTGTTTGCATTCACTCCTTCGACCAGCATCAGTTCTCCTAACGCTGCCGCTAGAGGCCGCTACGAGAAGACGAAGAGTAGACGCTACCGACGACAATGATGAAATCGTTTTTTGTCTCTACAGGGTGAATCCTTCAACTCTGTCAACACGTCACGGGTATGTTGGGGCTGCTCAGACAAGCATTTTCAGGTAACACACTTATGGTCGGAAACTCCTCCTAACGGCTGTGGAGGGCTTTGAAGATTTTTTTTTCTGGTACCCAGGGGTTGCTCGTAGGGAAATGAATCAGAGGTGATTACTCGCGACCCAAAGTCTCATTCAGGCGTGAACGACTTACAAAGTTGTTACGTGAAATCAACAAGTCAGTGTTTATTATTACTGAGAAGTCGAGTATTACCTCGACGAGAAGTACCCAGGTAGATGGATTGGAAGAGGTGGGCCCATTGCATGGTCTGCTAGATCCCCGGATCTGAATCCCTCGGATTTTTATTTTTGGGGCAGAATGAAAGATCCGGTGTACCCCGAAAACGGTAGACCTGAAGCCACGGAGATGGATTTGGTCGCAAGGATTATGGCTGCAAGTGATTTCGTTCGAGACGAGCTCGCTAGAATACCCGAGGAAATGACCAGACGTTCCACGGAGTGTCTTCTTCGAAGTGGCGGACACTTTGAACATCGACTGTGAAAGATCAGTTTAATAATGTGAAATTTCCGTAACACAAGAATTGTTTTGGTTAGTTTTTTCATTGTTATAAAAGTTCTTCAAAGTTTATCATTTTGTTGATATCACGTAACAAATTTGTTAATCGATCACGCCTGAATGAAACGTTGGGTCGCGAGTAATCACCTCTGATTCATTTCCCTACGAGCAACCCCTGGGTACCAGAAAAAAAAATCTCCAAAGCCCTCCACAGCCGTCAGGAGGAGTTTCCGACCATAAGTGTGTTACCTGAAAATGCTTGTCTGAGCAGCCCCAACATATCCGTAACGTGTTGACAGAGCTAAAGGATTCACCCTGTATCTTTCCAATGAAACAATATTTTGCACCCAAGTTCAAAATCGACGAGCATCCATCTTCTCGGTGCGAGAAAACGTTGCGCGATCTGACTCGCGGCGTGACAAAATGCTTGGGCGTATCAGCATCGCGTGCTGCGTTGGTCCAGCGCGCGAGCGTTTCCCTGTCGCTGACTGCGACGGTCAAATTCGAAGCGACGAATAGAGGCACAAGAAATAGGGGCTGCCACCCCGGAGTAGTAGTTTTGGAAAAAGACGTTTCCGGCGTGAAGTTTGGACGGGGGTGGATTTCACCCCCTGACGATGCCGCTCCGCACGCGTATAGAAAAGAAACACCCTACTCTTATTTATTGCTGCTTGACAACACGCGTCAAGGTCATTCGAACCAACCAGTTCGGGTGGGCAGGTTTTTGTGTGGTACCTTACAGCAGCTTGGGTACTACCCTAGTAGCGGGGGTGGAGTTCGCGTCCTGAAAATGCAAAGAGAGGAAAAAAACTGTCCGGTGGCGTACCTCTTTGAGGGCAATGGTCATGGCACCGGAAATCGATAGCCCCAGTCGATCCTTCATCTCACCTCTCATGGCAGCCAGATAACCGACCGTCAAATTCAACGGCTGCGGTAACCTCGTTCTCGGGTGAGCCACCCTGTGATCAGGTGAGAGAAGATTCGCGACTGGAGCTTCGGCTAGAGCAGGAATAGCCGCGAGGAGCAGGACGAGTAGCGCCTTCAAGCTCGCAATCAGTTGGGGCTGGCGACGGGGAGGCCTGCGGCAGCTTGGTTCTGGCGGACCGGGGCGCATGGCCGCCGTTGCCACCGGTCAGCGCCTCCCACTGGCTCACCTGAAACAGAAACGACATGAATCGCAACGAAACTAGCCAAAACCCGGAATTCATAGCGACGTCAACGCCCAACTTGTTCCGCACCTTCCGCAATACCTTCCCCCTCGCTCAGTCGCCGAGCTACTCGCGAATCGAGGCCTCGAGAACATTTTTCCACATTGCTAATAACAAACGAGCATCGAAAAAGCAGAATTTTCAAAATAAGCGTATGCCAAAACGCAAAAATAGCTACGTAGTATCTGACAATGTGCACACGGAGGATTTGGAGCTCGCTGATTACGAATCTACCGGCAAATCTTTCCAATTCAAAATGGGGGAACCAATATGGCTGACAAAAACGTGGCACTTTTTTGCCGGAAATTTGGTACACCAGGGTTTGACAGCGGATTCAGAATCAGCAGTCGTTATACGCCACAATTTGTACAAAAAAACGATGGCTAAAAAATTCGTGCCTCGCAAGCTACACGCGTTTGCGTACTTACGTATTAAAATATAGCTTTGCTGAAACTTGCACCAAAATTATGTAAGGTTTTTTTGTGGGTAAACATGATATAAATTGCATACGCCAGGAGTAGACTAATATATTAATTTTTTTCTCATTGCATACTCAAAATGTGGGCAACAAAGTTGTTTATCGAAGAAAAAAAAATGTGCGTGGTGCTTTTATTCGTGGCATTTATTTTATTTATCCGTGGCGTTACGCGGAGAGAACAGTTTTGATGCGAGAACCAAAGCTTTGGGTGTCGCGCCCAAAGACTATGGTTAAATGTCGCCGAACCAAAGATTTCCTTACGGCGACCAAAGTAGGGTGCTTTATCGCTTCCGAACCACTTGGCGAGGCAACCAAGGAGCATTTAGTTTCCGATGCTTTCACCAAAGAAATGGGCCAAGCTCCTGTTCCATATCTCGAAACGGTGCAAGCACAACCCAACAACTTATCAGTCTTATTAATTATTACTTCGTGACGATAAAACGAGCACTTCGCAGCACGTCGAGTTGGAACGGTTATCTCGAGACGAGTGGCGCAAGATAGCTCCATGGCATGCCTTTCTATGACTTTGAACACGACAACCAAAGTTTCAACGTCGCAACCAAAAGCTCCCGAAAGAGCTAATCATACCGTAACTAATCGCAAGCAGAGTACAACCAAAGCAGTTCGCAATCTGTTCTCTCCGTGTAGCGTCGTCGACGTGTACGCAGGGTTTGCAAGAGGACAAAAGCTCGCATCGTCCAACTTAAGGGGGTATTCTGGTCTAGAAAATTGAAAAAATCAATTATTTTTTTTGCATATTTTCAAAGCTTAGACTTTCAAAAATATGCTCTCAAAAGGATTTTTCAAAATTCGAACTATTTTGGGAGATACAGCGGATTTTGTGACGCGGCACCTAAACCAGCCGAGCGGAGTGATCATACAATGAACGGCAGATGTTTTCCAGAAATTCTTTTGTATCCAACTTGAGCCCATTTATACCAGCTTATCATTTGATGATTTATTAGAACGATGTTTAGGATCCGAAACACAAAATAATAATGAATCCCTCGATTCATTGATACGGACTTTTACTCCAAAGCATACTCACGCTGGAACCCAAACTATAGAAATTGCAAATTATTTAGCCGTTGCTATTTTTAATGAAGGCTTTTTAAAGATTTTAAATATAATGGCACTCATGGGCATCATCGTTGGTACTGAAGCTCACACATTTTCTGTTAGACGTAACGAGCTGAGGATTAATCGCTCTGAACTACGAGCTTCTGCTGCTTCAAAAGCAGGTAGAAAAGCTCGTTTAGAAGAAAGAACTTCACAAAATCTCGATTTTGAGAAAGAAGAAAGTCCAATGTATGGATATGGGATAGCCGATTAATCCAAAGTGAGTATTAAATATTATTATCTAGTGAGTTATTCTACTGGAAATCTTTCTCCAACTTCAAACGCGTTTTTCTCAAAACTCCTTTTGTTGAGGTGGTTGACACGATATCTCAAGTTCTATCTGACCGATTCCTTTGAAATTTTGTGAAAATCTTCTTTATACATCTCTTTATCACTTGGACTATGGATTTTGAAAAATTTTAATTTGAAGTATTTTTAAAAAATTCGTAAAGGTCGAAAAACAGGGGTAACAAATTTTTTTTTCTTCAAGTGGACGCCATTTTGTGATTTTTCTTTTTTTTTGGCCATAGTCCAAGATATAGCGACATCTTTACTAATTAGGAATTTTTCTCGTTTGTTCGATTTAGATCACTACAAGGGTTGGAATCATGTCAACCAGGGAGCACCGTTTGACTGGCAACCCCCACTTCACCGGCCTGTCACTGAATGAATTTTTGACTTTTTTTTTTAATTTTTTTTATATACTTTGAAAATCAATAAATATTGTACAGAAAATGGATGGTAAAAATGTTTTTAATTTTTTTTTTATCCTAGTTTGCAAAATACCCAAAAAATAGTGCTCTAGACCAGAATACCCTCTTAAGGCATTCTCAAATCCGTAAGAGCCTCCACACCTAATGGACGCGTACGCGAACCTAGAATTTTACACGCGTGAAAATGAGAACAACTCCAACACTGATGTAACTTTATATAAAAAAAAAAGAAAAAGAAAAAAAAACACTCAGCCTTGTTACGCTCGTTATTTCGAGCTGGATGCTCGCATCCCGTGGATTCCGTTTGTTCGAGCTTATTTCTCCCCAGACTGAAAAAACACGCATCGATCATCCGGAATGTTTTCACAAAGATGAATTACACCCCTCGTATGTGGAATTTTTCCGTCGATTTAGCAAGCTTCGGCAGATGTTTGGAGCATAAAAGGGGCTCGCCCACGAAATCGCGTAGCAGAAAGTATCCGAGAAAATTTGGAAACCAATCGTACGACAAGAGTAGCGAGAGCATTCGCGTGAAAAATACACGTACACGCATCAATAATTTTGGTTGTCCAAAAAAACGCACGGTGTTGGCACGATGATAACTGTAACTCGTTCGATATTTCGTTCATCACAAAAGATACGGGGAGTTGGAAAGATAGCAACGTAACGACTTCCTAATTTATGTCTTCAACGTGCGATGACCGCTTTACTAACGGTCAAAGCACGCAACATTTCATCATTTTATCGCTGTACGTATATTACGATTCCGAACTGCGTTTTCAATTGGATGCTCACGGTGATAAAATACCGATCCGTCGTATCGGTTTTCCAGCTTGATGGGACATACTACATTTTTCAACATCACGTTTGGCGACGTCTGCTGAGACAGAGGTCTGCTCGGCGTTACTTCTACATCTGCAAAAAAGAATAGACTGTGTTGCTATTTTTCTGCGTGAAATTATTTTTCTCCGGATGAAAGAGTCGAATGGCTGCTTTCGTTTCTCTTGTTTTTGGGAACTGTAGGGGACGAGCGGGAAAGACGGGGTGAAGGTTTTCAACAGCCGTACGAATAGCTAATCACAGCCGGTGTGGTTCGTACGATACGGTGTCCTGTAAATCCGTACCAGTGAAAATCGGTCCCATTGAAAATCAGTACCACTGCGGAATTTCTGAGAACAGCCAGGGCGAGTTCTTTTGGAAATACCTACTAGTACCTGGCCCGGAGACTCCCCGAGCCAATGCCCTTTGAACAATGCTTTGGGAATTCCTCCTAGTCAACCCCTACCAGCTTCTCTCTGCCACCCTCGTTGCTGTTCTAACTTCACTAGTGTTTAGTTCGCGAGTTCTTTGGGTGTATATATTACTTGTTCGGTATGGAAGTGACAACGACCAGCCACGGTAAGGCACGTGCTCACTTTGAAGGATATTCGTACGTCGTAAAAAGAAGAAATGTAGACCGAACTGTTGTTTGGCGCTGTTCAAAACAACAATCGACGAAGTGTCGAGGTATACTTAAGACCAAAGACTCCAACGTACTTGCTCCGAAAGAACATCGGTGTGGAACTCCGGATGATAGCCGCCTGGAAGTACAGAGGACTCTAGCCCGAGCGAAGAAGAGAGCGCGAGAGGAAGATACTTCGATCCCTACAATATATACCGAGGAGTTAGATAATCTGCGTAATCGAGGTTATGATTTTGTTACGGAAATGCCGGAACAGCAATCAGCGAAAAGGACATTGTACAACCATCGCGCCCGTTCACAAGGAAAGCAGACAGAACCAACATCATCTAAAGAAGTTGATCTTCAGGCAGAACAGCTAACTATGGGTGACGGTACCTCGTTTCTTCTCAGCGATGATAACACAGGGGATAGGATCATAATTTTTTGGTAGCAAGTAGCCAGTATTCATTGTTACGGCTAACTATAGAGTGGGACCGATTTTCACAACTTCCTTAGTGGGACCGATTTTCACTGGTACGAATTTACCCTCACTCGTACGATACGCTGCCATGTTGTTTACCTGTCTGCGCATTGACCGGCTCATAACTCTACGCGTTTTCGCTTCAGCGTCAAAAACTCGGTTTTTGTCTACTTCGTCGTGAGTTTTGTGGTATACATCGAGCGTGTTTTGTACCTCGATATAAGTTTTCTAGAACTCACCGAAAGTTATTCTCGTTAATCAATGATCACCCAGCAGGTGTGAACATGTTTGCATCCATATTCTAAATTGGTTTTTCGAGACATGTTGTTTCACTCAAATGTACATAGGGTATCCCCCATCTTTCCCCTCGAAGAAATTCAAACTATTTGCTCGTGCAGGGTGGCCACACGTCCGGAAGCCTCGTGAACCTGCGAATGCCAGGGAATCGCAAAGGGTTATGGAAAAACTCGAATTGTCAGGGAATTTTTATTCGATCGGGGAAAAACTAAAAATAGCAGCCTTTTCAAGTTGAAATGAGAAATTATTTTGCGGGATCACAACGACGACGAGGCAGTATTTGTTCGTGAGTTTTGCGAACGGAAACAGAATAGGTCTGTCATACCCCATCTTGTCCTACAGGGTACCCCGTCTTACCCTAGCCAGGAGGTAAGATGGGGTGGTGGACATTTTTGACAAAACTAGTCGCTTCTTCATTTTCTATGGGTCAACATTTTCTGAAGTTCCTTATTTCCAGAGATTTATTATTTAAGAGCAATGTTAAATTATTAAATATTTAAAACACTCAATAATATTCGTCGTATCAGGCTCCGTCTTGCCCCCCTGTCTCCTACGCCTATAAGGAGTGCATTACATTTGAAAATGATATTTTACTGAAATTTGGTTTTCAAAGCGAAATGGTCTCAAAAATTGGTTCGAAAAATCGAAAAATGGTTTCAACAAGAATCTAAAAACAAGGACAAATTTTCCGTACCAAAGTATAATTGGCGTAATTTTTTGATTACTAAATAGAGTCAAAGACAGTGAATTTGTAAAAATCTGAAAAATTCTCAAAACAGTTTTTCAAGTACCCAAAACACTGGAGCTTTTTTTCAAGGGGCTAAACGAGGCCGCAGCCTCAGGCCCAGAGGTTCGATAGGCTCGTTACCCTAGCCCGGCAAGAAGAAAAGAAAAGCTCCAATAAATAACTACCAATTTTGTGAATTGCAATTTCATTACGCAATTTCATTACGATGTATGTATAATGTTGTTGAAAATTTGAATACATGGAGAATATGAATAGTCGCGCGAGTATGCGAGTATACCTACGTAGGCGAGGATACGTGTCACTGTATTTCGGCGCTATAGCACGATATTAGTCGTTTGCTCGGTTCTTTATGTTTCTTTATCGAATACCGTTTTTTTAGGCCCTTTCGAAAATTAAGTTCACGATGTGCGAAGTGTTGATCCGGCGCTGTTCGCGATCTTTCATTTAGCTAAAGAACGTACCGCGTTCCGCGATGAGACGAGGAACGTTTCTTCGTACAACGTATTAATAAACGCTGACACCTCGGCCAAACGAGACATTTCAAGTTAACTTTATCCTTCCAAGAAATCTGCAAGACAGTTTACGAATTCCATCACGAATCCTCGCGGTTCAAATTGGGTTTTGACCGAAATATGAAATAGAATTTCGCCGCGAAGCCAATTGCTCGAAGAAAAATCGACGAGTTGACAACAAATTTTTTCAAAAAAATCACAAGATGACGAGAAAAAAAATTGACAAGTGGACAAAAAAAAAAGTTGACGAGTAGACAAAAAGGACCAAAAAATTGGAAAGTGGAGAGAAAAAATTGACCCAAGGAAAAGAGGAGTTAACAAAATAGAAAATTGATAATTTGACGAAAAATAAAGCAGAAAATTGATAATTTGACGAAAAATAAAGCAGAAATTTGACAAGTTGACAGAAAAAATTGACGAATTGGCAAAAAAAGAATCGACGAGTTGGCAAAATAGAAATATGTTTATTGAGCAAAAAGGAAAGCAGAAAATTGACAGGTTGCCAAGGGAAATAAGAAAAAAGTGAAAAATTGAAAAGCACGAAACGAACGAGGCGGAAAGGAATTTCACAGCTCGATTTTCCCCGCACAATTTCCGCGCCTCGCACGACTCCGCTTCTACGTCTTGTTACACGATTTGCACTGTATTTCGCGCACCCAAATTGGGGGAAGATGAAAAAAATCGAGTGGAAACGGAAAAAAAAATCCCTGTGCTGTTTATATGGGAAATCGAATTTTTGAAAGACCGAGACATCGAATTTCCTTAGAATTTTTTTCCAGCGGGAATATATTCTGATTTTTTCAAATCATGAGAAGTGATTATCGCAACATTTTTTTTTACCGCGTACGATTCGGACGGAAAATTGTATTTGTCTGTTAGCAAAGCGCTAGATTGTTGGTACGTCCGCCGATTACGCGAAGGAAAAGTACAGCGATACGCGAAATGCCAGGTCGAATGCAGAGGAACGTGGAAAATAGTTGCAAACGTCGATCGCGCGACCGTTTTCTTTTGGCCGTGGATCAAAGATGAATATTCAGAAGGTGAGAAGGTGGCGGAGGATCGATCGGGACGGGAGAAACGACGTTTCTAATTTGCAACGTGCGAGTACGTGCGCAATTCAAGCTTGCCATTCGCGCATCGCATGTCACTCGAGTAAACATTGATAAGTGATCCGACGCGGCTCGTTTCACCTCCGTCTTCGGCCGCGGCGGTAGCTTTAACGCGAGCCGCGTTGCATTTACGTTATCGGTGGGGACGATGGATGCAACGAAGGTTCCGTTTCCCACATTCGCATTCGCGAATATCGGCTTTTTGCCCGACTTCCGAAGAACTAGGTGTACGTACGTACGTGCACGCGCGCGTGCATACGCCTAATTCTTTGTCGCGCCCCACATCCAAAACCGCTCGACGGATTTCACCTCGCGAGGTGTCATTGGATTCGTCCCAGTCGCGGAAGTGCGTGATAAAAACTGGACAACGTGAAATGGAATAAATTATTTTTAAAAAAACCAAAAACCCGAGCGCGCCGAGAAATACCGATTGAAAAACGGATAAATAAAATATATGCTGTGATATAAATATAATTTTGATGGTAGAAAAGGTATTGCTGGCGGGGTCAAGGTAATGGGTCGATTAGTGGTCGTTGAGTGGAGCCGTTTAAATTGCAAATAAATAGCTTTTGTTTCGTTGCTCGTCCCCCGCGATACCTTTTCATACCGAACCCCGCGCACCCAACACTCGAGTTACGTTTACATTGTAGCATAAACGCGAATATAAATATCCGTATCACACAAATGTCGCGTCATTTTTTATTTGTTCGTTTTTTAGTCGGTATTTAGTAACGCGGTCGAATTTTTTTTTTGAATAATTTATTTTTGAATACGACGCCAAAAGTAGGCGATTGCCGTCCAACGACCGATACCGCGCGCGCGACGCGAGTAGCTCGTGATCGATCACTTATTGGCCCGAGTTTGCTGCTAATAGTTTTTTCGTCGATTGTTCTCGAGGTCAAATATGGCAGGACGATTCAAAAAGGCGATGCGACGCCGCGCGAGTCTCAGGAGTCGCCGTGGACAGCGGAGGGCTGAGGATCCCTTCGTTCCCCTGTTGGACGAACTGTTCGTTGGTCCCTGTTCCACGTCCGAAAATTCGAAACGTTACGCGCGCCCATTTCCGTATATATTTATTTGTCTGTCCGGTTGCTTCCGTCCAACAAATACAGCTCATCAAACTTACATACGGCGTTTCCATAACTGTAGCCCCAGCAAAATACGTAGATACATTCGTTTTGTCGAGGTACGTTTGTTCGGCCCGTCGTTTTATAAATTCTTTGCACTTCTCGTTGCCAAAGCCACTCACGAAAAATTCGCATGATCCATCGCGAATGCGGATACTAAAAAAACGCGAATATTCGTTGCCGCACTGGTAGGTGGTACCTACCTGCTACAGAATCGGGAGTCCATTTCCATTGCTACCTTTCCGCTATATTTTCCTTTCTATTTCACCTCGCACGACCAACCATGGGTACCTACATACGTGCCGAGCGTCGGACACTCCGCTCCGCCTGTGATCGGGGGATCGGAACTCTACGCCGCAAAAAACGTGCCACCCACCTCGCGCCGTGTCGGTACTCGGCGTTCTCGAGAATCGACTCCAATTTATCTCGAGGCGCGGTCAGCTCCGATGGAAAAAAAATTAAAAAAATTCTCCGCACGATGGCACACCGAAAAATCGTATTCCCCGCCAACTTGTGGCATCTTCATCGTCTTCTATAAATCGATTTACGCTAATGACAGACACGAAACCACCGTACGATACAGAAATATAACGTACAAGCATTTAATTGGAATGCAATTTCAACGTAGAATTAATACGACTCGCATTAATCAAATGCGACTCGAACGGATATAATGGCATTATAAATAGAAAAAGATACTCGATGCAGCTGATAGTAGATAACGATGATTGTAGACCCAAGTTGCTTGTCCTCCTGCCCTTCAGATTCTCACAATTCAAATGTCGGCTCGTTGCACAAGCGGAAATTAAAAACTATACCTGGACGCAGATACTCGGTCGCAGTAAAAACGTATAACGCTTAAAACGACGACAAAGACGACATATATACAGATAAATGGACAGGTTAGGCAGGAACAAAATTTGAGTGCTTTTTTCAATCGGATTGGCCAGGTAAAAAATCGGTGGCAAATCCGAGGGGTCGAGTTGGCATGGAACACCCCGTATACGTGCATGCGTGCGAGAACTGCAGGCAGGTGAGGGAAAACAGACGCGAAAATTGGTATAAAAAAGAGAGATCTATCGGTAATGAGAGCTATTGACACAGAAATCGGGGAAAAAGTAAGAGATGATGGAAGTAGTTGGAGACATATAGGTATTAGTAAGTAAATGGCTAACATGCGTGAAAGGCTAGACAAATCAAGCAGAGCTATATATTAATGCGCATGAATTAGAAAAAAGGTCATACGGATCAAGCGAAACGACAAGGTGAAGCATCGCGTGCGTGTCTAAATTCCGTAAAAGTAGGGGAAACTGTAAGTCAAGTGTAAGAAGACGTTGGAAAAAACCCTTCCACCGCGAAACCCGTTTTTTACGCCGTTTTTGCGAACCAAATGAAAATGAAAGTGCGCCATTTTTACCACATATTTATCCACATTCCACAATTTTTTTCAGCCCGAAATCGTCGTTTATTGCCGTGGTACTCGGCCACTGATTTTCGAAGACTTTGAAGTTATCGAAAACGCAGTTTGCGCGTGTATTTTACAGTATATTACACGGGGTGTTAAGTGTATAGTCGGGTATTATTCGTTTACGACACTGTACAGCGATAAACGCTTTCGTAATTTATTGAAAAGATGAGTCGAAATAGAATATACAGGGTGAGTCGCCTCGACTGCTTGGCAATCGAGTCCCGCCCATTCCGACGCTCGACGCGACTCACCCTGTACACACGACTCTCCAAAATTGGCCACCCAAAATTATTTTTCCCCAATCAATTCACAATTTACGGCTGATAAGCGATTTCAGGAAGAAATAAAGTTATTCGTCGAAAGGATAACACGAGTATTTTTCAACTTAACCTAAAAACAGTTAGCAGTCCTCAATTTTTTTATTTCTATAAAAGTAGACGACGGAAAGTTGTTGAAATACCGTTTTTTCTAACACTAAAAAGAGTCGCGCTTCTTTTGTTTTCCCAAGTTCGATCTGCAAGTAAATGAAGATGTATATTTCTATCGCGAGGAAACTGCTGCTGCTTCCAGCTTTCAAATGTAAGCTCGTCGGATGACTTTCCGCTCGAAGATCCAGGCGAAATATCCGGCTTTGCTTTTCTCAAATTGTTAATACAAGCCTCGTGTTCCCCCATTTTATGGCGTGTCGCGTAAACTCGAACGAGCGCAAACGATGAAACATGCAAAATTACGCTGAATACATAGTCGTAAATACACGCGCGCTTGTATGCAGATACGCGAGCAAGAATAAACGTGTACCGGCTCGATAAGCTCGGCGAATCTTCATAGATAACGAGCCACGATCAACGCGTTGATACTTTCACAAATTACACCCAACTTTAGCAGGCGAACGAAATTCTCCGCGATAAAAGGCTCGTTAACATGCTTGACGCTTTATTCGACTTCCAGTCGTATTTACCGATCTCGTGTGAAAATATTTATCGGGCAAATCGTCCTTTTTCGTAGCTACAGTCTTGAATTGGCAGTCCGCTCCGATATGTTTAACTCTATTTTCCACGATCTCTTCGCAAGCTCGAATTTAGCGTCCGAAAATTCGAGCACGACGAAGAGATATGAGCGAGCTTTGCAAAATTGGGATACGACTTTTTCATCCCAACTTCGTCTGTACGAGTTCCTTTTTCCGGTAAGCCGGTTATCACGCGCTACAATAATTCTAATTAATTGTGTGTACCACATTTCAGTGATTAAATACGGCAGCGTAGTATTTTTGCTCGGAATTAACTACATTCTTATCGGTAGCTGCGGTCTGCGTTCTACCGATGCTGCGAGCAGCTAGACGAGATTATTCTGCAGCGGAGAAAAATCACTTGGTCCGTAGAAAAATACGCTTTCCGGCTAAAAACGTCGCGAATCTCGAAATACATGTCCTTCAAAACCTTTCCAAAAAAACCTCTCACGTTGGACCACTCCATTTGGAATAGGACGGTTAAAAAAAATCCTTCGGATCTTAGGTACAAAGATTTTAACAGCGTGTTCCAAAATCTTCACGTGAGATTGTAAAAGTTTGTAAGGAAGTGTTTTTTCCCAGAGTTTTAAATTATTCTTCTAATCAGCTTGGAACACGTTTATTGCGGGACCACTACGTTATCGAAGTCCAGCAAGATAAGTGCTAAAAAATTGGCAGAGAAAGGCACAAACGGACTGGAATATCTTTTGGTCATTTATTTCTGCCTAATTTAGGAATTTCACGGGATGGTTTTGTGAACATCGCCAACAAACGAGGATTTTCCGGTGAATCGAGCTCGTCTCATTTTTTGGCGGATTAATTCTTGTCGACGCGTTTGAAATATCATTTCGAAAACATTTGAAATCGTCACGCATATAAACGCCGACGACGCGTGTATTTTTATGCATGTAAACTGGCGATAGCTTTCAAGGTCAACCTCAGTCGCGGATCGTTTTCCTACGAATTCGCTTATCGCCGCGCTGCGAGTGGAATGATAGATGTAAAATGGACTTCGATCGTCGAATAGCGAGTTTCTAGAAATTTTCGCGTCATCTGGCATTTTTGTGTCGAGGAAATCAAAAAGCAAGGCGAAGCGTTAAAAATGGTGAAATAAGCATCAGATTCGCGTGGCGTGACTAGGGAAGAGGAAACAGCTTTGGAAATATTGTCGAAATGCGAAAATCGTCGCGGTTCTCACGGTCGCAGGATTTTAATTACGCGCGGAATTAAGAATTCTAATGTCGATTGAGATTTGGAGAGAATCCGCGTGATTCTCGCTCATCGAGCGCCAATTACATAATTCTAACCGCGAGCTCACCTCGGGACGACGCTGCGAACCTGATGGTACCATATGAATACTGCGAGTTAGCGTGGTTCCGCGAGTGGCCATTAATTGGCGATGGCATACCGCGATCGGTTTAGGCGACTCAAGTCTTTCGAATTATCACATTTGCATACTTGTGTCATCCAACGTAGGTCAACGATGGACCATCTCTCGCGATTCCTGCAACCGCGCGTACTTTTAATCTTGCGAAAATTCCCCTCACCTTTTTCTACTACTAGTGCAAATTCAAAATGGCGACCAAATCGCGCACTTGCACTTGCCGTCGCGATTCCTTAAAAAAAAAATTCCTTTCTCGAATACCTCGGCCATTTTGAATTTGAGGGAAAAGTTGTGGGAACCAAATTTGTAGAGAATGGTATTATCTACAAGTTTGTTCCCGCAACTTTTCTTCCAAGATCGAAATTACGCCGCCGGTAGAGCAAAAGAGAACCGATAACTGAATGTCCGTGTAACGGGAAATTCCGATCAGTTTTGGGGACAAAATATCGATGTGAGAAGAAAAGTTGCGGGGAGCAAAGTTGTAGAGAATGGTATCATCTACAACTTTGTTGTCGCAACTTTTCTTCTAAGATCGAAATTACGCCGCCGGTAGAGAAAAATAGAACCGATAACTGAATGTCCGTGTCACGGGAAATTCCGATCAGTTTTGGGGACGAAATATCGATGTGAGAAGAAAAGTTGCGGGGAGCAAAGTTGTAGGCAATCAAATTGGCTACAAATTTTGTTCGAACGACTTTTCCTCAAAATTCGAAATGGCCGAGGTACGCGAGAAAAACCAGTTTTTTTTCATAAAATTCGCTTTTTTTCTCGTTCGTTTTTCATTTTTTATTCTTCCTTCGTTTTGTTGTTTTTTTTGCCTCGTCTTCATTCTACATTCTGGCACTTCCGACGAGCCGCAGGTGCGGAGTTTACGGACTCCTCGACACGCAGCAAACGCATCTCCGGTACACGATGGCTCTCTCGTACGCTTCACGCATGACGATACGACACGGGAGGTTTTTATTAGCTCAGGATGCATAAATCGTAGAACACGAATGACTAACTCGCGTCTCGCTCGTCCAACTACTTCGAGTCGAGTACTCACCTGCGACGTGGACAGACGCGCCGATTGTAAGATGCGATCTCCGATTTTCACGCTTTCCGCGTCAGCTCCCTTTTTTCAACGCCAAGAATTTCTTCTTCACGCGAACAACTTCCTATCACCATCGCGTCTACTTTTTTCGACGAGAGACATTTTCATTACCTATTAAATTAATATTTTCAGTGGAAAATATTCGCTAAAAAATTAAATTCCATGAATTAATGGATTATCTTTTCAATAAATATTTTACAACTCTGGTTCCCACGGCAGAGATGCTGGTGACATTCCGATAACGATAGAACACGCGGGGGCTTCTATTTTCTGTGTAGTATAAGATTCAGTTAGATTCATCCGCTCCGCGGGAGGAGAACGAGAATAAATCCGCAGAAGCGACCAGCGCGTTGGCACTACTTCAATGTACATATATATGCTCCTCGTACGACATATTCCTCGTTATCGAAGAAAAAAATTGGGTGGATAAGAATTTATTAGCAAATACTGCTAACGCGAATATTATATAATTTTAAAAAATATAATAATAATAATAATAATAATAATAATAATAATAATAATAATAATAAAAGAGTGGAAATTTGTTGACAAATTTGTGACGCGCTCTGTTATCTCCTCGAGTTTGAGGCGTTTCGTTTTATCGGGTCGTTTGGGGCCGATGAGAATTTTGTCTTATTCCTAGTTTTGAAGGAAACGGATAATCGAGGTGGGAAGGTTGTTTGTCTTGTAAATACGCGGTGACCACCCAAGTGTACGAAGCGTTGTTCGCTAATATTGATACGAATTGACGATAGGAATTGACGTGGAATTTTATATTTAGCCCGCGGTGCGATTCCAGGGACAGATAAGTCTTCGCTAAACGACGAAGCATGGCATTTGTTGAGCGAGTGAAATCAGCAGTGGTATTAATAGACGGCACGTTTGAAATTATTCGAGCGGATCAATATTGCGACATCGCGATTGTTGTTGTTCAAAAGTCTGCTGCGCGACGTGTTGTTTCCCCGGGAGGATTTTCAGTTTCAAAACTTCACGGATCGCGTTGCAAAACAGAGGCATGCGCGACGATACGAGGGCTGCTCTGGGAGCTTCGTAGCTCGGTGAAAAATAATTATTGACAAATGAGCGTGGCGTACTTTTGTAGAGAATTTAACGATCTACAAAATAGGTCTGATGTCTTTCGACGATTACGTTAGCCGTTGAGGAGATATTTGGGTGCGAATTCCGAATTGCGAGAGTCAGCGCTCTGCAAAAAGGTCTGTGCTTTAATTGAGTCCGAATTCGGGTGCGAATATCTCCTAAACGGTTAGAGCAATCGACTAAACACAGCAGAGCTTTTTTGTAGCCCAATCAATTTCCTACAAAATGGTATATAGACATTTGGGTAAACGATCGATTAATCACGAGATATCGTAGTTTTCGTAAAGGAGTGAATAAAAAAATGAAAAACTGTGACGAGGAGAATCTTCCCATGAATATCGAGAGCTCAAATTTGGCAAGCACTTGCTAGAGGTGCTCGCAAACCAATTTGTCAGTGCCGGAAAAAAATATATGAGAGACTTTATGGAAACAATTATCTGCAAAAGTTTCTAGACAATTTTTGAATAAGGAATAATCCAAAGTTTATTCAAGTTATTTATCTGAAGTGTTAACTATTTAAATGCTCAGAATTGTACGTAGGCTAAAAGCAGACGATTTTTTACATTACGAAAGGTTCAAAATAATTTTCCATGAAACATGAATATTGGAAATAAACAAGACAGCGAAATTAGATTATTAAATTTGATTAGAGAAAATAAACGTGAGAGAAAAAAACCGGACACTGGAAAGCTCGAGTCAAGATAGCTTGAAAAAAAATAATATTTCCAACGGACCATCCGCAGCGAGTGATTTAAATTCGCGAAAATTAGACTATTTTTTATTCCACGTATCATCATTACTCGGCGTCGAAGTCGCTGTTAGAAACGACTGCGAGGAATCTCATCGATGTTTTATCATAGACGAGGCGAAACCGCATGCAGCAAAGGATGTAATCTATTTATACGTCAAGGCAATTCTGTATAAATATATACCGGGTGTTCCATCTCGAGGGGCCCAGAGCACCGATCTCGTCTGAAACGTGCGTCGTTTTCGATTGCGTCGTACCAGGATACGGATCAAACCGGACCCCCGTCCTCGTAGGGCCCACATTCCACACGCGAAAACATTTTTTCCAAAAATTTTCGAAGCTCGCCAAAAGAGTGCAAAATTCAGTTTTACCACGATTCGAGGCGAAGGTCAAAAGCGAACGCGACGAGACTAAACATTTTCTAGCCCGTCAGGTGCCCCTGCCCTAAAAAGCTCGACACCAACCAAAAATGAGCAAAATGGCGCGGAGAAAACTGAAAATAAATTACGATTTCTCAGATTATTTTCTACCACTGTCAAACACCCGGTATACATATACAGGATGAATCCTTTAACTCTGTCAACACGTCACGGTCATGTTGGGGCTGCTCAGACAAGCATTTTCAGGTAACACACTTATGGTCGGAAACTCCTCGTAACGGCTGTGGAGGAGCATTTTTGTGTACCGAGCATTTTTGAGTCAAAGTCTAGCACAATTACTCGAGGATCTTCCTCTTGGACTTCGTCAGGGAATGTGGTTACAACGTGATGGTGCACCATGCTACTACAGTCTCGTTGTGCGGGAGTACCTCGACGAGAAGTACCCAGGTAGATGGATTGGAAGAGGTGAGCCCATTGCATGGCCTGCTAGATCCCCGGATCTGAATCCCTTGGATTTTTATTTTTGGGGCAGAATGAAAGATCTGGTGTACCCCGAAAACGGTAGACCTGAAGCCACGGAGATGGATTTGGTGGCAAGGATTATGGCTGCAAGTGATGTCGTTCGAGACGAGCTCGCTAGAATACCCGAGGAAATGACCAGACGTTCCACGGAGTGTCTTCTTCGAAGTGGCGGACACTTTGAACATCGACTGTGAAAGATCAGTTTAATAATGTGAAATTTCCGTAACACAAGAATTGTTTTGGTTAGTTTTTTCATTGTTATAAAAGTTCTTCAAAGTTTATCATTTTGTTGATATCGCGTAACAAATTTGTAAATCGATCACGCCTGAATGAAACGTTGGGTCGCGAGTAATCACCTCTGATTCATTTCCCTACGAGCAACCCCTGGGTACCAGAAAAAAAAATCTTCAAAGCCCTCCACAACCGTTAGGAGGAGTTTCCGACCATAAGTGTGCTACCTGAAAATGCTTGTCTGAGCAGCCTTAACATACCCGTGACGTGTTGACAGAGTTAAAGGATTCACCCTGTATATATATTCCAGGGGATTTTTCTGCCGTGGCGACGGGAAATCACGCGAGCTGATTCTGTTTATTGCGAATGCCTGCAAATTGAGGGAGGCAAATGCACGGAGAGAAAAAATAGTAATGATTACCGCGTCAACGTCGTTTTGTACAAAATGGTAAGTAATAATATTCCTGACGATTTTTCTGGTTACGCGCCAGTAATTTTTCAGCGTTAAATAATGCTCACCTGCACAACATGGCAGGACAGCCTCAGCAGGAATAACGCAGTTGTATTTCAGGGGCTAGTTGGGGACCATGCCAATTCCAGCAGACTCTGTAGCCCTTGGTAGCTTCTATGGCCAATACGTCGAGTGAGCACCTGAAACAGGCGAAACGTAGAAGATGTATCCAGCGACGAGAATTGCAAAGGAAACGGTCACCTCCGGATGAAATTTCGAAACGAGTTTCAGCTCCTTCTAAAACGTCAGTTTAATTGCTCGGATCGTTCGATAGCCAACTGACATCACAACATATTTTTACCGCACGTGTTTTAATAACCTTCGAAAACATGTTCATCCGCCGAGTGTAATTTCTTCGTGGAACTGATCATTTTTCACGTCTACTCGACCTTAAACGACCAGGAATTAGTGGCTTCGAGAAATGCAGTTGGAATTCTCGCGAGTGGCAATGATTGACGATGTCTTTGCCGAGCGATCGACATCATTTCAATTTAATATTAACAATTTCCAATCGAAACGGAAATGGTTTAAGCGGATGACTTCGATGTCAGCACCAAGATCACCGGTTTTCGGGGGCTCGAAGCTCGATTCCAACATTCGTTTTCTCCTACAATTGCAAAAGCCCTTGTATTTCCGCTGTGATTGAAAAACTTGTAATTTTTCTATCTCCCACAAAAATGTCTGTACACCTTCTTTCACAAACCGAATGTTATAGAAAAAGGCTACAATTTTAGCAAAAAACGACTCGCGCCGCGTGGTCTCTTTGCTTTAAACGGAAAAAAATGTTCCCCGTAGTTTTTCGTTCGAAGGAAGAATTTTCGGGGGTCTGAATTTCAGTTTTAAGATTTTCAACCTTTTAATAAAAAAAAATGATTGCCACGAGACGAGAAATCTGTACGTCGACTTGGTTGGGCATGTTGAACTCCTCGGATTATATTCGACGCGCATCACGCAACATGAAACAAACGTACAACGAACATTGAATTAACATGGAAATTGGTCGAGGTATTTCGTCGTTTCATCGCCTAACCGCGTAACACGTACGCGTTTAACGTTATTCAGCCGCGAGTTTACGCGTTGAATGAATTTTTCTAACTGCAAAATTTCTGATTAACTAGTGCAATTTATTTTTTTAACGCGAGAAATTTCCGTTATATTGATAAAAAACGGTCACTAGGAGCCAATAAATTTTGATTCTTTGAGTTTCACTTTCATAGGAGATTTGAAGTTATAATGTTATTAGTTAGAGTCGGAGTCCAACGGACTTCTTCTCTTACTAACTTTTGTTTATGGAAAGGGGGAAGTCAACCAAAACCTCCTCGCACTTCTCCCTTTCGCAATTTTGACAATTAATTTATTTAAGGCCGAAAGTGGTTTCAAAATTTTTAAAAAAGATTCTAATCAACTAAAAGACTACGCTACGTTAAGTGAAACTAAAAGAATCTCAAGCTTTCGACCCGAATTTGGGTCCTCTTCAGGAGAAAGGAAATTTTGAGTCAAGTAGCAATGAATTTAATTGAAAATGTGGTACTCTCTTTGGTGACCGCCTCGTACGAAGCCAAAGACCGACGGTCTTTTTATCAATGTATTACATTCAGAGGAGCGGTTTATATTGAAATTTCCGTTAGTTGTCAAATTAATTTTTTTAACGAGAGTTAAAAAATATGCGAGTTAAAAAATGAAATTTAGCGAATTGGGCTTTCAGTTTTTGGCGCAAAATTTACCAACGCCGGTTTCTGTAGCGTTCGAAGGATCGATTCGTTGTTGGCGAAATTGTTTGGATCACCGATGTTCGCGCGTTGGCATCTTTCGAGAAATATTCGGCGAATTCGAGCGGCTCGCTGCAGCAGATTGGACCTGGAAGAAGTCGCATGTCCGGGAAAACTAATAATGCTATCGCAATAATGTTCTGCGACAATTTAGAACAAACCTGGAGCAAGCTGGAACAAGCTGGAAAAATGACGAAATTCCAAAAGCGCGGTAATAGCTTCCCGGACATGGAAGTTGCGGAATCAGCAACGCGAGTGCCGCGTGGTCGTCGTCGGGGACGGTGGGAGCGAGAGTCGGACCTTGCCACTAGCAGCCAGAGTCCTCGCGCCGCTCTACTCCCACGTCGCGTGGCACCGACACGTTCGACGCACGTTTCGTTCGGCTAACTAAACGCTGTACGGGCAATTCGACGAGCCCAAATCCAAGGCCCCGTCTTGTCGCCTTGACCGAAAGGGCAAGATCAAAATAATTTCGCACGTTGCCGCGACGATCGTTCGCTCGCGTTGCGCCTATTCGCGTCCAACTTCTCGTGCGTATCGGGGTGGCCCAAAAAATCGAGCCCCTCGCGAAAAGATGTTACTCTTTATCGTGTTTCCACAGCCCCCTCCAGCGCGCAGCTCGGAACACTTTTTTTCCAAATTCGCTCACCATTTTTGAAAAATTCCAAAATCGTCGAAAATCTATTTTTTTTTTAATTTCTCGTGGTTTCGCTATTTTCTACCGTGAAAACTGCGTCCAAAAAGGCGAGTGAGTCCATTTTTTGACAGGCAGTGTAGCCCCCTAAAGCCGACTACCAAACGCGAATAATACCAAGCTTTTTATTTTTTTTCTCCAAGTCAGAAAAAACTGCAGACAAACTTTTTCACTTGCAGAAAAAATAAAAAGGTCATTGATGTAAAAATTTAAATTACAAATATAATTTTGGGCCGGAAAATACAAAAATCGATTTCCGCCGATTTTGGACATTTTCTACCATTTTCGGCGACCTCGTTACTCGAGTATAATAATTTGTTGTTAATAAACCAGAAAGAAAAAAATCCGCTTACAAACGAAAAATAAGCCGACATTTCACAATTTCACGCGCACATGCAGGCATACTACTTGCGCTTCGGCCAATAATAATTTGCTAACACGCACATTCGCGCGTATAATTTATCAAATTATTTTCCGACAAGGAGTCAATTCTATTTCTGGATCTCGGACGACCGCAGATATCGCCAGTTCGTTACGACTCGTTTTTTCTCGTTGATTTTTTTCTTATCTCCTTGGGAACGAAATTGGAATCGCTTCGCTATTATTATCATTACTATCATACGTCGTTCGCGAGTCTCAGAAAAGTGAAATTTTTTTCCCACGTCTCCGAAGAATTATGAAAAATTTCTATACTTTTTTGCGCGTTGGACGAACTCTGCGATTTTTTTCGCTCCAAAAAATTGAACAATCACGAAGAGTCCAACGCGTAGAAAATGACAATTTTTTTTTTAATAATTCGCAGAGACATCGGAAAATTTTCTTGCTTAAACGTGTTCTATTCTTGCTCTAGACTTTTCTTAGAAAAAAAAATCGTGGGAAATGCTGAAGAAAATAATAATAACGATAGGAACATTTTTGTTGTTATTGTTATTCGCTTGAGAAAGGTCTTCGGCGTTGAATATAGATTCTCTGATTTGTTGTTACCGCTGACATGGAATGGTCGATACGTGTTTTCGGTATTTTCGTTTTCCTATCTTAGCTACAGCTTGATAATTACTTTATTAAAAAAAAAAGTTCGTTGCCTACTTTATTGTCCTGAAGAGATACGCGTGCGACAGCAGAGGGGAGTAGGCGTTTGAGTCGAGCCTTTTGGCCGCGTGGGACCCCTACGCTCCCACTATTTAAACAATCACCTCGAAGCTCCTGTGAAAATACGGATCTGGGTTTTTTTTGTGTGTGTGCGGTGAGATTTTGAAAATTCAAAATGGTGGACCCGATAGAGTCGATCCAACCGGGCGGTGGGACAATGAGAACGTCAATCGTATGAAATCCGACTTGGTCAGGAGTACTCCTTGGAGTGTGCATTGGAAATAGATATTTCAGTTGGTTCGAGATGAAATTTGAGGTAAGTTCGATACGTCAGGGTGGGACTGCCACAGAGCTCGATTTTTTTTTTTCGATTGGGTATCGCTCTTCCATTTATCTGAGATACTAGGCGTTCCGGGAAAATACTTGTCTCCGCGTCCTCGTCGCTAGTTCCGGGTCGCGCTAGGAGAGAGACACAAATACAGACGAGGCATTTGCCATCTTGGATTTGAAGTCGTAAAGTCCAAATTCCGGACGTCCGTTCGACGAATTTCGGAAATCGAATGCCGGATTACAACTGTCGCCAAAATCGGGGCAGAGGACAACTGCGCGGCAGCGATCGATGGGTCGGAAAAGCGGCGTTCGTGGGATGAAAATCAGTTGTCAGTCTAGGCGGGAAGAGAGGAATGAAAAATATGTTTGTCCACGTTTTGTCACAAAATAGCTCGTTTTTCACGAAGAAAATATTTGCTCGAGCAAATAAACATTTTTTCAGAGCGAGACTTGCTTCTGCGGAGGGAAGTTGATTTCGAGAAGTGTCCTCTTCGCACAAATGCAGATTTGCTCTTTAGTCTCAGAGCAACAAAACATTCCTCCGGCACTATGCAGTGCGCCATTTACTAGAGCCAATTTGCTTGGGATTGACAATTTTTTTTTCAAGCTCGTGAAAATAGGGTCGACCTATTCCGTCGAATGCACAGAGTGTGCGGTTCTCTGCAAGGTGAGATTCGCGTGGCGCTCGAGTAGCAGCGTTATGTTAATTGATTTTAATAGGTTCACGGGAATTTCGTGACGCGTGGATGATTATTGCCAACGAAAAGCACGACAATTAAGCATAATAAGATATCTCTGGAAGACGGGGTCGCGCTAAGTGGCAAGATTGTAACCTTGCACGTATCAGAGCTGACGCTATTTATAGGGTACCTTACGTCAAGCTATAAAAATAACGAGCGAATAAAAAAAATGAAAAACGCGAAATGGGACAATTTGAAATATTCGCGTTTTTGATTTCGTGGATTTTTCGAGGGTTTTTTTACCCTTGGGAAAAATGAATGACCAGCTTTTCCTTTTGCTAAGGGAGTCGATCGATTTTTCTGCATATTCATCGGTTTTAGAGGCACTTATCGAAGGCGGCGCGCGCACGCGACCCGTGGCGAACACGTAACAAGTGCGAAGTTCGTTATGTTTGCACGGAGATAATAATTTAGCACGGTGTAATCCGACATGGTGGAACAAACAGGGATTTCGGATGTATACTTAGCCTAGATGCGAGATTCGATCTTGATAATGTTACAACGGACGAGTCGATTGGGTTTGGAGAAAAAAAAAACGCGAAACAGAAATAAAACTGTTAACAGCGCCAAACAACCAGAGGAGAAAGAAACCTCGTACAAATTTCGTGGAGAAGAAGAACTACGCGAGTTACATGATAGCTTTAAAATCGAGCGGGATTGGGCTGGGGCGAGTCAGTTTTGAACTTCGATAGTATGCGTCATTCCAATTTAGTAATTACCCAAAATTGCTGCGTTTTTACCTACATTTTTAGATTTTTTAATACCTTACAGGACACGCCATTTTGAATTTGCCGAATCTGACTTTAGACTCCGAATCAGCGAGCCGGAAAACCTTCGGGTACAATTTTTGGCGCCGATCCGTTCGTCCGTTCCGATGATGACGACAGCTTTATTTTATTTTTGCCCATTTTGGTATGAGAATTACGCGAAAACTACGCCTCCGATCAACGTCAAAATTTTGTCGGTTGGAAGTTGAGAAAAGCCGCGGCGATTGAGCCCAATTTGATCAAAATCCGCGCACTCGTTCTCGAGATATCGTGGGGACAACGATTCGATCACTCGCGTACGACACGCGCGCGTACGTACATACATACATGCGTAGAGACGTACAACTGAGAATAGTCGGAAGCGATTCTCCGGGCCTCAAAACGTGGAGATCCAGGGAAAACTGAACTTTTCGATTACGGGTGGCGACAATAACTTCCTATTTTCTCTGGAATCACAGAAATCGAAAGTTGAAGAAGTGGTGTATAGGGGAGAGTCGTCAGAGTTGGGCCACCACTGTATTTGGTATATGACAAATGCTGCCATCGGTGCAAATGCATGGAAATGTTTGTCTCGATGACGGCTAACTTTGTAAAGCATTGACAGTCGCAGAAATTATTTCCAAAAAGTGTCAGGCCCTCGTATTGTTTTTGATAGTGTTGGATGTATTGTACTATTCGAAAAAAAGTGCCCATAACGCGCAAAAAAACCATGCCGAAATTGAAGTAAGTATATATAATAACATTGTATGTTCGATCATTAACAAGTTTCTAAAAGGAAATTTTGATTCCTCAACCTCTCCAGCTGTAGTGAGTTGCGATCAAAAAACACGAACGTTGTTAGAGTTGGTGGGTCACTCGTGTAGTCAGAGTTGGGCCACATCCTTTTCTTTTTCTAACAGTGAAATATCATTTCTCAGCATGTTTTTCGCGCCGTTAAATACTAAAATAATAAATTGTAGAAATGAAAGTCTCATTTCATGACTAAAAAATGAATAAATAACCATTTTTGCAATAACAAAGAATATGAAAATTTGAATTACAGATAAAAAAATGCTTTATTTCATGTTTTGCAAACCTTCAAACACTATAATAAATTCTAGAAATGAAAGTCTTCTTGTTTGTTCTTGTAAAGAAAAAGTTTTGTCGTATGTCAAAATTGCGACTCTGATTAAATTGATTTTCTGTGTTTTTCATCGTAAACACGTCAAAATGTATTAAGAACAATAAAATGTTGCATACCATTCCATAAAAACCGGTTTCAGTACATATTCCATGCAATTTCAGTGGTGGCCCAACTCTGACAATTTTCTTTTTCTTTCGTCAATAACTTTTTTTCCCTTGTCGCAGCAAGTTGCCATACATATATGTTTTAGATAAAGGTTTGAACTTTCCAATAAAAAAAAAATGTGGAAATATTCAAATTTTTGAAAAAGATATAGACAATAATCAAAAAGTGGCCCAACTCTGACGACCTTCCCCTATATATATATGCATGAAGAAACTGAATGTAATCACGGCGCAGCGATTGGAAGAGAGCTGGTAGCAGCAGCCATGCGAACGGAGAGCTTGCAAATGGTTGATGGGCAATCAAGTCTATCGAGTTTGCGATATTCACAGTTTTGCGAGAGCTTTGCTCCGGCGCCGTATTACTTCGAAATTTCCTCCGCCAAATTCTGTTCCAGCCCCCCGAAATCCTTTTCTCTCGAGTCATCAAATTATAAGAATAGCAGCGCTGTCTTCGCAAATAATGTGAAATCCTTCGCAGCTTCGCACGACAAGTTGATGACACTTGAATGACAATGTAAG
The DNA here is from genome assembly GCA_963969455.1 of Arge pagana. NCBI lineage: Eukaryota > Metazoa > Arthropoda > Insecta > Hymenoptera > Argidae > Arge > Arge pagana. Next base: position 4,445,994 of record OZ018315.1, read on the forward strand.
TAAGGATGTTGTAACATTGAATGTGCGGAATTCATCAAAACAAACGCGTCACATTTTCTAATATTTGCAGCCGAAGCGTGATAAGGGTAGTAGAAGGTGTGCGCGAAATTCGCGTGGATCGAATAATAGAAAAAATTGCCTCCAGGAAAAGGAAGCAAAAAAAATAGTAGGAAATAAAAAACTGAGCATTTTCCACTTTGTTCCTGCTTTCGTGTAATTTTTTTTACGGAGACAAAGTATTTTCGAGCGTAACAACGCGGATGGGCAAGTATCTTCGGGATTTTGAAACGCGCTGCTATTAATGTAATTTCTGAAGTAACGAAATTTAGTTTAAAAATAACATGTTGTTGGATTGAAGCCGAGATAGCATGTGTTATTGAACGGAGTGTTGAGATAACGTGATGTCTCGCTCGCACGAGTCGCGTGGTAGTGGTGTATAATGCGTCGCCTGGACGTGCGTCAGCGTCGGTGAATATTTGTTGTAGGGTGCGTTGCACTTGGAGGTGTTCCGGACTTCCGGTGAGCAGAAGAAACGTTTCCACTGGACAGAGAGCCGATTCGGATACGTTCGTGCCTCGCGCATTGCCGAATAGCACGCCACTAGAAAATCCCGCGTAAAATATACACTAGGCCGCGTCAATTTTGCCAACTTTTTTTTTCCACCCGCAAATACGTCGTACACCATGGAGAGTATGAAAAAACTGTCTGTCAAGATTCGAGCTCTCGATATTAAATATTAAGAATTACGTAACACGGTGAAAAACAGTTTTTTACCTTTGCAATTTTATATCTCGACAACGGTACGTTGCACGAAGCTGTGCAAGGCACAGTTTTGTAGAGAATTGAACGCTCTACAAAAAATGTCTCCTGCACTTTTTTGATCAACATCGCCGTTCGAATGATATTCGAGTTCAAAGTTCGAGAAGGGTGAAAATTCGTCGTTTGCTTAACATCGCAATACCATGAGAATGGCTATACTTATCAAAAAGTTGTAAGAGAGCTTTTTTGTAGAGCATTCGATTCCCTACAAAACCACGCCTTGGGCTCACCGGTGCGATATGCCGCGGTAGAGATATAAAATTCCAAACGCGAGAAACGTTTTTTTCCATGTGGTTTAATTGGGAAACAAGTTTGCAATAGGCGCCACGCGCATTGGTAGTTACGACGGAGGCTTTTATCTTGAATTTGAGGAGCGGTAGGAGCGTGATAAAAATTTAATTGAGAATGGAGAATACGCTTAATCTGTAAGACGCTCGATTTGCGTCACGAGACGCTCGTTGTTCGGGTTATTTCCACGAGATGCATCTCAAATTCGACGAGAGTCTCTCGCCTACGGTAGGCGACGCGTGCAAAGCCTCGCATGTACCATGTACCATATTTACCCGGGCAGCCTCGTTTATCCGGCACTTGCGCGAGACCTTTATTATTCTCAACGACGAATGAAACTATAATATTTGTGTACGCGTCGGTACAATTAGCCAATTAACTCCGAACGCGGGGTTATTTAGCCAACCGAGCGTAGTGATTAGAGTTAACGCGACCGAGTATCCACGAAATAATCGTTTCAACGCATCGGATACGACGTAGCAAAGATGCATCTCCAACAAACGTATCGCGTTGGGTCGGCCAAAAAAACGACGTTTTCCCCCCAATTTACCCTGGTTGGATGGACAAATTTTCTGGTATAGTCCGAGCTTTCAATATTGCTCAATATGCGTCTGCGTTTATCAATTTCTAATCGAAGTAACGTAGGAACATTTTCTTGCCAACTTCGGAATTTTCTAACTCGAAAACGAGTCAGCGTGCGAGGGCGAACAAAACGTATTTTTGTAGAGAATCGAACGCTCTACAAAAAAGGTCTGATTACAGATTTGCGTAAGTCGAGCCGTTTCCGAGATGTATATCATATTATACATAATATGCGTGTATTTTGTGCTAAAAATCATCTAAAATGACGATTTATTGCCTATTGTCAATTTTTTTTAACCAATATAATACCGTCAACTCGTTTATAATTGTTGGAAGGTTAAAACGATTAGATATTTAAGTAACAAAGAACGATTTTCTTACGTTTGACACTAAATAAACTCGGAATTTTGAACAGCTGAATTTTTGAGGCCTGAACGGCTAGACTTACGCAAATCTCTATTCGGACCTTTTTTGTAGAGCGTTCGATTCTCTACAAAAATATGTTTTGCCCACCCTCGCGCGGTGACTCGTTGTCGAGTTAGAAAATTCCAAAGTTCGCAGGGAAACGTTCCTGTGTTGGTTAAATGGGAAATTGAAAATCGCGAAAACATTTTTTCCCCCGTTTCGTATTTACAGTATTTTGAGGGTAACCGAAGGAAAAAAGTGTTTGTTCTCTTTGGCCCGCTCTAGTCGGCGTATCTTATCTATTCCCGATTTTTTTCGCCCGCGAAGCGTAATGAATTTGCGTGGGTCAATCCGTGAAATTTGTTTACCGCGTCGAATTCGCCCATCCTTCATCCTCGCGGTTTCTGCGTATTTTTTCTCACCAACGAGGGAAACACATAGGCGAGAAGCCGCGGCAATTTATTATTCTTTTTACGAACTTTCAAATTATTCCGTTGCTCAGTCTCTACGCGAGCCTCGCTTCGACAACAGAGATAACGAAAACAAATTGAAATTTCCAACAAGTTCGAGTCTCAGCAACGAATCGTGCAACATTTAAAAATAAATTTAACTACTTTCACGGGCTCGAAGTGTTGGGCGAGATTTTCACGCCGGAATTTGTCGAAAGTTGATCGATTTTTTTTTGTCCATCGGAAGAAAAATATTCCCAAAAGCCGAAAATTCATTGGATCGTTCGGCTATTTGTAAAGTTGTGGTAATATCGACCACGAGCGTATAAACAAGTTGCAAAACGTGATTTTTTAGAGAAATGGGCGATTCGCCGCGCGCGAAACTCTCCATTCGCAATTTACGATACACAGGGTGCGCCATTTTAATCCGTGGACGCCGAAATCTCCGGAAGTTGGCGGTACATAGAAAAATAGTTCGGACAAAACTTATTGGATTTGAAGGGGGGCAGGCGACAGCAATTCTCATTTTCCACCAAATGGATAGGTTCAAGGTCAACTTTATTTTTCTAAACGCAAACCCCTATTTTTTATCGCCCGTTGGTATTTTTCCAACAAAAATACGCACGTTTCGGTTGTGCGCGCACGTTTTTTCGGTATACCACAAATTTGCTGAGATTTCGCGGTGGACAGATTGAAATGACTCACCCTGTAGGAATATTTTTTTTTTCCAAATTGCACAAATAAATTTCTTCCCTCTGGGTAGTGGAATATATGGTACGGATAACGAGTGTCCTGGTAAGTTTTCGTCGTTCGGACGCATGCCGATGTTTTAGAAATATGCGCGGCGTGCAGGCAGTGGCATTTTTCAAAGCAGCTTCGCGGAAAATCTGCGCAAGGTACGTAGCATCGTATCAACGATAACGATCAGTGATATACAATGCTTTACTTAGCATTGTCACGACCGTGAGAGATATTATCGTTCCACGTTGCTTGTGTTGCCGAGTCTATGTTTGGTAAACGTGCACTATAAATTTGAGTAGGGTTTGATTAATACTTTCCGAGTAAATCTGACGAGGCAGCGTTCGAGCAATGCGCGCGGGTAGAGAGGTACGCGGCTGAGAAGCGATGTTCGGTAAATATAATCGCTAGGGTAAACATATAAACGCTGACGCGATGCAAATAGAAAATTTCACGATAGTAAAGAAAAGAGTGATACGCGGATTAAACGCGCATCTCGCTGCCTCTTCGTCACCCGGCGGCGACGATATTCCCAGCGCCAGCGGAGCTGCTCGGAAAAAGATGCGGACGTGCGATTTGCGAAAAATTCGACCGAAACACTTTGGAAGCGAAACCTTCGCGGAATTGACACGTACGAGTGCGCGTTCATGCAATTTAAATTCTCGCGAAGTATGAGACGACTCTTATTTATTCACATGTATGTCTATGATCAAACACGCTGCAAAATTACAATGCCAGATGAGTATTTTTCTCGGCATACGTGATTAGCAGAATATCTCGAGTCGAGCAATAAGCGTATAAGTGAATATCTACGGATAAATTATACATACAAAATCTGTATGCAGTTTGGGGGGTTGGATATTCAGTTGTTGTACGCTCTACGAATAGCTTCGCCTCTCGTTAAGGGTCGTGATTTTCACTCCGCGATTTATAAGAACGTATTGCGAATCGTCAAGCACCGGGCAGACACTAAAATTCGGGAAAGTTCACCCCGACGATTTGGACTCACTTTTAACGAAGAGACATTTCAGAGAAAAATTATGCAAAATTGTCTTTCCTGCTTATTTTTCTTTTTGATTTTTGTGAAAAACCGAAAATTTCTCGGTGACTTTTTTTTTACATAGTCATCAAATTTTTCTAGACTGGTGTTATTTCGATTTCTATTTTCCTTTTGAAACCGAGAAAACATTTGTTTCTCAACCAGCTAAGCTTGTTTCTTATAACGCTATTCTAAAAAAAAAAAGTACATCGAATCGGTAGTAATCATCGAAGGCATGTTGATTTTGCTACCCCTCATAACGTGCCTCGTATACGAGAGGAGAAACGCTCAATTTTTCTTATATTGTCGGAAGAGTGGCTCTGTCTCGATAAAGATCACCCGACGCTGATCGATATCTATTTACCTAATCCAATATTAAAAAGTATTGCTGCTTCGTTCTTCATGCGAGGTTTACGCACATGCCAACGGCGACTATACGTATACGCCGAAGGTGGGGATCACGAGGGAAAAAAAACACGAAGAAAAAAAAGGGACAAGTGTGTTACTTTGGAAGCAGTAAAACGCGGTAGGCAGTAGGACCGGTAGGTTTAGTTCACTTTGAAGCCGTTGCGTTGCGTCGGTCGACTTCGTCGTGAACCGGGTAGGGCCCACAGGCCAGCGCCAACAGAGCAGACATGCTGGCAGCACTTCGTCCCGTTGTATGCGCCGCGCTTACAGAGATAAACGAACACGGAGAGAGAAAGAGAAAGAGAAAGAGAAAGAGAGAGAGAGAGATAGAGAGAGAGAGAAGGAGAAAGAGAGAGAGAGATGCACGGCAAGGGACATAGTCGCGACGACGAACGCGATGGTCAACCGGCTTACTTGCCTGTGAGTTAGCTTATTGTTTGCAATCGTACCGTCCCGGACGACGAGAGTTTCATTCGAACAAAACGTTTCTCCATTAGGATTCGCACGCGTGTTTTTTCTTTTCTTTCCGGTTTCCCTTTCTTCTCTGCTCGCGTGAGTTGGTTTTATTTAATTTTAATAGTTGCATAGTTAACGCGTTATTACGACACGGCTGACAACGAACGTTGTTACATCTAATATCGATTCGATAACAATAGCGTGGCTGCGGATGGATTTCAGTGTCAGTACTAGCGAGGTTCATCGAATTAACGCGAATAGTACTTTTTACGAGCATTGCTCGCAACACCGCGCACGTGTTAATGACATTCGAAAAATTCCATTCGTCTTACGTTTACTTTCTACGAGCGAGAGAACAGAGCGATAGAGACGGTCGGTTATCCGCTCACGGTTCAAAAGTACTTCGAACGATACGAATTCATACGTTCCGGAGATGTGGAAACATCGAGTAGCGCGATTACATTCGATGATAAGTATAGCCTTTTCGAGAAAAACCGCTTCCGTTTACTTTCAACTCGTTGTTCGGATATTAATTGTTTTCCACGATTCCTCGATCGATAGGTTAGGCGTCCGGTCTCTACCATACTCCGCGTACATGTTTTCCACCGCTAGACAAAAGATCCGACGATATAATCGCCGCGAGATTCTCACTTCTCGATTGCTACGACAAAAAGTTCATCTCGTACGACTCGCATTGTTCGATACTGTTCGTAGAGCGAGCTGAAATGGTCAAGAGAACCCGGGGTGGTCTGCCGTGGTTAAGATTTCTCGTTACTTTCGATAGCGGACGTTTGTCTCGCCACTCAACTTTGCTCCCCTCCCCCCACCTCGTTGGACGAACACGCGAAGAGGCGGAGAGCGTTCAAAACATCTGAAGGCGACGCGCGAGCCATCGCTACCCCAGCGAGTACTATGTATAACTACAAGCGTATAACTACGCGATAGGCACAGAGCACGAGTTGACACTTGGAAACAACACCGAGCAGCGAATTCGAGCTCGTAATTCCCGGTTCAAAAGTCCATCGGTGTTCCCCAAACTGTACTCATTCGCGAAAAGTTCGTGTAGTATCCGGCGAGGATGATAATTATGTGGCTCGGATTTAACACGAGTATTCCGCGGTATTGTTAGGAACGAGAAAGAAGGTCGTACGCGTCGAGTATACGTCCGAACGAAATTCCAACGATCCGCTATCAATAAACGCGGCTCGCTAGTGTAACTGGAATCTTGGAAAATAAACGATCGTACACGAAACTTCCCACACAACCGGACTGACGATAACGCTCCGTCGCTCGCACAAACTCCGCGTGCATACAACGCGTCACGCGTGCATGGCGCGGTATATGTATATATATAGGATAGATTCGTATATGTAGAGTATCGTACGTTGAAATTCCGTAACGTCCGACTCTCGTAGTATAATGGGAGGTCTTTAGATTTTTCAAATATCGGTGGCTATAATTACGGCTCGTGTTTACGCGTACACATTTATAAATACATAACCTCTACCGCGCGAGCGAAAGCAATACGCTCGCACTGCACGGTGACACGGAATGCCTCGTTTAGTCTTTTCGCATTTTTCTCCGCGTCCCTCTCTCTCTTTCTTTCTCTCGTTCTCGCCTTCTCTCTCGCGCGCTTCTCTCTAACGATAGCGATCACAGGGGGAAACGGAACGATGATATAGAAGAACTCTGCGAGAAAAATCTGTCTCTCCCCCTCCCCCCCGCCCGCGGTAAGGCGAGTAATTGTTCGCGGAGTTGATTATAAGTACTTTGCGGCGTGCGGAGATTGCTCGCATCGCTCGTTAGAATTCATACGGTGACGTAAATAAACGATCTGTATTACGTGTCGTGAGAAGAATTTCGAGGGAGAATAAATACGAGCGAGAGAAGGCGAAGCGACGATGGTATTACCTGGAACACGAGGCTATATCCAGCATGGTAATCTTATCCACTGGATGGTAGAACCTCTATCTAACGCGGGTCACATTCGTTTAATAAAACTATAAATAGAAATGTAAAACTGAAACGGTAAGCGTCGTGGTAACCACTTCACGAAACTACTGCTATACGTAAACAAACGCGATCCGTCGTTTTCTCTCCTCGACACTCCTCGGCACTTGGCACTAACTATTCTTGCTGTTTCGTTAACGATTTAGGTACGGGCGCACGAACAAACAAAGGAACATCACCAAACTCGGCGTGGGTACGCGAGACTTCGAGGAAAACACTGGAATTAGCCGGTTTTAAAAGAATTATAGTCGATCACATCGTCGCACGCCGATCACGATCGACGACCGCTCCTAACGGGAGACCGAAACATACTGAACCACATGATTCCAACGGCTCAGTAGAAGATTCTGCTGCAAGTGGGCAGCACACGCGCACACGCGCAACCAACTTGTCCCGCCACTTTCTATCGGCTGTTATATTCTCTCTGGTTCTGCTTTTCACGCTGCCGTTGCAGCTGCGAACCAGCATTTTTTCTTCTCATTCTTTTTCTTCCTCCTCTCCTTTTGTTACAATTTCAACGATCATTTTCTCCACACTCCGATCTCGTCGACGCGGCGGTCCCAAACGAACGCGAAAAAAAAATCGATCGGCCGTCAAACGAAATAGATCGTTTTCCCCGTCTTTCTTATACTTTTCCCGAATTTTTCACTCGTTCCGAAACCTGCGATGAACACGAAAAGCTCGTTAGTCGCAACGAAACGCGATCGACTCGATATGAAAGAAAGCAGAAAATTTTGGACTTCTTTTACTACGTCCATCGAATCGTTACAAATCTGATAGCCAATCATTAAAATCTACTCTTTTTGGCAGTTTAGAAAAAGAGAAATTTGTTGCATTTTTACAATCTTTGAACAGCGCAAAAACGGCTAGCGAAAAATGAAGTTTCCACCTTCGATTAACTTGCGCGTACGGTAATCGAAAAATGAGAAGATTTCGAGGATTCGAAAGCAGGATGGCGTCGTTTTTGCGGCGATAAAAAATCGCGCGGCTTTTCGTCATTTGATAGGGAAAAATGCTGGCGCAAGGTCGCGCCGCGTTGTTTTTTGAATTTCGCTGCGAAATTAGGCGACTCGTCCGTAGTCGCGTAAAAAGAATCGAACTTTCGATGATATTTATCTCGTTGCTCCTTGGCAACGTCGCAACGTCTGGTGATAATTATGTTATTGGCATTACGCCTTTGCGGCTTTGTGTATCGTCGTATCGCGTCTGCTACACGCGTCGTATGTGTTTTGATTTTTGTTTGTTTTCTTCGCGGTGAATATGAAAAACAAGACTGGAGGAAATAAAACGAAGAAAAGAACCTTTTGCACTCTCGGGCAAGCCGTGCTATTAATAACGACGTGGCATGCCTCCCGCGTTTCTTTAATTCGAGAATTAATAGCAACGCGTGACGTCACACGCGAACCTTTCGCGCCTGTGTGCGAAGCTACCGGTTCGCATTCGTGTGGAACGCCGGGGATCGGGGAGGATGGGTACAGAGATCGAACGCGTGTTCTTAATACCTTGATAGAATTTTCCGAATGTAATCGTCGAGTCGCGACGACCGCGACTCACGCGAGCGAGAGCGGAACGGGGAAGGAAGAGCAACGGTTATTATTAGCGTCGAACAACGCCAACGCAAAATGAACAGACCGAATGCAAACGGTTGTACGTAGTTTGTCTGCGAAAAAAATACGGAAACGCGATTTTTCGCACGAAGTGGAGGAAGTTTTCCAAATTAAAGGGCAAATTAATTTGGCCATTTATCGCGCGTTGGCACGTTACCTATTTCGTTCCTCCTCGATTGTAGGAGGAACGAAACATTGTTTCGGTCCCGAAATTTGCATGGAGGTCGAATTACATTTTGTTAACGAAGCGCGAATCGCAATGAGATTACGCGCGTCGATTTTTCACGCGGTATTATCATACGATTGGGAGTCGGAGGTACGACGCGAACTGACGACAAGACACGTGTCTCGAGTGCTGTACTCGATCAGGAAAATGCTAACGGGCACTTCATTTTGTACAGTTAAAAAGCTGTTATTTTACAATTCGCATAGGCAAAAAGCTCCTCGCCCTTCTGCACGAGGCACGATCACCTATTTTTTTGTTTTACTGTAAAAATATGACGGTATCATATTGATATTACAGGGCTATACAGGGTGAATCCTTTAACTCTGTCAACACGTCACGGGTATGTTGGGGCTGCTTAGACAAGCATTTTCAGGTAACACACTTATGGTCGGAAACTCCTCCTAACGGCTGTGGAGGGCTTTGAAGATTTTTTTTTCTGGTACCCAGGGGTTGCTCGTAGGGAAATGAATCAGAGGTGATTACTCGCGACCCAAAGTCTCATTCAGGCGTGAACGACTTACAAAGTTGTTATGTGAAATCAACAAGTCAGTGTTTAGTATTACTGAGAAGTCGAGTATACCTCGACGAGAAGTACCCAGGTAGATGGATTGGAAGAGGTGGGCCCATTGCATGGCCTGCTAGATCCCCGGATCTGAATCCCTTGGATTTTTATTTTTGGGGCAGAATGAAAGATCTGGTGTACCCCGAAAACGGTAGACCTGAAGCCACGGAGATGGATTTGGTGGCAAGGATGATGGCTGCAAGTGATGTCGTTCGAGACGAGCTCGTTAGAATACCCGAGGAAATGACCAGACGTTCCACGGAGTGTCTTCTTCAAGGTGGCGGACACTTTGAACATCGACTGTGAAAGATCAGTTTAATAATGTGAAATTTCCGTACCACAGGAATTGTTTTTGTTAGTTTTTTCATTGTTATAAAAGTTCTTCAAAGTTTATCATTTTGTTGATATCACGTAACAAATTTGTAAATCGATCACGCTTGAATGAAACGTTGGGTCGCGAGTAATCACCTCTGATTCATTTCCCTGCGAGCAACCCCTGGTTACCAGAAAAAAAAATCTTCAAAGCCCTCCACAGTCGTCAGGAGGAGTTTTCGACCATAAGTGTGTTACCTGAAAATGCTTGTCTGAGCAGCCCCAACATACCCGTGACGCTTTCATAATATTTGGATGTCACGTTTGCGCAGAGAAACGCGAGTCTATTTGAGCGTTGTAAATTGTTGAGTAGGCTCTTTCCGTTGTTGAGGAGAGTAATTCCCAGCTTTATCAACCGACGTGTCCGAGGATTCGCGACAGGCAAAACATTTACATTAAAATCCCCGGTTCTAAAAACTTGGAGGATTATGCAGCCGGACGCAGGTGCCGGAAATATCCTGAAAAATGTTGAGAAAATTTTGGCGATCCTAGTAGGAGAATATTGGCATCGACGTCCATTTTCTCTGCTGGGCACCAAGGATTGCGATCAGTTGTTGAGACATTCCGGCCGGCGCGGGAATCAACTTCCGCCGATTTCATCTTATGCAACATATTACGACTGTACGAAACAATCGCAAGAGATTTGTTCCGGTACAAGTTGAGATAACATTCAGAGAACGTCCGCGCTGCTCGCGACGAGGTGTTCGGCTCTGGGCTGATGCCGGTAGTTTAAATTTGACCGTGATTCCTTTTTATTCGAAAACCTGTGAGCAACAATTGACATCGATCCTTCAGCTACGATCCTTGTTTCTACTTGTTCTCTGAGAACGAGTAATACGGAATCTTTCAATGGGATATAATTTAGCTCGATAAGATAGAACGTCCGGCGCGGATTTGCGTCAGATGGACACACGGATTCGGTAACAAATCTGAAACTGGTCCGATAAGATACCGTTGGATTCCACGTTGCATTTCCATATGTTCGATCAGATAGCGCGAAATCTGGTGTCAGCCATGATCTGGTCCGATGATGTACAGTCAGATCTAATTTTAGTTCGGGCATGAAAAACTTTCGTACGTAGTCATATAAAGCATCTTTGTCCACTCGTCGATACTTGATCGTGTGCTCTCCGTCGAATTTTTCATATTTCAAGTGATACAGATCTCACCAGGGTGAACGCGCCAATAGATGAACAGCCCCAATGAATGAACAGCCCTGGGTTCCGCTTCAAACTCAGAGCGGTTTGCAGGGAGTGGTTGTTGAAGCATTTTGGACATACACCGAGAGACGATTTCGGTGATCCCTGTTCAAAAATCGGTACTCGTTCCTGAAAAATGTAGTAAAGTGGTGACAAAGCATCATCTTCAGTACTGCTTAACAGTGCAGCTGCTGAGAACACTGATACAGCACTTAGAAACTATTTCTATGATTGCGGCGATGGTTGTAACATTTTTAAATCACTCGAAATATTGTCAGCGTACACTCATGACGAGTGTACCACTGAAACAAGAAACTGTTACTATACTCCGCATACTAATCAATCCCTTGCACCTGAGTACTCTTTAATTTTTATATTAGAATCCAATTTGAAGCCATTACACTGCAGTCAGTTAACCATTACAAATCGTCTACCTACACTACCTAGGAGTGCTACTTACACTCGTCATTGTGATATTTACTATAATCGTAGCAATAATTAGTTCAGCGTGGGAAAAAGTGGGTGCTGAAACAATTGGGTGGATTCCAAATATTCCAAATTTATTATTCGACACTTAAATCCATTTTTTAGATGTATAATATTTGCCATTCGGCGCCCTAATCACCAAGGTCGGGCTACACAATTTCACAATTTTCATTTTGTAACAATTTAATATCGCTGTTTGGTTGTCATCAAGCGGGGAGTACAGCCCACTGTTCGAAAACGTTTGGCAGTCGTACATATTTCCAAGGAATCCGCCAAAATAATGTGATCAATTACGTAAAATTTGGGGTAGGAAGAACGAAGCACGAGAATCGTTCATTTTACGAGTTGTTTACCTTTATAAACAATCCCGCTAGCAAGCGAAATGTTACTCGGCGATTTTCCAAGCAGGATAGTTATAACGCGGATAAAAAAGGCTTGTTTTTAGTTTAATAAAAAATTTGTATTAAACAAAAAACAGGCTTAAATAATGTATTTCCTGAAAAGAATAAGACTGAAGACTTCCAACGTTTTGAAAAATATAAGTATCGTGTCTATTGAACTCGTAGGCAACAATAATCTCGATCACGTTTATAGCTCTCAATTTCCTCATCTTCATAAAAGTAGAGAGTGCATAGCTATTTGACAAAAAATAATCATTTTTTTCGAAGAGGGTCCATCGTGGTCCAGATTTTTGCTGCTGAATTATCGCAAACCAATTATAAATTTATCCCAGTAAATTCGACCTTAACAACTTGTCCTCGGTAGTCAGAAGCCACAAAAAATGTTTTACACGCTTAAGGGGTCCGTCGCGCTGCGGCCTCCCCGAATTCGTCCGGCTTTCTGGGGGGGTGGATACAACTGGGAAAACGAAGTCAACCGGAGTCTCGTAGAAGCTTTAGGCATCCGCGCACACTTCAGGTTTTGCGAGAACGACGAGTAAAAAAGTTGTTGACAATTCGTAATGAATCCCAGGAGTGTGCACAGCGATGCTGCGAGCCCTGAGAATCGCCTTGGAACAGAAGCCATATCTCGAGTTGCCATTATTCTCGAGTGTTTTCAGCTCCGCGTTGCAACCGTAAACCCAATGGATATTTCTTCTTATCCCAGCTCGCTTCTGGTTGATATTAAGTATCTCGCCTCCGCCGCCTCAGCTCTGGAACCTGCTGTCGTTGAGCAGGTAGCCGATTTAATCTCGTCCCCACCAAAAACTAACGAACGAAACGTGCTCAAAGCGGAGCTTATCGCGCGCTGCACCGACTCGGAAGATAAACAACTCCGAAAATTGCTCACGGAAATAGAATCGGGACACAAACGGCAACTCAACTATAACGCGAGATGAAAACATCGACCGACGAGAAAGTTGGCGACGACTCGATCAGGACTCTGCAGCTTCACAGACCAACGTCTCAATGAGGATGCGATCCTTTTTTCTCTCCACAATAGTTCGAGTCGCGGTAATCTCCAGGTTCGCGACCCTGCTTCATCGATCATCGGAGCACAGAGCTGGAACAAGTGTCCGTCGGTAATAGCTTTGCTCCGAGGAAATTTGATGGATGCTCGTCGCATCCATTGATCGGCAAACGGCACTGTCATGGTCAAGGCCTCCACGGAAGACGCGTGATCTTCTTGCGCGTGGATCCATCCATAGCAGGAGTTATCCCAACGACTAATAGAATTTTCCAGCACCGTACCACGTGCTGCCGAAGGGAGTGGGGCCGCTGGGAAGACACTTTCATCGTAAATCTGGTAGGAAGCTTTAAACGTTTTATCCTCGATTCCGCCACTTTGATGTAGATTGCCCGACGCTTCTGTAAGAAGGAATCCTACGGAACTCGAACAACCGGCAAAAGACTCGAGGCACATCAATTGGCCGTCACGCGGAATCAATGTGCTCTCACAGATAGTGTCTGCCTATGATCGATCGACCGTTTCTCAAACCCCTTTAATCCGTCTGTAGATCGGAATGGAAAATCTGGACTACCAGCCACGTTATCACCGATACATCTGCGGCGATAGATGCTTACTCTGGATTCGTTCTACAATCTGTACCCAGCTTCTAAAAGGTCTTCTGTTCCAGAACTTGATGGTTGCCGACACTTGGGACAGTTAGGGTCCAGTCGCCAAATGCTGTTCCCTTTTAGTGAAAAAGATGTGGAAGGAGAACTATAACGCGTTACCTAGCCCGATGAGTGTAGGCAGTGTTAGATTTACACGTTTCCTAGTTACAGGCTGTTAGATTTTTGCCACCCTTCCCTCTACAATCATCAGTTCCTACATGATTTTTACATTCCAACGACTTTGTTGAAATTTCGCGAAAAATAGTCTTTGGCTATATTTCTGAACTGATCTAAGTTCAATCACGCACGACTGATAAGGCGGGTAGTGTATGTTACTTCCACGGTAATGTACATTCCCTAAACGTAATCGAATCATCTTTATTGCGCTCGAAGAACAATTGAAAACATCGCACTAGCCTCTGCACGGCTTGTTACCGAGCAACATTGTAGTTATAATACTGTCCCGAACCCCCCCGCCCTCTGCCCCTACCTCCTCCCATCCTTTCACTCGCACTGTCATCCCACATATTTGATCAATTTTGAATGCACTCGAAAGCTATCTTTCGGGAGTGAGGGTAAATCCGTACCAGTGAAAATCGGTCCCACTAAGGAATTTGTGAAAATCCGTCCCACTCTATAATTCGCCGTAACAATGAATACTGGCTACTTGCTACCAAAAAATTATGATCCAATCCCCTGTGTTATCATCGCTAAGAAGAAACGAGGTACCGTCACCCATAGTTAGTTGTTCTGCCTGAAGATCAACTTCCTTAGATGATGTTGGTTCTGTCTGCTTTCCTTGTGAACGGGCGCGATGGTTGTACAATGTCCTTTTCGCTGATCATAATCTCGATTACGCAGATTACCTAACTCCTCGGTATATATTGTAGGGATCGAAGTATCTTCCTCTCGCGCTCTCTTCTTCGCTCGGGCTAGAGTCCTCTGTACTTCCAGGCGGCTATCATCCGGAGTTCCACACCGATGTTCTTTTGAAGCAAGTACGTTGGAGTCTTTGGTCTTAAGTATACCTCGACACTTCGTCGATTGTTGTTTTGAACAGCGCCAAACAACAGTTCGGTCTACATTTCTTCTTTTTACGACGTACGAATATCCTTCAAAGTGAGCACATGCCTTACCGTGGCTGGTCGTTGTCACTTCCATACCGAACAAGTAATATATACACGCAAAGAGCTCGCGAACTAAACACTAGTGAAGTTAGAACAGCAACGAGGTTGGTAGAGAGAAAGCTGGTAGGGGTTGACTAGGAGGAATTCCCAAAGCATTGTTCAAAGGGCATTGGTTCGGGGAGGCTCGGGGCCAGGTATTAGTAGGTATTCCCAAAAGAACTCGCCCTGGCTGTTCTCAGAAATTCCGCAGTGGGACTGATTTTCAGTGGGACCGATTTTCAGTGGTGCGGATTTACAGGACACCATCTTTCGGTGCAGTTCGGACAAACAGTATCGTGTGCACCATGGGCGGAAGGCGATTACAGCTCGAGTTAATTGCACCCCGTGCCTTGGCACCCTCGACGTCTCTCCGCTCGCCTCGGGCCTCGACACGAGCTGCTGCGACTAACTCTCGCTGTAATCGCCTATTTTCCGCCCTAGATACACAATGTGTACACAGTTCCAGCTGCTGACTGGCCCCAAGGGGCGGGGCGTTGTGGCCACCGAGTCCCGCCCATTCTCGACACCCTGCCGACCCACCCTGTATACGCCGTACACTATGTCATACGGAGTTGCATCAAGAGTTCTGTAAACGGATACAAGTTTTGATAAGATTGCCTCGATGTAACCTGTTTTGATTGGTATACCACCGAACTGATCGATAATACCGAGCATTTCTCCGGTATCTCTGCGCAGTTCAATCTACGAGCAGCATCCCCGTTGCACCATTATTCCATGCTCATCTTCTTCCAGCAGATATCTTCGGCGACGATATAGCAACGCGGGGGAATCGCCATCGAAATTCAGCATTTCCGTTGAAATTGAAAAACGTGACTCGTATCTCTGCTATCATCGTCTCCGTCGAGGTAATCTCGACGAGTGAAATACGGTGACTTGATTATTCAAACAAAATACGAATTACGACTGATTTCACAATTTCCTTCAGGAATCGACGAACAAATTAAGCGTCAAGCCTCACCACCGCGAATTATCTTGTTTACAGAATTGCACTTCTACGTCACGAGGCAAAGAGATCGAGCAAATATTAGCATAAAAAATTGTTAATGTACAGTTTTTTCTCTACGAGATGCACAATAATATTCGTACGCCAGTCGACGACATTTCAGCGATTTCGAAATCTGTGTTAATTAAATAATACAACGCTTAATAATTTGTATCAATATATCTCTGCCGTTTGTTGATCGTTACGAAATTAGAACTTTCAGCTCGTCGTCGAAGTCGACGCGAGTGAATCATAGTCGTCAAATATTGCTGGTACTTTGACGCTGTTTGATTTCCAGTTTCCGTTACACATACAAGCTCGCCTCCAACGTCACGATGCTTTATCGCTCTCCCAAAACCGTAATCTCGTGTTCGGATCGTTCAATGAAACCGCCGGATTTCCAACGAAAATTCCTCACCTCTGTCGACAGAAATGTTTTCCATAACGAATACTCGGGAGGGGATTCGGTAAGGTGGGCGACCTAGGCCTCTGAAACATTGCCACCCGCCTACTTCCTGGTAGGAGCTTTTTTTAAAGTCCAAAACACGTGAAATTAACGTACAATTGTTGCTTTTCCATATTGCAAAATGCTCCACGTACTCGAATTTTGCAAAAGATCACGTGCTTGAAATTGACGTACCCCGTGTACCAGCCAGAAACCGACATTCTAAGCGAGTGATTTTTTTAACTAGTATTTCTACACAACACTAGAAAAACGCTTTCAGAAATGTGCAAAAACGTATTACTCGAAAACCGTCAACTTTAGCGACATCTTACAAGGAATGCTTTCGTTTTGAAATTGTCGGAAATTCTTTAAAAAAAATCTATTCATCCCGACAAAATTTCATTCGAGGTGGTAGAGCGAGGCGCTGTCTGCTCTTTGTCACTCGTAGACGAAATATCCAGATAACATTTCGATAATAACGTTCACGTCGCCAATTTTTTCGCCGGCCCCGAAAAAGCTTACAGATAATTTTATAACGTATAACTATGTTATAACTTAAGCATAATTATACAACGTTAATTATAGCTCTTGTAATAATACGCAATCTCTTTTTTCCCCGTATCTCCAGAATTTCTGGTCAACGGATCTGAGCCAAATTCGCGGAAAGTGTGCCGGGAGGAAGCGTTGGCAAAACTGTGACATTTTTTAGGAGAAGAATACTTTTCGCCACAAATGACGCCTAGCGCTGTTTTTTTTAGCTTTTTTGTGAAAAAAAATAATAAATCATTCGGGGTCGTTTAATTTGGCGTTGCGCTCGCCGTTCGACCTGCCATGAAAGTTCTCGAGCACTCGAAAATCTTTTGCAAATTCACCCGGTGATAACGCCTTCGTATCACGTGGGATTTAATTAGACTTTGGCAGGCCAACTTAAGCCTGGGACTACTACCCCGTTCCGCGGTATGTACACAGAAACAGTTGGCGGCGGCGATGACGTGCGTGTATTCCATGGAACTCGACGACGAGGAGCGAACAGGTCGAGCGAGCGCCAGGGAACCAAGGATTGGTCGCCCATAACTGCTATCTTATCTACGATGTCAACAAACTGCTTGTCGTCAGGCTTAACCTCTTCTCCCGCGGTTTGCGCCGCGTGATACCAATGATGCTGCGCGACGACGCTACGTCGCGCGTAGAAGGCTTGCATTTCGTTTGTTCCAACGGCACGGAGATGTAATATATCAATAAAGAAGATGTCAACACCTTCCATCGTTTCGCATTCCGCACAATTTGCCACCATATCCTCTCCTCGTATTCAACGCGCGTATTGAACACGCCGACCACTCAGCTTTTCACCCCTACGAGTATGAAAGCTAATTTTTCGGCGACAAATAAACAAATAAACAAATAATCGAATAAATAAACAAATGATTAAATAATCGAATAAATAAACAAATGATTAAATATAAACGAACAAATAAACAGGCGACTTCTAATTTGGGCGTTTTCCATTCGGGAAAATTACAAGTCGTATTGTCAATGTATCTTAGGTGTTTGTAGAAAAGTATGTTTACGCTACTGGACTTTGTCGAAATTATAAAAATTGGCAATCGACGTCCCGGGGTGAAAAGCTCGCTCCTGATATCGTGGCCGACATACAACGAATTGTGAACTCGATATGTATTGTGACGCAAGGTTGACCATTTTGACGTCAGCAGGTTGAATCTTTGTCTTAAATAAATACATATTCAACGTATATAATAACATTCGGACTCGAATACGAAAAATAACACGGCAGGAATCTACTAGATATGCTCGAGATACGCGTAGCAAGTGCATCATGGTTCAACGATAATAATACATTCGATATTTCGTGATGGCAGTCGTATTTCGTTAGGGCAAATCGATTAAGGGATTAGAATTTCGGCGACATTGTTGTGATAGATATTGAGATAAAAGTCGTTGGGCTCGATACATACAATCTTGGAATACAATAAGATATATATTTTTTACCATTTATTTGGGTATTTGTTTACAAAAAGGGCAACAATTCGAACAATACGCGGAATAAAACATGGGAAGGAAATATTATTAGATTAAGTAGTAACTGTGATCCTCGGCATAAATTATGCTTATGCATAAATAATAAAATAAAGGACTTTAAAAAATATAATGAGAATTGGAATTTTTATATGATCTTTGACTGATGAGATCAGTTTCGTCGACGAGCATCCATGCACGAGCACTGTCGCGAGATCCGTAAATTTCCGAGGTTCGACCAACGTAGTTTACACGATTTCGGTGCGTACCCACGAAATGTCAAGACAACGGTCGCGAAGCACGCGTAGCTTGGTCTCCAAAAGTTATTTTCGGTTGCATGGGGTTTCCGGTAGACGTTCGTTTATTTGGAACGCGTATCACGTACGGAGTCTGGCGAAATGATTGACATTCCAGCGGGCATCCGCTCACGTTGTTGAAAAATCCAGTTTAGATCGGACGGGCCTCATCGAGTGTCGACATCCAATAGAAGTTGACCACGATACCGGGGATACGTTTTCACGACAGAAATACTCGTTTCAATCCGTGTATTTCCGGTGAGGATGCGACTTAGCGTCAGTACCAGACAAAGACTAGTACCGTGTATCGCGGCCAGCGGGAGAACTCCGCGCGTTTCTCGCGAGCGAAGTCGCGCGTCGCCGTCGTCATATGCGGGCCTCGCGGCCGGAGCGCTCACCGAGCCTCCGTGGCGGCTAACACCTCGTCAACGTCTCGCGTCTCGTTGATTCCAGCGATACGAATAAATTCCCAGGTCATTCCGTTGGTTAGTAAATTCCCATCAATATCTTGCACCGATTTCGTCAAACGACTGCTATCAAAATCTGTACTTATTCAGATATCCCTGCTGAAAATAATCGGACTCGAGGCATTCTCGTCTCACTCAAATTGTCTCAGGCAAAAGTACATATCCTCGCACCCAGTTCGACAGACTACGCTCACAGGTCTCTCGTGATGCGTTTATCGGTTGAAATTTGCGAAAGCTTACCAAAAATGTACTCGCTAATGGAATTCAAGGGATGGAAATTTCTGGCACACGATTAAAGTATTGCCAAGTCATTGTTTTGCATTTGTTCCCACGAGACAACGTTTGACAATGGTAGCTAACTATTTTCACGCGGAACATTCGTGCCCTTTATTTATACCTATATCCAATGATCATTGCTCGGCAGTTTCCCAGCGGGTATTGGACCGTCGCTAGACGTTGATCCTCAATAAACATCTGATCTATCCTAAACCCAGCTATTTTCGCTTCGTTAACATTCTTTCCAACTTGTGAGGAGAATCTTGACGCGTATCAACGTTTTCTTATCTCAGTCTCCCCGGTTTGTTGAGTGCACGAGACGTTTATTACCCTAACTTACGTAAAACTGACTGGAGACGAGAAAGTCGATGATAACAGCGACGTCAGTTGTTTCTTTGACTCGACGAGACGTGATTCGATTATTTTATTTTCAGGTGATATGCGCACACTACACACTTATTTGTCTATTATAACGCGCACGCGTCTACGTACCACGTTACACTGCGCCAAAACAATCCACCATTTATTTCCCCGCTCCCCTAAAAAATAACAAAATGACTTGTAATTTTGTTACATTGTTTGGTCCATTTTTTTGGCACAGTCCGATACGGGGCGACAGGATTCGAGGGGTCAGCCGCGTGTAATCAGGACCTCGCGTCCTCGTGCTTGCGGGATTGTCGCCATGATATTTCGGCGCCTCCTGCAACTTGTAGGTATAAACAACGAGCCATTATATACAGTTATACGATAATGATTCGTGACGTCAAATACTAAGCGGCATCACCGCGTGAATCAGGCTGTTCACAAATTGTCTCGGTAGATTGAATGATAGCGACATGCTAAGTTGCCCGACAACCACTTCAACGTAAATAAGATGGTGGCCATTCGAAGCTAGCGTTACACAAGATGGTTTGCCGTTATCGCGATCGTCCATGTGTCTCGACGCACTCGCACGTTTCGCATGCTCATCGATATAGAAACGAAGCGATAAAAATGACATCGGCGGAGTGGACACCGCAGGTCATCTCACGAGTCGTTTCAACATCGTGCTATCCTCGTGGAAAACACTGTCGTACAGGGTGATTCATTTCAATATCTCGAAAACTGGAAAAGATACGAGAAAAAGTTGCATGCAAGACTTGGGGGGTCTCGAGGGGGAAAGACGACGATGGTACGCGTCGACTTCGGGATTTCGCCATTTCCGAGATTTCGCTGCGAACTTCGGATTCTCGATAGGGAACGAGCAAGATTTTTCTCGGTGGTAAGTTTTCTCCGAGTAGACATTAAATTCGCTCGTGTTTGATAGGGTCGCGAGGCAAAATGTTGAGAAATTCAATGAGCATCGCGATAACCTTGGGAATATTGGCCTTGACACGAAGAATTAGTATTTTCGAGACGATTCGATAGGTTGAAGCGTTTGTATCATTTATAATCATAGTTAAGCTTCGGTGTAGGTCATTCTCGGTCAGAAGGGGCTGAGGTATTTGCCTGTCAAGCGTGTGTGTCTATGATGCAATTTGGCCTCTGGTCCAATTTTTCTCCATACTTGCCATCGATTTTTTTCCAACCTCACTTGTTTATTCATCACAAAGCAAAACTCCTGTTTTCACGAAAAAAACAGTTCTCTTTCGAAAAATCTACCCTATTAGAAAAGTTGATCCTACCTTTGTCGTCGCGTTAATCGGTGCGAATTTCATGAAGTATTTCGGTGCGCGTTACCGGAATAAAAAATTAGCTTGATAACGCTTCTGACACCAATTCCGAGCTGCTTCGCGAAATGTGCGCAGTTTCGATCCGTTCTAGCGAGTCGATTGCCGCCTGTGGATAGGCAACTCGCTCGAGACGAGTGATTGACCAGCAGTTTTCTTCCGGCGAAGCGACTAAGGTATGCTCGACGGAAATAAAACAATTGGGCATTAAATCTGATAGAAAAACTGTCAACGATCAAATTTTGATCCAATGATTAAAGCGAAAAAGCAAAATTATTATTATTATTATTATTATTATTATTATTATTATTTTGGAATTCATAAGAAAACGCAGTGCCTCTGATTTAGTTTTAAACGGCTTGGAGAACAGATCTTATCGGAACGATGAAGATTTTGCCTACAGCGAAATTGTTTAAACGTGGGAAAAAAACGTCGTTGAGACAAAAATCGAACGTCTGCGTTGTGCAAATGAAGGTCCAGTGTTGAATTTTGTGGGAGAAGCTCTAGGGAAGAGGAAACGTAGTTGATGAAAAATTTGAGAAGTTTTTGAAAAGGCGATCAGCGCGGCTTTTTCGGGTATTGCGAGTCGCCTGATAACAGGCGCGGGGCGATTTAATCAGCAGGTAGACGCGCAACCGCGTCGATCAGGTTGCGCGTTTAGCGAAGACGTAGGAGTGATCTGCAAAGCAAAGATTTATTCCACACATTTGACAGAAATAAATTAATAAATATATCGTACCAGCGTGGTGGCAGAACGATTTTTCTACCAAATGTAACGCGGAACCCTTGTTCAGCTGAGGCTCAACCCGATTTTCTTTTCATTATCTACTCCTTTGTTGTCTGTTGATGCATCTAAAACTAGTGAAAAACGATCCGAACCTTGCGTCGTTTTTCCATTAAGTATACCCTCGCGATTCCATCTCTCGCAATCTTCTCGCCAATCCATATACATAAATATCTATTTATATATATGGGGCATTCCGCGCCAACTCGACGATCCGTGACCTTGATCCCCCGGATTTTCATCTGGATTTTTTACCCGGTTAACCCGATTGAAAAAAGCACTCTCAAATTTTTCCTGACTATCTAAAACGTAGAAAAAAAATACACGCTTTAAAAATTCATAACGGTGGTAAACTACAAAAATCGGTCATATTTTTTCCAAATTTTACCTTTTGGGAGGAACCATAGAAAAAATCAAAAGAAATGCGAGAGTGCGGTTTTCGATCAGACTAACCAGGCGAAAAAGCGAGATCCAAATCTGAAGGGTCGGGGTCGCGGGCGGTCGAGTTGGCATGGAACACCCCGTATATATTCTTATACGTATATGTAAATTTATATATATATATAATTATAAAACAATTACACGTACGACGCGATGCGCTTGACGATTTTTAACGATCATAAACTTACGAGACTATCAGTAGCGATGTGAACATTACGAATTTTGAATTGACTAGATAATTAATATTTATATACCGGACGTTGCCTTTCAAATTCGCAGTCTCCAACTTTTGCAATCTAGGAAAACAACTGTTCCACAATTTCACCTGGCAAAATGTGATCTCAGTTGTTCTCCGCAGAGCACCGGAGTTCAAGACTGTAATTTTGTACAAAGTGTTATAAGATTGCAGATATTCGTACGTTTATCTCGTGAATATCGGCTTGTTACGTATAAAATTGTCGTCAATAAAAGCACGAGCCTTCTTGATTGTCCAAGCTATCATAAACTTATGCCTACACGTATACGATTAATACGAGCTTTTTCCGCGATTTTTCCCCATATTTAGATATCAAGACGTTGGCTACGTTTAAAACGCTCCTGAAATACCGAAATGCAATTGTTGTTCGCGACGAACCGCGATTAATATTTTGTACACGCGACGATCCGCGAAAGTTCTGGAAACGTCTCACAATTAGGCGAAAAGTTCTGGCTGTTTGCTAAGGTTTTTGCAACGGCAGTGTTGTGCTACGGAGAGAGAGCCATTATGAAAAGTAAGATCATCGTCTTGGTATCCGAATATTTTACACCTGCGAACGAGACAGACGTACAGATGAGATCGATCCATACGACCATCGTTAACATTTTTGTGGGGAGAGTAATTTGAAGATCGGTAAGTTTCGCTGCAATTTTCAGACCCCTCGCTCGAGTTGGAATCCATTATAATCGATGTTCCGTCTGATGTATGCCAAGGAAAATAGGGAACGTCGAGATGGTCCGATGTGGAGGATATTTTGTTACGGAAAGCGAGAAACTGGAGCTTCGATAAGCCGATTTCCGATTTTCTAAACAAGTGAAATCGGTCAGCGGCTGATCAGCCTGGACAATGGCCCGTGGAATATATGAGCGGCGTTGAATCCCATCCGTCGATTTCTTCCGTCGAATGGACCTCTCGACGCGGAGCATTGATTGCCAAGGCACTGTGACGAGGACTGCTCGGTGCTGATCGACACACCATTTGCAAGCCGAGACTCGGCTTCAGCCGAAAGCTGCGAACGGACCGGCGATTGTTCGCCTCCGTCCTCGATCCTGTGGCCTTCCTCAACGTTGGATCGCTGTGCGCGATGGCGTTTCCGTTGATCGACGCGCAGACCTTGGGTTTCGCGAAGTTGGCGATGAGATTTGGAGTCACGTTGTCGCATAGCTGTTCGACGCAAGGGCAAGACGTACTTGCTGAGCGCATTATGTCTATAAGCGCGGTGTTCTCGGGTGTGGAGGAAGCTCCACGCTTGCAAGGACTGTTGTCAGCGATGGCTTCCAGTCGCGCCGCGCTGATCTGACTCTGTTGATCGAGATGATCGGAGCTAGCGAATCGCAGACGTTTCGGTGACTCGCTGGAACAACGCAAGAAAGTGGTTCGTGCCAGGGATTTATTCTTCAGGGAACTTCTCGGAACGGACGAATCGATGGCATTCGAACTTTTGCGGGAATCACACGCGTGAGAGCGGCGAGCCAGGCGCTCCTTCGACCTCTCCTCCCGCAAGAACGGATCCTCGCCTACTAACCAGTAGGTCAACCGGTCCCCTTTGCCCTTCATCGGAATCATGCCGCGCTCCACCAGATGAAAACCGTACAGCCGATCCAGGATTTGCTTCGTCTCCCAACTACAGTGTATCTTCAGTGCTGAGACAAAACGAAACTCTCAATAATCTGGCTCAGACTTGGGCTTTTTAAACTTGGGCCCAAACAAAGTCGCTTACGTAATCCTGTAGACTCCATGCGACTCGCGGTATTTACGGTGTCTCCAAAGAGGCAGTATCGCGGCATCTTCAGACCCACGACCCCAGCGCAGACCGGACCTGTGGGGGAAAAGTGTTCAACTTTCGAATGCAACGATCGGAGCCCGCTGCTGGTACCTAACGGTGCGAGATCGATTGGTTACCAGAGTGGATGCCGATGCGAAGCTGAAGTTTGTCCAGTGGCCTGTGACGAATGCTGAACTGTTTCACTGCGCTCAGAAGATGCAAGGACATGGTGGCGATCTCTCCGGCATGCTGACTACCGTTGCGTATTGGCAATCCACTGACCTGCGAGGAAAGCGAAGTTACCGACATCGGGATGCTGTTTCTCAGTATTTCTCAGTCACCCCGCAGCGGACTCACCACCATGTAAGCGTCACCGATGGTCTCCACCTTGTAGACGTCGTAGTTTTCTATCGTCGAGTCGAAACACGTGTAGAGGTCGTTGAGGAAATCCACGACCTAGCAAACACGCGTTCCAAGGTTACGAACTCCGCGGATATTCTACGTACCGAAGTTGTACGAACCTGCAAAGGCGTGCTTTCGGCGGACATCGACGTAAAACCAACGATGTCGCTGAAGTAAATCGTCACGCAGTCGAAACCCTCGGCTTCCACCTTGTGTCCTCGTTTCAATTGCTCGGCAACGTATCGAGGCAGCATCTCGTACAGCAAGGCATCTGTGCGAAACGACATTTCAGTAGCTACTCGTAACAATGAAACTAAGATTGGGGAACCAGCAGGTTTTTGAACAATGAAAGCACAACTGCCACGACGAGTTGTTACTCGTTTCTCTAAGATCAAGTGGAAATTCGACGGTGAATTCTTTCATCCACGAAACGGAATATCAACAATTCGTATTAGAACCTGTCTTCTTTTTTTCTTCGATTAGTTGATCGGTTCTCTCGTCGACCAATACCTCTAAGTTGTTGGCATACTTCTCCATCATCGCCATCATGTTGTCGAATATATTCGGCTTCCTAGGCAAACAAAACGCGAGTATTAGGAAAGTAATTGGACAGGCGAGCAAGTCTACCAGTATCGAGTTGTAGGGGAGACCGGGGCAAAATGAGACTGCGGGGCGAAATGAGACCCCAGATGTTAGTGGGCAGGTTTGATCGTCTCGTGTTGCCCCGGGGTCTCATTTCACCCCGGTATCCCCCGCGATAGACGTACATTCCCTTTCGAAGAGGACGTAGCTTGTGCCTGATGACCTTGAAGTCCGGACGAGCATCCGGATCTTCTGCCCAACACTCCACCAGACAATCGCGAATAAAATCGAAACTGTTCTCCAACTTATCGAACGGTGGCCTGTAAATATTGAATGAAGATTATATATGACATACGAATGGTTTACGGAGTGCGTATTTTAATTCTGTTTTTTTTATCCAGCTATACAACATTGACGGGCAAAAACGTATTTTTCAAATACTAACTACTAAAATACTAACTACTAAAATACCGAAGTATTCATCGCTGTTGGTGCAGAACTAACTATAAAATACTACTATATCCAGATTACCAGGTTCATATGAATACTAGCTATTCGAGTATTTGAATCAAAGTAGTTCATATTCATCATTCTACTAAATACTCGATACGAAAGTATTCACTACCGCGTCGAAATCGTCTCAAACCTGCAACGTTTGAGAAAAGAGTACTGACTCGAGTCAACAGTTCAGAGATATTCTGGAAGTAAATGAAGCCGAGCTTTGATGAAAACCATAATTACAAATTCTGTTTTTAAGGAAGCTTCTAGCGAGACAACTATAATAGACTATTAGCATATTTTGTTGCATTTGGAAAATTACAATGAATTGTTGGTCGAACTGGTAGTTGTACCTCATAAATGAGTGACCATCCAACTCCCAACTCCCAACTCCTCATAAAAGTTGTAATAGTTTGTTTATTCTGACTTTGCTATTCTAGACGAGTACCAAGTATCGAGTAACTAAACACACGACTGCTTTGTATTGGAATGTATTTTTAAGGTACTGAATATCGAATGTACGTAGTATCGTGAAGCTGTGAAACATTATATATCGAACACACCAGTTCGACATTTTCGAGTATTCAGTACTCTGCACTTCGCAGTCTTAAATATTTCGGTACTTAGTATAAAGTAGCAATTCATCCGCGGATGCACGATATGAAAGTTGCGACGGATCATGTGACTTCAGTAGTCGATGACTCGAATTGAGCCAGCATCATCGAAGCTCGTTGGAAACAACATGGGAAGTTGGAGGTACCTGAACGGAGGTTGTCCCGGTTCTCGCGTGATGACCTTTTTTAAAATCTCCGATGCTGACATCTCTGTGACTCCGAATGGTCCGTGCCGTCCCTGTATCTCGTACAATACTATTCCGAAGGAATAAACGTCGCCTTTCTGATAATCCTTGACGGAGGGTTCGCCTACTTGTGGTGATCGCAAGAGTTCCGGCGCTCGATACAGCAAACCTGTTGATCGTATTTGCCAATGAGCACAGCTAGCATTTGACAGACCACACAGCGTCCATCCTACCTTCATACTTCTTCATTATGTCTTCCGGCTCGCACTCCGCGTCTCTCTTAAACTCGTGGAGGCCGAAGTCCGCGAGCTTAACCACCCATCGAGAGTCAACGAGGCAGTTGGACGTGCTGAGGGCACCGTGAAACCGCACGGGCGAGTCATGAAGATACAGCATTCCCTGAAACGCACGGAAATGTTGCCGTTCCACGCGTCTTCGATTTTCAGCCTAACAAATTATGCATCGCGACCCGAGCTTCAGCGTCTCTCTTCGAGACACCATCCGCGATTATCCTTCTCGCCAGCAATAATTTTACCAACGCACTCACCCTAATAATGTCGCCAACCAACGAAGCGATGAACATGTTGTCGAGCTTCACGTCCTCGTTGTCCAGAATGTCCTGAAACCGGCACACGATAATCGAACAGTTAGCATCTATGTGTCCACCGAAATTCGGTCGATCGTCTTCCCCTCACCTTGAGACTCCCCCTCGTACAATATTCAACGACTATGCAAATATTCGGCAAATCCGTGCAAGCTCCGATGAAGCCGTTCAAATTGTCGTGGCGCAGATCCCGCATCTGCAACAACGTCGTTCGAATTTTTTCCACCCGCCCCGATCATTGATCTCCTCCGAACTCGCTACTTGCCAATTTCAGCTCCTTCTTCATCGCTCGCGTTATTTCGATGGATTTCTTTCTCACTTTCTTCACCGCGTAGATTCTCCCTCTGTAGACACCGATTTGCGTGTAAATCGTCGAGTAACGAAAGTCTGCGTCGGGGTTCGAGCTCAACGAGACCTGACTCGTCCTCACGACCGTCTGGCTCCCCTGAAACAAGCTCGTTTTTCTCATTCGGATCGCGAACCTACGCGCGCACAGCTTTTCTACCCCCTTTTACCCGCCCTAACGATCTAACTACCTTGCTGTTTTTCGACGTCGCATCACTCGCGCCGTTCGCGTTCGCGATTTCGTTCTTTTGCTCCTTGATTTGGATATCCTTGTAGTTTACTTTCCACAGAAGGGAATCTAGCTCTTGCTCGTACCGCCAATTCCTGTAGAGCACCAGGGCGATGCCGGTTAGTATCACGAGAATTCCTCCCACCACGCCACCTACTATCTCGCCGGTGTGGGCTACCGAATCAGACAATGGAGAACAATTTGATCTCTTCTGCAAAGAATCGCTTACGATTCCGCCTAACGATACGTGACTCTACAAAAACCAACAAAAAAAATCACCACGCACGAGTGGTTCTTCCTCAATCCTCCTATTTTTTCCCGCGGCTCTGAAAATTCTGGAAAATATTTTTACTTTTGCACGCGTGATTTTTTCAGATTTTTCGTAAATGTAAATAGTCAAATAAGGATCTCGACACTTTTTTTTCGAAAAAATTTAAAGTCAAATTACGTGGCAAGTAGAAGTGTTTGCAAAATGAAGTGCAACGATTTTATTTCCCAACTTCTCATCCATGTCGACGTTTTTTATAAATCCTTGACGCTTTTTGACTTGGAAACATTTTGAAAAAAAATTGTCTGTACAGGGTGTGGCGGAGTGGACTATTGAAAATGGTCGGAGGGGTAAATAGTGAGTAAGTTCAGTCGAGTTGCGGAGGAACTCCAGAAACGTATGGAATTTTTGGCAGAATTTTCAGAGACATCGGGAAAAATGGGTGGCTGGGTGGAGAAGAACGCCTCGTATCGCGAATGGCTCGGAGAATTTTTGTTTTACTGGGATTGGCGCCGCGTTCGATAGATGCGAGGAGCGAAATGCAATTTCGCACGGTAAATTTCACTTGGATTCGAGGATTTCATCATCGTTGGATTCAATTTTACGATTATTTTCTTCGAAAGTCGATACGTACACGTGCACTTCTCGCCGTGGTAGCCGCAGTAAGGTTCGGCTACGGGTGGTCCTCCACCGATCCAAAGTATCTTTCGAGTTATGCGCAGCCTCTGTCGTATTCGAACGAAAAATATGACGTGTTTGCAGTTTGAAACGAGAATTATGCCAAAAATGCGATTTTCCCCGCTCCTTCTCCCTCTTTCTCGCACCCATTTCGGAACATCGCTGGAATGCACTACGATTAAAATCGTCACCCGTCCGAGTACTACTCACCGGAAGTCCGGATTCCGCTTCCTTCCCGACGAAATATCCAATCGGATATAAACCGCATTTATCTCGACCATTCCCGGGACAGTTTCCCAAACCGATCAGCGTATAGTTCCCCTCCGCGTCGCCATTCTCATCCATGTATACCATGTATCTGTGCAAAACAAACCGATCGTATAATATTCCGCTTCCCGAGCTTTTTGGAAGCTGAAAATCGCTTGCCATATTTTCAAATATCGTTTTTATAGCTTTTCCCTTTTTTTTTTTTAGAAAAAGCCCCGCCATTTTGTTAATTATGCACACAAATTTATAATTGTCCAGTAGTCATTTATCCAATAATATTTGATTCTTATGCTTCGGATGGTTTGTTGCAGAGAAATCGACAGTTTTTGTCGCAAATAAATATTAACTAAGAAAAAGCAAATTTTCGTTTTAAATATATTTTATCGTAAGAATACCCTTTTTTTGGACCCTCTAAAGTAGACTAATCCTTTAAGGCCGGCGAGCCAATTAGACGCCCCAAATTTAGCCGCTTTCGCGAAGGCTTGCGGGACGGGAAAAGAAAGAATTAACCAAATGAACTTTCGAGAATGGTTTTATCGATATTTGAAGTGTAAAAAATACGTTCAACGTCCAACGTGCGACAAATTTCTGAAAATTCGTCAAACTTTGATCTTGAATATCTTTCAAACGGTTCGAGAAATCGCTTTGACGCATCAGTCTTTTTTTTTGTAGAGCATTCAATTTCCTATAGAAATATTTATAGACATTTGATGAAACGATAGATTAAAGTGTCTTAATTCAACATTTTCCCACAGTCCTAAGATGGATGTAATTGAGCAATGACGTCTTTACCATCAAACATAAGAAAACGAGACTCGAGCGAGTTTTTTTATTTATTTAATTTCGTTTTCCACGACAATAAACTCAACAATTTCAATTTTCTTCCAACTGTTTCTATTTCCTATAAGGAAGGAGAGCAAGTTAGAAAAGTATTAAAAAAAGTGTAAAGCTAATTAAAAAGTCGGTCAATTCGTTTTTGCGGCGAAAGGGCGAATATTAATTCGCATCACGCGATAACATCTCAACTGTAATAAAAATGTAGCTACCCCAATCAAAATCATTAACTTCAGCTATTTTATGTCAAATTTCGTGATTTCCAATTTTGATTTTGTTTTTGTGATTAAAATTGATTTAACCGAGGTAAAACTGAATAAATGCAGAAGATAACGATCGAATGGTTAAACAAACGGATAATAATGTTCGAGATTCGTTTGTCTCGTCTTCTAGTTCGGCTACTTCCATCCGGGAATCCAAGTCTCCGTCGTATCCATCAAACATCTTCTTCTATCGTCTCATCACCGATTAAATCATTGTCAAATTCACGGTCAACTTCGGGGATCGAATGCACGTACGATTTTATATCGTTCAATTCAGCTCGAGCCACAGCTTCGCCATGGAGCCACAACGAGGTCGAATTATTAGTACAAATATCGTTTACGAGCGCATTTGTTCCTCTCTCTTTGGCGTCAAATTTTTTTGCACGAGGCTTTTTTATTTTCGGCGTTATAATCACGAGTATTAATCGCCGTGGTTATAGTAACTCGAACTCGAAAAGACCTTGGTAACACTGGAAACTCGAAGCTGAGGTAAACTATCCAAAAACGTAAGTACGAATAACAGGTATAGTAGGAAACGTAGATACGACGTTTTTGCGAAACGGGATTTTTGAACAACGCTGTAAACAGTCGCGACAATTAGTCAATAGGTGGCGCTGGGGTCAAATTGAATATATTGCACCACAGCGTCGTTTACCGAGTACGTTCGACGTAATGACTCGATTTTTTTTGAAAATGTTGGTTCAGACGTTATTGCTTGTATCAGATGGAACACAGTCAAAAATGCGTTGACCTTGGTATTCGCGATAGCATTGATGTTGGTGCTTTTATTCGAGGGGAAAAATGTTTCGTTTTCGGGAAATCGCGTGACCGCGATGGTGAACGATGTTGAAGATGGAAAATTGATGGATCTACGATTTTTTTAAAGTCGAGAATTCACGCGACGAAAATACGACGCGACGTTGTACGAAATAAACGAGAATCGGGTGGAAAATAAATAAGATCGAACGAAAGAAAATGCGTCACGGGGGTTATTGAGACGTAATAACGACGCGTACCTCCTAGTTGGCACGAATTCGCGGTCGCGAAGTTTACCAGACGTTTCTTGTTTGTACCCTGCCAATTATATCCGTCGTGAAATATCGCCGGCTGTCAGGTGTCAAGATACGAGATCTCGTCGGTTTTACCGGAAGTTCAATCCGCGTATCGCGGAATGAATTGGTCCGACTTTCGCCGCTTCGAGCAAAGCTTCCAGTAAGCAGTAGGTACGACACGGTTTCGGGGTATTATTAGATCCTTCGGGACGAACGCGACTGCTTTTTCGCTCCTATGCCGGAGCCACGCCGTTTGTACGGCGGTGAACGAGGGGGAAATAAAAATTCCGCGAGAAGATTGCGCGAAACGGAGGAAAAATGAACCCCGACGAAAAATAAACGTGCGCGCTGCAAAGAAAAATTCAAACGTTCTCCTCGCCCAAAAGAACCGCGAAGGTACCAAACGATTTCGTTTATTTCGCCGAAGAGAATTTTTCTAGCGCTGTCAGAATTTCCTGCCCGATTTGGAAAATCGCTCCGGATTGTAAATAAAATAAGTAAACGTTGAAACAGGAAACGAGACCAATTCACAGAGAAACTTTTTGCCCGAAGCTGTGGAAAATTTGACGAAAAAGCTTCGTCTTTCGACTAACTTTCAACAACTTTTGAAAGTTGGTACTACGTGAGAATTACACGTCCGAAAGTGTAAATCTGACGGTTTAGTATTTACAGGATTAAATCTGTAAATCCGACGGACTTGTCTTGCGAATACGTACCTAACTTTACCGCGAACAAACGTGACCTTGAAAGTTATGCTGGAAAATAAAGCTTGATAAATTACTGACATTACTTACCGACGGGGTGACAATCTTTGCCGGGATGGCAAAGGCTATTTTCGCGGTCCCCGATTGTTGTTAGATTGGAAAACGAAAAAGGGATTAACGAGGTCGGTGTCGCTGGCGTAAACTAATTCCCCGCTAATATACCTTCAAGTTGCCCCTGAGCGTTCGAAATTCTCGCTCCCCGTTGCGGATACAGGGTGCCTGCTCTAATTTTTACCAGAGCTTTTTCCGCCGAGCTCGCAGAGGGAATTGCCAGGTAAGGAAAGGAGGAGAAGCGAGCCCCCGAGAACGTACCCCATTGCGCTGCGATAATGTACACCGTGCATTGCAGCGACCATCCCTCGTCCGTCCCTCGGGTCGCGACCTTCCTCCAGAGCTTGCAGCAAGGTCCGCTCGTAGAGATGTACCGCGTCGTAGAGGTAAGCTGTCTCGGGCACGATCTGCCTTATAACAGAACGAAAGCGCGAGGATCATGAGACGAGGCGAGAAAACTGTCGCGTGCAAAAAACGGCACCGCGAGAATCGAGCGGATTTGTAAACCAATTTCTAAACGCTCGCCGCGCCGGAGAGACGACGACGGAAAAGTTGCGTACGGGTTCGACGAACTTTTCCCACCGTCCTATACGAGCCATTTCACTTTTTATATTCTCATTCACCTTAACGACGCCACCGGCGTATGCCACAGGATTGAGAAAGTTGAAGGGTGGTTTTTGTCTGTACTCGTTGATTACTCGCGTGAAATTGTCGAAGTTTACCGGCGGCGATGCGACGATGCTGAAATAACTTTGGAACGCTTTTATCACCCTCGAATTCGTTTTCCTTTCGAGCAAACCTCGAAGATATTGTTCGGGTCTCTCCTTGTCGTACTGTTCGATATCCACTCCGACGACCCAGTATTCACCTAAAACAGACGTTTCATCCCTCGATTACTCGACCAACATTAGCGACCCGCGATTTCTCATCAAAATTCGATCATTTCTCTCTTACTCGCAATTTCTCTACCCAAATCTCTACCCCAGCCCAACACAAAAAAGCTCGAATGAGGGAAACAGATTTTTTAAACAGGTGGAGAAATTAAAATTTCAAATTTCAATCCCAGTTCTTGAAATTTCCTGTGTTTTTTCCCAATTAATTCGCAAGTACACGAATTTCGAGGCTTTATTTTGAAAAATGCATCTGCGGGTATTTCACCACGATATTTGTAAGCAGCTCGTCAGAAACGGAGGTTTAGGAGGTTTCGAAGGATAAATAAATAATTAAAAAAATGATTCCACGAACCGACCGATTCTACAGATTCTTATCGTGCAGAAGTCGAGGAACAATTTTTTGACGTGTATCGGACTCCGCGATAAAAATGAAAAATTCGGAGGAGTCTATTTTCGTCGACACTCGACAGAACTCGCGCGAGAATTTGATTGATTTTTAACGATCAGCAGACGCGAGTTTGAAGAAAAATGTGGGAAGTTGATCGAGGAGCGGGAAAAATGGGGCGTTCTCTCCTTGTCGTACTGTTCGATATCCACTCCGACGACCCAGTATTCACCTAGAACAGACGTTTCATCCCTCGATTACTCGACCAACATTAGCGACCCGCGATTTCTCACCAAAATTCGATCATTTTTCTCTTACTCGCAATCTCTCTACCCAAATGTGCCACACGCGTTTCGTCTTCCCCTCCGAGAAACAAAGTAACGAAAAAATTCGTACATCGCACGCGAACTGAAAATTCGTTATGTGCCGCAATTTGGTTGCACGACGGGAGGAGCGTTTTTCTATATAACTTCTAACAATATTAAATCGTTTTCAACCGCGACACCTCCTCCCACTCCCACCTCCGTCCCTTTCTCTTATTCGATACGTACTAAAAACAATAAGTCATTCATTCTTAAACGTCTCTCTTCGTCGTTCGCTGCCCTCCCTTCCTCGAATCATTCCCACCCCAAACGGGGTACACCGCATTTAGTATCTGCTCAAGACACGAATAGCTTCCCCTCGATACAGATTTCTTCTCCCCTGGACCAAGACATCAAGCTGAGACCTTCTGCTCAAGCATTACTCGCTCGACCATTATTCCACACCCGCACGATTGGAAAATCAGTGTTATTCATTGTGCATGATACAAAATGTCTAATCACCTCCGGCATCCCGTACACTCAAGGCCACCACAGTTTTTTAAGGGCACGCGATAATCGTCTTTCCGAACAAGTAGCGAGCATTGGCAATAACCTAGGAAACACGTCCAGCTGTAGAAATGGAGAGCTTGCGCTGAGAGAAGTTCCAGGTTGGGCCAACTAGTCTGAACGTACTTAAAATCCTGCTCGACTCTTTTATCTAGTCAGACATTCGAGCCCCAGGTTGGAGCAACTACGATTTCAAAGCTCCTTCACCATATTTTCTCCGTACAGCAAGGAAGCTACGCAGCCAAGGACAATGTAAACCACGTTACCTAGTCGTTGACACCAGAAAGCCAAATCGGTTAGGGTAACTACATTCCCAGGCTACTATTTTACCAGCGATCTAGTCGCAGTAACTAGAAAAAGCAGTTCCTAGTGCTCTTCTCCAATAACTTGTTTTTCTAGTTACCCTCACTGGCTACGATTGCATAGGTACCACTTGTATACCATCGACGTAACGAGATATCTGATGATGAGCGGTGTATCGTAAAACGTGGTGTTACTAGTACATGCCAAGCGAGCGGAAGTGGCGGCGTCGGGAGTCCGTTTCGGTCCAGAATGCTTCAATATTGTAAGAAGTTGCAAAATAAAAGCCTCGTCGCTTCATAAAGCCAACATCGCGAAGAGCAACGAATTTTCATTTTGATCCCGATGTACAGCGTTGCTGTTCGCAGGAACTCGCAGCCAAATCAGCTGAGCTACTGTTTTCGATGAGCCAAATCAGCTGAGCTGCTGTTGAACTTTTAATGAAACTTCTTCTACGTCGCGCGTTATCGGTCGGTCAAAAAAGGGGTTGAAACGGACAGTGTCATCGCCAGCCGAGTTCCCTGGCGAATTCCTCTGCGTATTTCCAGCACACGTGACAATAATTGTCAGGCGAAAGCTCCTCCCGACGGAAGTTTCCGCGGAAATTCGTGGCATTTCGCACAATACGATCAGCGATTTGCGGATATTCGGTGCCAATCTGCGCGGGCGGCAAATGAAACGGGGGGCGTTGTGATCTTTGCGCGTCGTATTTTCTCGTCGCTGGAAGCGCAACGCGATATTGCGATTCCGCAACAACGTACGAGACGACGTCTTTCACGTATCCCGCACGTCGTCCGGAAATACCGTGACGCGTTGAAGAATCGTTAATAAAACGAGGCGGACGGTTTCATTTGGTACCCACGGAGGGTCGCGTCGTGGCGGTAATTTGTCAAAGTTTGAGTTACTTTGTCGGCGCAACGTGACGCAATTGCGAGGGAAAAACAAAGGGACTAGCGAAATAAGGAGAGGAAAAATGAAAACAAATCAGATAAATCAAAGGAATAAACTGAGGCGTCAGGTGCTCTCGCATCTCGAGATTTAAAAATACGACTCGTAGGTACGAGAATAAATTTTCGTGCCACCGCCAACTGTCTTGTGACTAAACGTCGAAGGCTCATTTTCTCGACTTGACCGTCGCCAACGTTCTCTGGCAAGATCGTAAGAAACAAAACCAAAATTGAAGAAAGAAAAAACACATCCGCAACTTTTTTTACGTAGCCCATCGATTTGCACGTCGCAATATCCGAGTTCCTTGGAACTTTCCGCTCTGTACGAGGTAAAAGCTCCCGTTATTGACGCTGTAAGCACGAGGGTCAACATTTTAATTTTTGTCTCATACTTCAAATTAATATGATCCATGCTTTTTGGGCGAGATGTTTTCACTCGTATAAATCAATCTACGAATTTTCGTAGCGACCAATTTAATGATAAATATATTAAGCCCAAGCCAAGAAGTCGAATGCAGATTATTGACCCCGTTTAATATATAATTGCGTAGTTAACTAGGCTATAAATGACCTTGAACGATTTTATACAACGCAATTACACGGGAAAAAAATTGAGAAATCCGCTCTTCAAAATTCGATCATGCTCAACAAAAGTGCTAAGTAATTTCAAACACGCAAACTGAATTAGAACAAAAAACAAAAATTAAATTCTCCGTTTTTTCGATGAAAAAATATTAAAGATTTGTAATTAATTATTTGAAATTGATCAAATTAATTAATCGAATAATAAAGTTACACGGTTTGCCAATAATGTGGGCCCCTACCTTACGTCTCACCATTTTTCTCACAAAAGGAGACGCGACGGAAGAATGAGTTGCTTGAAAATAGATGGATGATAACGTCGAAGAAGAAAAACGTTGTCGAATAAAATGATTTTTGAAAGCTTCGTATTTTTGTACGTTGATCGCGAATATCACGCTGCGAGTTCGGTTTT
Source organism: Arge pagana (assembly GCA_963969455.1). NCBI lineage: Eukaryota > Metazoa > Arthropoda > Insecta > Hymenoptera > Argidae > Arge > Arge pagana. The sequence goes on from OZ018315.1 coordinate 4,482,363, forward strand.
CCACAGTAAAACTGATGGAAAGATGGAAATTGATGGAAAATAAAATAATTAAGAAATTCTTATTTTCTGATTTGCCTCGTTGAATGGACGAAGTTTGTGGATGTTTGTATCGCGTATTTTTGGTTACGCGAATTCCCGCTGGGAATGGAAGTAGCTTACAAATCACACCGAGCCCAACTCAAAAAAGTTCGAATGAGGGAAACAGATTTTTTAAACAGGTGGAGAATTAAAATTTCAAATTTCAATCCCAATTCTCGAAATTTCCTGTGTTTTTTTCCAATTAATTCGCAAGTACACGAATTTCGGGGCTTTATTTTGAAAAATGCATCTGCGGGTATTTCACCACGATATTTGTAATCAGCTCGTCAGAAACGGAGGTTTAGGAGGTTTCGAAGAATAAATAAATAATTAAAAAAATGATTCCACGAACCGACCGATTCTACAGATTCTTATCGTGCAGAAGGCGAGGAACAATTTTTTGACGTGTATCGGACTCCGCGATAAAAATGAAAAATTCGGAGGAGTCTATTTTCGTCGACACTCGACAGAACTCGCGCGAGAATTTGATTGATTTTTAACGATCAGCAGACGCGAGTTTGAAGAAAAATGTGGGAAGTTGATCGAGGAGCGGGAAAAATGGGGCGTTCTCGGACTTTTGTACTCGAATTTTGTACACGTGTCTGGGAAACGTGCGAACATCAAAAATGGGAGGCATTCGAAATGTTGTGCCAAAAAAAATATACGCACCGGTTTCCAGCAGCTTCTTCTCATCCAACGCCATCAGAAGTCCCATGTGGTCGTCGTAGCTTCCCAATATGACGTAAACTGCAACGGGAAAATGAAATTACCGACCAATACCTACGCGAACGTCTTACGAGCGCGTGAATTTTTCTCAACGCTTTCCAAAGCCGCGAGTGAAACGATGCCAGAACTCTCCGGTGATTTATCGAGCACAGTTGAATTTCGGTGGAAAAACTAATTCTTCGGACAGGACCGCCCAACGAACGGCATCCAGCGCTTTCGCGGCGGCGATAAATTATCCCGTCAACGTTTCATCACGAATGAATTCAGCGGAAGAATTCAATTAGCCGTTTTATTTTAAACTCCTAATTGCACGTTTCCAGATTCTTGGAAAATACCGACGAGAAGAAAAAAATAATAATAACAGCAGCGCCCGAGTCGACAATTTTTTCCACACGCGAATGCGAGCACCAGTCGCAAATTTCCACGAATAACAGCAGCGTACACCTTTTTTTCATCGATAACCAATTTCTGTGTTCGTATTTTCGATTATTTGTTGAGAAAAAAAAATTCATGCGCCGAAATCTACAGTGCTGTAAATTGTCACTTTGAATTATTGTTTATTTTAGGACTGGCAAGCAGTTAAATTGGTATTAATAGTAGTATTATATTTTATTTACTTTGTAGTAAAGAAATTTAATTCAAAGAAATTTGATAATTTATTTGGAAAAAAAATTATTCGCAGTGGCAAACACAACGGAGTGGTGAGAATAAGGAGGAAAGGAGATGAAAGTGCGGTGAGTCAGAGCTGGAAGAGAGGAGAGGGATAAGTAGAAGAGGAAAGCGGAGGAAAGGCGGCAGGGTTGGAAAAGGAAGGAGAAAGGAGAAAAGTCGAGAGAAGAGGTCAGCACATAGCCTGGAAAGCGAGATTTTTCAGGAGACCACAGGGAGGGGGAAGGCGTGACGTAGGAAGATAGCGGGGAACGACCACCGGATCGCAGAAGAGTAGTGGAAGGGGCAGCCCGAGGGCCACCGTGGCTCGGGGGTTGAGAACGCATGGCCTGCCACCCGGTAGGGCATGGGTTCGAATCCCGGCCGGTAGCTCTGGAATTTTTCAACAGAAAAATTGACTCCGGTGGGTCGGATTTCACCATAGACTGTCGGTCCCGGCGGAGGGAAGGCGCACCTTCCGTCGATAACCGTGGGACACGCACGCATACACACGCTGATGAGAATACAAGGCCATAGTATTGCTACCATTAGGGAAAAGGAAGGCGAGAAGAGAAAGATCGGCGTCGTACCGCTCGATTGTAGAGAGGTGCGAGAAGAGAAGAGGAAGAGAGGGGGAATATTCAGAAAGAGTTCTCTGCTAAGCAGTTCGCGAAGGAACAAAAAAAGGGAAATGGGGGGCAAAGGAGAGGAGAACGAGGAAGAAGAGGAGGGGAATACGGAGGAGCGAGAGGGGGAGGGGCTGGAACGAAAAATGGGACAACTGGCAGAGGGAATGAAAAATATGGCGGAAGAAATGAAGAGAATGTGAGAGGAGAATGAAGCAGGGAGAAGGAGGCCAAAGAGGAAAGGCCATAGAGGAGATTGAAAGGCAGGGGAGAGAGGAGGGAGAGAAGGAGAGGGAAAGAGAGCAGAGGGCCGAAGAAGCTGCAGGACGAAAAAAAATAAATATGGCCTAAAACTGAAACGCCCTAATCTTTGCTCGTCGATTGTCCATTTTACCAGTAAGTATCGCAAATGTTCATTAGGTAAAATAAAATTGAAAGTTTGTTCGCGTGAGTATTCGGGATAGAATTGGTTTTGGTGCTTTCCGTTCTCGTTGCTTTATGATTTCCGCTGACATTTGTGCCCGATTCGCGCAGTTATATTAAATTCAATGGCGGAGAAGTATTCTCCTCGGGTCACTGTGATAATAATCCTTCGTAAAAAGATTGATCGATTTCTCCAATTTCTTGGTCATGCCGACTCGATTCTTTGGATTGTCGTACGATGGATTCTCAAGTTCGTCAAAGCTTATCGGCGAAGCCGACTGTTTTCAATTTTCCAACGTTGAAGAATCTTCGCAGACAAATTGGTGCTCGGTCATCGAGTCGTCGAACCGTGACGCACCGGCGTCCAGTTACACTTTCGTGGCGCCGGCTGCGTCTCTTGTCGGAAATTCTTCGATATTTTTGTTCGCCCCGTTCACGAATTTCCAAGTTTACCAGAAATTCACGAATTCTGGCGACGTAATCCCTTCGTTGTTGGAGAAATTTTGGACCAGCTTCGTCCTTCCGTGCGAATATCCTCGAAATTCTGATAGCAAGATTCAGCATCAGCACAACAACAATTTTCAGGCAATACTTCCACAAATATTCTTGGACTTATTCAGGTCTTCGAATTTCTTCGACGCCAATTAGATCCGACCTTTCCCAATCACGTTCCACGGGAGCTTGGCCCTCGCTAAAACTCTTCGCTCGACGTTAAGTACCAATATTGACGATTGGCCCAGTCCTGCGCCGCTTGTTATTTGCCAAGCTTTGGAAGCTAAACATTGGTCCAATCTTCGGTCCGAGGCTGGGCAGTCGATCGATCGCATCACAGTTATAAGCCTCAAAAAACTGAGCATCGGTCGATCCTCGGTTCAAGCTTCGGATTAAATTTGATTTTCATGTTCCGCTACTTGAAATGCTAAAAATTTTCTTCTCTACGTATTTATATTCATATCTCTACGTATATAAATATAATTAATCGACGCAATGTCCATTATTCATGGTCTAGACTCGGGACAGCACCGACTTTTTGTATGTTTGGGGTATTCGCTTCAAATCCAATCGATGGTGTCCCAAAAATTGTTGGTGTTCTAAAAAAAATTGGCCATATGAAAAAATCTTGGTATCCAAAAAAAGTGTTGATGTCCCAAGAAAATCCTGGTCTCCCGAAAAATTGTTGGTACCTCGGAAATTTGCAGGTTTCCCAAGAAATGTTTGTGTTCGAAAAAATGGCTCGTTTCCCAAAAAATGTCAAGGTCGCGGACACTCGCGCGTTTGGGTCCTCGACCGGCTGGGCGTTTCTTCCAGCTTGCAATACTCGTATCATGGGTGGATGGTTCGGAGTGTAAAAATGCGAGGTGGAATATGGGCAGGTCGATCCGTGTGATAAATTTCAAAATTTAGGCACGGCCTAACGCCGTGCATTTCCCAATCTCGAATTCCGACGGGTTGTGATACTGTCGGCTGCATGCTAATACTAACTCGCGGGGGATCGCGTATTAGAAGCGATGTAGAAGGACGGTGCCGGGTTCTAATCGGTGTGTATATACCTTCCAGCGTACGTGCATCTATTTCACGCCGAGTCGAAGGCGTACTCGGGTAAAGTGAAGTCGCATGCGGGTTATCTGCTATGCAAAGTAAGAGAGCCGTGTCGCGAAGTGCCACGTTCACGAGGACGAATGCAGGGCATATCAAACGGGTGCGGGTGTTTCCCTTCCCCTCCGTCGGCGACACGACGCCCCGACACGTTTGACAATCGTTCGCGAGACCTATGCAGGTGGAATTCATTAAAATTTCGATAGGCGCTGGGCGCGGGAGGCCGGAGGAGAGGCGCGTGGCTCCTACTCGGCGGGAACTGGGTTCGAATCCCGCCGCCGCAGCCGCCGCCGCGCCGCTTAATTCCTTGTAATTTTCTCTCGTTCGTTATTGCTCGGCGTGTATGCTCGCCGGTGAAATGATATTCAGGTCGTTTCACGTCACGTCGCCGAATCCATCTGGTCATTATCTCGATTGCAAAGTTGATAATAATTCTAGGTTACGCCTCGCTCTTGCGGCCGAACGACGCGCCGTTCAGCTCCCTTTTCTGATCCTTCGATCCTCGGTCCTCTTTTCTTCGCATTTCAGACCTTGCGCCACGTCGTAATTGCACCGAAGCTCTCGAATTCGCCTCGCGTTTGACTATCGCGCCGATGAAAATCGTACCAAAAAACTCGGCACGAAAAGTATATATATAATAAATATAATATATAATAAAGGCAACGAAACATTTTTCCCCGGAATAAAAGCTCCAAAATCAATTCTACCGCGATTGCCAACAGGACCAACAAATTTTCTATTCTCTCATACTCAACAACCGATTTACGACTAGAGGACAATTTTTAATTGAGGCGCGTCTCACAAACATATTTCTGCACTAAAACATACCTTCACTTGTAGTTATAATAAAATAGTATCAAACGCTTTCCAGGCCTAAGTTCCCATTTGGTGGATTCTGGCGTCGCTGATGACGAGTCCGCACTAAAAATTAGCTAATTCAAAATGGCGGACCCAGTTCAAATGGGCAAATCCAATTTTCAATTCTAAAATCTTGAGTGTAGATTCGTCATTTAATTTACTTTGTAATAAAGAAATTTAATTCAAGGTTGGATCGATTATTTGTTTGTGATGTTACGTTGCAGTATTTTTACTAGGGTATTTTTTCAGGTTCTACTGGAAAATCTGATGATTTATTTGGAAAAAAAATATGGCGGACCCAGTTCAGATGGGCAAATCCAATTTTCAATTGTAAAATCTTGAGCGCAAATTCGTCATCAGCGACACCCAAAAACCCTCTCTTTACGGAATTTCCTGTTGATTGCGCGCAAAAAAAATTGTCGGCTCGAAGCATAGAAAAAAAATTCTTCTCATTCTCATTGCTCAATATTTATCAATTAAATTATTTATTACTCGATTATTAATTTCTAACCTACGAAAATTTGAATTCTTCTATATTTTTTATCGCAAAAATCATTGAAAAAAATCAGCTGGTTCTTTGTATTCTATTTTGGTAATTTTGGGTAAAAGTTCCATAAATGTAGTTCGAGCCGAATTCGCGGTCATACGTTATCTAATAACATATAATTCTTATGTTTCGCCTGTTTCGTAAATAAACATCGAGCAACGTGAACGAGAAATTTGTTCTTGAAAAAATTCCGAGAGCGTATTTGCGGAGCTCAAAGACTATAATGTTAATATCTGTCACAGCGAAACAAACAAAAATTGTACGTCGCTTTCGTTCGTTGCAATTTCGGTTTGGTGCTTTTATTGGCGCGAGGTCGAAAATCGGTGCTATTATTCGCCAGGGCCGTCGAGATGCCTTCGACGCGGAGCCACCGATCTGTCATTCGTCACCGTGCCCGACTAGAAATTGGATAATAATTGATCCAAGAATTGGACGTCGTCGAAGGTTCCGTTTTGTCGATCATTTTTGAGAAAAGTTGACGAACAAGCATCGCGATTTATTATTTTCATACGCCAGTATCGATTTCCGGTTGGAAATGGCGTCTAATAAACTTTGCTTCCCGAATTTCTTTACTTGCACAAGCAAAATCTCATCGTTGACAGAAGCGAGAGAGATCGCGACGGTGAGGCGATGCGTTCGGCTTGCAAAAGCAGAGATGCGGTGGCCTCGTTGCGTCTGACAAAAAGGTCTCGCGACACCCGTCGCAAGTATCCGTCAAAATAATTCCTCCTCGGATAGCGGACAGGCGACACGGACTTTCGAACCGACTCTGCGTCTCGCTCCGCCGCTATCGCGATCCCCGTCTCTCGTGATTTTTCATCGCGTAATTGATACAACGAGTCCGAGAATACGCTTCACGTTTCAATCAAACGACTCATCGAGCGAGGCCCGCTGACTGCTCGCGTCGAATCGATCAAAAGATCGATCGGGCGAGAGCCTTTTGACACGCCGCGCAGTGGGTCAATCGGCTCGCTTTGTTCCAAACGATGATGGCGAAAATCGTTTTTTTTTTCGTCAAAAGATTCCTCGTTAAATTTCCTCCCATTCCGGGGGAGCTGATTCGCGATTTCTCAAAATTCAAGATGGCTCCAACTTCGTTCACCAGCGTTATTTCTATCGGGAACATGTCGGGCACAAACTGTAACATGGCGTGAGCCATCGCGGATGTCGAGACATTTTTTTACTCCGGAGGAAGGAGTCCAATCGAAAAAATGTCTTATATAAAACCTTTTTGTCCCTCGTCGAAGAACACGTCTGAATTTTTTCAGAATTCTTCGACCAAGCCGACATTTTTGAGAGGTTATGTCACCGCTGAAATGTTGCCGATCCGACCGAAATTCGAACCACGTCCTCCTGGGATACAAAACTCCTCCCATTTCGGGGGAGCCGATTCGCGATTTTTCAAAATTCAAGATGGCTCCAACTTCGTTCACCAGCGTTATTTCCATCGGGAACATGTCGGGCACAAACTGTAACATGGCGTGAGCCATCGCGGATGTCGCGACATTTTTTTACTCCGGAGGAAGGGGTCCAATCGGAAAAATGTTAAGTATAAAACCTTTTTGTTCTTCGTCGAAGAACATGCCTGAATTTTTTTAGAATTTTTCGACCAAGCCGACATTTTTGAGAGGTTATGTCACCGCTGAAATTTTGCCGATCCGACCGAAATTCGAACCACGTCCTCCTGGGATACAAAACTCCTCCCATTTCGGGGGAGCCGATTCGCGATTTTTCAAAATTCAAGATGGCTCCAACTTCGTTCACCAGCGTTATTTCCATCGGGAACATGTCGGGCACAAACTGTAACATGGCGTGAGCCATCGCGGATGTCGCGACATTTTTTTACTCCGGAGGAAGGGGTCCAATCGGAAAAATGTTAAGTATAAAACCTTTTTGTTCTTCGTCGAAGAACATGCCTGAATTTTTTTAGAATTTTTCGACCAAGCCGACATTTTTGAGAGGTTATGTCACCGCTGAAATTTTGCCGATCCGACCGAAATTCGAACCACGTCCTCCTGGGATACAAAACTAACTTTTTACGGACGAGTCTCCCCTCCATTAGCGCTCTATAGCGAAAACTCCGTTTTCCTATCCTGCATCCGCCATGTTGGATTCACCATCGAGATGCCCTAGTTCAGAAATGCAGGCTCGTGTGCGCGATGGCTCGCATCCAAACACGCCAAGTTCCGCTCTACGACCTGTTCCCCACGGGAAACACACTTAAAAAAAAAATCCGCCATCTTGGATTTTGAAAAATCGAGGACTCCTTTGGAGGAAGAAAGTCGGTTTTCCCCCTCACAGCTCGGCGGAACTGTTACTTGGACAAGAGGCGCCGCTGCGCGTCGATCGGTGAAAAAAAGTACGCGAGAGGTAAACGACTCGCGCGTCGTCGCTACGAATTAATACGAGATTCGCACCTCGATTTATTTCATTATAAATTAACGGTGACGTGACACCTCGCATGTGCAGGTACGAGGCCGGGGCCTCGAAACACGAGGCGATCAACCATTCTCATTACGTCAACTTGCTTGCAAATCGAGGAGAGACGACACTCGCGACTGTCACCGTCTCTCCTCGACAATCGTTCGATTATTACGGAATTTCGGATCCACTTACTTCTTGTGCCCCGATAAGTGTCCTTCACGTGTTCGTGGAAAGGATTACGCATACTTTTCACGTAATAAGGCTCGTCCCAACATCGCAGTGAATTCACGGTAATTCCCGACGACTCGAACGACGACAAAATTGTCTCGGCGACGTTGGACATCTTGTTGAACTCGAACATGCTCGAATTCATGTACATGAACGTGACCTGGAAATTAGAAACGGGAAAACCCGCGAAATCATTTTCCCCCAATTTTTCTCGCCATCGCTTGTTATTTCTCTTAATTTATTCCTCTCATTTTTACCTGCACATTCTACTCTATATACACATTGCAGACATCATGCAGACAGTCCAAACACTGTGACGCGCAACCACCTTTTTTTTTTTTTTTTTTTTTTTTTAAATTGCGTATACTAATTAGGACCTTGAGTTGCTATACTCGTGTTCATATACTACGACGCACACGTCAAGTCCGAGTTTAAGCATCTCGGACATGTCCCAGCGTAAATGGGACTTCTGGTCGTTTACCTGAAGTTCGAGTCCCGTACCGTGCGTACTGGCGCTTGAATCGAGCACTTGGAACGCGTGCTATCGTCCTATTTTATTTTTCCCCATAAACTAGCATTTCCCGGTAGTATAGCGTCCGAATCTGGCTTAAAAATATCACAAACTGACAGAGTTACAACTTTTTGAGCGAGAAAGCGTTTTTTGGCATTTTTACCTCTTCGTGATTTTTTTTCAGTAAGTTGCAAATTTTCTTTGCAAAAATAAATTTTACGCGAATAGTCTAGAAAGCTTGGAGCGTGTTCCCTGATTTTTCCGAGTACTTTGGACTGATAGTTTGCTTACAATCGCCACAGAAGACTCGCACCAGCAGTCTGGTACCGATGATACCAGGCGAGTCGTTTTCACGATCTATTCATTCCCAAGCTTTCGAACGCGTTTTCCCCCAAAACGCGTGTTTCTAATCGGCGTCCAAAATTTCTCGAAAACCAGTCAACCGCATCTAAAAACGAAACGCGTGGTGATGGTGGAATTTACCTTCGTCCAGTTGAAAGCCAGGAGCACCGAGACGACGGATTTTGAAATTTGCGTGTCCGGTGGTCGGGTTCTTGCGAATGTCGGGAACTCAGCCTTGTCGGACGTTTCTCTGTGCGTGCAGAACTGAAAACGAAAAACATAATATCACTCGCGAACGCGGTCTCGAAAATCTTGAGGGGCTACCATCTAGTTGGATTTTTTGAAAAAATCGACTTTTCGTTTTCGACCGATCCTCGTAATACACCTTCACAAATATTCTCTAAAAATGCCAAGTCAATCCGTTGAAAAATGTCGTTTTATTTATTACATTTTATCAAAAAATACTTGAAATCACAGCCTTTACTATGAAAAAAGTTAAAAACCTGTACGCATTTCAAAAAAAAAAACATACACCAAACCACCTATTTTCCCGGCCGAAAACTAGATGTACCCAAAAAGAAAAACATGATACATACAAAAGTAGCCTGATGTAATCAGATAAAATGTACGTACAATTTATATCCAATTATACAGAACTATATATAGTACTACAGATTTTTCTTGCATAACTTTTTATACTTATACTATATTCATATTATTACTATTATTTACAATTATTAAAATTCACCCCTTATAACTAGATAAGACTTATGTATAATTTATACACAATTATACAGAGAGATATATATAATTATACAGATTTTTTTTGCAATTTTCTTTTTATGTACAAGTTGTGTATAATTATGGATGATATTTTTTTGTCGGCTAACTGGTTGAATGAAATACCGAGCAGGGTGTTGGAACTCGGGATGTGGAACAAGATACACGAGTTATTTTGACTATTCGGGTCGCAATAGACGCATCGCGGCGTACTACACCGCGACATTCCTGCAATCGTTGATATTCGAGCATCACGATGTACTTACATTTTTCGAATGGCAAGAACTTTCACGCTACGTTTGCCCGTACCGCGAGGTGGCATAACGTACCTCGCTGTGCCATTGCAAGCTGCTATTAGAGAAACGCATTGCGCAACAATGCAGCCCCGTTCCAACCAACTAGAATGTATTGTTGGTAAACGAGAAGTCGCGTTGGATTACCGGGTAGACGAAATAATTAGGCAGCAGCCAAACTACGTCTGTCGTATGTACGTAAAAATCAGCTGAGTGGAATACGGAGGCGACGACTTAGTCCGACAAGCGAGAGAGAAACGAACAAGGATAGACGATAATGCCAGAAACAAACTAGTTCGCAATTTACATTTACATTTTACCTCGAGGCCGGGAATTGCCGGTCGCTTGGCACGTGTAGAATAGGAAATGCGCTCGCGGGTCAGATACGAGGAAATTAATTTTCCTAGCGTTAGTCGCGCTTTATACGTATATCGATGGTTTTTTAAATTTGCTGCACGCGTCTGCTCGTTGCAACGTCTGCTGCAATCGCGAAAAACGACTCTGTCGTCGCGAGTTATGATCGCCGCGCGGAATGCAATTCGACTCGAACCGTAATCGCTCGGGTTATTGCTCCGCGTATTTTAAAACGAAATTACCGCGATTCGTCGTTATCGACGAACATTTTTCACCATCTTTATTTCCTCTCGAAACAATAACGGGAATATTCTACAACCATAATAAAATTTGCCTCGAGATACGTTGCATCGATTTAGGCTGACCCAGATGCGTTATCTCATTTTTATTCCGAGGGGGTATGCCAGTTCAGAGGGGGTATATCCGGACTGGGCTGATTTTGTTATCGATTCAAACTTACAGCTCTCGATATTAATTTCTAGTACTACTTTCTCTGAGCTTGCAGATTTGCCATTTAAAATGCGCGTAAATCAGATTTTTTTTAAATTCCTGTAACTCAGCCGCATTTCATGCTATCGCATCGTACTTGGTCTCGATTTACTCCAAATTAAACGATCTACAAAAGTCCCTGATGCCGCGAAAGTGTAGCTGGTACCGGTGAGTTGGTACAGGTCATTGAAGTTGATGATTTCACCCAAAATCATCGTTTTTCTGCCCATATCTCCGAAGCATGTGGCCGTACGAAAAAAGTGCACGTAGCAATTTTGTTGGAAATTGAATTTTCTACAAAAAATGTTCTATAAACCAACTTGCTAAGATCCATATTTCCTGAGATATCGCACGATAATTTTAGCACCTTCCGGGTGATACGATTCCAACTCTTCTAATAAAAAAAAAATTTCAATTAGTACGGACATTTTTTAGTTGCTACCTCCGAGAAAGACGAATTCCCTCATCGTACAATGGCGACACTTTAAAAACATGAGATTCATGTTTGCTATTTTTTTTCGCGGTTAGGAATTTTTGTTGGATAGTAAAAAACCTCTGAAAAAGCTATAACTCCGCGAATAATTGAAATTTTTCTCGTCCCTTCGGAAGATATATTCTCGGAGGTCCAAACTTGAAAAATATAACGACGAAAAATGATTTTTTTCAAAATTCCAAACTGCACCATTTCTTTAATATAGAAAAAATTTTAAAAAAAAGAATAACGCGCCTGATTCCATTTCGGTAGGAATCACAGACTTTTGTACCCACCGGATAATATGTGTAATAATAACAATAATATTAGTAATAGCGATAACGATAATAATTGTAGTACTTGTAATAGCGGTACCGAGCGTTGCACACATCAACGCGTTTGACCTGTTTGATCCGTGTGATCGATGAATTCGCGCCACATCTAAAATTGTCCCTAGATTCTGGACGGTCGCGTGGGTTCGCGTTTGGAGCGCGCACCGAGTTGTTTCGGCAATGAATAATTGAAGAAGTGATAAGCGAGTGACGCGATTCCCGATGTAACGATTACTAATCGGCGGACGCGCCAAATATCATTCGGTGCTACGAGCCCCGAGGCATTTTTCTTCCCGTCCGTCAATTTATCAACAAAATTAGTACGCTTCATTCCAGCTCATTCGACTTAACGAGGAGAACGCGGCTAATTGGAGGCTCCTCGGGTGTCACTGACCCGGTCAATTCTGAGTCCGGATTTTTTTGTCTGAAAAACTGCCAAAGATCGCGCGACGAGATGCTCGCCAAGTGGAGAACCGAAGAATCGCGCCGATTTTTGGTAAACGTTCGTCTCGGCGTTGCTTCGCGATGCCGATCGAGATGGTAGTAGCGCCTTTCGTGCCGCGTATCAGAAATCCGCGAATAGCTCGACGTAATCGCGTCGTTTCATTTTTCGTAGTTCGAGAACCTTTGACCTCCCCTGACCCGACATTTTCGGTCATCCGATAAGACGCGCGCGTACCTGGTTCGTGCAGCTCGCGAGATTACATCTTTTGGCGAAAGATGTCGAGCGGAAGTCGGCGTCTAATCGTAGATAAACGGAGCCCAACGGACGTCCCTTGCCTCGGAAAGATGCCCCGATCTCTCCGATCCCAACCCTCTTAACGATGGACGTTTCAGGTACTCGAAAAATTATTGCCGCGCCGCGATATCGCCAACCAAAATTGTCGCATCGATCACGCGGCGCGTGTTCGTTATCGGAACATCGATGCGTAAGAAACGATCGCCGAGGACCCTTCTTTCTCTCCCCTCTCTCTTATCATTCCTACGATTGTTTCGAATTACCGCTCGAATTTCGACTGCCTTCGTCGTGGAAATTCCGTCGATATCGTTATTATTACTATTATCACTATTTTCACTAATTTCGCTGACAATGATAATTAGGAGTCGCGTGCGAGAATGAAATTCCCTGCCCCACCGAGCAAACGCCTGATTTAGGTGGCAATTTGATTGGAAGAAAAGATTTCAGGGGAAAATGATATCGAATTAAAAAAATGAAAAATGCGTTCTCCTGAAATTGTTGGATGAAGGCGGTGAGTTACGACGGAGGACGGAGGAGAACATTTTTATCAGGCTCCCGTGACGCGGAGCGGAGGCTCGTTAGAGAATGATCGACGTAAAAATTGAATTAAGCAGAGGTTACGGCTGCGAGCTGGATTGTTCGTGTTACAAATTTATTCGATTTGATTTCCGGGTAGCATCAATTGTATCGTAATCGCGATGCGGCGTCGCGACTACTTCGAGTCGAAAAAAATTGAAGGAAGGTAGATTGCAAATTCCAGTTTGCCAAGAACGAGGGAAAACCGAAGTTTTCACCTCTCGGAATACAAATTCGGAAATTCCTCTTTGAATTACTCATCGGAGCTAACGAATCGACTTTCATCTAATTTATTTACGACACTGGTAAAAAAAACAATTTTTGCTGAGTTCGCGATTTAAAAAAAGGGTTTTCCTACTCCTCCGCGCAATACTTCGGTGGCAATCGAGTCGAAACAAAGTCAGGAAAGAGGCATAATTTTGTACCTGGGTAACCAATTAATTTTAAACAATTAATAACGAGGTGAATAATTGTTGGTCGCGCGAAATTCTCGTGCCGCTATTTTCTTAGAAGTTTAAATGACGAGTAATAATTTTCTTACATCGATAAAACGCAGAAATCATTTATTTACGATCAAGCTTAAAAAATGCATCCTCGCTCAGATATGCATTATCGTTCCAGATAATGTTAATGATGTTGCTCTACTCACGTATGATATCATCGGGATGTTGAAAGCTGCCGCCATCCGACCCTCGTGAATGCAAGTTTCTTGAGGTCCGATGTAAGCGCTGACGTTCCTCGTCCAAAGATCAGCCGTCATGAGAATACTGGTCTCTTCCTCTCCGAAAGTTTCCGCCACCACGAACTCGAGCTTGTGTCCGCGTCTGCCCAATTCTCCCGCATTTACCTGCCATTCGTTCAACAATCGCGAATTCGTAGAAAATTACAGAAGCAATTGGTGTCTCAAGGTCATTTGTTTTTATTTTACTTAAATTTTTTTTTGAAATCTTGGGAGTGTATTTTCAAACTAGCTGATGCTTTGACCACGTTATTGCGAAGGCCGGTAGGGAGGTTAATTACTTGAGATTCAAGTGTGCAAGGTTCGCTCGTGTGGAAGCTACAGTTGCGAAAGTACAACTCGCTGGCCAAGTCAATTCTCACGTGTGCTTCTGTTATATATGGAACACGAGCAGAAAACGAGATAGCCACGAAATAGAAAAGGTGCAGAACAAACGTGGGAGGTCGTTTATCCTATAAATTGAAAACCCCGTGAGAAAACACGATCACGACTGCAGCAGACGTAAGCAGTAAGAGTGAATTATCAACTCTCGAGCCTTCCAGAACGAAGCATGACCTACTTTTCATGCATAAATTGGCAAATAAAATCATCAAATGTGATGAACTGGAAAGTCGGTTGGAATGCCACGTACCAAGCAGCCTACCTAGAGGAGTTAATAAAGTACACATCTTCGATATATCGTACGAGCAACTTGAATACTCTAGGATACAGCAAATTTGCAACCTGGTCAATATCAACGACAGTATCGATTTAGGAAACTATTGGAAAAAAATTAAAAAACCTCTGCGTCACGAGCCAGTCATTCCAATTCGTGCATTCCAAGCTCATCCCTACTAGTCTAGTCGATATGTCCAAATAATAATTCAAAATGGTGACAAAATCGTGCAGTAGCGTTTATTCGCTATTTTTTATTTGTTTAGCAAAATAAAATAGTTTTTCTCGAATACGTCGGCCATTTCGAATTTTCACGAAAAGTTGCTGAAACCAAATTTATAGAAAATTCAATTTTCTACAACTTTGTTACCCACAATTTTTCTTTTCAGATCGATATTTTTTCCACAAAGTCAAGATAACAAATTCAGGTATCGAATGCTCCACGATAAAGTACTTGGACGGTTCTTTTTTTCTTCGCCGTTGGCGTAATATCGACCTGAGAAGAAAAGTTGTAGAGAACAATGTTGTAGAACATTTAATTTTCTACAAATTTGGTACTTACAACTTTTCGTGAAAATTCGAAACGGCCGAGGTATTCTAGAAAAAACATTTTTTTCACAAAATTCAACATAGCGAATATACGCAGCTGCACGATTTGGTCGCCATTTTGAATTTACACTACCAGTGACCCCCCGGTATTTCCACAAGATTAAGAGTACATATTGACCGGACTATATACGCCTTCGATGGAAAGCTGTTTTTTGCAGACGTTATCTTCATGTTAATGATTGTCAATTTTGAAACCATACATGTCACGAGTCGTTATTTGCGTTATATTTTTTTCCTGCCAAGAAATGTATTCTCCACGGTCATTTCTCGCGCTACTCTGTCTTAATTGCCTAACGCCCCGATCTGAATAAAAAAAATGAAATAAAAAAAAATATAGTAAAAAAAAATCGCGTTGGAAGTGGAAGTCGAAGTGATACGCGGATTAAGTGGATGAAGCGTGAATTTTAGATTTACCTCTTCGACCGCGAGATTTATGGCGCCGGAAATCCGCCAGCCAGGTCGTTGGTACTCCATATCACCGGGACGCCGCTTCGAGCCTGTCAAGTATCCCAGGGTGAACGTCGTCGCGTCGACACCTCCGAAGAAGAGGGCACAGAGAGCCGTGATCAGGACGCACCTCCGTATTCCTTCGGCTTGTCGCATGCCCGAGAGGAATTCTGCAACGCGTGACGTTTCGAACGGTTAGCCATCGTATCGCGAGGGCGTTAATCGTCGCCTGCCTTTTATTTTCCCCATGTTCTCTTATCACTCGATTATCGTTTCCTTTCGCGTTCCAACAGTATCAGCGCTAAAGACCGTATGCACGCGCTGATATCCGACGCGAGGAAAAACTTTGACCTAATTTCCAATTGATCGTGGGACAAATTTTTCAAAAATGCCTGGCAAACTCAGACGTTCGATAAAACTGACTTAAAGTTATCATCCTACATTTTTACTTCATTTCAACAAAATATTCATCCTTGACCAAATGCCTCATTCTTCGCGGTGAACGCCTCGGCGTTTTACCGGATCGTCTACAATCAACGAAACAACAACAAAATCGTCGGTTTCACAGCTGTAAATCCAGCCTTTTTTTAAAATTTAAATAAACAAAATGGCGGTCTCTCATTGCTTACTCGCGGAACGTCAAGGAAAACCCCCATAATTCGTTGCTTATTAAAGATATAGATTGTAGGTAAAAAAAATCCCTCGGTCAGGCAATAGACAGTCGGACTTTTTTGTTTCATTGGTCTTATTGTTAGATGAACCAGTGAAAAATGTTAGGACGGATTTTTTCGTTTCATTGGTCTTAGATGAACCAGTGAAAAATGTTAGGACGGCTACTGATCCCTTCAAAAGAGCAAGAAAAATGCTCAGGCTGGCAAACGTTCCTTAAAACACCAATAGATTCAAGATTTCCAGCGATCTCGCGGTTCTGCGAATTCGCAGACCTCCGATTCCACGAAGAATTCGGCATTCCGCGAGGTTGGAGTATTTTCTAAAAATTAAAAAACGTTGCAAGTTGAATTTGGAAACTGTCGAATTCGAGGTTCCGAAAATTCCAGGAGCTTGAAAACTGCTGAGAGCGTGGAAATTTTGTAGTTTCACGCTCGAAGCTGCTCGATCCAACTTTTAACACGCGTGATTCACGCTTTTTCGTTTATAATCACCAAACTTCACCTTTCCGTTCCTAGACGAACGGCCGAGCTTCCGGCTTTTTTTGACTCCCTTTGGATCTTCCAATTCGCGAAGATCACCTTCGCGCTCGCGCAATCGGAGACGCTCCTCGATCGGCTCCTAGTCGCGGACTGTTCGCCGCGGACGTATCAGCCAGGACACTTTAGATTACGCGGAATCTGTGTAGAAGCGAGCTGGTACGGTATCGTAATGGATAAAACCGGTAAGCCACACGGGGTCGCAATAAAGACAATCAGGTTCCCGCTGCGCCTCGGACTCCGCGAGCATGCTCGCCACCCCCGCGCGACTTACCCCTTGCCGAGCGGGTCTCTCTGCCCGAGCTTACGCAAAAGTCTGCCGCGCGCGACTTCTAGCCACCGAAAATTGAGGGGATGGACGGAATAACGGAATAGCGGTACCTACCATGCCATTTCTAGCGCTTTCGAATCTACGTCGATTTTTTTTTCTCGTTTCAAACAAAAGGAAAAAAAACACTTGTTTCAAGAAACTCGCGGTTGTGCTAAAAATAGGCAAATTTCCACTTAATTCCAGAGAAAAAATCGTTTAGAATTGAGTTGAGAAACCTTTTTTAATTCGAGTCAGAAATACTCTGAAATTACGAACACTCTGTGTTGTTGAATAATTTCATTATTCGATTATTCGATAATTCTGTAATTATTAGAAACATTTGTGACTCGAATTCGGCACGTTTCGAAGAGATTGTATGTAGGGATTAAAATAGCTGTTCTTTTTTCGAAAAATTAACGTTTTTGAGAATCCGGCTAGTTCGAAAAATCTGGAAAAATCGAGAGCGAGTTTTTCTGTAAGCCGAATAAGATAAAAAATAATCGAAAACAAGGTAAAATAAATCAGTGTTAATCTCGAAATCATTTTACGTTTTGTCCCAACATTCTACTCGGTAAAAAACGTGACCCGAGCTTTTCTCACATTTTTTCATTCGACCACTCATTTTTTGTGAATATTTGACGTCGACTGCTAATGCCCAGTTTTAAAGATATGAAAAAAGTTTCAAAAATCCGGCGAACGACACGAAACATTTTTTTTCCTATTTTTTTATCCCTCAATTCGGAATTTGGAAATTTTTCAACCCAAAATCAACGCAGGATCACATCGTAAGCCTCGAATAAGGGTCAATTTACTGGTGAGCGTTTGGTTTTTTCGTTTTTTCTCGTAAACCGCCACCCTTAGGGCAAAATTTTATCAGTTCTTAAACGTAGAGAATTCAATTTTCTACAAAAAAGGTCGATTTAGCTTGTATCGTAGAGCTGATAGTTTTCGAGATAAATACAATTAAACGTCCAAAAATGTAAAACATCCCTAGAAATGTTGTATCAAGAAGCACTCTAATATTCGTGGTGTGTCAAGATTCGTAGAATGACCACTATCTTTGAAAAACTTACATCCAAAACTTCTGAAAACTCGACCAATCGTCAGAACTCTAATTACAAAACCGAACGGCGAAACTCGAAATTTTTCATTTCACAAAAAAATGTTGCATTTCGGCGGAAAAATAAATAAATAGCGAAATTCCGAGGAGAAAACTCACGTTAGCGAATTTCGTGTGTCACTTCCGTCGCGTAACGGCATGCGAGCGAAAACGAATAAAAGAAGCATTCAATTGATGTCTATCAGAAGCTATTGGACGATATTCCAACTTGCCTTGACTCGCGTCGCTTCAATTTATTTCTACTCAGCGCCAAAGCCTCGGATTCAGCAGATTTCAATTGTCTATCCGTCTACTCGCGTTGCTCTCTTCGATCTCTGCGCGACTTCCCCGGAAAATAATCCGCCGCCATATTTTTTCGAGGTAACACTTTTTCTGAATTTCTCGAACCAACGACGCAGCAAATTTATATCGACTGATTTTTGTCGACTATTTTTTTCGGTGCCCACCCAAAATCTCGCTGGATACGTCGCACAAAAACTACGATATTAGAATTCGAAAGAAATTGTAAGGTAGAATTAGAAATTGGAGAGATAAATTCACAGATCCGATGGGTCGAACATCGAGCTGATTTTTTTCACCTTCGTTTGTTGGTGTTCGAAATGGGAAGAGAAACGCGTAGAATTAGAGGCCAACGATGCACGAGCCCTCGAGGCAACGCCATTAGCCACGATGGGAAAGTGCTCCGAGCACTTTGCATAATATTTGCTTAACGACGAAGCGTTCTGAAACGTTAAAACAGTCCCGCAAATAACGAAACAATCGCGTTGTAGTCGCAGAATTTGTTTGTTCCGCGAAAAATGACGGTTCTGAATTTTTCCGATTCGAGCTTTTTCCCCCGACTCCGCAGGGCACGTCGAATCGAGGGGAGAAGAATATTTCGACGCCTATCGGGGTCGAAAAATAGTACGTTACGCGGCGAGGGAGTAAAGTCGAGGATTACTCCCGCGGGAACGATCGACTTTACTCCCGCGTCGCCTGTACTATTTCATTCCCGGCTCAGCTGTAACGGGCGCTTTGCAGACCCGAGAGCCGGGACGAAAATAGAATATTTCTCCCTAGGGAGTAAAGCACTGCCTTACGCTCAAGCGTCCGCCATTTTGTCGTAAATCCATATTTTCAAAATCGGCCACGACGAGGCTAGATTATAGTATCCGATTTGATAATCTTTCTACTGTTTTCCAGATGGTAACCGAAGCGACGCCGCTGGGTACCTTCGCGCAACTTTTTTTACCGCGCTCCACCAATCGTGCGATATCCTCGCGTATTCTGGATATTTTTGGATGAAAAAAATTGGACGTACTTCCAAACGCCTATACTCTTACGTAGCTAAACTTCCGATCCGAAATTCCAAATAGTTTTTCTTAAAAAAAATGCCCAAAAATTATCTTCTTCCGCCTTCCAGGTACACGTTTCCACTCGACGTGTTCGACGCGCGATGGTCTCGTACCACCGGTATTTAGCAACCATTTCGACATCCCTCGCGTCCCAATGTTCCAGAGGAACGTCCTGCGAAGGAGCAGCGCCATGCGGCCACATCGACGCGCGAGGAGTAGGGGAGACCGGGGCAAGACGGCCCACCTAAGCCGATTATTATTCTTTATGGCTTTTAACCATCAAGTCGATTTACTCTCGTCCAACTTTAACTCAATTTACCAAAATTTTGGTGAAGCTCCTGAAAAAAAAATTTTTTTTTGGGGGCAAGACGGCCCCTCCGAAAAAAAATGAATTTTTTTTTTAATTGTAAAAAAATTTCCCACGTTATAAATGTTTATATTTTTCTCTTTAACAACTGTATTTACTTTTATATCACTCGAAATAACCTTTTTTGATATGATACGAGTAATTTGTTCACTTCTGTAGAAAAAAATTGAGTGTTTTAATTTTTTTCCAAACATATTACCAAATACTGTACAACTGGATTTTAATTTAAGAATTTGAAAAATTTTTGGTTAATTTTTGAGGTGGGCCTTTTTGCTTCAGGGGGGTCGTCTTGCCCCGGTCTCCCCTAAGGAGCGCGGAGGTCCGTGCTATTTAAGAGTTTGACTTTGGACGGATCGAGAAAGTATCTGTCGAAGATACGAAGAGATCCGATCGCGAGGTGATCGCTACGCGGATGGCGAGACGTTTCATCGTGGCTGACTTCGTCGCGCTCGTACCTTAGGGCAATTTCAATGAGTCATGAAATGTCCGCCGATTCGAACATCGACCAAGTTCTTCCGCGGGTCTTTGCCTCTCGTCGGTATTAATAACGCGGTCGGTTCTATTTTAACGACGCATCAAACTCGAAGCCGAGGTCGTCTCGCGACTCTTTTTCGAACATTTCGCGCCTCCTTACGTAAGAGGTAGCGCTTAGCGTCCGAACTACCACCTCGTCGGCGTCAAGGTCACGCGCGCGAGCGCCGTTATTTTCCATCATCTCGCGTCTTCTCGAACCTTCCTCTTTTTTCCCCCCCGAACCGAAACGAACGGACGTCTTTCTGCCGACGTCTTCCTCGCATCTTCTTCCGACATCCGTATCCTCTTCGCCCGCGTCTTCCCCGTCTTCTCGTGACGCGCGCAAATGGCGCCGCGATTAACGCGGGATGCTTAATCTCGCGAATGTCCCGATAAAACGACCGAGTTACGCGACGAGTACCCGCAGTTATGGAAAACGATCCTCGGAAACACTCGACGCCGTGACGCGTCGCGACGTCATTCGACCGACGTCACCGCGATATACTTCTCGCACCGAACCTATTCGTGGCCAACTAAGACGCACCTGCCAAACCCAACGCGATATTCTACCAAGTTTTTTAGTTTTTTCCCCGCGGAACAATGAGAGCTCGAGTTGCAGGCGAGAAAGTCAACTCTACTCGTCGCCTATCCTAGCTGAAAAAAACCTCCTTTCTTTCGTTCGCGCGTATGTCCTTACGCCTGGTAACTTCAACCTGGGCCAAACGATTCCGGTGCGCCTCGGCGGACATTTTTAGGTCACGGAATCGAGATACGTGACACGCGAAACGCGGTGAACATGGAAACAGCACTGTTCAGCCGAAGCATCGCTGCAGAAACGTTTAATTTAAATTATTAGTTTCAAAATTCCTGCTCCAAACCCCATTTTCTGACCCTCGGAATTCCCCCTGTGTCGCATCTTCCGACCCTGACCTTCGAATTCACGCGAAAATGTGATTTCTTACTCATCAAAATAAATCTCCAATGCTATTTTATCGCAGCGATTAGGAAAAACAGTCGAAAATAATCCAATTTTCAACTATTGAATATTTTTCGGACATGGCATTCGACAGATAACCTCCTCTGCTACATAAAATTGAGCCTAGCTATTGACCCTCAAGTTTTAATAATAAAATCAAGTTCGCTGATCTCATTACGTGTCTTAAAATTATTAAGATTCTAGTTAATGATCGATCTATCTATATATTTTTGCATACTTGGGCCACAGATTTGACTAGAAAACTATAATTAGAAAACGGTGGTCAAGGTCACTCGAGGGTGGAAGATTTGTTTATGCACTTGTTATTTTCTGTGTTATTGTAGTTGGCCTTAGTTGGGTATAGAACAAAGTTTTTATGTTTTCTGTTTTATGTTCGATGAAGTTTGAAGAATGCCCCGAAAAGAAATTAAGAATACAGTTGAAAAATCGTCGATTCAGAAATCGAAGGAACAGTTTGTACCAACTCGTAAAAATGAGAAAAGAGTCGCGGGTCGAGTTTGCGGCTATGACGTGATTTATCAAGAGTCACCGTTAATCTCGTCGGTCTTTCGAATCGAAGGTCGATAAACCGTGCTGCGTATATTTTTCGCTCCCCTACCTTTTTCGCGCATTGTTTCTCGATATTTCTTCCACCCCGTCGGACCCTAATTCGACGATTTTTCATCGCCTCGGCTCGTTTACGCGATATTTTAACGCTGGCTAAGTTTTTTTAGCGCCCGGAATTAATTTTCCCCGCTTCCGGACAAGATGCTGTGCAAGCTCGGTCCTTGGAGTTGTGCAAGCTCGGCGGAGGGATCGAAGATGCGCAGGTATCAAAGCTGCCGCGGGAAAGAGATCGCGCCGCGTGTTTCTGAAGGTGAATTGCTTCGAGTGATATGAGAAACGGCGTTCTCGACCGTGGATTCGCGAGGCTGCGAACCGAAGCCTCGTTTCTGTACATTTGACTTTCATATTATCGCCATTCAACCCGAAATACTATTCGTGGGAAGGGAGTACCGAATGGCCGCGCGAGGCTAATCTTGTTAGCTCGCCGTCAATTGGAATCCGTGCGTCGATTGACATTTACAGTGCAAACAGCGTCGAGCATCGAAACACTACAATATTTGCCGAATGTGCTCACGAATCAGCCTCGCACTTCCGGGGGAAAAAGATTAGAACAAATTCGCTCGATATAATTGTATACAATTTGCACGCAATTTGCGTATAATTTAGACATAATTGTAGAGAATTATATTATACGGGGTGTTCCGTGCCAACTCGACCAGCCCGCGGCCTCCACCCCTCAGATTTTCATCTCGATTTTTTACACGGTTAATCCGATTGAAAAAAGCTCTCTCAAATTTTTTCGGATTTTTCCTATGGCTGGTCATTTTTTGGGTCGTCCTGAACGGTAGGAGAAAAAAAAAAACGCCACGCTTAAAAAATCCGAAAAAATGCACAAAATGTGGAGAAAAGGGGACAATTTTTTTGCAGTTCATTGCAATGGGGTAATACGATCGCTCGTTCGCTGGTGCAACTCCAATATCGGCGATAGAATTAAATTTCGAAAAAAAATTTACTCACATATTCGCACAGTGGCAATGGCAATTCTGGTTCCCCACGATTTGAAAATTGTTGAACCGTATTCCAAGATGGGCTTCATATAACTTCTAGCTAACCAAATTGAAAAACAATTTTAAAAAATGGGAAAATAAATAAAATATACAGAAAAAAAAATTGTTTTTAATTTTTTTTACCAGAAGCTATTCGAAGCCCATCTTGGTCTATGGATCAAAAATTTGGTTTCTTAACGTAGAACGTTGCGAGGTTTTTTGACGAAAATCAAAAGCGTCCCATTGAACGAAAAACTAATTTTTAGACTGGAAATGACGAAAAAAGCGTTGACAAATTTTTTACTTCGGGTTTTTTAATTTTTTTCAGGAAAGGCCTCGAAATGGGTGGAGATGAAGAGCTAAAAATTTAGCTGGAGACTTTTTTACATGTACAAAAATGTGTGAAAAAATCGACGATTAAGTCAACGTCGTTGAATCGACCTAGAATCACCAGTATATATATACACAGAATATGAGTAATTGCCTAGAATTGTACACAATTGTTTATGGATTTGAAAAAAAAATTGTAAATTTATATGTAATTGTATGAAATATTTTTCTTATCGGAAATTACGTTTGTCGATATTATTGTCAAGGATGACGGAAAAATTCAGTGGTGTCGTTGAGTAATGATTATAAAAGACACGTGGCAGGAGGGTGAACTGTATTATTCGAATTCGTCGTAAGCAACGTTGATCTCAGTGACGTAACGCGGAGCATACGTAATTTCATTTTATCCGAACGTATAATGATGATGAACTGCTTTCATCTAATTAGTATAATCGAATGAACATCGTCGATCCGCGAATGCAGTTATCGAGCAACCTTCGCGGGAAGTTCAGCCAGGTTTGATGAAATCCGAGCGAGTGAAAGGAGCGAGCGACGGTCCCCAGAATTTCCGCGAACGTTGAACAACATTTGGCGATTCTGGAGAAATGAAATTGTCGTTCGAACTTCCCAATAATTACAGGGGCGCTAACTCCGTCGTCGTCGACTGGAAAATACCGAAACGATCGAGAGTAACTCGCGGCGGGAACGAGAACGACGAGTTACGCGAGCCCGAATAAGCGACGAACATTTTCGCGAGTTTCATCTCCGCGGAAATAATAGTCGAGATAAAACGCGGTTTCCGTGGTAATTGAAAATATCGCGTTCCCTGCAAACCTAAGAGTCGCTCGGTGAAAGTCGGCAGGCAGTGGTAAACAGGATCGATGGGGACACTCGCGAAAAAGTCGCGAGAAACGCCGAAGAAACGTGACAAATATTTTTGAAGAAAAAAAAACAACCAAATCTAGGAAACAAGAGTGATACAAGTATTTGAGCCTATTATAGCTCTTAAACGAGGCATCCTACAGATAGATGTCGCGTAGCTATACAATTTGTACGATTTTGGACGATGCCCTGTATGCTGCGTATCTTTCTTATCGTGGTCCCCGCGTTTAGGAGATTTCAAGGTCACCGCCTTTTTTTTTTTTTTTTAATGGAATGTAGGCAATGCTCCGTATACGTAATGGCGGCGATCAAATTTCCCCGTGACAGGTGTAATTCCGTTAGACCTGATTGTGATCATTTGAAATTGGTGTATAAATATTTTTAGCCCTTAACCCGTCATCAGCTGTACGTTGAAAAAACGCGTTCGAGATTCTGAACGCACCGTGCGAGGGGCCACGGAGAACTTCGCAGTTCTGGCTGGGGCCAGCCTTGGTGTACAAGTTCCGTGGACCATCATCCCGTATAAACGGTACCAACGGTACCAGCCCACTTTCCGACGAGCGAGAAATAATTTTGTGAAATATCGTTTTCTCGTCGCATCTATGTTCGAAATTGTAATTTTTCATCAAACTTCGGATTCTTTCGATCAATTTCACTCGAGACAGGTTTGGTACGTGTGTAATTGGCTTCCCGATGATCCCGTCGAGGTGTGTTTCCGTAGCCACATTTTATTTTGGTGACCGGAAGCTTTTTATTTTTTTACTCAAAATCACGTTTTTCGAGTTGCACAGTCGTGGGGAGAAGAACGAAGGCATTCGTTTCGGTAATTCTATTTTCTTGATACCGGCACGCGGATGTTTGGGAAAGTTTTCTATTTGCCACTATTTCGACTCGGCCGGCTAATGATCAAAGACTACGAATATTTAAACGCGGAAGAATGCTGCTCGTAATCGGCACGCGATCGGAGATTAACGACGAGAATCGGGTCGTTTGGAAAATTGCATAAACATCCGCGGTCCGGTCGTTATTTTTGATCGACGCGTCCGACGATTTCCCACACCGATGCACTCTTTATCCGTGAAATGTTACCAGAATCCTTTTATTGGTGGTAGTTACCGATTTTCACCTTCATGTGCGACATCCCTCACTTTCTCGAGAAATTCTCATCGCGTGCTTTTTCGATATATAAGAAAATTCAACCGACAATTCTTCCGATCCATAAGAAAAACAAATCACAGGTGTATAATTACATTAAAGAAAAAAAATTTGCCCGATATAATTATACACAATTTATACAGAATTTTATACAGTTTCGTGTAAAATTGCAATAAAATTGCGTACAATCTCACGGAACTGTATATAATTCTTTATCAATTATGTACGGGACATTCCACGCGAACTCGACCAGTTTTAAATCCCATCCCAAAATCAGTTCCCTTTTTTTTTTTAAATCTGCCAAAATTCTCAAATATTCAGCGAAGGACACGAAAAACGTGGGCTGATTCCCCCCCCCCCATATTTGTATCGCTCAATGGGGAATTTACAGGTAATTCGAGGATCCTGTGTTATTTTGAAATAATAATTAGATTGAATAATAATTAAAATGGGCGGTAAATTTTTTATAAAAATTGAGTGGTCGAATAGACAAATTTGGAAGGAATCAACGTCGCGTTTTTTACCGAGCAGAATGTCGGAAGAAAAAAAACGTGACGAGATTTTGAGATGGTCGCGTTGGCGTGGAATTCCCCATATAGCGCTATTTTTTTTTTTACGTATAATGGCAAATCGTCATTTTTTCCGGTCACCGCGCGATTGCTGTACCTCGAAGCGTGTATTGCTGAAATTTGAACTCCGGTTTCTTCGATATTTATTCGAGAATCGCGACGTACCTACATACATACATACATACCGCGCGGGACCGCCGTGCAGAAATGCTTGACCGACTGACGAGATGTGATTTGCGACTTTGGTCTAGACGCCCGCGGCTTGTCTCTACCATATTATCTCCGTACCTACGTGCGCACACGCGTACGGCGACGTACGTAATACAATTTCAGCCGGGAGAAACACTCCTCTAACGGCTGTGACTCGCAAAGCGCCCGAGACTAGACGTTATTCACACGCGGCGCGAGGCGCTCCTTCGACCATTCATTGAATATCGAACAGTTGTCCGGTATAATTATCGATAATCCGAGGCCAGTTCCGCCCGTCTACGCACGTTTCCATTCGAACTTTCTCGCGCTTCGACCGAAGCGCGACGCCCACGAAAATTTCAATTTCCACAAAAAAAAAACAAAAAAAAACTATCCGCCAATTTACGTTCGAATTTCTCGTTCGGTGCGATTCGCAGCTGGGATTTCTCTCCGGCCGAATAAAACATGACGGGTGGCGTAGAAATGTTCATTTTGACGCAAAAATTTCAAAATGTGGAACAGTCGTACGACGAACGAGCGAATAAACTATTAAGCAGCTCAACGAGCACATTTTATTAGTCTAATATCAACGATCAACGGAAATTTCACATTTTTTCTAATTATTTTATTCACTTCCACATTATTTTATTTGTTATTCTCTCGAAAGTTACAGGAAATTCGAGCAACTGTTTATAGATAGGGGAAAAGTCGCAATAAATTTACTGCACTTTTAATTTAAACACTTGTACTTTTAATCTTGCAAGAATTCCGGTCATTTTTTTTTATTCGGCACTGGTAATGTAAATTGAAAATGGCGACCAAATCGCGCAGTTGCGTATATTCGCTATTTCGAACTTTGGGAAAAAAATGTTTTTTCTGGAATACCTCGGCCATTTCGAATTTTCGCGAAAAGTTGCGATAAACAAATTTGTAGGAAATTTGATTTTCTACAACTTTGGTCTCTACAACTTTTCTTCTACGATCGATATTACGCCGACGGCGAAGAAAAAGAGAACCGTCCAACCATTCGATAACCGAATTACTACGTAACGTGACACTCCGATCATTTTTGTTGGAAAAATATCGATCCGAGAAGAAAATCTGTAAGAAACAAAGTTGTAGAAAATTAAATTTCCCACAACTTTAGTTCCTACGACTTTTCGTTAAACTTCGAAATGGCGGAGGTATTCTCAAGAAAAAACGTTTTTTTCATAAAATTCAAAATAGCGAATAGAAAGAAAGGCTGACGGGAATTTTTGCTATTTCAGAGCCAATATTTGGACATATTGACCGGATACAGGCTGGAATATCTGAAATTCGGCCTAGAAAAAACAAGCATTCGGACGCTCGAAGTGGTCGCGAACGAGTTTTTAATTTTCAGCTGTGACAGCAGAAAACGCGCTCTTTCGAATCGATCAATCAAATCGATGATAGAGTTGATTAAGCGGGATGAAAAAAGTAATTAAAAATTAGCATGGATCCCGACTTTTTCTTCGACTCGCCGATAAACCGTGCCGAGCGCGTTATGTTGATTTTCGGGGGAAAAAAAATGATCACGGAGTCGAGGTTGAAATGAGAATGCGAAAAGGCAATGATTCGCATTTTTTAGCATGTCATTATATTCGAAACGATATTCCGATATCTTTGTTGAAAGGCCGCGACGTTTACGCGTCCGATATATTCCAGTCACATCTCACCTCTCAGCAGCGTTGCTCGGTGCGAAAAATCGCTTTCAATACGTATCTTGATGAATCCGATAAATCACACTGAAACTACTATCGCGTACGTTTCGCAACGTCTCCTTCGTTCACCGAAATCAAAAATCCACGAGTACTCCCCTTATTTCATTTTTTTTTCAAAAAATCACTCAAAAAACAGAGTTGATCTTGAAATTGAGTCGGAAACGTTTCTAAAAATAAAAAAAAAACGAGTCACGAAGTTTCCCGAGAAACAAAGATTATATACAATTACACACAAAAAATCGGCGCGATATAATTGGCACACTATTTTTTTGCAATTTAATACAGAATTCTATATAATTAGGTACAAGTTATAATTATATCCGCTAATTTTATTTTTTTGTACAAGCCTACATTTTTTTTCAACTTTACGGTTTTTAAAAATGCGTTTAGCGCACATTTTTGCATACACCGGCTCCTTTTCGATTTCTGGCTCGTAACTTCTTCAAAAATGGTCCCAATTGCAATTTGTTGGTCTCGAAAGTTTCGTTTTCTTACATACTTTTTAGAAAAAAATACAAAAAATGATACGAAGTATTTTCTTGTAAGTTTTACAAATTACTATTAATATAGTTACTATTTTTTCCATCTTTAAAGTAATTTTAACGATGGTTAATGGCAGACATTTTTTTTGCAGAATCGGAAAATATAGAAAAATAATAGTACTGATCATAGGCTCGCTGTCAACTTGGTCTTAAAATTTGTAGAATGAACGACAGTTTGAAAAAAAAAATCTTGAAGGGTACCTACGCTTTCAAAAAGAGGGTCAAGACTTACAAGCTCAAAAATGTCACAAGAAAATGCTTTGGATAATGTGGTTGTATTTTTTTCTGAAAAGTACGGGAGACAAGAAAAATGTCTACAGCAAAACATTCGAATTTGGACCATTTTTGAAGAAGTTACGAGCGATAAGCCGAAAAAAGGGTCTTTTGAACCGGAAATAAAAAGTTCAATTTATTTCGGGGTCAATGGCCTCTACGCTCGTTCCTCGTGTAAGAAGAATGTCTTTCCATCGCATACGGCGAAAATGGAGCAAGCATCATTTGAACCAGGAAATTTTTTAATTTCCGTCGGACAGTTTTTTTTGGAAAAAATTGCTCGGAGAAACGTGAAAATAAAAGAGAAGAGATGTAATAAAACGATGGAGCAAAATCTATTGGCAGGTGGGACTGAAACCATCCAAGAAATTCCACCGTCTCTATAGATTTCTATCGTGACGCAAGCTCTGCGATATCTACTTTCAACTTCACGCCATAAACGCGAAGGGCTATATGCAGAAGGAGCGTCCATTAGCGATGCATTCGCGACGATATCGACGGACCGTTTTTCCGCCTCAGATCCGCGTGGACACAGGTACATTATTAGTACGAGTCGAACGCGACGAGTCATTTTGTTCCCTCGACGTTGGTCCCTCGCTTTTTTTTTCTAACGTACCACGATCAATCTCATTATCGTCTCGTACGTCATTCGGCGTTGGGCAACCCAATGCTCCGCGGATAGTTTGGTAACGTTAATAACAGTTTAGAAACACTGCAATTAACCCGAATTTCTTTCCCGATTATTATTTATCGTTGCGCAAATCCCACCGCGCGATCGATATCTGCTCCGGGTGATATTTCCACGCCGATCGGATGGGAATCGCACGAATTACAATTCGCTCGGGTTCGAGAACTCCAGAAGAGAAATTGTATCGGCGAACGAAACGATTCCATTCAATTCCACGACCTTCGCCACTTTTTTCCCCCAACTTCAATTTTTTTTTATCACTTTTTTACCTGTTCCGCGTGAATCTGCCCGCGACAAGAGAACCGATTCGATCACTGTTGTCGCATGGCTTTTTGTTTTTGGGAAAAACCAAATTTCCTCATTTTTTCGCTACTTCTGGTGTTTTCGCCTATTTTTTGCCTATTTTTTTGCCTATTTTTTTGCCTATTTTTTTGCCTTTTTTTTAATACCGTTTTTACTTTTTTTAATTTGCCGTTTCTCTGATTTCAGAGGACAGAGAAAACGAAAAGTTGCACTTCCACTGGGTCTCCACGCCTCGAGGTCCGGAGAATCGTTTCCGACTATTCTCAGTTTGACGTCTCTATGCATGTATGTATGTACGTACGCGCGCGTGTCGTGCGCGAGTGATCGAATCGTTGTCCCGACGATATCTCGAGAACGAGTGCGCGGATTTTGATCAAATTGGGCTCAATCGCCGCGGCTTTTCTCAACTTCCAAGCGAAAAAATTTTGACGTTGATCGGAGGCGTAGTTTTCGCGTAATTCGAATAACAAAATGTGCAAAAATAAAATAAAGCTGTCGACATCTTCGAAACGGACGAACGGATCGGCGTCAAAATTTGTACCCGAAGGTTTTCGGCGCCGCTGATTCGGAGTCTAAAGTCAGATTCGGCAAATTCAAAATGGCGAGTCTTGTAAGGTATTAAAAAATTAATGAAAGAGTCTAAAAACGTTGAGAGTTTGAAAAAAAAAATGATACAGGCAGGAATTTTGGGGATTAATAAATTGTAATGACGAGTTGAAAGGCTGACTTTAAACATCCTACGCGAAATAGTTGTTGGAAACGTCAATTTTCGATTTTGTCATCGGTTTGGATCTTATGAAAAATCATATGTCGCGCGGGATTATTTTGGTGACCTCGTTTGCTGCTCGAAAGTCTATGAAAATTATTGTAGTTCTTCTACAAACTGCTATCGCCCGGGATACACGCGTCGCGCACAGTTTAGATAAACGTTCAGCGCGCGCCGCGAGACAGTGAACACAAAAGTCGGAACATTTAGCGTTCATTTTCGCACTTTTCCTCGGTCGTTGCGACGGACAAAGCGTTGATGCGAGGGAAAAATTCATCCGCGTTACAACGAGAAACTGACGCTGCTTCCGTTTCGAAACAGGATCAACTTTCCGGCGTCGCGACGTCTTTTCACTCGCGCACTGCACGCCGATAAAGTTGGGAGTAAAACACGGGAGCAGAATTCTCTTCAAAAAATTTGTTCGTCGTCTCTTTCAAAATCGCGTGCCTGATTGAAAAAAAAGGAAACGAAACGAGATAAAAATAAATTTACATCTGCACAAAAAACGTAACTTCCGAGCAGCAGAATTTAACGAGAAATCGGTAAGCAAGTCTCGTCCAATTTCAAATAATCGCAGTTCGTTCGTCACCCGAGAAAAAAGATTATAAATAATAACGTATAATTATATTGAAAAAAAAACAATTATATAGAATTATATAGAATTATGTATAAAATTGCAAAAATTTATATAGTTCTATAGAATTATAGATAAATTGGATATACATTTTATACAGTTATATCGAGCCAATTTTGTGTGTATATATGATAATACATGCAACCTTTTTGTCCGGTATGTCTTTTTCCTAAAAAAAACCCCAAAAAACGGTAGACTTTGTAGTCACGGTCGAATCACGAAGTTTAACGATTTCCCGTCCGAAAACTACGGGAAAATACTTCTATATATAATTATATAAAAAATTTGTGCCGATACAGTTACATAAAATTTATATACTACTTATAAAAATATAAATGTATGTGCAAAAAATTGTATATAATTACGTAGAACGATACGCAATTCTATGTAATTATATACGAATTAGGTATTATTACGTACAAACTTTTTTTCTCGGGGCCATTTGTTCTTGTAAAACAAAAGTACAGCGCGAAAGCTCAGCGAAAGTTTGAGAGTAGCTCGAAAATGACGAAAATTGCGCGTGACCGCGATGGAAACTTACAATTAGATCCTCGCGATGAAATATTCGATTTTCCATTGAAAATTGAAGGAAATAATTTAGAACAGCAGAAATATAGATCCAATCAATCAGGTCTATCGCGCATTTTTTTTTGTAGAAGATTCAATTCCCAACGGAAAAACGATAACGTTGGGTGAAAATCAACTTCAGTGACCGGTACCAACTCAACGGTATAACCTACACTTTCGCTACACCGGGCACTTTTGTAGATAGTTTAATTTGGAGTAAATGTAAATGGAGTAAAATCTTGATTTACGCGAATTCCAGGTGGAAAATCTTGTCGCGGAAAGAATTCGCACCTTTCAGGGAATTTTTTCGCGACATATTCAGCGTGATTTCCGGTGGGGAACGAAAAAAAGTCGAAAAAAGCACCCCAATATATAGGGGAAAGTCGTCAGAGTTGGGCCACCACTGTATTTGGTATATGACAAATGCTGCCATCGATGCAAATACATGGAACTGTTTGTCTCGATGACGGCTAACTTTGTAAAGCATTGACAGTCGCAGAAATTATTTCCAAAAAGTGTCAGGCCCTCGTATTGTTTTTGATAGTGTTGGATGTATTGTACTATTCGAAAAAAAGTGTCCATAACTCGCAAAAAAACCATGCCGAAATTGAAGCAAGTACATAATAACATTGCATGTTCGATCATTAAGAAGTTTCTAAAAGGAAATTTTGATTCCTCAACCTCTCCAGCTGTAGTGAGTTGCGATCAAAAAACACGAATGTTGTTAGAGTTGGGTCACTCGTGTAGTCAGAGTTGGGCCACATCCTTTTCTTTTTCTAACAGTGAAATATCATTTCTTAGCATGTTTTTCGCGCCGTTAAACACTAAAATAATAAATTGTAGAAATGAAAGTCTTATTTCATGACTAAAAAATGAATAAATAACCATTTTTGCGATAGCAAAAAATATGAAAATTTGAATTACAGATAAAAAAATGCTTTATTTCATGTTTTGCAAACCTTCAAACACTATACTAAATTCTAGAAATGAAAGTCTTCTTGTTTGTTCTTGTAAAGAAAAAGTTTTGTCGTATGTCAAAATTGCGACTCTGATTAAATTGATTTTCTGTGTTTTTCATCGTAAACATGTCAAAATGTATTAAGAACAATAAAATGTTGCATACCATTTCATAAAAACCGGTTTCAGTACATATTCCATGCAATTTCAGTGGTGGTCCAACTCTGACAATTTTTCTTTTTCCTTCGTCAATAACTTTTTTTCCCTTGTCGCAGCAAGTTGCCATACATATATGTTTTAGATAAAGGTTTGAACTTTCGAATAAGAAAAAAATGTGGAAATATTCAAATTTTTGAAAAAGATACAGACAATAATCAAAAAGTGGCCCAACTCTGACGACCTTCCCCTATATATATATATATATATATATATATATTTATATATATACACGTACGTAGATGTGTATATACGTAGGTACGTATTTGCGTGTATATATGTATGCACAGATACGTACATGGGCACGTACACGCATGCATACACGTACGAACGAGGGGTGCTGCGTGCACGCGAGTCGCTGCACGTCGCACGCGTACGCACCGGTGTAGGTTGACGCAGAGACGAACGACGAACGATGTTAAACGGTGGCGCGCCGATCGAAACACTGTTAAGCGCGGGAACGGAATACGGAGAGGCGTACGCGTGTCACGACGAGTCTTTGGTGTCGGAGCGACGCGAAATTTGCGACAGTATTTGACGGCGTGCACTGCCAGACTGGCGTGTCAACACCGCAGGGGGGGTTTTGGTTCTTGGTTCTGGCGCATGCCGAGCAGAGTGGTCGGAGAGTAGAGCGCGTGGTAGCGTTGCTCTAGCCCGTTGGTTCTTGGCAGACTGCTTCGCCTCGCGCTTACTTGCCTAGGCTTTTCGCTCCGACCCCTTCGCGATCGCGCGCGCGCGCCAGCGGCGTGCCTACCGCACGCTAGCCAACGCGCCTTCGCTCAACTACCGATCCGACCGGCCGATGATCGCGCGCGACCGATCGCCGCCGCGATTCGAACGGTTCGCGCGCCTCTCGTCGACCGACTGGTGTCGAGATCGGAAGTGGAATCGCGTTCTCGGATTCCTCGTCTCGAGTGTCGAGGATGACTCGATCGAAGTACGGGATCCTACCATTTACGTCGCACTTCGTGTGCCAGCCAGCCGAGCCGCGACCTTGAATCTCCGAAGATCCAAAGCAAAGGTGGTATTTACGATTTTTTTTTCGCAAAACCACCAAACATATTGACATCAAATTTATCGGGCATCGCAGATCAAGTCTTGAACTGCAACAAAAATGTCGGTCGCTTCGTTTCATTCTTCGGTACGAAATTTGTATATTTATTTAATTTTACGTACATTTTCAGTAAAGATCCATTTTGAACAAGTTTTTGAACATTCGTACAACGATTATAAATTTATTACGCGTTAACGATCGTGAAATGGCAATTTGCTTTCAATTATCATTATTCTTCATTCGTGTTTACGTGTACCGGAATTTGTTATAAATATGTAAAACATGTTTCATCGGGACGATCGGGAAAAAATATAGTTAGCACAATATTTGTGGACATTCGAAAAAGGTGAAACAACAGATTTTTGGAAATTAGTAAAGTGCCCTGCCGCCTAAAGGATTATTTTGGTTTACATGCTCGGAGAAAGAGCTTTCGTTGTAAATTTTTTTAAAAATCTATCATTACGGTAGATATGGCCATAAAATTTGTCGAGCTCGATGAATACACTCTGGTAATACGTAAAACAATTTGTTTTTATATATTTTAAACACTGTTTCTACGCAAAAATAACAGGCAAACGTAACTCCTCGAAAAGTCGGTATTTCGCTGGCGGCGTTCGTATCTCGATGACGGCTCGTCCAAAACGAAGAAATCAGCAATATTCAGGTTCCGTATGACTCTCTGGCTCTCGCTCGTTCCGCGGATATTGAGATTTCCAAAACCGTGTTTTTCGCTAAAATAGTAAAAATTAGAATCTTATCACTAATTTTGTCTGACTTCGCCGTATTAACGTCGAATCGATCGTTTAGTTGGTGCAAAAAGACTTTAGAATACTTGTTCCGTCTCAGACACTGCTAATTGTGCGTCTGTTGTTTTTCTTCTCACATTTCGCACGGACGAAATGTTTTTATCGAGAACGATGCTAACTGTTCGTGGAAATGCGTTATCTTCTGTTTCCTTGATAGTCCAGCCGAGATAGACCAGATAGATAGCCCAGCTAATAATTAGCGGCAGCGATTTCTTGTCACCGTTTGGCGTGAGTCTCGAATTTCGCGAAAATTCCGCCATCTTGATTTGAAGTTGGATTTTTTCGATAAACGTGATAGCGGGCATAACTCTGCGAATATCGATCCTAGAGCGAAAATGATAATGACCAAACTTGAGGGAAATAAAATTTCCCACAACTTTGGATTCCACCATTTTCCCTCTTAAAGTCAAAATTGGCGAGTTATTGCGGAAAAACGAAGAAATTCGCAACGCTGCCGCTAATTATTTCCAGGTTGAGCTATTTTTGCATCGATCTCGACTCGACTATGAAAAATGTTGAGAATGCAGTCGACTACCAAGAATCTGGATACTCCAGCCTCGTCTCACTTTTTTCATCAAACTCGTCGCTTTGTTTGTTCTCTGGAAACGAGAATATCCGGGTTACGCGACGAAGCACGGCGGACAGATAACTGCAGATGAGTTAGAAGTTACCTGTTCTAGGAATACCGCAACGTTAAAATTAGAATAGCGGTATGCCAAATCCGCGGTTGTGTAAACTTGCCCCTATCTTCCGCCATGCGAAACTCGCCAAAAAACAGGAACGTATCTAGAATTCTGCGGGACAATGTTGCGCGAGTTTTCCCCGATCGAATCGCGTCTCATCTGGTTGCGAGCCTCGAGGCCGCGTGACGCTGCTCGCCCAATTTTCTTCACGGCCAACTATTGTTAAATTGGATTAAAATCGCGTGTCCGCGATGTTTGAGTGATGCCTGACGGGATATCGATCTCGATATTCGCGGCTATCGGTTTCGAGCGAGCCTCGAATTAATTCGCAATCATTGATCGACGTTCCGACGCTTGACGCGACTCGTTATCTCGACTCTCGCTTATCTCGATCGCGCCGGGTGTTTGGCATTCTTATTTATTTTTTTCCAGTCCCACCTCAAAATCTGACAATTTATTAAAAATATATTTATATATACATATATATTCCCGCTGGAAAAAATTCTAAGTAAATTAGAGTTTTCGCTTTTTTAGAAGTTCTCTTCGTCGAGATCTCAAAAAGAGCTGGAAAAAATGCCCAGCGCGGCAAGAGAAATAGCTTCGCGATTAAACGTATCGTCGAGTCGAAACGCGAATATGATTTTTCAAAACGGTGCCAACGGCGAAACTGTTCAGGGATTGCCCACCTGCTGGATGTCGTTCCCGATTCAATCTTATCATTTTCATGGCTGGCTGCGCTCCACTCCGACAATGCGCCTGGATATTATTTCAGATTTCCACGGTTCATTTAATTTTCAATAGAGATTTCCGATTACGCCGAGGGCCTTTCCCATCGAGGTTCTTCCCCGCGCGGGAAAATATTTCCAACCCGAAGACGCGACTCCGAATTCGCGAAAACGAGGAAACTCCCGCTTCGATAAGGAGGCAAAAAAGGCGGCGGATTTTTCGAACGCGATTGAGTTGTCAAGTTAGAAATTCGAAAACGAAGGGATCGCCGAAAAAGTCGTTCGGAATAACAGCGGCAATAAAATCTCGTAACGCAAACACGCGTGCGTATTGCGAGTACCCAGATTTTGCCGGCAGGATAATAAAACAGGTTTTTCTCGCGCGGTGAAGTAATTCCTTTAAAGCTGCAATATTGCGCGCGGCGAGACGCAACGCGGCGCTTTCTTCCGTAACCGACGTCGTCGTATCCCGGTGTCATAAGCGTTGAGATCATTTCCATTCCATAAACGTCGCGCGGGTTACGTTTCTTCGTACGTGTAACAGGTGAAACTGGCGATATATCAGAAGAGCATTGAGCCAGAACCTTGAAACGGTATCGTCGCCGTGCTCGAATCGCGCGTCGTATTTATGGGACTAAATATACACAACATTACGAGATCCAACGATCGATGATGCTCGCTCCTTTCAACCTATCGGATCCACGTTTAATAATTTTAGTAATTTAGTTATCGCACGTTTAGTAATCGCTTCATTCCGCGTTCTCCGCGTTAACGTATAATTTTTATTAATAATTTTCATGCGAAACAATTGAAACGAATAATTGTCATTCGAAACACTGTTAAACACGAAATGGTTCTAATTTGAAATAATTGAAATAAATAGTTTAAATACGAAAGAAATTGAATAAATAATTCTAAGTTGAAATAATTGAAACAAACAATTTTATTGAAAATGATTTTGAAAGATAATTACAATTCGAAATAATTTTAATAAAAACTTTGAATAAATAATTTCGATAAATAATTTTAATTCAAAATAATTTTAATAAAATAATTCTAATTCGAAATAATTGAAATAAATAATTACAATTCAACATGATTTTAATAAAAACTTTGAATAAATAATTTCGATAAATAATTTTAATGCAAAATAATTTTAATAAAATAATTCTAATTCGAAATAATTGAAATAAATAATTACAATTCGAAATAATTTCAATAAAAACTTTGAATAAATAATTTCGATAAATGATATAAATTCAAAATGATTTTAATAAAATAACTCCAATTCGAAATAATTGTAATGAGTAATTGGAATTCGAAATAATTTTAATAAAAACTTTGAATAAATAATTTCGATAAATAATTTTAATTCAAAATGATTTTAATAAAATAATTCTAATTCAAAATAATTGAAATAGGTAATTGGAATTGGAAATAATTT
Organism: Arge pagana; assembly: GCA_963969455.1. Classification (NCBI taxonomy): domain Eukaryota; kingdom Metazoa; phylum Arthropoda; class Insecta; order Hymenoptera; family Argidae; genus Arge; species Arge pagana. Next base: position 4,519,820 of record OZ018315.1, read on the forward strand.
TAATAAAAATATTTAACAAATAATTTTAATTCGAAATAATTGAGACAAATGATCATAATTTGAAATAAATTTATTAAATAGTTACAATTTCAAATAATCGTAGCAAATAATTCTAATTCGTGTGATAAATACCGTTGATAAATCATTTTAATTCGAAATAATCTCGATGGATGCTTTTAATTCGATTCCATTTAGGGAAATGAAATTTTTGAAAACTGAATCGATTCTCTGAGCGTTTTCCTTTTTTTGCTTCTCAAAATACGATCCGAAGCCGAGCGAATCGGTCAATTCGATGCCGTTTCGTGCTCGCGATCGGAACTTTTTGGCGAACGGTGAGCGCGACATTACATTCGTGTCAGATCGCATAATATTACCGCACGTCACTTGTCTCGTACGCGAATTACTTCGCGCAATATATGATTAACTCGTAACGTTGATTTTCGTTGAGTACGAGTAAAAGTTTTGTAATCAGAGCGAAGGCACTGTTATGACGATATCACTGAAAACGTCGTAAACGTATGAAAGGCATGTCGGACGAACGGTTATGGCAAATCGTGCGCCGATTCGTAATTAGTTGCAACGAAACGTGAAAAAACGCAAGGCAGGTGGACGCTGCATTTTGTATCGCGCTCGGTTGATACCATCGACCCGCGATTTCCAACGCTCGCATCACGAGGCACGTGATTTATCAGGGATATTTCATTCCACTACGAATTCTATCATTTTCCATTTCCACATTTCGGCCATCTTTTTTTAAACGAAATTTGGTGTACCAGCGTTTTCGAGGTTGCTAATTACGACGTCGATGTCAACATTGCGAAATCAGCCACCTCTATTAAAAAAAAACCTATATACCAAATTTCCGATAAACGTGACATATTCCCAAAATTTGATTAGCCATATTGGAGTCGCCATTTTTAATTTCAAAAATTTAGCAGTATATTCGTAATCGGTGACCTCAGAGACTTTTGCATGCCAAGTTTCACGGAAAAAACGCCATATTTCAACATTTTGGTCGGCCATATTGAATCCGCCATTTTTAATTTTGAAAATTTAACAGCATATTCGTAATCGGTGACCTCATAAAGCTTGGCATACCAAGATTCAGGGAAAACACCATATTTCAACAGTTTGGTCGGCCATATTGAATCCGCCATATTGAATTTCGAAAATTGACCAGCATGTTCGTAATCGGTGACTTTAGAAAGCTTGGCATACCAAATTTCAGGGAAAAAACACCATATTTCAATATTTTGGTCGGCCATATTGAATCCGCCATTTTGAATTTCGAGAATTCAGCAGCAGATTCGTAATCGGTGAGCTCAGAAACGTCTGCATACCAAATTTCAGGGTCAAAACACCATATTTCAACATTTTGGTCGGCCATATTGAATCCGCCATTTTGAATTTCGAAAATTCAGCAGCAGATTCGTAATCGGTGAGCTCAGAAACGTTTGCATACCAAATTTCGGGGACAAAACACCATATTTCAACATTTTGGTCGGCCATATTGAATCCGACATTTTGAATTTTGAAAATTCAGACACCATATTCGTAACCAGTGACCTCAAAGGCCTCCGTATGAAAATTGTCTGATAATACTGGCCGTTATTTCGCATTCGCGTCCCGTGACAAATTTTAAGAATCGATACGATTCTTGGAAATTGGTCAGCAAGCAGAGTATTAGAAGCCCGAATTGTTGATGCTCGGGGATTTCGATCTCCCGGCGTCCCGGCAGGCAGCCGCCTTGTTATCAGAGAATGATACAGCCGCGAGCTTGTTACAAGCTTCGCTGACCGGCGCTCGACCACGACGACGCAATTGAGAGAAGGAGAAGGCGCTCGAGCTTTTAGGGATGAAGGATAACTTATTGAAACGTTACCAGGCGCCGGGCGGGACGTTTGCGGTGGACCAAATATCCGTCGGTTCCGAGCTTCGAGTTCCTTTCTCCCGCAACGCTGCTACAATCGCGAAGGAATTCGCACCGTGCAAAGAATTGATCGCACGCGAATCGCTCGAAATGCCAGGTTTTTTCACGCAACAACACTGCACGATATAAAGCATTGACTACGCCAAATTTAACGTACACTTCTCTACGAATTCGGTAACCCGCGATTTATTTTTGGATAAAAAAAAAACTGATCACGACATAAATTCCTAGAGCAAATGTTGTTAACCCAACTACGAGTCGCGATTGTCATATCGAAGTTTCTAAGTCGACAACAATTTTTCTTACCTAAATCCAATAATGAGACGAGAGATGCTATTCTGTTTGATATACATACATACATACTTACTGCTCGCGTCAATAATTGATTATCGTACAATTATTGTCCAAAGTTTCGAAACGCAAAAGTTTGTACGTAGAAGAGGCTCGCCTAACGTTTGGAGAAAATTTTTCAGGTCTCAATATTGAAAAAAAAAACATATGAAAATTAGGAACCGTTTATTCGAAAAAATTTTGCGACAAAATATGCAAACGAAGATAGAAGAAAATAATATATTCTGATCGGTACATAAATAAACTGAAGAAGTGTCCGTTTTCCGTACGTACCATCTGCAACGAGGAAGGGCAAACGTACGGCAGGATTCGCGAGATGAAGAATAAAAGCTACGGAATATTATACTACATATAATACCTGTTTCGCCTCAAACGCATATTTATGAACAAATATGCAGTAACCACTGTAAACAATTTTTTTTTCAGCCGCATTTCACGCATAGATAGTTGATTTAGGTGGAGTGAAGGCGATTGCGAAGAAAAAATATGACAAAGATATGTTACTTGGAACCGGTCCGGAAAGTTATGATAGAACAGCGAATTCGCTCGCTTTTATGGTCAGACCACGTAACTGGCGCGCGACAACGTTACTCGACAATAACAAACATTCTTTTGACAAACAGTGGTCCGTCCGAGTGCACTCTAAGGCCTCTGCGCGAAATTAGACCACCGAGACCGTTCTGCCCCGCTAGCCCGTTTCGCCCCGGTCTTCCCTGTGTACCGATGTGTGTACTCTTTCGCTCAAAAATATCCTGCTATCCGAGAGCTATTTGTTCGTGCGGTGTAAAAACCGTGAGAGTTACCCGAAAAAATGTAAGGCGAGATCGTTTCTCTTGACAATACCTGAAAATCGATCTACATACCCACAAACTTTCGCGTTTATTGACGCATATTTCCAATAATTCGTCGTTTTGCATCAGGAGGTACAATAATTTGGTGTATTCGCGCGTGCGATAGTATTTTTATTGGCGGTCCGTTCCTCTCGCTGTCGCAGATTTCATCTCCACACGCTTACAATACGTTCGTTATTTTCTACATACAGGGTGAATCCTTTAACTCTGTCAACACGTCACGGGTATGTTGGGGCTGCTCAGACAAGCATTTTCAGGTAACACACTTATGGTCGGAAACTCCTCCTAACGGCTGTGGAGGGCTTTGAAGATTTTTTTTTCTGGTACCCAGGGGTTGCTCGTAGGGAAATGAATCAGAGGTGATTACTCGCGACCCAAAGTCTCATTCAGGCGTGAACGACTTACAAAGTTGTTACGTGAAATCAACAAGTCAGTGTTTAGTATTACTGAGAAGTCGAGTATTACCTCGACGAGAAGTACCCAGGTAGATGGATTGGAAGAGGTGGGCCCGTTGCACGGCCTGCTAGATCCCCGGATCTGAATCCCTTGGATTTTTATTTTTGGGGCAGAATGAAAGATCTGGTGTACCCCGAAAACGGTAGACCTGAAGCCACGGAGATGGATTTGGTGGCAAGGATTATGGCTGCAAGTGATGTCGTTCCGGACGAGCTCGCTAGAATACCCGAGGAAATGACCAAACGTTTCACGGAGTGTATTCTTCAAGGTGGCGGACACTTTGAACATCGACTGTGAAAGATCAGTTTAATAATGTGAAATTTCCGTACCACAAGAATTGTTTTTGTTAGTTTTTTCATTGTTATAAAAGTTCTTCGAAGTTTATCATTTTGTTGATATCACGTAACAAATTTGTCAATCGATCACGCCTGAATGAAACGTTGGGTCGCGAGTAATCACCTCTGATTCATTTCCCTACGAGCAACCCCTGGGTACCAGAAAAAAAAATCTTCAAAGCCCTCCACAGCCGTTAGAAGGAGTTTCCGACCATAATTGTGTTACCTGAAAATGCTTGTCTGAGCAGCCCCAACATAACCGTGACGTGTTGACAGAGTTAAAGGATTCACCCTGTATATTCGTGTTACCCCAACTGCACGGCGGGTGAATCGTAGAGATTTTTTTGTTTTTTTTTTGCTTTTCAACTTTATCACCGCCGTGACGATGACGTGGTGTTGTCTCTGCGAATGGAAGTGACCGTGCTGAAATTGTAGCGTTTTCAGCCTTATCGACATCGCGCAGCGGTTCCAATGGCGCGGAATATGCATGCCGCGTTTACCTATAATCGACCCGCATTGAACGAAGTCGATCACTGTCAGTTAATGACGTGTAAATGCGTTAATAATACAGTCCGGATGGGTATCGGTGCTCGCGGTCGAATCGTCAGATTAAATTGATACCCTGTCACATCAGAGGGCCGACGCTGGCGCCTGAATTTCGCGGGGAGCAATCGATTCCGGACTTACAGTTGATCTGCTCCACCGAGCACGAGCTGTCTGGCCCGCAGCATCTTTTGCTACTCGCGCAGCGCTCGAGTCTCGCGACTGTTCGCCAAAGTTTCCAATCTTTCAGAGAATTTTATAGCCCTTCGTCCTTACGCGAATCCTTCGTCTTCTTCCCAACGACTGCGACGATCGTTTCGGCAACCCTCGTACTTTGCCATAAGCAAGAGCCGAAGTCAAACATTTCTCACGGTCAATCCAAACGACGCCCAATCGAATCGACTGAGTGGACCTCTTCACCAATTTTCCGCCGTCCCACGTTCGCCAGCATTTCTTTATCCACAAATTTGTTGTCCCGCAAAAAAAAAATTTATAAAACGTACAAAAATCTGTACAACTAAGTACAATTTTCGTGCAATTGTATAGGGGAAGGTCGTCAGAGTTAGGCCACTTTTTGATTATTGTCTATATCTTTTTCAAAAATTTGAATATTTCCAAATTTTTTTTTTATTCGCAAGTTCGAACCTTTATCTAAAACATATATGTATGGCAACTTGCTGCGACAAGGGAAAAAAAGTTATTGACGAAAGAAAAAAGAAAATTGTCAGAGTTGGGCCACCACTGAAATTGCATGGAATATGTACTGAAACCGGTTTTTATGGAATGGTATGCAATATTTTATTGTTCTTAATACATTTTGACATGCTTACGACGAAAAACACAGAAAATCAATTTAATCAGAGTCGCAATTTTGACATACGAAAAAACTTTTTCTTTACAAGAACAAACAAGAAGACTTTCATTTCTAGAATTTATTATAGTGTTTGAAGGTTTGCAAAACATGAAATGAAGCATTTTTTTATCTGTAATTCAAATTTTCATATTTTTTGCTATCGCAAAAATGGTTATTTATTCATTTTTTAGTCATGAAATAAGACTTTCATTTCAACAATTTATTATTTTAGTGTTAACGGCGCTAAAAACATGCTAAGAAATGATATTTCACTGTTAGAAAAAGAAAAGGATGTGGCCCAACTCTGACTACACGAGTGACCCAACTCTAACAACATTCGTGTTTTTTGGTCGCAACTGACTACAGCTGGAGAGGTTAAGGAATCAAAATTTCCTTTTACAAACTTGTTAATGATCGAACATACAATGTTATTATATACTTACTTCAATTTCGGCGTGGTTTTTTTTGCGAGTTGTAGGCACTTTTTTTTCGAATAGTACAATGCATCCAACACTATCAAAAACAATACGAGGGCCTGACACTTTTTGGAAACAATTTCTGCGACTGTCAATACTTTACAAAGTTAGCCGTCATCGAGACAAACAGTTCCATGCATTTGCACCGATGGCAGCATTTGTCATATACCAAATACAGTGGTGACCCAACTCTGACAGTGGCCCAACACTGACGACTTTCCCCTACCCAATTATAAATAATTACGTATAAAGTAAATCGAGCCAACGTTTCTAAACATAATTATACGTAAATCAACGAATCAGAAAAAAATTACACAACCATGCGTAAATTGTACACGTATTTTAGATTTGTCCAAAAAAAATTGCTTCCCATCATCTGAAAAGTTTCTGCAAGCTGTACAAACGTTCTCCACGTTCGCCAGCTTGATATTTCAATTCTACGAGACGCTTTACGATATAAATAGCGATATAAATGTAAAAAAATGTGGTTTTTCGCCTGCAGCGGTTAGAACTGAATTTTTTTTCGATTCTCCCCTTTGGTGATAGAGGGGATGCACTTGCATCTTTCTACTCTGCCTACGCGCTTGCGCACTTTTCGTTGTGACTTTTCAGCAGTTGGTTAAAAACTTCTTTTTTAATTGCTAACGTTCTCCAGAAACTATCGACCAATATTCTTATAACTCGTGACTCAAAAATCGCTGTTACCGCAAAACTTGAACCGCCGCATTTTTCACCTTTTTCGTAATCGTCGTTACCTTAATAATTTCGTTTCCCGATTAAACGAACGTGCGTGGAAAAACTGAGGAGAAAAAAAGTGTTTTATTTTTGCAGACCAGTGTTACGGAACATCCGAGTTGAGGAGTTCCGAAATTCGAGATGAGAATCGTGCCAAAATGTTGAAGCGCGTGGTAAAACTTGCCGAACGAGTCTCGACCTTGAAATGGAGGGAGAATACTCGAATAATCTGGGAACGAATTGTTCGTTGGCCTCGAACGAACGAGCGATCCAACGATCAACAAAAGATTACCTTTCGGTTCCGAGTTGTCGAAAAAAGGAGGGAAAAAAACGGCGGACAGAAATGAACGTTAGAATTGAAGCTCGGTCCGTTGCTGGTCGTTAGCAGATTTTAGTCCGCGTAGAATTGGGATAAACGCGTTCATTAGCTCTATTCTGTCGAGATGTCCCATTTGTCTTCGCGGACAAAGACCACTTGGCGCGCGCAATTCGCACGCCCGAGATAGCAGCGGTCTCAGCAAAGTTTTAAGCGTAGATAAAAGTGTTCAGCGTTTCATAAAGCGCGAGGTAATCGCCCGTGATTATCGCTCGGGCGTCTTTCGTCGCGTAAATTATTTTCAATAACTCGCTGAAAATCGTACTTTATCGCGCCCGAATCGTGCGCGTCGTGCTTTCGGCCCGTTCGACTCGAATTATCGCCGCCGGCGCTCGCAGTTAACAATTATCGGGCATCGTAAATATTATTTTTTTTTACGAAATTCGCGGGAAAAAATCGCCCACAGATGTCTAATAGCGGATAAATAAATGAAATAAATAGCAACGATGGAGGAGAAAAAAAACAGGAAAAAACGGAAAGCGGTGTAAATAAATTTGTATTAATTAGCGATAAATTATTTTTATCGCGGTAACAGCGATAGTTGCGAAACTAGCTAACGAATAGTTAACCAATATATCACCGGGTGCGCGACACGCGTGATAAGCTGCGCGATGAATGGCGGTCGCCCTAATTTGCATCGATACAGCATGTACAAAATAATTCCGCCAAAATAATTCCGGCGAGATACACTCGTGATTTCGCAATCGCGGCGACGTAACACCGCGAATTGATTGAGAATAATAAAAATTAGCCGTAGTCCGCTTGTTTCTCGCGTCTTCGGCCAGAAATCGCGACTCCGCTCGATTTCGAGTAGCACGATTCCTGCAGGCAAATCCATCTCGACACCTCAGTGCTGTACTTGTTTTGTTTTTTTTTGCGAAATTGTAGCTTCGTCGTGTACAATCCAATATCATGCTAATAATTATTAGCAATAATTATTATTTTAAAATTATAATTTAAAAATAATAATTAGGGGAAAGTCGTCAGAGTTGGGCCACCACTGTATTTGGTACATGACAAATGCTGCCATCGGTGCAAATGCATGGAACTGTTTATCTCAATGACGGCTAACTTTGTAAAGCGTTGACAGTCGCAGAAATTGTTTCCAAAAAGTGTCAGGCCCTCGTATTGTTTTTGATAGTGTTGGAGGCATTGTACTATTCGAAAAAAAGTGCCTACAACTCGCAAAAAAAACCATGCCGAAATTGAAGTAAGTATATAATAACATTGTATGTTCGATCATTAACAAGTTTGTAAAAGGAAATTTTGATTCCTCAACCTCTCCAGCTGTAGTGAGTTGCGATCAAAAAACACGAATGTCGTTAGAGTTGGGTCACTCGTGTAGTCAGAGTTGGGCCACGTCCTTTTCTTTTTCTAACAGTGAAATATCATTTCTTAGCATTTTTTTCGCGCCGTTAAACACTAAAATAATAAATTGTAGAAATAAAAGTCTCATTTCATGACTAAAAAATGAATAAATAACCATTTTTGCGATAACAAAGAATATGAAAAATTGAATTACAGATGAAAAAATGCTTTATTTCATGTTTTGCAAACCTTCAAACACTATAATAAATTCTAGAAATGAAAGTCTTTTTGTTTGTTCTTGTAAAGAAAAAGTTTTTTCGTATGTCAAAATTGCGACTCTGATTAAATTGATTTTCTGTGTTTTTCATCGTAAACATGTCAAAATGTATTAAGAGCAATAAAATGTTGCATACCATTCCATAAAAACCGGTTTCAGTACATATTCCATGCAATTTCAGTGGTTGCCCAACTCTGACATTTTTTTTTCTTTCGTCAATAACTTTTTTCCCCTTGTCGCAGCAAGTTGCCATACATATATGTTTTAGATAAAGGTTTGATCTTTCGAATAAAAAAAAAATTTGGAAATATTCAAATGTTTGACAAAGATATTGACAATAATCAAAAAATGGCCCAACTCTGACGACCTTCCTCTATAATATTATTATAATAATTGTACGATTGGGAAAAGAACCTGACGCGGTTGTTCTTAGTCGCCGAGTTCTTTACAACTCGACAAATGTTTTGGTAAGCGTGTTTCTCGCGTTTCTTCGACGTTCACGCCTCCCCGAGAGATTGTACCACGTTTACGTCGTGTACGCGAATACGTTTATTTTTTACGACCGCGTCAGACATCTGTATCGAAGTGGGTACGCGCAAATAATAAAGCCCATGCATTATTCACCTTCTCGTGCCAAGTAGTTGGTTTTTACGAGCTTTTCCACGCGGTGCGACGTAGTTATCCGCCGGTTTTACGCGCGGAGAGATCGGTCAGCCTGGAGCGCCGACTACGGCTGGCGCCACTGCTGCTTTCTCGCGAGCGAGTTTACTTCGCCTTACCTTCATAGGATGGAGCAGGCGTCGGAGCCGCTCGCGCGCGAGCGGAGGGATACGTACCTCGCGAGCGGCTCGTAGCGACGGTCGGTAGGAAGATCCCTGCGACGCCGCGACGAGGAGGGAGGAGGGACAGAGGAGCGACGAGTTACGTATACATTTTATTTCAAATATAACATCTCTGTAAGTTGTAAGAAACAACGACGAAGGTAAAAGTCAACGCGCGGAATTGCTTCTCGCTGGCGCTGATTTTTCAAATGAGTCGCCCCATCCGTCTTGCCGCCGCGCAGCGTCGAGGCATTTCCGCTCGGAAAAACATCCGCGAATGATCAATTGTTAATATCGCATCGGCGCAATAGTCCTCCGCAACGTTTCACTCGTACCATATACATTGTACGGAATATACGTGTACATACACCGGGGTGTGTCGTTGTTGGGCAACTCTTTTGTTTTTACTCGCAATCGAGTTGCGTACTTTCAGAAAGGTAAAAATCCTAACAGGTGCTGCAAAATAATTTTTTCACGTTTCCAATTTTATATCTCAACGGTGGGATATTGGTCCGAGACATATTATATCTCTACGTAGAACTGGACGTGCTACAAAAAAGGTCTCCCACAATTTTTTTATAAGCATAGATATTCGAATGATATTAGAGTTCAAACTCTACACTATGACGAATCATTGAATATTAGTAATTCAAAAAAATTATTTACAAAAATGTGGTAGAACGTATTTGAAACGATATTTTATTCGTCTTTTGTCGTGGATATTATAAAATTTAATTTAATAGTATTTAATAGTATTAACTGGAACCAGTTTTCTGGGAAAAAAAATACATATTTTAAATTCTAAACATCTACGTATTCGTGTGTATTAATTATAAGTGGGAAAATTTGGGTCGTAGGCTCCATGGTCTACAAACACAACAAATTGGTATGTCTCGATAGACTCAATTTCCCAGTAATATTTTCAAAAAAACGATGAACTTTCACTGATTTCTAAATTTGGACTCGAATATCTTTCGAACGGCTATGCTTATCAAAAAAGACCAAGACACCTTTTTTGTAGAGCGTTCAATTTCCTACAAAAATTTGTTTTTACCTAATCTGTACGATATGCCATTGTCGAGTTATGAAATTCGAAACATGAAAAACTTATTTTCAAGATGTCGTTGACGTAAAAAATAGAAATTCGCTTGATGTTAACACTACCAACAGACTTCGTTTTCCACCTTTGCGAAAGTATACAACCTGTTTGTGAGTCAAGGAAAAAAGGACTCACCCTAATATATACACGGTAGGTTGCCAAATTATTAGGAATAGTACGTCGACTTTCGTATTTTCCGGGCGAACTAGTTTGTTTGTTTTTTGTTTTTTTTTTTTACAAAAATTGATAACTCTTCAATTTGTATTGTTCACACGAAGGAGCATCTACTAGAGATGATAAAACAATAATTTACGAGGGTTGAATTATTTATTTCTTCTCAAAAAATAGAGGAGAAATTGCCACTCGAATTTGGAATTCTGATGCAAAAATACGCGAGACGAATTTATGGAGAATCGAAATTTTTGCCAACTTCTAAGAAACGAATTGAAAATATTCGTCTCGGTAGAACAGCTTTTTTGAACTAATAACTCGTGACGAAGGCTAATCGAGGAGCAATCTCGCAGTAGGTTTTTTGGCAAACGACCCGGACCACCAGTGGTGCGAGTTATTAACATCAATAATAACGATAGCAGGTAAATAGATTCGATGAAAAGCAATTTGTCGGCTTCATTGATTAATTCGAGTTGGAAGTGACAAAAATTTGGGTATTATCCCTAATAAATTGGATACGTGGATTTCACGAGGAATATGGTCACAATCGAGAGTTTAGTCTACTTTCCTAAGCCTACGTTAATCGCACCTAAAAGTGCTCCTCTTCTCTAGGGTCGCAGCGTTTAATTAACATTTTCGCGATATCGGCTGCCTCGCGAATCGCGTTAGTCGTGGTTGACGTAGTGACTCGATGCCGCAGTTATCGAATTCGTTGATGTATAACTCCTCCGTAGTTTCGTATTTCTACGACGAAGAAACGGGACCACGCGCGTCGTCAGCGGCGACGGCGGTAAGCTGCGAGCTTTAAGCTCGAAAGTTCATTTTTCAATATTCCGACGTATCATCAAGAGCCTGAGAACAGTATCCGTGGGCCGTGGATACGCGTGACGAGGATACGTTTGAAAAGGTTGAAAACCTTTTATGTTGTGGACAGGGAAACAAGAGAGAACGAGGAAAATAGAGGGACACGAGGTGTATCGACCTGCCGCCGAGAGAACGATGTGCCTAGACTTTGTCCAGGAATGATTCGACGATTTTCGGAACAGCGAGGGGAAATAGCGAGGCGTGTACTATTTTCAAAAAGCTTCAAACTTATTTCGGGAAACTTGCAACCAACTTCGCGAGGCGAAAGATTAACAGCTTTGCAGGGATTCAAACTCGCCTCGACGTGACGTGGAATACAACGTATCAAAAATAACAACAATTCCACTCGCATCGTGCGAAGTCGCGAAGGTTTATCCAGTTTTAAGAAAAATATCGATTTCGGAAATCCGAGCTCGAAATTTGCGACAATGCGAAGAGATCGAACGAAGATTAGTTCGGCTAACTAACTGGGTAAATGTAATTAACCGCGACTAACGATCAAATCTGAGGAAAACTAATGATGATATAATTCATTATTGTGACTGCAACATTTCTGCGAAAATCATAATAAGTCTGTTCTCGCGGTTCCACGTATTTTCTGTGTAAAAGTTATTGAAAATCAGGCGAAAAAAACATTTAGCAAATGCATGCACTTCCAGTTCAAAATTTATGATATTTTGGAGAGATAAAAAAATTATGGCTGTAGGATAAAAATCATGATAATGAAACGTGATGTAAAAATCATTGAAAATTGGAAGGAAAAACATTTGAAAAATTTGAAAAACAGACTAATAAAATACTGTATGCACGTCCAGTTCAGAATTTAAATTTTGGAGAGATAAAAAAAATTATGGCTGTAGGATAAAAATCATGATAATGGAATGTGACGTAAAAATCATTGGAGATTGGAAGAAAAAAACATTTGAAAAATTTGAAAAACAGGCTAATAAAATAATGTATGCACGTCCAGTTCAGAATTTATATTTTGGAGATAAAAAAAATTATGGCTGTAGGATAAAAATCATAATAATGAAATGTGACGTAAAAATCATTGGAGATTGGAGGAAAAAACATTTGAAAAATTTGAAAAACAGACTAATAAAATAATGTATGGACGTCCACTTCAGAATTTATATTTTGAAGAGATAAAAAAAACTATGACTGCAGGATAAAAATCATGATAATGAAATGTGATGTAAAAATCATTGGAGATTGGAGGAAAAAACATTTGAAAAATTTGAAAAAAAGACTAATAAAATACTGTATGCACGTCCAGTTCAGAATTTAAATTTTGGAGAGATAAAAAAAATTATGGCTGTAGGATAAAAATCATGATAATGAAATGTGATGTAGAAATCATTGAAAATTGGAAGAAAAAAAAACATTTGAAGAATCTGAGAAGGAAAAAAAATGTCGCACCTCCAGCTCCAAATTGGTGACATTTTCAAGAGATTATAGAAAAAATCCGGACCATCTGATCGAAAAAATTGACGCGTGGCTGGAATAATTCTTGCGAGGCCTCCGATCATTTCTCGCCGGGTGGTGGCAGCGAAGAAAAAATACGAGTAATTCTCTCGGAAGGATCATTCTGCCCGTAACCGAGTTTCTTTCGCAAATAATCACCGGGAACGATGCGAGGGTAATAATATGGGCCTAATAATACGAACTTCAAAGAGAATACAGTCAAAAGGAAGACGAAGAAGAACACGAATTTCGGAGAGTAGCGACGAGTCTCCGTCTCATCGCGAGGAAACGAAGACGCGAGACGAAAGGTAAAAACGTCCATCGGATTATCATCGCCTTTTTTTTCTTTTTTTTTTTTTTTTTACCAAAAACGCGTTTTTTGCATTTTTTGTTGCTTACTTCGGATAGATTTTTTTTGCCTGGTTCCCAGTAGCGGAAACACCACTCCGCTCCCGGAGCTTCTTGGCGAAGTCGAAAAAAACACCCGAACGCGAAGAGTAGCGTCGTCCGCGAGCGACGAGTGTATCGACGTCGATATTTCTACATTTCATCCGAATCCCCGTGCAATTTCGGCTCCGATGACCAATAAAAAAATGTCCACCGGTGATAAACTTTTCCGCTCTTTATTTGGGTAGTAAAACGAATCGGAAAATGCTTCGTCCCACATAAAAAATGTGCCTCTCAATTTTCCGCCGATCATCCGCGTCGGCCTTTGGCCCTTGGCGGCTGAAAATTAGGTCCGAAGTCGCCACTCGCATCCAACTATTCGCAATCGACTCGAAAAAGTGCCAAAAGGTGGGATAAAAAATGCGCTTTATTCCCCTCTAATTTTTTTCTTTCCGCGACAACTGGACTGCAATTTTCCCTGTTTTGTCACTCGTCGTCGCCTTGTTTTTTTTTTTTTTTTGCTCGTTTCCAGCAGAAATGCGATCGACGCGAGGAAAGGAGTAAAAAGGAAAGGAGATGAAAGAAATTCTCTTCCGATTTCTACTCGTTCTTTATTTTTGTTGTTGTTCGGTAACGAAAAGTTGAGGAGAATCGGAAACAATTGATTGTTCGTCGACGTTGTCGAAAAAATGTACATGGTCTAGAAATGGTGACGAGAGAAGGGTAATAATACGTTTGTCACGACGGAATATTTCGGATGCATCTGATAGGTGTCGATTAGTGTCTCGTTTATTCTTGCATCCGCATCTGCTCTCGGCACGTAGCCGTCAGGATCTGTTTGTTCTTTAATTAATCCGATTACGTACGCAAACGTTTTCCACAAGCTCGACTGGTCACAATATCCTCAGATGTCTCCCTTTGATCTCTCTCCCGACCGGTTTGATATATCGTCCAATTTACGATTCGAGTCGCGCGAATTATTAGTAGCGAAATCGCGTCCTCTATCGTGCGACCCGTAACAGCAACGATCGAACATTTTTTCAGAGTATTTCGTTTTAAAAATAAAAATCATCGATCGCGTTCTACTTCCACGGCTTCATCTGCGCTGTATCGATCGATACAGGGAAAAAAATCGGTAGCGTCGCTATTTTCGCACAGCTAACAAAAAAGTATACCTGCATTTCATTACAATCGTTCCTATTTCAATACAAGAACTGTACCTATGCCGAGGTATCACTATCGCGAAATGAATTTCAGATATTTAATTTCCACTTTTTTATTTTTCTCCATCCGAACCCCTGCTGCCTTTCGTTTATCATGGATCACAAGAAAACTGGGTTTAAGATTTTTTCGCAAAAAATTGGACCCGTAGTCGGGAAGTTTTTGAATTTTTTGACACCACAACGAAATATTTCTGACGACTAGTTTTTGAGAAAATGAATAAATTTATTTTTTCAATTTAAAAACATTTCTTTAAAAAAACATCGAACTAATTTGTAACCATCGTTGTTTTCGTTTTACTATAAACTATTGTTTCATTCGAGAGCCAGAACTATCGAGGTTGCATAGCATCGTAGACGAAGCCATTTCCACCCTTTTTGGGTTGTTCGGGATAATTTTTCTCTGACCTCTCTTGCCCCGCCGTTTGTGGCGACAGGAGCGATAGCGATACCCTGACACAGAAATTCTTCCTTCTTCATTATAGGAAAATTTCCTGTAACATCTACGAATTATTCCCACGTAAAGCATAGGTATAATTCCTACGTTGTTACAAAAGTAACGCGGAGGAGGAAAAATGTAGCTTAGGCGATCTCAACGAGCGTATTCAAGTTCTGGCCGAGCTCAGCGGTATACCGGGACAAAACGAGCTCGATCAAGGTCTAGGCGACTTGAGTTGTGTCCAGAAAAAAAATGACTCTCTTAAAGCGTAAAAAATGATTATTTTTATGGTAATACGGGAGAAATTCCTGTAAAATATGGGAAATTTACCTACAAAGATGCTAATCCTATGGTGGCACAGGAATTTCTCCCGTGTAAAAATACGAACGATAGCGATTTTTTTCTCCGTGTATTCGCTTCGCACAGGAAAATGTCGCCGGAACGTGGAAATTCCGATCGATCGAACACGCCAACGTCACGCTATATTAATAATAATTATTATAATAATTATAATAATTGCACAATAATTATAATAATCCGTATTGATCGATGGACGAGGCAAACGAACGATGAACAATTCGAAATGCCGAGAATCATGCGTACTTACGAATAATTTCATCGAGTCTCGAGTACGATGATATTTCATTCGCCTTCGTTCCGTCTGCACGCTGCGTCGGTTGTTGTTCTCTTTTTCCCTATTTTCGTTAATTTTTTTCGCATTTTCATCCATTTTTTCATAGAAAAATAAACCTCGCGGCCCAGAGGACAGGAGATACGGACGACGAATATCTTCGCTTGAATGAAAACGTAAGAAATTTAGGCTCGCCTCCCAGCACCGGCGATACATACGCTCGTGTTTATGTACACGCGTGTAACGAGGCGAGGTTTACGCACCTGGGCGAATCTCTAGCTAGCTACACCGATATGACATTGTTATTTACTTAATTTTTTTCTTTGTTTTTATCTTCCTTTTTTTCTTTTTTTGGTTCACGTGGAAAATAACGAGCCTATGAATAACGTGTACATGTATACAAATACCGACATCACATCTATTGTAAACTCTATCGGCTACGTGGGGTTATTACTTTAGGGAACATTTCCAACTCCGATGCCAGTCCGTACGAAGAAAAATATCGCGTTCCCCAACATTCGATCGATGGAGGGTCGTTCCCTCGGAACAAGCCTGAGAAACAAACGTTCTACGCGTCGTCTTGGAAAATAAATCGGAATCGGACGCCGCTGAATTTTTTAATTCCGAAATCTTGATATTTATCGATACTTTTGCCACATTTTTTGTACTCGGACGAAATCAGGATAATTTATGAACAGGTTTTTTCTTCACGTTTTACCAACTGTCAGGGCCGGATCGAGGGCAGAGGCCACGTTTTGCGGGCCCCGGAAGATGAAGAAAGAATAAATAACAAAATTGCGCGAGTTAGATTTTGTCGATATCATTGCAGTAGGTATTCGCAGAAAGAGTCGTTCCAGTAGTATCTTTTCATTACCGATTTTGATACACTGTAAGCGATGTATAGAATTCGAAGGATGTATTTTACAGTGTTAGCGATAAAATGCGACATCTGATTATATGTATAATACGATGCTTTTATTTTTACGATTTTTTTCCTAATTTTCTGTCCCAATTGAGCATTTTGTTGGAAATGTTCAAAAAGATGCTATGTGAACATTTCAGCTCTGAATGTTAACGTTATGTACTTTCCTAGAGCGTGGAAAGATTTTCACTTTTAAAATAGTCGTAAATTTTTTTTCTTTTTTTTTCTTCAAAGGACTACAACTCGGTTGCATTTCATGCTATCGTATTGTACTAGGGCGCGATTTACTCGGAATGGAATGCTCTACAAAAATGCTCCAAGCGATGTAGCTGTGATCTGCACTCGTAAGATTGTACGGATTACTAAATCTGTTTTTTGTACAAAACTCTTGTTTTTTTGACGTTATTTCATAAACGAGTGGACCTACGTGAAAAATGTAAATAGCAAACTTGTAGGAAATACAATTCACTACAAAATAAATCCAGTAAATTGAATCGCTAGAATTGATATTTCTCGAGATATAGAGCGTTGACTTTTCGATAGTCTTATTACTACGAAAAAGTCAACGCTCTATATCTCGCGAAATATCCATCTTGGCGATTCAGCTAAAAGGACTTTTTTTGTAGTAAATTGAATTTCCCCCAAGTTTGTTATTCACATTTTTTATGTTAGTGCCGTCGTTTACGAAATAACACAAAAAAAAAAAAAAAATTTATACAAAAATCAAATTTAGCGACCCACACAATCTCACGAGTGCATATTACAACTACGTCGCGATGGGCACTTTTGTAGAGCACTCGATTTCGCGCGAATCGCGCTTTGGTACAATATGATAGCATGAAATGCCGCTGAGCTATAGTGATTTTTGGGGAGAAAAAAATCAAATACCATTTTAAATAGGAAATCTTTACACGCATAATATAATAAAGGGGACCGGAAATAAAAGGACAGTCGTGAAAATAAAAGCACTGTCATGCACAACTAACCACAAGGTTGAGAGAGGAAATGGGAATATTTTTTCCAATGAACCGTGTAGCTATAACTCTGGCCTCGAAAAGGGGCCCCCGCCTTCTTCATCCGGCCCTGCTAGCAGCAAATTAATTACTAATTCCAGTAATACAACAAACACTGGACCTTTTCCAAATGGTAGTCGCACTCGACACAGCGCACTCGCGAATCGTACATTATTCCAGATCATGTCAAGCCTCGCGTGGAAGGATCCTCGTCGATCGGCACGAGAAACGGGATACGCGATTTTCCCCAAAAGTACCTACGCCTTCCCCTATCTGGAAACCGAGTCGAGTTTTTTTCCACCTGCCATAAAACTGAAATTCGCTGTGCGCGGTTGCAGCTATACTTACACGAATAAAAAACGTGCTCTTCGGTTTTCCCCCTTGGGCGAGGAATATCACCGGAGTTCGCGAACCTCTTTTCTCCTGGCTCCCAAAAATTCGCGGAACACACTTAAATATCATCGAATTTCGAACACTTCGTGTTTTACGTTTCCAAAATCGCTATTAACATCGACGCCCCTCCCGTAGAACGAAATACTGCCCGCGTACGAATCATAAAAGGAACGCGAGCAGCGATGACCTTGAAGAATTTCCATAAAAGAACCAATGCCACGGTCGATTTCGAAATTGCAAATACCATGACAACGCGACAATAAACATATCTGTATTCCTAACATCGTATCTCGTCGCTTCCAAATCTCGATGTCAAGTACAATTCGACACTCGACGCTCGCGGATTCCAATGCGCCCTTAAAAATGTCGAAAAACGCGTCCGAATCGCAAAATTAATTCGCGATTGCAAAAACCAATTTCGTTCGAATGGAATAAAATAAGAAAATAAAAAAGCAATTTGTCGACCAATCAGGTTTCACAATCGCGTCGCTCCTTCTTCCGTTGGCGAAAAAATCGCGAACGATAAATACAACCGTGCATACTAAGAACGAGGGTTTCCGGTGATGAAAATGTGACTTGCCATTTTCGTGTACTCGTTGCGGAGCGAGTTGGAATCGCGTGGAAATAGTCGTGGTTCTCGTATCCGAAAGCTCGTCGATCGCGTAATTTCTCGCTCGATCCGCTCATTTCTCCGACGACGCTTGCAAAAACAGCGCGAGTAAATCGAAAGCTATCGCAGCTCGCTCCGCACACTGTTCTATATTTATAAATAAATATATATATATATATATATATATATATATGCATATATCTGCGTGTGTGTGTATATACATAAATATGGTAATATTATACAAAAATATTTACACACAATGCCATTTAGTATATTCTCAAGATTTTTCCCATTCCCATTCTGTGCGCGGCAGAGATGCGCGTTCCGGAAAAATGCCCGAGGAAATTCGACGAGGAAAAACGGAGAAAACGAAAAACTTATAGAGAAACGTGATTAAAAAAAGGTACGTATTCGTATCATTCGTTCGTTCGAGGAGCAACGCGCGGTAGTTTTCTCCCCTGAACATCAATGTTTAACGAGATTGTTATAATATTTATAAATATTGTACGGTGAACGTTGCGACGAAACATCGACATCATATCAATTATTGTTGTTCTCTTTATTAGTGATTATTCTCGTTATCGTTATTGTTATCGTTTAGGTTGCTATTATTATTATTATTATTAAGGTTATTATTATTCGGGCGATGGATAACCAATCGCTGCTCTTCTCTCTCGTTGAGTTTTTTCTTCCCTTTTTTTCTCATCTCTTGCGTCCGTTTTAATTGATACAGCGAAGAACGACGGATATGGCTGGTCGTTCGTTGTAGACGGGGTGTTCGGTTTATCGCGTCATTCGCGAGAACAATCCCGAACACGCTTCGACGAACGGCAAAAAGACATTTGAATAGGCAAGCAGCTCGGCGGTGAACTCGACTCGCAACTAGGGAGGCCTCGTTACGAGACGGACAAGAGAAATGGCAGGGAAAACCTCGTTCCTTTCGACGAAATCCAACGCTGCGTTTTTTTTGGGAACCATTGGCAACGACCAATCCTCGCTGATGACGAGGTGGAGCGGTTTTTTTTCGGGTGCTCTTTAGGATTTATCATCGGAGAGGGTTGAAGATCTCGACGAGTCCCATTTTTCTATGACAGCCGCGCCACACGAGGAGTATCGATGTGGGGATGATCCGGATTCGCGAAAGGTTGTTGCTGCGGCTGGGTGCAAGCTCGTCTAACTTTGGGAGATGGAGGAATAGATTCGGTCGGGGTGGAAGCTGCGTTGGCCTGCTTTTTGACTCTTGAGTGGTACCTCGAAGCTTGAGCATCGCTAGTCCACCGCAAGTAACTCGTTCGACCCTCGTGGACTACGCGAGGGAGGAGGATAGTCGGCATTGCGCAACGCTAATCTGATCGATGATTATCGACCTCGCGTAGCGTTGCATTACGTGCTGTCGTGTCGCGAGCGTCGGATTTTTCAGGAACGTCCAGTTATAGCGTGGCGAAGATTCCCGAAGGATTGTTTGTAGCTTTGTTGGAAGCTTTGTATAGACCCGTCGATCGCCGTGTCCCCGAAGAAGCTGTCGCAGTCCCAGCCTCGAACGGAGCCAGCCGCGTCGTTGTCCTCCTCTTCGTTTCGTCGGGAGCTTAATCGCGACGAGAATGATATGACAGCGGACAGGGATATACGGGGCGAGAGAGAGAGAGAGATGGGGGCGAGAGGCAAGGAGAAGAAACCTAACGACATCCCGATCGTTTTTCATACTTGGGTAAGAAGCGTTAGCTGAGCGCCGTTCTTCACGGCATCCCTGGTATCTTTGGCTTCTCTGCTCTGACCCTGTTCCCTCGAGTCGCTGGTGACCGTGATGTTCGATCTCGACGTCATCGTTACCGCGGTAGTCGAGTGTTCGGCCTTGCTTATCAGAAGTCCTCGCTCGCCCTCCTCGTCCTCGAGGTCGCCCCGCGAGTGACCCGAGACAGCCTTGTTCGGCTGAAGTCGGTCCGCGTTGGCTTTGTTCTTGCGCGGAAATACGCTGTTCTCGATGTGAAGCGTGGCGTTCACCTCCTTTCCCGCCGCGCAGGTGCAGGCCTTCAAGAAGCTCTTCTTGAAATTGTCGCTCAAAAATGCGTACAGTATCGGGTTCATCGCGCTGTTGGAGTAGCTGAGGAAACCGGCTAGCAGGAAGGTAGTGATGATAACCCTCGACTGGCACTGTTTCGGTGGCGTGTAAATGAGAGCAACCTGCGTGAGCCAGTAGGGTAGCCAGCAGAGGACGTAGACGGTGATAACCGTGAGTACTAGCTTCGTGACTTTCCTATGCGATCGTTTCTTCTCCTTGGATTTATTTTTTGGTCCCACCGTTCGCAGCTTCCTTATAACCAGAAAGTAGAAAATCAATATGAGAATGAGAGGTATGGCGAAGCCGAGGATAAAAGTGTAGAGCGTGAACGTCGTCTGGCCACCCTGGTTGTCGTTGTCCGGCCAGAGTATATTGCAGCTTATCACGCCGTCCGCGGATTCCATCGTGTTGGCGTAGAGAAATACGGGAATCATGAACAGCACGCTGGTACCCCACGCCATCACCGAGACGACCTTCGATATCACCGGTGTCCGCACCTTTGGGGATGAAATCGGATGGCACACGGCTATGTACCTGTCGGCGCTCATTATGAAGAGAAATATGCTGCTCGTGAACTGATTTATGCTCGTAGTCGTCATGTAAGCCTTGCACATCGCTTTACCGAACGTCCACGACTGGAGGCTCATCGTTGTCACGAGAAACGGTATACCGATTAAAAAACACTCGTCCGCTATCGCGAGATTCACTATGTACATGTTCGTCACGGTTTGCATTTTCGAGAAACGAAGCACGACGTATATCACGAGGGTATTGCCGAGGAGACCGACGATGCAGACGATCGCGTACAGAACTTGGGTCACCAGCGACACGATCGGCAGGTCAGCCTCGCAATTCGGCTCCCCAGTGTCGTTTCGACTCCCGTTCAACGTACTGTAATTGTTCGCGTACGACAATTCCGTCACGTTGAACAACGCTTCGGGGTACAGGGACTCGCTACTCGACATCATGATACGACTCTCGAACTTCGCGGCTACTCTTCGTTTTATCAGCTCTTCTCCCCCCTCCTCCCGCTTCTCTCTCTCTCTCCTCCTCTGCGACGAGAGTAGTCTCTTTTTCCTACTGCTCCGCGTGGTTCCACCGCTGTTGCGAACGATGGGACGACCAAGTCCGGGATATCGAGTCGCGAGGAGGAAGCCGGCGACGATGGGCTGGTGAGAACGTATCTAAGAGCTCGTCTCGTTTTGCGACGAAGAAATAGCTGCGTCGGAGAGCGAGAGAGTGTGGTTTTTTGGGTCGAGTGGACGACTCGTCGGCGTTGTCTTCGTCGCTGACCTACCGCCTCCCATCCAACGATCGTAGTGGACGATGCTCATCGAAGCTCGCGCGGAACGATCGGACTACCAACTCGTAACGAACTCGGGGCGATGCGATGAAAGAGTGCTGCGACTCCGTCCGGATGGTCCGATGCTTCGGCAGTAGACCTGCAATCAGAGAAGAGCATCGTCAGGGACAACGATAGGCGTGGGCGGTGTAATTGATCGGTGTATATGCACCCGTAATTGTAATGGTCGTTTTAAGCGTGGAAATCTGCTTGGCGATTTGTTTGCGCTGGAGGCGCGAGATCGACTATAAATAAATATATGGAAAGATCGAGTGATAAATCAACCTATGGGCTATTTCCAGCGAAATAGCGATTAACTAAACACGTCAGGCGATGATGAAGTATCCATAATAAATATCTGGACGTAAACAGAGGTGATTGTTTGAATCATTCGACGCTAACGCCGCGGAGGATCCTCCGTTGCGCGTGGAATTATTTTTACAATCTGTCGACGAGAAAAAAACTCGTCGTCTTCTCGAGCATTCCCTCGCCAAAATCCCGGGTCGCGCGAGGTTTTTCGGAAAGGTGACGCTGCGGGAGAGCTGGAAAGGGGGAGAAAGGTGGGAGGAAAAAGGGAGGGAAAAAAGTGATCTGAAATTATAAGCACGAGCGAGGAAAAGTTCGCGGGATGAGAAGAAATCGATGGAGAGTAGAACCATAATCCATTTATCTTCAGATTTGACAAAGAGCGTTTTTATATCCGCGGTGGAATTATATGGATCCTGTTTATTCGCTCGAGTGGTGTTTTCGACGAGAAAATCAGCGCGAACTTCCGCGCTACCGTTCGTTCGCGAGGATAATTTCGGGACAAATCGACTAACCTCGACGTTTTATTGCGAGTATTTTCCTCCTTCTCCGTTTTTGTCCCCTTTGTTTTTTTTTA
This sequence comes from Arge pagana, assembly GCA_963969455.1. Taxonomy (NCBI): domain Eukaryota; kingdom Metazoa; phylum Arthropoda; class Insecta; order Hymenoptera; family Argidae; genus Arge; species Arge pagana. The sequence goes on from OZ018315.1 coordinate 4,542,629, forward strand.
TACCGCGATGCATCACGGCGTAGGGCACTCGAGGCGTATAGTAGGTACGACGAGAGTCGAGTGGTTCGCGGTAACACGCCCGGGTGCTTCGACAAGAGTTGTTATCTAAATCTATTAAATGGTCGTCTGGTAGGCATTAAATATTGATGGAACACGGATGTCAACTCGAACATACGCCGCGACGATAACGCTATTTGAAGAAATTATTAACAAACAGCGCGTCGCAGGAATGAATTTCTGTTTTCTGGTTGAATGAAAAAATCGAGAAAAATGTATTCCGCCATTTTGTTTCGTTTCTACCTGCAGATCTGATAATTTACGTGTGAAATAATATATCCTAGCTGGAAAAAAATTGGCCGTCGATTAGAGGCTACGATTTACCGAAAATTCGATTTCCCACTGATGGTTAAGTTGCAGGAACACTTTTTTCGGTGTTAAAAAAATTTTTGTGGAAAAAATGAGTACACAGATTTGTAGGGCATTGGATTAGCTACAAAAAAGTTCCTCTGAGCAACCGCTGTCCGGCCAACGGCTTGTGAGCTGTAGAGCTGGAAAGGAGGAGGTGCGAATTTTCTGATTTGACGTCTCTGACTTGGCTGGAAAAAATTCCAGCGTGGATATAGATTTTTTTCAACGAATAATCAGAGTTTCAGGTAGGAGCCTGAGAATGAACCACGCTGATAGGTATATATTTACCTACGTATCGAACGGGGGCGGGAAGAAGAATAAATTGGCAGCGTTTGCGAGTAATGGAATGAAAATAGAAATGAGGAAAAATATGCTATTTGCACAACGAGAATCGTAATCGGGGGCCATTTTTAAAGGAAGTTTACGATAATTGAAACTGCGCAGGCGTGGAAATTCAGGGGTGAAAAAAATAGACGAGAAACGACAGAGCTAGCGAAAAATTATCGGGAGAATTCGAGGGACGAGGGATGGAAACCGAAATCGATGGAATAATCGTACGAATTGGACGACGAGCGGTGCGAATTTCGCGATAACGATTGGCCAATGTACAAAGTTGAAATTCGCCACGGCTCTTGGCGAAGGTTGAAGTTTTAATTTGATTTCGACGGTTTAATCTAAACTCATTTCATCCCGATTCATCTCGTTTTCTCCCGATTCCTCTTTGTCTTCTCGTCCCAGCTTCGATAGCCAACGATACCTGCCCATCAAAACAGGTTTTTCACCACGTGAATTTCGAGAAATTATGGTCGTCAACGTCGACTATAACGTTTCACGTTTATCGATATACTTTTATTACGACGGCTTTTAATTGCGCGATTAAGTAATTACGTAGAAGCGATTCCCGAAGGATTCGGATCGATAGCTCTATCAGAAAAGGAGTAACGACGAAAAAAACGACTTGTCGAAATTGCCAAAAATGAGAAGTCTATAGCCTTTAAAAATCTCAGATTCTCGATGCGTCTTAGAACTGATCTCCGCTTCGTTTCTAGGTGTATTTTGAGGCGTAGAATCGATTCCCGTTGGATTCAGATCGATAGCTCTATCAGAAAAGGAGTTACGACAAAAAAACGACTTTTCGAAATCTCCAAAAACGAGAAGGCTATAGCCTTCAAAAATCTCAGATTCTCGACGCATCTCAGAATCGATCGCTGCTCCGTTCCTTGACGTATTTTGAGGCATAGAATCAATCCCCGTTGGATTCAGATCGATATCTGGACCAGAAAAGAAGTTACGACCAAAAAACCGACTTTTCAAAATCGCAAAAATGAGAAGGCTATAGCCTTCAAAAATCTCAGATTCTCGACGCATCTCAGAATCGATCGCTGCTCCGTTCCTTGACGTATTTTGAGGCGTAGAATCGATCCCCGTTGGATTCAGATCGATATCTGGACCAGAAAAGAAGTTACGACCAAAAAACCGACTTTTCAAAATCGCAAAAATGAGAAGGCTATAGCCTTCAAAAATCTCAGATTCTCCACGCATCTCAGAATCGATCGCCGCTCCGTTCCTTGACGTATTTTGAGGCGTAGAATCGATCCCCGTTGGATTCAGATCGATAGCTCTATCAGAAAAGGAGTTACGACGAAAAAAACGACTTTTCGAAATCTCCAAAAACGAGAAGGCTATAGCCTTAAAAAATGTCAGATTTTTTACACATCTCAGAATCGATCTCCGCTTCGTTTTCTGACGTATTTTGAGGCGTAGAATCGATTGCCGTTGGATTCAGATCGATATCCGGACCAGAAATGGAGAGTGGTGAAGCAGTGGTTAAATCGCCGCGGAGTGTAGAAGATGCTCTGAAAAATTCGTGTATACACGGTAAACAATTTTCCGTCATTATGCGGTGTATAGAATTGTTTGCCCAGAATCACTGGTATTGCTTACACGGTTTGTTCTTCAACAAGCAGAAATGGTATTCGACACTCCCAACATACAGCTGTGTTACCTCGTCACTTCGCACCAAGCGTGTCGAAATAGCACTAGTTTTGGTTCCAAAAAGTCGTCGACACAAATTTCGGTGCAAAATTCGACGGAAAATTGTCTACCGCGTAGTTCTATAACGCCATCGCGACCTACACAACGCCACGATAAAGGTGACGACCCACGCGGCCGAAATTAGGGAATGGCTGGCGTTGACCGCCACGTCGTCAATCGATCCAAATTACGTGCTCCCGAGTATTCGAAGGCGCCGGTCTGGACGAGACCGTCCAAGGATAGCACAAGCGTTGTCAATTGATCCTAATTACCTGTGTCCGAGCTTCAGAAGACGCGAGGCAGGACGTACGTTTCCGTCGCAGGACAGCGCGACAGATGTTTTATATCAATCCGACGAATCTGGGTTTCAGACTCCGAAAGGGTAATCTAGTTCTAGTTCCATCCGAGATCCGCATCGCCGTTACTGTCACAAAGTTAAACGATAGTTCACGGTTATCCTACGGCTAGATCTCCTCTTTTAATTGTCGTCCTCGTCCCAGCGCCGACATTCGACGGAAAACTTGCAAGTTACAGCCTACAATTAGTAAGTAGTTCGCGAGTTACAGGACGGTAACTCGCCTTCGAAGTGACAATTTCCAATCTTGGAGTAAATTCTCAAATTATTGGTAGCAGTACACAGATTTTTGGATACTCTGGCTCGACTAAAAATTATTTTTTTAAAATAATTTTTTTAAAAGGAGCACGTATTCCAGATGATGGAACAATGATCAACGAGAGCTGGGCTATGTATTCGTCCAAAAAAAAAAAAATGAAGAAGAAATTAAAATTGGAATTTCGAAATCTGTGACAAAAATAGGCGAGACTAATTTTTGGAAAAACGAAATCAACTCGTTGATGATTTTGGACCGAGTAGCTCTCAAAGAACGATTCAAAAATATTCGTTCGGCTAGTATCGATACATTTTCCCTGCCAAGAGTTTGCTTTACCGCGTAGCATCGATTGCGAAAATAATAGGGCCGCGTCTCGTTAAACAAAAACGCTCCGTCTAGTCAAACTGAAAATGGTACGGGCAATAAATATAGTTGTGTTCGTTTCACGAGTGAAATTTCAGATTTTTAACACCATTTTTGATGGAGATATTTTAATATTTTTTTTGTTTTCCACGAAACTTTGTAAGCAGCGGACAGATTTTTTTCTAGATAAAATTTATGGAGTCCACTTTCCTGAAAATCATTGGAGAACGAAATTGACTCGATGGTTTTTGGAATAACGCACGAGTATCATTTTTTTTTTTTTTTTGGAACTACAATTTGTTTTCCGACGACGAGAGGAACGACGAGGAAATATAAAAATGAGAACGCGGAAAACTAAGGGAGAAGATGGAGCCACGAATTGTTGGATGTGTGCCTAAGAAACGTGAGTTTGAAAAATTAAGCTCCGCTTTCAGCGACGACGGGGAATAACATCTGGAAATGGAGTTCGCGTTGGGAGCTGAATAAAATATCTTGGTTCGAACGCCGGGCGACTTCCGCTGCTCGAAGGACCGCTAATTAAATGTTCATTCCGACAGGCATTCTTGAACTTTCGCGGACGGAAGTGACGGGATCACGGATGTCGACGTCATTATCCGTTCAAGAATCGCTGCGCGGATATTTTTTGCCGCGATTCGGAGACGAATTCCGGTCGATTTTCGGGAGAACGCCTCGGGCAGCCGGAGAAGAAATAACTCGCCGCGATTTCGAGGGCAGAAGCGAATTTTTCTGCCACGTCGCAGAGTGCACAAAAATGGGAAAAATTCCAGTCACGCGCCAATTTACGTCCCACGGTCGTAACGTGTTCTCCTCGAATGCCCCAAAAACGTCAGAAATCTTCGACTCGAGGTACGAAAAGCAATCGGTTGTCAAGCACTTTTTATCCAACCGGAAACGCGACATTGCAAAAAAAAACAAACACAATTTTCACTTCCATCACTCGGAGTTCCGGAGTAAAAATAAAAAAAAACGTCTTCGGTAAAATAAAAGGACCGAAGTTCTCTGCATTTAATGTTGATACTGCCATTGATTTTTTTTCCTTTTTAATACCAAAAATAAAATCCTTCTCGGAGTGAATTTTACTAGCGGTCGAGTAAATCGACTGAAACACGTCACGCTCATTTTTACAGCGTATCCTCGACAAACCGCAGTAAATCCAGCAGCCCGTTAATCTAACGACGACAAAAATCGTTATAAACTATGAGTTTAAATCCGCACGTGAATTTTGCAGCTCCTAAATTCGTGTATTTGCGTTGCGACTAGCGAATCAGCCAATTTTTATCCCTCCACGTTTATCAATATTAGAACCTTAGCACAAATCTAGAGCTCAAGTATTTTTTTCAGGTGCGAAATTCAGCATTTATTATTTCACGCTTCGTGTCAGCAGTTCTGAAATTTCGAATATATCCACGGAAACGAACTAAGTACAGTTTTAATTATTCACATTTTTCCAAATAAGCAATTTCGTTGTTAAATAATTAGTTCGAAAAAAATCTGAAATCGCCATTAAAATCAATAAAACGGATTTTCTTGACAAAATTCATTTTTTTAAAAGAGTTTTCAATCGATAGTAAGTAAAAGAAAATGGTTACAACCGAAATCTCGTTCTCCTTAACTTAATAATTGTAATTATTACGCTCTGGTAATTTTACAACAAGTATACTAAATTTTAGATTCGGTATAAAAACATGCGATTCAAACATACCGACAAAAATATCTGCGAAGATAATAGATTACAATTTAATGAATATTATTTTTAAAAAACAGAAACAGCTTCCCACTCGATTTTTTTACATACAAATTTTATAACAAACATAAGCTGGTAAAATGAATATTTAAAACGTAAACCTGCGTTTCTTTTCAACAGAATGTCACTGGAAGTAGGTACAAATATTCGTATTTTTGTGAACTGAAAAAGCTGAAACTCGACGAATTTTGAGGAGATTCGAACGAGATTTGCGACCGTGTGATCGAAGTTGGCGCTATTTACATTTTTGCCCCGTGCGTGGCAAATCTGTAGCGTTGTGCCGCGGTCAATTTCCGAATCGCGATGCCAGGACCGATTTCAGAGAAAGGTAAACGGAAAAGCAATTTGCGATACGTACACCGGAATTAATTCGGCGAGGTCGGAACGTGACGAATTTCTTTTGGTTGCCTGACGTTTGACCGAAGAGACGCATTCTCAAGTATCACGCCTATCGGACCGGCGACGTTGTATTTTCAATTATCGAGAAAACTCCGGCGTAAAAGAAAGCTGCCTTCCAATTACAATTCCCAATCTGCCGCGGTTTTCGGCAAATTCGAAGCGCCAATTTGCAACGAGTCCACTTCTGCACGCGCGAATTCACCAAGACCGAGCTTTTCAGCAGCTTGGGCGCGTTCCCGAGTAGCACGCGCGTCACGCGAATGGAAAGCGAAGCTGGACCACGAAATTCCGCTTCTCCGGCGAAATTTTCGCTCGACATTTTTTTTTTGCACCCAAAAATGTTTTCCCCGAGGTTTGTAAATAGCAAATAGACGTTGAGCTTTTTTTCAAAACTACCGGGCGCATTTGTTCGCTTCGATATTTTCGATGGCGTCGAGATTTCGCGTCCGCGGAGCCCAATCTTCGAAATTTCCATAACTCGTCACGACATTCAAGACGCAACGTTCTTGTTCGCCAAAATTTGCGAATCCGTTACCAGACACCGTTACACTCATCTCGGGCCACGAGTCAAAGTGTAAAACTAGCGATAGCTTCGAGTCGTGCGGTGCGAAAAGCAAATCTTTTTCCTCGGGCGTTCTAACAAACATGGAAAATATAGATATAATCGTAGAGTTGGCGAACAAATAAAATCGACAGGATATAGATACAAATCATAGATTTGAAAAATAGGATACTAGATATTTGAACATTCTTCAAGGAATGTTTGCTCTCGCTGTAGGTACTGCTATTCCGCATGGTTTGTTTTCCCGAATTCATATTTCATCCAGCATCGCGCTTCGATCAGAGAAAATTCATCTCGCAACGATCAAATAATTCACCCGCGCGAGGGGTCCAAATAATGGATTTTTTTCTTGTCAGTAAATTGCTTCCTCAACGCGCCTAGAATACGCTGGTAAAGTGGTATTAGGAAATTCGAAGTCTTTATAAAGATACAGCGGTCAGCAGAAGCTCGGATCCGTGCTTTTCAAACATGGCGGAGCACTCGCAGCGCTACAACTCGCGTTCTATTAGATATTTTTTCCTGCAAATTTACGTACACGCTGTTAGAATACGTACGATCGAGTGGTTAAAAACTCGAGGTTGTATCTTTTCACTGGCAGTGGATAGAAATTCGCTGAGAGGGTTCCAAAGGGCGAACACGCCAGCGAGGCATCTTTGATTCGAATTCGCGGCGTAACTTTTACCGCTGCTCGTTCCCACGGATATTTCAGTTTTGAAAATGCTCGGACAGCCGGGGGAAAGGGAAGAAAAAATAGGGAGAAAGATCGGCGAGCAATAATTGTCATTGGCGAGGATAAACACGCTCGGGAACACACCCTCGACTCGACAGACACACACCCTCGAGCTCGTGCCCGGATACCCGGATCGATTTTTGCGGCATCGACGCGGCTCGTGGCGTAAATCTATAAATCAAATGTAATTTATGAAGCTTATAAAGTACATGATTCTCGATATTGCCTATCTCGAGTTATTTACAAGCGTTTAACCGTCGCGTTGCGTCGGTGGGAAATTTCTCAATAATAAAATAACGACCCTCCCCGTTGGATCGGGCGTCGTGCAGCGACGATGATAATAATAATTACCGATCAGGTGCTCGCCGACGGTTTAATCCGACGCGTAACATTCTTATTTACCTCGTCGAGTATCGCTAGATTGCCATTTTCTCGCGGTATCGATTCACCTTTTATGTAGACGCTTCCCCATGTACAGCCTCCGCCTCGCGATTCGCGACGCGCAATAAAATATTTCTCCGTAGCTCCGCACACGTCTGCGAGATGCGTTACGTATCTGCGATCCCAACGGCGTTATTCTCCTCGAGGGGATCAATTTTCCCATTTCCGCCATTGATTGCCGGGAAAAAACTTGTAGTTTCCTCTCTCCCCCGCATTCCTCTCGTTCTTTTATTCATCTTGGCAGAGGCGCGTGCGCGATGCGAAACAATTAGTCCACTCGAGCTGGTCATGGAAATAACTTTCGTCGTTGCAAGCGCGAGTCTCGATTTCCGGGAAAATTCCGCCGCCATCTTGATTTGAACTTGGATTTTTGTCTTTTTCCCCAAATAACTCGCTAATTTGCAACTTTAGAGCGAAAATGATATAGCCCAAAGTTGTTGGAAATCTAATTTCCCACAAGTTTGGTTCCTATAATTTTTATCCTAGGATCGATATTTGCAGAGCTATACCTACTTCAAGTTTATCGAAAAAATGGTAACGGTAATTCAGTGATACACATGCATATACAATGTATATTGCTATTGTTTCGATAAACTTGATAGTACGCATATCTCTGCAAATATCAATCCTAGAGTAAAAATGATAATTACTAAACTTGTGGGAAATTGGATTTTCAGCAACTTTAGACTCTATCATTTTTGCTCTAAAGTTGTAAATTAGCGAGTTATTTCGGAAAAACAACAAAATTCAACTAGCAGCTAGTATAGGCAACTATCCCTTTCTTCGCAGGTCGAACGAGACAGGATTTACCCGAGATCAGTAATAATTACGTTTACAAAAATGGGATACGTTTTTTTTTTTTTCAATCACGCAGGTTTTTTTTATTATTTATATAAAAAGCGGGCCAACCATCCGCGTTGCTGTTTCGCCCTTCCGCGATAGACTCTTCTGTCGCGATCCGCCCTCGACGCCGTCGTCGTCAACCGTTTTAATTAATGGCCGATACTTTGCGCTGGGTCGTTAACTCGCGAGGGATTTTGGCCAATTAAAGGGGACCACTTTTGGCTAGGAAAATTTCAAAGACGCGATCGAAACGGGATCGAGATCCCTCGGCGCCGTCAGCGAATCGTTTACCGCCTCGTCCTTTACGATCGCAACGGCGACGGCGACGACGACGCGGAAAGCCGAGCAAAAAAAATTCACTCGCTCGCGTATCGTGGAAAAAAAGGGTCCGCCAAAAACCGGCGCCACGTTTATAATTCGAGGGAGCGTGGGGCGGGGAACGGAGATGCGATCGATCGACGTTGCGGCGAAATTATTTCGACGACGCGATTTTTATGCCAGCGGATAGTTTTTCGAAGACAAACGCTTTTCCAAACCTTACGAGTTCGTCAGCTTTTTCAGGCGATGACGTTGCATTATTCAACGCGTCTCACCGCCGTCCTACGCCCTCCGTAGAATAATATTTCTGCCCGGCGAAACATTATTTTCCCTCCCGCGATTTTTACGATGAAAAATTGACCCGAATTTTCTTGTCAAAATCTTCGACTCTCGCAGAAAATATCACATTTTTCGACCTTCGATTTCTCGCAGAAATTCGGCAATTCGGAAACGTAGTTGACCTTTTTTTCGAAATAAATACCTACGTATATACGGGGAATTCCACGCCAAATCGAACCGTTCAGGCAAAACTTGATTTTGATTTCCTCCATTTTTTGCTATTTTCTTCTTCCCCCGCGAAAAACCTGTCAGGTAAATGTTGAGATATTTGCCCCCGTTACATTTTTTCCTAAAGTTCAACTCATTTATGTACTTTTCACAACAAAAAATAGAACCATTTTTTCGACCATATTTTTATAACCGGTTTCTGAATTTTAAACATCGAATGTTATTTTTTCTGAGAAAATTAGAATTTCGAAATTTTGATAAACCAAAAAAAAAACGTCTGTCTTCAAAATTGTTGCAAAGATAGTAGCTCGTGATAAAAAAATCTTCAAAAACATCAAACCGTGCGCTGACCTTGAAAAATAGGATTCAACGCTCAACTCACGAATCTCCCGTAAAATATTTTGAAAAAAGTGTTTCTATTTTTTTTTAGGAAGGTACAGAAAAAACAAAACTTTCGAAGAACCAGAAACGGATGGTGTAAAAAAATCTCGAATTTACCCGGAAGGTTTGTTCCGCATGGGACGATAAGATTACATACAAAATCCCGAAGAGCGAAATCCCTGCGACAAGAGTTGTGGGAACAGCTGGCGTCAGATACCTTTGAATTTCTATCCAACAATTCATGCTTCGTTCGTCGAATGAAATCCGTAATTTGGGTCGTTTCCAATTATATACTCCGAGTCTCAAATGATCAATATTTCTGGTAGCCTACCTAATAATTACGAGTCGACGGGATTCTCGAGTCCGCCGCAGGAATGTCTTATTACCTAAGAAACTTGAGCAGAAAATAAAACTAAAAGGAAGCTACCGATTCGATTAGCGAAAGGAAGAGCAGAAAGTCAGGACCGTCGGAGGGACGATGGTCTTGACGGAAGATTTTTTCACCGTTTCCACGAGGAAGCGATCGTTGAAAGAGATGTATAACGGGGGCCATTGGAGAACCAGTAGTCTGGTCGGTTTTAGTAGACGGAGCAACGAAGTGAAACGAATCGGAAGGTCGATACTAGAGTCGATGCGCTGTCGTTGTTTATCGCTAAAAAACGAGCAGACAAACACTGGAGGGTACTTAAATTGAAAATGACGGAGAGACGGAGAGACGAGGAGCGAGGAGGAGAGAAAGAGAGGACGAGGTCTGCTTCGCGAGCACTAAAACATTATCGATGCATCTCTCGTATCAGACGAGCCACGACGTTATCGCAGAGAAAACGAACGTTTCTATGGGACGTAACGGCTGCTTTGACACCGCGCATCCTGCTTTAACTGCGCGTCGACGTCTCGTTTATCCCGAAATCCTGGGATCTATTTTTCCAGGAACGAGATAAACAATTCGCAATAACGAATTAAATCGAGTAATCCGAACTATTCACGAAGATATAGGATTGCTGTGCTCGTTAGCTCTGGTTTTGGAACCAGTGCTGGTAGCATCCGTGACCTTGGCGCTGAATGCTAAAATCAAAGGTCACGCGCGCCTATCAGTGATCGACCAGCAGTGTCGAGTGCATTGTGCGAGGCCGTGTGACCTTTTCGGACGGCAGGTGGTAGCCGGTATCGCGCTAACGGGCATCCGTGACGACGATGTACGTAGCTAACTATGTCGTAATAGACATACCTGCAGAGCTAATCACGTTCCAACGGGAGTATTATGCGCGATTATTCCGAGTATTACGTAAGCGCTCGCCGACGAGGCATAAGTGGAAACAATGAGACGTAAATTATATTTCCGATCGCGATTACGTTCACCAAAGGAGTTTGCCGAGATGCCTATCGAGGGTACGCGAACGACTTCTTATCTCGATCGATCAGCGAGGCTGAACGAGCGATCCACGGGGAATAATCTGCTCGTAATTCGTACGAACGACTGGCGAGGAAAAATGGAACGAGCGAATAATTCAATAACCTGGTCTGTACAATGAAATGGTAAATGTCCAGGTAGCAATTGCCAGTATCGACGACTAGCCCAGTGCTGGCCGAATTGTAACGTGCCAAGCTTGGGCAGCTCGAAATTGGCCCGATCGTATTACAGCTGGAGGCCTAAAAAAATTGAGCATCGGTCGATTCTCGGTGCAAGCTGCGGTCTGAATTCGATTTGCACGGTCCGTTACTTAAAACCCTCAAAGTTTTTTCTTCCGCGAACGTATGTTCGTATCTGTAGGTGCGTAAACGCGGTTAATCGAGTCAGCGTTGATTTTTCGCGGTCCAGGCTTGGGACAGCACTGGCTTTTCGTTTCGCCAGGCCTGAGCCAGCGTCGTTTGTTTTAGTCTGTCAAGGCTCGGCTCAACGCTGGCTCTTTCGTCGCCCGAGGCCACGCCCCGGGGCGTCGTTCCAAGGCTCGGGCCAGCGCTCGGCCAGCGGGCATGCCGAAGCTCGCGCCAAAGCTCGAATATCGCGACAACGGTTGGCCTAGCCTGGCCCGCTGGTTCTATCCTGCCTGGCAGCGGAGCCTTCCGCGATGCAACCTGACCACGCGATACTCGATAATCGCGTTGACGCCACGATATTCCTGAATTTATCGCCACTGGGGATAATCGCGTCGAAGTGGGATCGCGACGTGAAGCAGATTCGCACGGTGCTGGACAAAAATCTTTCTCCCGCCCAATTCTCATCATATTCGAATGATTTTTGTTGTTGAAATACTCCGGAATAATGCAGCTTTGCGGAGCACCTGCTCCCTCTTCGGCTTAAACATTTCCAAGGTCACGCAGATAGTGAAATATTATTTCATCTTATAAAATCTTAATTTTCATATTCCAGTCGAATAACACGGGAATTTCTTCCCACATTTTTTAGCTCGCGAACCAATCAACGGATTTCTATGCGCTATGTATATCTTTACAGGGAATCGAACGCTCTACAAAACTGACATTTTTTGTACACCGGTTCAAACGACGCCGTTGCCGGTTTTGCAGTCGTAACTTCTTAAAAAATGATGCAAATTCCAATTTTTTGATGCTAACATTTTTGTTTTCGTACATACTCTTCGGAAAAAATTACAGAAAACTCACGATAATTACTATTTCTTTTTTATTTTAAAAGCAGTTTTATTTATGGTTAATGGGCCAATTTTTTTTTCGACATTTCGAAAAATAGAAGAAAAAAATAGCGATCATCGTAGGGCCACTTTCAACTCGGTCTTAAAATTGGTAGAGTAAACGAAAGTTTGAAATGAAAAAATCGAAGAGTGCGTACAGTTTGATAAAGAAATTGAAGCTTGCAAACTCAAAAATCGCATGCGAAAATACTTTGGACAATATTCTCACATTTTCCACCCTGAAATGTACGCGAGAAAGGAAAAACGTCGACAGCCAAAATGTTGATCAAAAATGTTGAAGAGAAAAAAAATGGCGATCAGAAAAATGTGAGTTTTGGGAAAAATGGAGGAAATCAAAAATTCAAATTGTTCAAAGCGCTCGATTCGGCGCCAACGCGCCGTATATAGCTCAAAGCCCGTGTACAAGACGTTCGCGAACGTTTATTTTGCGCAGTATCGGCTGCGTCTCATCCGAATGCGAAGAACGTTTCCGTAAAAGTGGCAAGTGGCGCCGAGGCAAACACATCGGAATCCCAAACGTCACTTTTCTCGAGTAGACCTCCGCTCTGAAAGCATCTGTTTATTCTGGAATGCTTTGCGAGCACGAGGACACTTCAAACTTCCGTTTGGATCGAGTTGCGCCGGGGATTTTTCAGGGGTTCGTCTGGACGGTTGAATGCAGTTCCACCCGCGGTGAAATGGACAATGCCGACACTTCACAAATTGTCGATTCAACGCCGAGAAATATTTTCGCCCCCTCGCGCGTTTCGCCGAGCCGACTCGCACCGGCCTTGGAATTTCGTCCGGCGAATCGGAAGATCCAAAGCAGCAGAGTGTTCTTTGAAATCGCATGATCTCAAAAAAAAACGCGCAAATTCAATTTCTCTTGCATCGCAGAAGAGCGACGGAGAAAATATGCTGACGGGGCAAAATAAAAGCGCGAGTCATTTTTTATTCCGACTTTGATCTCCGCCAAATACGCTCAAATCCGCGCGAAAATGAAAACAGCTACATAATATATATCACGGGGAGTCCCCGGCCGAACGGCGAAGACGATGTAGGTACGGCGCACAGTGGGCAAAAATCGAAACAATTCCGGCCAATTTTCATCACGTAGCCATCAATTCTCTTTTTTCCCTTTTTCCCCAATTTTTCGCCATTTTTACATCACAAATTTGTAGGCTCGAACGAAATTCCGTTTTCCACCGCTTTTTCCCCTCTTTGAAAACTCTTCTTTGAAAACTCCATTTCGTAAAGAAGCTTCGTTTCCTGGATTTGCAGATTCAGATTTTATTTTTTTTTCACCAATTATGAGTCATTTTTTTCGTTAAGGTTGATAAAATTTTTCCAGCCTTGAGAAAAATCCCTCGCAATTTTACTTCAAAAATCACGATGTAAAGAGATCGAACAAGAATTTACGGCTATACGGTTGACAGTGGCGAGTGGCAGGAATTTTTCGCACGTGACTTCCGAATTTTTCTTTCTCGACATTTTTGGCGAGATCGTCGGAGCGATCGGGCGAGCGACGCAACGCGAGTGATTCCCGCGAATCTGTGCTCAACGAATATCGACAGATGTTCCAGCTTCGTTCGCGTCCGCGTTCAGTCGAGTGCGTAACTCGGCCGGCCTGATTTTGGATCGTCCTCGATCAGTTCGGGATACAATCCTCTTCATTTCCCAGCGGATGCTCGTTCGCGCGAGATATTCGTGAGAATAATTTTTTTTTTCGCTTCCATAAACGCACGTCAAAAGTTTCTTCGATAAACAAGCGAATTTTTTGTTTATTTCCCAAACATTTGTATCGCAAAAAAATTGTGTCCAATTTTCGTTGACATTTCCCGATAGGAAACTGCATTCTCTACAAAATCGATCTGATACGTTTTTCACCCAAAGTTAATAGAAACGCACTCACAGGTCGTGCTGCGAAAAACAATATTATTCGAATCCTACAAATGAACGGTAAAAAAAAGAAACCGTGTTTTCAAGGTCACTTGTCAAGATTTCCCGAAACTACCGAACCGATCTCGTTGATATTTTACACTGGTCTGCGAGATATTAACCTTAAGGGCGTGGGCATTCGTATCAATTAGTTTTCACCCTTGAATTCGTAAAATTCGTATTTTCGAGATACTAGCAACGATATATGAATACACGATTAACGAGAACCACTCGAGTTATAAAAATTTTGCGTTAGTATTTTAATTTTCTAAGAGTACAGAGGAACAACTTGTTAGCTTGATTTTTTTACCACGATCTACCCAAATTTTTCGATAGGTCGCATGGAAAATCTTTTACAAGCGTTAGATGATGTATATATATATATATACATAGATAAAATGATCTTGCGACCGCCGTAGAAAAAAAGTGGCCGATTTTAGAGACTCGGTCTGGGGACAGATTTTGTAGAGAACTAAATTCCCTACAAAATTACCCCCCGCGTTTTATTTTATCGATTATATTCGCCGAGTTATAAAATAAGAGGGAAAAAATTCCATGGGAGCCGTCTAATTAAAATTTCGGGCTCGAATTGGTGCCAAATTTTTTTTCTCGCTACAAACAGCGGAATGTTCGTACAGGAGCGAGAAAGAAGATGGTCGAATTTTTGGCACGGTCCAATGTCTTTCTAGCGCGTCCCGGGCGAACGGCGCGACGATTCGACAGAGTAATCGGGCACTAAACCGGAACAGTTGTAAAACTTTCCCTCAACCACCTCTAAACTTGTTTCCCGAATGAACCGTTTAATTTTGGCCCCTAAATCTTCGAAAGAATACGGTCTCGGGCAACCAGCGCCGCGTAACGCGAACGATCTGACTCTTGATTACAAACGACGCTCGCAACACAATTCAGACGTGAGGTCGACGTGGATCCGCGCACCCTTATCGGTAAGAACATTCCGCCAAGTCCACGTTTATCGAGATCGTTCCCTCTCGAATCGAATATCTCGATGCTACTTCGTTTGTAAAACGACCGACGAGCCGAGATTCTTCCTCGGATTATTTGCCCCGAGAATTAATACGCGGCAAACACGGCTCAAGGTCACTCCGTCTTCCCGATCCGATTTGGGTCGCGGATGACAACGCGTCTCGTGCAAATCGGTAGGCAGCACGCATCCAACAAATTTCCGTTTTCGCGTGAAGTAGGGGAAACCCAGGCAAAGTGGATACCTTAAGCTACGTTTGGTTATCGTCGTTCAATTATAACTGGGGAAATTGAAACAAATATTTATAATCGGTCTTTATCTAATCGACTTACGGAATCACACAACATTTTCTCTCGATACTAATTGAATTATTAATTACAGGCCAAGTTCACAAACATGGCAAATTATCCACTTTGCCCGGGACCCCGGGTAAAATGCATACGGTACCAGGGCAAAGCGAATAACAATAAAGCTCGTCATTCAACGAAACTAACAACTAAAATAAAACTTTGAAAATTAAGAGAACACATTGAGAATAACATTTTTCTGTTTTTTTTCATTCACTCGCGATGATCAGACAAAGTGAGTAGGGGAAGGTCGTCAGAGTTGGGCTATTTTTTGATTATTGTCTATATCTTTTTCAAAAATTTGAATATTTCCAAATTTTTTTTTTTATTCGAAAGTTCGAACCTTTATCTAAAACATATATGTATGGCAACTTGCTGCGACAAGGGAAAAAAAGTTATTGACGAAAGAAAAAAGAAAATTGTCAGAGTTGGGCCACCACTGAAATTGCATGGAATATGTACTGAAACCGGTTTTTATGGAATGGTATGCAACATTTTATTGTTCTTAATACATTTTGACATGTTTACGATGAGAAACACAGAAAATCAATTTAATCAGAGTCGCAATTTTGACATACGAAAAAACTTTTTCTTTACAAGAACAAACAAGAAGACTTTCATTTCTAGAATTTATTATAGTGTTTGAAGGTTTGCAAAACATGAAATGAAGCATTTTTTTATCTGTAATTCAAATTTTCATATTTTTTGCTATCGCAAAAATGGTTATTTATTCATTTTTTAGTCATGATATGAGACTTTCATTTCTACAATTTATTATTTTAGTGTTTAACGGCGCGAAAAACATGCTAAGAAATGATATTTCATCGTTAGAAAAAGAAAAGGATGTGGCCCAACTCTGACTACACGAGTGACCCAACTCTAACAACATTCGTGTTTTTTGATCGCAACTCACTACAGCTGGAGAGGTTAAGGAATCAAAATTTCCTTTTACAAACTTGTTAATGATCGAACATGCAATGTTATTATATACTTACTTCAATTTCGGCATGGTTTTTTTTTGCGAGTTGTGGGCACTTTTTGTCGAATAGTACAATACATCCAACACTATCAAAAATAATACGAGGGCCTGACACGTTTTGGAAACAATTTCTGCGACCGTCAATGCTTTACAAAGTTAGCCGTCATCGAGATAAACAGTTCCATGCATTTGCACCGATGGCAGCATTTGTCATATACCAAATACAGTGGTGGCCCAACTCTGACGACTTTCCCCTACTGTATTCACTTTCCCCGGTGGGTACACTTGCGAGGTTGTTCCAGATCATTCGGAAGCCATCGCATCTAAACTCTGTTTCTACGCCTAGTTGCAAACTACGTAATCATGCATTGAATCCTCCTCGAGAGCAAGAACTTTCCACGAATAATACCGTGGTTATAAACGAAACACTTTTTTCCACGAAAACACGCTTTGTCTACTTATAGACACCGCGCGACCCAAACTACAACAGGCAACAGGCGACTCTTGTTATAACAATTTGGCTACCGGCTAACGAATAGTTCGACAGCAACGGGAAGTATTCGCTTGGCCCGCGGTATCCACTTTGCCTGGGTTTCCCCTGAACAAACTTGCGTGCAGCGTATTCCACATTATAGCGCATATGCTATCGCTGTACCCCGCTCCCTCAGCTATGAAAATGTAGATCGAGCGATTTTTTCGTCTTCGTCCTCTTGAGCCACGGAGTGCGTGAGACTCGCGAGAATGGCTCTGGCATCGCCATTCGTATACAAATTTATTGCCGATAATATTTTCCTCAATACTCGAGTGTACCCCACTATCCTGTCCTACTACTGCTATAAGCGCGAAAGTTTGTACGTATGTACGTACAAATCGCTGCATGTTCCTTACTCTCTGCTACTCTCAACCCGATTTCGCCGAAACCTTGCGGCACGCTTGTTCGTACACCTGAGTAGCGTATAGGCTGCAATTTATAACGATATCGAGTCAAGTGGGCAAATTACAACGACAAGCATCGAGCAAGCTATTTGGGCGCGCGGTGCCTGAACCGAGAGAGTTACACGTATCACTGATGTAAATGGAAATGTTTATCTCGAATAGTCCTGCAAAAAAGCCTGCGACAGCGTACACCTATCTTTTACGTGTGGCCCGTTATGGCCAAAGTAGTGGTCAATCGCAGGGTCAAACCTTGCAGGTAGCAGGCATACGTTTGGGCGCGCCGTGTCTTTGCCACAGCCAGCTCTACGTGGCGTTTCCAAATCGCAAGATCCGCATGATTATGCTGAAGGAACAAAATCGTTTAGCACGGTTTACAGGAGTCTGTATAGCGCAGTAGACAGCAGTTCCCATAGAGCACCATATACATCCGTACAGCTCTGCTCGTAAACTATAGCGTTTATAATACCTGTCAGTGAGATACTTAGTTTGAAAAATACTTATGTAGTTTCAATTTACATGCGTTACGCGATGTAGAACAAGGGTCTCTCAAGGTACTGAGACGCCTGTCGGTTACGCCTCTACGATTAGACCGCATTAGAGCCAATTTTGACGAGTCTTGGATTATAAAGATAAAAATAACATTTCACACGACACTAGTGCTCAATAATTTCCTCGACTCGCGTTATTCTGCGGGGGTACATCGGAATCAAAGCTCTGCGATGTTTAATGAAACGCGCAATACGTTTCGTTCGTCTTATGCTACGTGGGCCAGACCTCTCCGGCGTAACGCACGAACGTGATTCGCATTTTAATGGGAAAATTACCATTTTCGGACTAGACATGTCGATTCAAGGAGACGCTTTTTTCAAAGTCAATGATCCACGCCTCGAAATAGAACTGACTGCCCTTCGTCGCGAATTACCCGCCGAATCGTTCGGATATTTTGACACGCTTTTATACGTTTGTGAAAAAAACGGACAAAAAATCAGGAGGGTGCTGAATAGATTCCAATCTCATGCTTCATGCATATGCATCGGAGGGCGGGTAAAAACGAGTCTCCGCTGTACAAAAACCGACAAAACACCGATTTTCGTGGAAATTTTGGAATGACCTTGAGGGAAGCTAGGTGGACGGTGGAAACTCGTTCGTAGTTTTTTGTGCGTGCCACTGATTGATGATAGGTTTTGGTGGTATTTTTCATTTGAAAGAAGGAAGAAGAAATTGAAATTTGAATTTCGACTTCTGTGGCAAAAAAATGCAAAATAAATCGATTGACAAAGAAAGTTTTTTTGTTTAAATAAATGAAGTTAAAATACAGCTAAAGTATCGTTTCTCCAATTTGCGCCATTAAAAATCGACCTTCTCCTTCATCGTAATAATTATAGCAGTTTTTAAAAACAGCACTTTAGTTGTAATTTTTTCGCCCAAAAATTTATTTCTGTTTTGATTTAAAAAAATTTTTTTACGAATCCAATTAATTTGGATAAATTCGAAAGTACAAAAATCTCTGCACCGTCGCTGATGATTTGCTTATCAAGGACGACGGAATAATTTTGCGACTTGTCGCGGTGATTCCGATTTTCCCATTCGTCGGTCGTCGAATGAGCTCCATTCTCATCGCGTTTCGATAATTGTGCGGAAAAATTCCCTCGCCGGCGCCGAGATTCGTTCGGTGTGATTCCATCGAAATGGTTTCAGGTTTCAAAGCAATTCCACTATTTTTTCGATACCGGAGCTCGGACAGGCCAGTTCACAAATCACGGTTTTGAAATCTACCTCTCGGTGTGGCGAGTTGATGAAAATAAACTTCGCGTGGAACGGACGAGTGCGGGGAACACTTCGCAGGCCTTTCGATTTTCTTTTAAATAGCGCGCAACGTAAACAAATACGAATTCGCGAGGGAGATCGATCGCCGGCGATGAATCGTCGTATTCAATTTCGAACCAATTTCTGCCATTATTTTTCATTTCGTCGACCTTTGTATGTTTCGCTCTTTGTCACCGAGAATTTAATTCCCGTTGCTCCGAATAATTGTCGCCGTTTCTGCTCTCGTTCGACTCTCCAAGCCACTTTTTTTTACCAACCACGTTTTTTAAATTTTTTATTCCCCCCATTTTTCCAGCCACGTTTCCTTTATTTCTCATACCAGCCATTTTTTTACCAGCCACGTTTTTTTTATTCTTCATACCAGCCATTTTTTTCCAGCCACCTTTTTGTTATTTTTTATACCAGCCATTTTTTTGCCAGCCACTTTTTTTTCTTCAATTTTGTATACCAGCCATTTTTTTCTACCAGCCACGTTTTTTTTATTTTTCATACCAGCCATTTTTTTACCAGCCACGTTTTATTTTATTTTTTATACCAGCCATTTTGTTTGCCAGCCACTTTTTTTTTTTAAATTTTGTAACCAGCTATTTTTCTCTACCAGCCACGTTTTTTTTTATTTTTCATACCAGCCATTTTTTTACCAGCCACGTTTTATTTTATTTTTTATACTAGCCATTTTTTTTGCCAGCCACTTTTTTTTTTTAAATTTTGTAACCAGCCATTTTTCTCTACCAGCCACGTTTTTTTTATTTTTCATACCAGCCATTTTTTTACCAGCCACGTTTTATTTTATTTTTTATACCAGCCATGTTTTTTGCCCGCCACTTTTTTTTTTAATTTTGTATACCAGCCATTTTTCTCTACCAGCCACGTTTTTTTTATTTTTCATACCAGCCATTTTTTTACCAGCCACGTTTTATTTTATTTTTTATACCAGCCATGTTTTTTGCCAGCCACTTTTTTTTTTAATTTTGTATACCAGCCATTTTTCTCTACCAGCCACGTTTTTTTTTTATTTTTCATACCAGCCATTTTTTTACCAGCCACGTTTTATTTTATTTTTTATACCAGCCATGTTTTTTGCCAGCCACTTTTTTTTTTAATTTTGTATACCAGCCATTTTTTTCTACCAGCCACGTTTTTTTTTTATTTTTCATACCAGCCATTTTTTTACCAGCCACGTTTTTTTTTATTTTTCATACCAGCCATTTTTTTTGCCAGCCACTTTTTTTTTAATTTTGTATACCAGCTATTTTTTTTCTACCAGCCACGTTTTTTTAAATTTTTTATACCAGCCATTTTTTTCCAGTCACATTTTTTTTATTTTTTATACCAGCCATTTTTTTTTTACCACCCACGTTTTTTTTTTGTACCAACTCGTTTCTATCGCTCGTCTCGTCGTGATATGTTTATTTATCGCCGAATCCTTTTCCATTTCGGAGAGAATGACGATCCCCGTATTTTTCGCTGAGTGGTGTCGGATAATATTTACGGAGATCTCGAAACGTGTCCAGTTTTGTTTGTCGACTCGCTGGAACCTCGCATATCAAAGATGAACCCTTGATCGATATTCATTTCCCCGCAAATATCCTCGGTCAATATTTGGGCGAAGACGTTTTTGTCCTCCCAATCAGGTGAAAGATCGGGGCACGCGGCATGCCTCGATATACCACAAATTTGTCAGACTTCGTACGCCCGGAAAAACACCGCCCAAGTACGCTACTACGCCCTTCCCTCGGCGTACCGAATCCGTGCTTTTTTCTTTCGATCTACCCCAACAACGATCCGCGTCCCAGCTAGTCCAAAACTAGACCCAAAATTCACCCAACAAGCTCGTCGCTTTTTTGCGCGAGGCACGATCGCCTATTTTTTTTCACCCTCTTCATCTTGTATTCTGTTTCATAGGAGAACAATAACACGATGGTTTTCCATCGATATTATAGGGCTACAGTACAAAGTGGTACGTTTTTCTTCGCCTAACTAAACTGCTTCATGGTCGCTCGTCACGCTCGTCACACGAGTCTATTCGAGTGTTACAAACCGTCGAGTAGGCTCTTTCCGGTGTTGAGGAGAGTAATTCCCACGCGTTGAAGAGTTTGATCGACCGACGTGTCCGAGAATTCGCGACATCCAAAACATTTATATTAAAACCACCCGTTACAAAAACTTGCCCGATTTTGCACCCGGACGCGGGTGCCGGAAATATCCTCACCCGGACGCGGGTGCCGGAAAATTTTCTTCGGCGGTCGTAAATCTGTGTTCCCAAGCTCGACGCTGTGTCTTGAAACTTGACGAAGATAGCTAACGCTGTTTCCAAACCGGAAGTCGGATCGGGTCGACAATGAAATTGGCACGTCTTCGGGGCGAGAAAAAGATCCCCTGCAAGTTTCAGCGAAATCGGTTCAGCGGTTTGTGCGAAACCGTGCTCGCGAGAAACCAGGGGTCACTCTTGAACGTGCTCGAAAACGACTCGCCAGCTGCCACAAGCCGAATTGGGAGGAACACGTAGAACGTGTATTAAAAAAACGAGCTTTTTAAATACTACGGAAACGAAAGCTCTACAGTTGATATACTATGCTCTCTTCCATAGCTCGATGCTCTATGTAACGTTAGCTTATAAAAATAGCGTTAGGCTCATCAAAATAGTAAAACTCAAGTCAACGCGATTATATTCACTGGCAGCCTCAAAAACTCTCACTTGAAATCGCAAGCAGGACGAGAAACGAAAGTTTCCGACTGCCTACGTGTATAAAAGGTGTTATAAAAAAAATCACTGTACACGTGCCATAAAATTATGCAACAGGTTATCTCTAAATTTGAAAGCATTATGTATAGAAGTGTTGCTATTGAGAGAGAAAGCTTGAGGAATGGGTTAGGGAAAATATTGAATGAAAATTATGGAAAGAGAGGCACGATAGTTCTATGTTCGTGTATGAGGTTAGTTTTTATCAGCTGAAATATGTATTTCTGTTTCTACGATTCTGCAATCACGATGAAATTATACCTGTATTTTTCATATCCAGAATTAGACCAAAAATCAAATTGTACACGTTGAAAAAATAAGTGTAAGTTGAGTCCACGAGAAAAAGAAACGAATGGCGAGTGGAAATTTATTCCGTTGCAAAAATAAATTCAGCGGTGGATGGAAACGTCAAGGCGTTGCGGATTTGACGTGTATCGACAACTCGGCCCAAGAAATTGGTTCGTGAGGAGGGAGTAAAAAAAAGTCGATCATTGCGAAAAATAAAGAATATTGGTCAGAGGCAGGCAATCGTGTATGTTGGTGAGGATATGACGTTGAGAAAAAATGTCTGCCGACCTGATCGCCAGCGTTCGAGTGGGGTTCGGCTAACGATCGTGCAGCCTAAGCGTAACGAACCCCGCGCGATCGGGAGCGCGTCGAAAGCACGTTTTTGTACTTTGGAGGAGAAGTTTGGCGATAAGCTAATGACTCCGACCGCGAGATAAATTTTCCACGTCCGAGAATCCATTCGAATGGGTACAACAGGCGGCGTCGCGTGGGCTCGAGTCGCGCGGTGTTCGATATCGGCAAGGAAAAGTAGTGAAACGAGGAGAGCTTAATGACGGGAGCGAATTTTTTCGCGTCATCGAAGCGCTCGCAGCATCTTGGAGGGCGGACGGATCGCGCGGGGTAACCGGTGGATCCTCTCGTGACTCGGCAAAGTACCGGAAGAAACCGACGAAAATGACCGAGTGGTTGACCGCGTCGTAAAACATCCTTCCGGGATAAATGAGCGAGCGCCGTAAAGTTTCAGTTGACACAAATGGAAGAGAGAAATGATCCGCGTGGTAGATTACGAAGAGGACAAAGTTTACGTCGCCGTCGGCGAAGAAGCTTTCCGAGTTGTCCGGATGGGCGCGTGGCGTACAGGTAAGGCGATACGTCGCGCTGGATAAGTCATCCGAGGACATCGTTATCGGGGTTGCAGCGAAGTGGAGAACGGAAGTGGCTGCTCCCAAGGATTTCCCTTGCCCCTTTATTTGTACGTTGGTCAAAATTAGCGTGACGGAGTTTGCGTGTACCTGAGCATCGTAAAAGCAGTCGTATCGTCTCGTTCCCCGGAGAGAGGCCGCGAAACGCGAGCCTGGCGCGTTCGCCTCCGGTCGTACCCCGCCGGGACCTTTATATTCACGTCGCGGGTCGGGAATTAAGTTGAAAATATTTCACCCTTTCGCTCACGAATTTCTTCACCCATCGTTTTTTTATCCTCCAACGCTTCGAGTACTCGACGGGTCGTTTTGACTTTGCCGGAAGATAGGGTTGGGGCGTTTGAAAAAAACGTACGCGAAATTCAGAGAGTTTTTCTGAGGCTCCACTTTTTCACCAAAAAACATTTTTCGACGATTTTCAAGTGCGTCGAAGACTTCCGAGACAGATCTGGTACTTGAAAAGCAGTTGACCATGGTTCAAACTATACCTCTACATTTTTTTTTAACTTGACGTTGCGTAGTTTCGGAGTTATGGACGGTCAAAAAGTGAACGGGGTCAAATTGACCCGGAGCATTGGAGATGTTCGGAAAAATAGGTGCGTACTCGGAGGCTTCTGCAACTTGCTCTACACGGATTTTAGAGACTGCTGATTACAAATCCGACGTCAACAGTACAAAATCAGCGACCTGCCACATTTTGACGCACCACGTTAGATCCGCCATTTTGATTGCGTAATCCTGACAGCAAATTCGTAATCAGCGCCCTCGGAAACCCGAATATGCCAAATTTCAGGAAAAACGGACCATATTCCAAAATTGGGTCCCGCCATTTTGAGTCCGCCATCTTGAATTTCTAAACGTTGACAGAAAATTCGTAATCAGCGCGCTTAGAAACCCGAATACGTCAAATTTCAGGAAAAACGGACCATATTCCAAAATTGTGATCCGCCATATTGACTCCGCCATCTTGAACTTCTACATTTTGCCAGCAAATTCGTAATCAGCGCGCTCAGGAACTCCTACGTGCCGAATTTCACAAGAAACGACCATATCTCCACATGTTTACCGGCCATATTGAATCCGCCATTTCGAATTTGAAAGATTTGATAGCAGATTCACAGTCAGCGACGCGAACAACATCTGTAAACAAATTTTCAGATAATACTACCTGATATTTCGACTTGGCGGACCTCAGTCTGAAAATTCTGAGCTTTTTGACACGAATTTGCTGTTAGCAATGATTATTTTAAATGGTTATGCGATACTATTATTGGTTTTTCAACTCAAAAACCGCAGCGAAATCGATCGCAAACTGCTCATAAACGTTGATAAATCCACAGCGTCTAGGTGCGACGACGGTCGAGGGTCGGGAGAAAAAAGGAGAGAAACGTAGAAGCAAGAGGAGGAATCGTCCCGTTTAATTATTTAGTACGAAGGATTCGCGAACGAGATTGTTTGGACGGAAGCGAAACGCTTCGTGCGCTTTGTTTCCCCGGGGCAAGACTAAGCGTAGGCTACAGTTTCATCGGATAGCAGAGAATCGGAACAAGGAGCGAAGCCTGGCGGAAGTCGCGGAAGGCGACGAGGACTACGAGAACGGTGAACGGTCAACACTCTCGGAACACTTCAAAGTGCGGAAATACGCTCGTTAACCTAGCTTAGCTCGAGCTAGGTTTCGTATCTGCTGCTGCGATTTCTGTTCGGTTAGGTTACGTCGGGGCGAGTTTTCTCAGGTCGGAGCTAGAGAAGACCTGGAAACTGGTAGTCAGGCTCGGAGATGTCCGGGCCCGGGGTAGAGCTGCTCGTCGACTCCCTCGCGACTCGGCGGTGGTGTGGCAGAGTGGTGGTATCGCGCCACAGCAGTCGTCTACTACTCTGCCTTGCTCGTCGTCCGAACAGAACCTCGTTCTCTCTCTCCATCTCCACGTCGGTTCTCCGAGTGGTACACGGAGAGCAAGAAATGGTAATAATTACCATGTTAACATAGTAACGACTCGCGTGCTACACGCTGGATATTACTATTTTTTCCCTCTACCTCCGCGCCGAGCTTCGCAATGGGACGGAGCAAGAGCGTGATCGGTAATCAGAGTGTGGAAAGTAATATTACCCGGTACCGGTGAGCTACTTCCGTCACGCTAGCGTGCACGTCAAAGTATTCGATCGCGGACAGGACGGATAGACGGAGTGTATTGACGCGCGTAGCGCTCGTACTCTATTCGCGTCTAATGTTCCTTCGAACGGACTTGCGAGTTCGACCGTGTCCGGATCCCTATTCCGTTCCACAAAGGCAAAGAGCATCGCGCCTCGGTGCTGATTTCCGCTGCGATATTTGGTTTTGGTTCGAGGAAGGTGGTCTATATGGTCCCGGTATAGCTGATTAAGGGTAAGTTACTAAAATCAGTCGATATCCACCGTATGTTCAGCCGTATTATTGCTAAATGTACGGCGAACTTTGAACGCGTTTTTCTCAAAACGACATTTTTCAAGTCGGGCGCACGTTTTTCTCAAAAACTATTGGACCGACTGACTTATATTTTTGCACACATTTTGAGAGAACTATCACCCGTAGTATGGACTAGGATGATACCGGTAGCTTTAATATTTTAGCCCTGCTCTCGTGTTTTAGTTGGCAATTTATCGGGAAAATGAACGTTTATTTTCAAACTGCTGCGATTACGATGAAAAATTTCGTACTTGCTTAATTCTAGTTCAGACGATAATTACATTCATATAGATTAGAAAAAAAACCTTTTCCTTTGTTTCAGCCGACTGAAACCGCCGCAACATGTGCGCCCGATCGGACGGGCATCACGCGCCACGGCCTACATAATAGCGCATAACCTGTATAGATTTGAATAAAGAACGTCATACAAATTTGTATTGTTATTTGAAACATGTATCATTATGCGTGAAAAACCCCGGCACTGTAGGCTTGATGGTTTTCGCAAAATTAATTCCCAAAAATTACTTTAAAAACAAGCTTCTAGACGATAATACCCCCTTAAATCTGATCGAGGGAGCCGAGAGCACCGAGACGCAAGTTTCCTCGTGGCGCGAAAACGCATGCGAATTTCTCCGTATCCGTTTCTAGAATAGTTTTTTCGTCGTCAAGTCGAGGTAACCTGCTTCGGAGACCGGTTCACGCCGAAAGTTTGACGGAGAAGCGAGGAAAACAAAGAGAATAAATAATTCGTAGACTTAAGCCGCGAGCAACGCCGTTTCAATTTCAACTACCTCCTCGGAGTTTCAATAACTAGTTTCCGCTCCGGTTCGTTTCTGTTTCCGTTTCTCCGCAGAAAACGTGTGCTCCGTTTGTTCTTTCCTGCCGGATCGTTGGTTGCCTATCCGTTTCATGGAAAAATACGTGGCAGGCAGGTGAGGCACTGCCAATATGGACGACTGGCCCAGTCCTGGCTCACTCGTTATTTGCCAAGCCTTCGCAGCTGGGAATTGGCCCGATCGCATCACAGTTTCGGCAAACCGAGCTCCGAGATATTTGGTCCACGCCGCCGCCGCCATTTTGGCGATTTTGAATATTTCCGGTTGACAAAAATCTGAACCGTACTCCAAGACCGGTAGGAGACGACGGTGTAACCCGATTGCGAGTAAAAAGCTTCGTACCGGAGGAAAGAAATGGTATTGACGTCAATTGTCTGCGCTTGATGGCTCGATGCTCGATTTGATCGTGGATTATTGGAAAACGTGATAATTCACAGTTTCCAATTTTCTATGATGATACACTGGCTACCGCATACGTACGATCAGGTGTCGTCGCGCGGATATTACTAGCCTACGCAATATCACGGAGAGAGAATACAGCCATCAAACATTATATTGCCTCGGCGTTATACTACTGCGCGTGTTTCCCATCCAGCCGAAGGGATATCGCCATGTTTTTTCTCGACACCTCTCGTTGATCATTATTTTTCGTTTATACCGCGCTCCGCGTTTTTATCCGCCCGATTTCACTTTTATTATCTGTTTAAACCATTTGTGAGCTCGAATCTTTTCCGCGCCTCACAATACAGCGAACACGATGATACGAGACTAAGGCGATCATACTTCGGGCTCGAAAGTATCATCGCGTTACGGGGGTGCCGGATAGTAAAGGATTACCAATAAAACGTTCGTCTCGCGTCTTATTTTACACACCTTGGTTGCCGAGCACAAAAATAATTCACTTATCAGCTCCGACGGAGATATCAATCCCCCGTTGTTATTCTCGTCGGACGCGTTTTTTCCCCGCCTCCTTACTCTCCCGGGCAGACGAGCTCGTCGAAGATGAGCGGCGATGTTTTTTATCGATGATTCCGCCTCGATTTTAAGCTTTCAATTTTTCACGTCGAGTTCGATGTGATTCTCCCTTAATCGGAGCACCGGCGGCGGGATTTGGGAAAACGCGGCGGTGTTTTTCTCGCAATTAATCAACGTACTTTCCCCCATCATTCGTCTCACTCAGCGTTCAAATCCGATATTCCTTCTTAGAGAACCAGGCATGATGAATATCACGCATCTATCGCGAGATAACGCGCGGGGTAATCCAGCGAAGCCGGCGACAAAAAACGGCGAGAGTTTAACATTGGCTGGAAATGTAGAGATTACCTAATTACTGGCACCTGGAAAAATTTCAGGTGTTTTGGGTGCTCGAAAAAGTGTTTCGCAATTTTTTCAGATTTTTGCGACGCCTTTCGCGAATTTACTAGCTTTCACGGAAAAAGTATTTTTTTTCTGGGTTAAAATTTCGAATGTCCATTTTCTTTTCTTTTTTTTTTTCAATTGTATGCATGTAAGAAGTGTTTTACATTTTTTCCATGAAAATCAAAGTCGCCCTAAGAGACGCGAGAGTGACATTTTACTGAAATTTTTCGTGTTCTCAAGGCGAAACAGTCTCGAGATCTGATTCGAAAAATCAAAAGATGGTTTCGATGGGAAGCTGAAAAAAAGACAAATTTTGTGTGTGAAATTTTGTTTGGAATAATTTGGTGAATAATAGATAAAATGAATTTTGCAAAATCGACGGAAAAATCTAAAAAAATTCCCAAAACAGTTTTTCGAGTACCCAAAACACGTGAAATTTTTTCAGGTCCTTTCGAGAACTCGATGGAAATGGGTGGCTGAGTTGACGGAGACCGCTGCATATATAATTGCAGGGAAAAAAACGGTCAGACCTGTATGTAGTAGAACAGAGGTAGTGAGTAGTCGAGAATTGTGTGATATAATTGCTTGAAAATAGTACAGTCGATTACGAGGTTTTCAGGATCAAGATCGCAAGAGTGGCATCGATGTATCAGTGTACATTGGGCGGTGGTTAAAAATAAAATCCCTCCTTCGGCGAAAAACAATGGAAAAAATTGTAGTTGAAAGTATTTGATACGCCCCGGTCGTAATTGGCTAGATATAATTGTAAATTCAATTCAAGTCACAAAATTATTTATATTTCTGGGAAAATTACATTTTTGGATCTGAAAATCGTCACTGCAGAGTTACCCAGTTTTTTATTATAGCAAATATCTCTATAAATATCAAGTTTATAAAAAAATTGAAAGAGACCTTTTTTGTAGAAAATTTAATTTGCTCTAAAAATGTTTTTCACACATTTTTTCCAAAACCGAATACTATAGAAGATATTTTGAAAAAAAACTACAATTCTGTCAAAAAATGGGCTCAGATCACCTGTTCTTTCTGTTTAAAACCAACGAAACAAATGTCTGCAAAATTTTTCCTCCGGAGGAAGGATCTTTCAGGGCGTCAGGAAGAATTACATTTTTAACAACCAACCTAACGTACACCCTCGATACTACTTTGCATCGATATACGAGCCATTACTGAACTCTTACCGTTTTTTTCACCAGCTGTCGCTCTGTAACGATCGTTTTCGAATTTCACACGCGAGCGAGACTCGTGCAACGAACACTTTTCGCGAATAACATTGGACAACAACGCAATTGTTGGCACTGCGATCGCTCTGACAGCGAAAATCGCGAGCAGAGTCGCGAAATCGTTTTTTTTGCTCTTCTAATTTCGTACGTGGGTACTAAACAATGGCGTGTCAACGCAGTCTTGAAAAGTATTCGGGTATCAACGCGGTGTCATAAATTTTCAGCCAGTTTTCTCGAGCAAGCAGAAGAAAAGGATGAAAACATTCCGTAATATGTCTTCGTACGTTTTTCCACTTACGAAGTAAAATATCGCCAAACTTCGGACAGATTTCTTCGCTGTAATCCCTTCTCACTTGTATGCTAAATTCTGTGTCAATACTTCCCGTCACGTTTCAAGATAAGCGATCCGAAATGGAAAAAAATGATTAATGGCGAGAAATTTACGACGTTTCTAATTATACACTTCGAGTGGTATTCTCCAGGTTCTTCGTTCCTAAATCGAGAACCGAAATGTGCTGCTCGAGATAAACAAATGTAAAATCCGATAAATTGTTTCATCTTCTCAATTTCACTCGACTCGTGCTATTATTTGTTATTTGGCGGGGAAAAAGAGGTCTTTTGCTGTTGCGCAGATGGGTGCAGAATTTTAACCTTTTTTCATCCCGCAGGACATCATTTGAGGTACCCTTTAAAAAAAATGTATCGGAAAATATTTATAAACGACGGATATACGGTAAATCTGGCGACGACCGTGCGAAAATCGAAAAAAGCGTGTTTTTAACAGGTGATTAAAAAATATCAAACTTTATACTGGAAAGAGTCGACTCGACATTTTCAGAGAATATTTTTGAAAGGTTGTATCAGAAAAATCCGACGAAAATGGAAAGTCAATTTAAAAAAAAAAAATTCATCGCCAGAGGTGAAAATTGCTCGTCGCTTCGCCAACGATTTCTCATCAGACTTTCGAACGAATCTGATTTTTGGGTTTTTGGGTCAGAGATGAAAACGCGATAAGCACGTTATTTACGAATTAGCAGTTATTAACGCAAGTTATTAACGTCGGATAAATCATAAATCATTGTATACATCATCTGCTGATGGGTAGATTTTCGTTGTGCCGAAGTTTACACGGGGATCAATCGAATCGCACTTTATCACTGGCTAGTATCAATTCGACGACCAAATCGAGTGGTTTCACGTCAAATAAAATGCTCTCTCGTCGAGCGAATCACAAAACTGCGGCCCGCGAAGATAAAGCGCCGCGCGGTGGGAACATTTGCAATTTTTTGTGACAAAATCAAACGACTTCCGATTGAATTGACGTATTCTCGCTCGCGAGAGGGAAACTGAGAGCATATTATATATAGAATGAGGAAAAAATTCGGGAGAGCTACGGGGAATTTTCTGGACTTTGACGAATGACCTTGAAGTTGAATATGTACGAATAAAATGTTAGTTTCGTCTTCTTCTTTGCGAGAAATTATAACAACACGTGTCAAATGCAGCAAATTCTATGATTTTATTAGTAATTTATGATTAGGAACTGGATGTGCAAATTGAAAAAGTGATCTGCAAAATCCAAAGTGGCGCAGAGCTTTTCAAAAAATTACTGAAAGTTGTTTTTTCATCAAAGATTGCACGTGTTCCCAGTGACAATGGAACGTTCGTGATTCGATTGTTCCTCTCCGCGGAGAAAATGCGAGGAAGGCGCGATTCTTCGAATCCCGATAACACCGTAATTGCAAAGTTCTACCAATCATCTCCCGGAGCTTCGTTAACGGTCGGATCGTTCCTCAATTTTCTTGGAAAATAACAACTCAATCGTAAACGCAGCGTCGATTCGCGTCGGGACGGAGATGGCAGGGTAAACCAAACCGCGATATCCCATCGTCCTCGATTACCTCGCCTCTTACCGTCTTATCTCGTAGGTGTTTCCACGAATTCGGACCGCGGAGCAGCATCCTATCGGACAAAATCAATGCCCATGGGTGTTCGTCCTCAAGTATAACGCGCACCTAGTTACCCCACGCTACCGCTACGCGTCGCCTCCGAACGAATTCCACCCCTCGCGTGGTATCTTAACAATTCGCGTTTCATATTCCGACGATCCTGGTCGAATCGACGACCCTAACGAATAATAGCACCGATTTTCGTCGATATACGAATAAAAGTAGCACAATTGGCACCAACATTGCCACGAGCATTGGCACGATAAAAGAAAATGCCGCGAATAAAAGCACCATACGAGTTTTTTTTTTATCGACAAACAACTTTGGTGCGCGCGATTTGAGTATGTCGTGAGAAAAAATTACCGTGCTGAATAATAATTGATGTAT
Organism: Arge pagana; assembly: GCA_963969455.1. NCBI lineage: Eukaryota > Metazoa > Arthropoda > Insecta > Hymenoptera > Argidae > Arge > Arge pagana. Next base: position 4,573,814 of record OZ018315.1, read on the forward strand.
TGGTCAATTCAACGCGTATGCGATTTAATAGGGGTCTGCGAAGAGCGTTCGAATCGAATAATTTGAACTTTTCGAATAGTTCGAATTTTTCAAATTTGTTCGAATAACTGATTTTGTTGTTAAATAATTAGCTTGCAGCGCGCAGCCACGTCCGATCGCCTTCCGACCAAGTGCATTCGACACGTTTTTCATGAGACACCCATTGAGACAACGTTTCCATGAAACACAATTGCCGGTCTCGACGAGGAACAGAGATATTCAATTTTAAAGATGTTGAAAACCCATGTTCTGTATCTGTGTGCGCGAGCGTGCGATTACTTGTCGTGTGTTGTTTTTATCGTTGCGTATATGTTAGGTTTATAGCATCCAAGTCACATGAAGGTAATATTGTTTCTCGTTAAACCACAGCACCACACACCACACCACACCACGTCACACCACACCACACCACGTCACACCACACCATACCACACCACACTACACTACACTATAATACACCACACCACGTCAAAGCACACCGCACCACGCCACACTACACTATAATACACCACACCACGTCACACCACACCACACTGCACTATAATACACCACACCACGTCACACCACACCACACTACACTATAATACACCACACCACGTCACACCACGCCACACTGCACTATAATGCACCACACCACGTCACACCATGCTACACTACACTATAATACACCACACCACGTCAAAGCACACCGCACCACGCCACACTACACTATAATACACCACACCACGTCACACCACACCACACTGCACTATAATGCACCACACCACGTCACACCACACCACACTACACTATAATACACCACACCACGTCACACCACACCACACTGCACTATAATGCACCACACCACGTCACACCACACCACACTACACTATAATACACCACACCACGTCACACCACACCACACTGCACTATAATGCACCACACCACGTCACACCACACCACACTACACTATAATACACCACACCACGTCACACCACGCCACACTGCACTATAATGCACGACACCACGTCACACCATGCTACACTACACTATAATACACCACACCACGTCAAAGCACACCGCACCACGCCACACTACACTATAATACACCACATCACGTCACACCACACCACACTGCACTATAATACACCACAGCACGTCACACCACACCACACTACACTATAATACACCACACCACGTCACACCATACCACACTGCACTATAATGCACCACACCACGTCACACCACGCCACACTACACTATAATACACCACACCACGTCACACCACACCACACTGCACTATAATGCACCACACCACCCCACGCCACACCACACCACACCACACCACACCACACCACGCCACACCACACCACACCACGTCACGCCACACCACACCACACCACACCACACTACACCACACGACACTACACCACACCACAACACACCACACCACACTACACTACATCACATCACACCGCACCACACCAGGCCACACGAGACCACATCCAAGTATGGTACTCTTACTGATACTCATCAAAGTGTGATATGGTGTTATATTATGTGTGGCCATGTGTTTTTAACGTCTTTAAAATTGAATACCTCTGTTCTTCGGCAGGGCCGCCAATTTTGTCTCAATCGGGAAAAGTTGCTCCCCGCGCGAAACCGCGTCTAATGCACTTGGTCCGAAAGCGATCGGAGGTAGCTCCCCTACACGGAAGTGTTACCCAATTTTTTCCCTGCCCAAACCTGGCTTCTGACTCGCCAGAGACGAGGAGAAGCTGGACCAATTCCTACCAGGGTAGTATGTTTGCGAGGTAGAGAAATTCTAGGATGATGGCTGTAATTAAATTTCATCGCTATCCCAATAACAAGACCGACTCGATTTCCTTGGAAACAGATAAATCGCGTACCATTTGAACCGAAGTCAAATTACGCAGCTATATACGCGTATTACCCCTGCCGTTCCGGTGACGTTGCGTCGTAACATCGGACGCCGCGATGTTTGCATGGTGATTCGAAGAAAATCGAAGGCGCGTCTAGTTGTTGACTTTTTACTTGGAAGGTAAGATATTTGCGTTGGCGAAAGTGCCGCGTCGCTGCGATCAAAGACGGTGAGAGGGAAATTCGATGATATTTTATACGCGATTTTATACGAACGAAGAATTATTATCAGAGCTCTCCGAATCGTTCTACCGGCACATTTCTTCGCAATGAGAGGTATAACGAGGCTGCTCGTTAGTTTTCGCCAACATTCCAGACCATTCGATATCTTTGCGATGTCATTCTTTCGAACGACTGCCTGAAATGTTGTCCACGAAAAACAGTAACTTCGAAAACCCCCGAGCTAAAAATTAAAAAAAAAAACACACAGAATACATTTTTCACTACCATTCAAAATTTGGCTGTCAGCCTCCAATTCATAAAAACAACTCGTTTTATTTTTCCAGACTCACAAAAGTTTTTTTTTTGAATTGTTACAACCATTTCTCGTTTCCTCGAATTAAATAGCTAATTTCAGGGAGGAAATTAATCATTCTGATTGTATTTATGATATAAATCTGAAACAACTTTTCAACTTGACTTGGCAAAAAAAAATACGACGCGATGAGTTGAAATGGAGTTTACATTTGGAAGGAGCAGGTCGAAATGTGCATGTTGCATCGCTGCCAAGGTCGCATTTAATTGCACTCTCCAAGGGATATCGTGGCGCGTAAAAAATGGGAAAGCTGGAATTTCGCCCAGATTTGTACGAGAGGCTGGTGCAGTTGCGTGCGAAGTTCCCTCTGCGCGCGTACAACGTGTCTGAAGATCCGTGCGAGTTCCTCGACGCTCGTACGAAACCTCTCCGATCTCCCCGAAATTCCTGAAACGTTGTACACCTCCATTTTTGCCTCCGCGAAACTCTTGACTCGCGCACAAAACTCCTCTCGGATGTATTCAATTGAGTGTATTCCAAAAGTTCCCAACGGAATCTTCCAAGCACGTAGACGTCCTCAAAATTCGTATTAAAATCGCCTCGGAGTCGTACAAACTTATGCGCCTACGAAATTTCGAACGATATATTCGCCTCGCTTCGTTTCGATGTCGACGTCGTTCGGTCCATACGAAACTTTGATTCTCTTAGTGTCATTATTTATAAACTATTATTTATAAACTGCACAAGACTCAAAGACCAAATCCGTGCCCTCGGCTTGTTTCTCGATTATACCGCGAAGCTGTGAATCTCTGCAGAATATATTTGAAAAATCAGTTCAAATGAGCTAAAAAACACGCTTCAATGATAGTAAACCGAATTAAAACAAGTGAGTGCAATTAATACGATTTTTCTCCTTTATGCCTTAACAGCTCGATTATCGTGCAAAAACAACCCAAAACTCGGTCATCGCACGTAACGCTGTGCGCGAAAAAAATCGGTCTTTCCAAATCGAATACCTTGATTTGTGTGGGTGAATCGTTGCGCAATTTTTGCACAACTCGAACGTAGAGCTGAAATTCGCGTTCGCGACATTTTATGCAAAATAATTTTCACACCAGAAACGATGAGGCCTCCTTAACCCTCACTAGTCACTCGGGGTTGATTCAACCCCAGCGGTTTTTTGAACTGCGCTACCTCCTAGAGTATTTGTGAAAAATGGGACATGTGTCGTCATCTGTGGGTAGTTTGAACCATTTTTCATCATAAAATATCGTTCGTTATAACAAATCTGGCGTATCATTTTTCCGCACTTCAGATGTTCAAATAAATATAGTTTTTGGAACGGCCACTAATTTATTCTCACCCACCTGAAAGTATGCTATTTCAGATTTATGAAACGATTTTTTTCATTTTTTTGGTTGAAAATTGAAGTCTCTACATGGCTGTTCATGAAAAAAGTCATGTTTTACGAATTTTTTTTCAATTTTTTAGTTATTTATCACTTTCCAAAGTGAGTGGGGTTGATGACACCCCATGTGACCATCACGTCAGAATCCGGAGGTGTGACCATTAAGGGTTAAGGAGGGTGGCTAGTGCATTGATATGATAAGAAGTCGACAAAATTTGGCGACAACATTCTTTAACGTCAATTACGGAGACATGCATTTTTTTGCACGCGGTTATCGAAATGTACGAAACGTATGACTTGTAGGCGCGAATGTAGCATCCTGTTACTCGAGAACGGCATGGAAGAAAAATCTAAAAAAAAATTGTGTCTCCAGGCTAAATGCCAAGGAATGTGCTGGCGAAATCGCATTAAACTGCGAGCTTTTGAAATTTGGGTTTTTTAAAAATACGCGAATTTATCGGTGAAGCGTTGGAGATTTTGGCGAGAAAACTCGAGGCGCTCTTCGTACAATCGATGGGAGCTTTGGGGCAGAGTTGATTGGTCGTAGGTGAGAAAAGCTTCTGTGTTGTAATGGAATTAGGCTTCGGAGTGATTTGCAAGTTGAAAAACAGGCGTCCAAGCGAGTTCGATTTTTAGGGACGTTCGCGGATTTCGCGTTCGCGTTTGTTCGCGCGTACACGGAGGACTCGAAAGCTTGTTTATCGGTGCTGCGAAGGGATGAATTCTACGCGGTGTCGAGGAGTCAGGATTTCGAGGGTGTGCAAACACGAGTAAGAGGATCCGGTAAACGATCGTTTGGCAATGCATGGACGAGCTTGTATAAAATGTGCGCGACGATTCCGGCTGAACATGCGAGATTGGGACGGCAAACGAAATTATTCTCGAACGTGAATGGAAATCGTGTCGGGCTCGTAGTCATTTTTATCAGCTGGCCGCACGACCGTGACGACTGGAATCGATATCGCGCGGCGCGCATCGTTTCCACGAGCGACACGCTCGTCTTCGATATGTTAAACACGAGCGCCGTGACAAAATGTCGCGTATACGTCGGTCGTAAAATGGCGGCGCGCCTCGGAGGGCGGCGCCATCTTGTTGCGCGCCGCGTTCGGTCGGCCATCTTGAGCTCCTTCGCTTTCACCCGGACGAACTTTCGCACGAGTGTGGCAATTTTTCACGCGCGTTTCACGGAATTCCATCCGAGATATCAGATCAGTCATCTCGTATTATCGAGCTTTGACGCGGAATTCTCGTTCGGCGAGTCGTAGAACTTCGCGGCGTCGAGCTTCGTGGAAATTGGAATGAGAGAGGTGGACTCGCTACGTCTTCCGAAACATTCTTCGCCACGTGGAGATCCGTCACGTCGAACGTCATTTCTGCCGGAAGGAAGCGCGCGATTTCCACGCGAGTACACGCTTAACAAATGTTTTCTCCCCCAATCAGGGCGTATTCTGGTTCAGACTACCCAAATTTGTGGTGTTTTTTGGACGCCGCAAAAAAAAACAATAAAATTTTTTACCTAATATTCATTGATATTTTAAGAGTACAGAGTATGAGTAATATTTTTGAAAAAACCAAAATTGAAAGAGAAAAATGGTGCGCAGGATTCCACCATTTTTGTTGTACTGCAGTTTTTTCAATTTAAAAAAAAAAAAAATTACTAATATTTCATGTTCTTAAAATATCAATAAATAACAAGTAAGAAAATGGATCGTAAAACTATTGATTGTTTTTTTTATGGCGTCCGAAAAAACACCATAGGTCAGAGTCGTGAAAAAATAAGTACTTCGAATGATTTGTCATTTTTCTAACAGTCTAATTAATTTTATCAAGCGAATGATGCAAAATTATTGTATTATATGCAATTTTATTTCGATGGTTTTAAAAAAAATGTATTCATTGTTGATCAAATTATCACGATATTTGTTGGACAGGAGCCCACGAGTCACGAGCTTTGCTGTCACCAGAATAATAATAACCAAATAAAAAATATAATTTTTTTAATAGTTTAATAATTAATTTATTCCCTGATCAAAGATTTTTTTTTAAATAAACAAATGACTGTCCTTGGTTGTTAACTCGGCTATTTTGAAGGGAAAAGTACCCAGTCAATTGCTCAAAAGATGTATTCGTTTTATTTTTAAAAAAAGCTTCGATCTCGCGCTGGTTTAACTATTAAACTAATTTTTTTGTTTTGTTTTATTGACAGTAAAATTTCTGTTGGTCACGCAAACCAACAATTACGGGTATTCCCGAGGCTACTAGCACTGTTTATACACCACGAAGAGTGGTAACGGAAAAGCAGCTAATATTCAATCAATTCGATATCGGAGATCGATAATTGATCGATTAAATTTGTACACTGAAATTTTCGCACTGAATTAATTTTTGGCGTAAAAAAAGTACAGTAAAAGTGCTGTTTTCAAAAACTAGTATAATTATTTCGATGAAGAAGGTGGTTTTTTTACGAGAAAATTGGAGATTCAATACTTTGAGCTTTTTGTTTTCAAATATTGCCAAATGTTGGGCGCTGATCGGTGGGAAAAACCGACGAGGCGCAATTCAGCAAGAAAACGGCGCTCGGAATATTCGCATCGCAATAATTGTTATGCTGGAATAATTTGCAAGGAGAAAAAATTCGGCGGCGAATTACGAAATCTTCCGCGAAATATGTAAATGAAATCCGATCCCTTTTTTTACCTGAGGCGTGACGGGATAACGTGGGCGAAATTCTGCGAGCTTTCGTGCGCAGGAAAAATGTTAAGGTATTACCGATTTTATTTGTCGGTAGGAAAGCAAAAAAAAAACAAAAAAAACGACGAAGAAGTTCTCGGATGAAAGTATCTTATATTTGATCCGGGCGGACAAATAAATAGATCCGAGGAAAGTGGGTGTCCGCGATCAAAGAAGGAATCGATATTGATTCGTGGCGATAGGTGGAAGTTTCGCGCTGTTTATTTGCCCCTCGCGAACATCCGAGCCCGCCCCGATTAATCTAACGTGAGATATCACACGTCCGACCACGCGCGCGACGTTGAATAATTATATTTACACGATAGATTTGCCGAGCAGGTTTCAAATTGATGGCAACTTGTGATAACAAATAAGTTGGAGGATGATCATCGCCTGGAACGACTAGCCAGCCAAATATCTTCTGCTAATCGAATTCTTAATAATTCTCCTTCTCGCGAGCCGAGAAGTAACACGGAGCTGCGAATTTCTTTATTCACTTCGATTTGCCATGCGAATAACACGGTGAAAAAAAAATCGGTTTCCACGCGATTTTTCGGCATTCAAAAAATTGCTGGGACAAAAGTGGGTGTGCGGCAATTGTGGGCGTTGAATTTGCTGCAAAAAAGGTTCCTCGAGCAAACGCGTTCGACCAACGGTCTTTGAGCTGGAAAGGCAAATGTCGATGATAACACCGGCACACAAAAAAAATTAAGTAGAATGTGCATTTGACCGGACCTACCTACGGGTACGTATTTTGGTCCGCTGAATCCGAATTCGAGGTCAGTTTGACCCCTACACCCTCGAAATTTCGAGAAAACTTCAAAAAACCGTAAAAATGATGAAAATTGGCAGTTTTAATGATAAAAAAAATGTTTTGGAACTAAAGTAAGCGTGATTTTCCTGTATTTCGATCCGCTGAATATGAATCGAAACTTTATTGAGACCACGAGCTATTTTAAATGTGAAAAAATCACACAAAACTCTCGAAAATTCCGAAAAAATATAGTTTTCATGATAAAAAAACTTCTTCTGGTCCAATTCAGATAAAATTTTATATCTTTCGATGTCTTCGATTCGCATCTTAATTTTTTTAGTCTATTCACCCTCTAAAGCTGGAAAAATTCGAAAAAATTGTAAAAATGACCATTCATAACAGAAAAAAAATTGTAAATGTAAAAAAAAAAATGTAGTCGACGCAGACGTGGTTTTTTATTCTTATTTGAGTGAAATAAATTTAAAAGAAAATTGATGGGGCGTAAGATCCTTGATATCCTGAGTATTGGCTCTAAAATTGTAGGGTACCATCTTCTGGAAGTACTCCGATGAAAAAAATTAGCTGCGTAGCCTTAAATTAGATTTAACTGTGAGAAATCTGATAACGTGTTGGAAAAATGGCAAAAAATGGGCTATCGAAAGATCATGCGACGATTTTAGTAATATTGTTATTTGCACGTTAAATATGTTAGAAACGGTTTGCGCCTACTTGTGAAGGCGGGGGAAAAAATTGGGTGCGAATTTATATTTGGAAGGAGTACGTCCAAAAAGGCACGTTTCACGGGAGAGGATTGAAAAGAAGTTTTTTCTCGCAGATCTATGTGCCCGCTAACAATCTCGGTGCCTCGAGGTTGAAAATCTTTTACGAAATTATCTGAACTTGGATTTTTGAACGCTCTCGGGAGGGGAAATGTAATCGCAGGGGTGAAACGTGACGATCGCGTACTTATCTGCTCGAGGTGCGATTAATTAGAAACGGTTTTTTAATCTGGACGAGAAAAATGGCCGATGAGCGTGTATTCGATGGAAATCCGGTGGGCACAGCTCTGACACGTATTGGTGTCGAAAATTGCGAGGCGCGAAGGTGGATTGCGTCAGCTGCGTAATTATTTTTCGCGGGCGGAACTCTTTTCGAGGTGCCGAAATTAATGGGCTATTGAAATTAGGAAATCAGAAAATGTCAACGGCGAAGAAATTCGCGGGAGATGAGTAGCGCGCGGAGGGGGAGCGAGGTCCGCGTGACAACGAGATGCCGGCTGGAATCGAATCGCGGAGGTCCAATTTGCGACCCGATAAGCCTCCGCCGCCTGATCGTTGTTATTTAGCGCGACGGACGAATAAAAGTCCATCTCGGCCTCGCCCTCCAATGGAAAAATGAATTCCTACCAGTTATGTTCCGTTGATATATCTGGCGGCGGTATACGCGTATACAGGGTGGAGCATTTGACGCGACCACCCCAAATATCTGCGTTGCCTTCACAGTTACGAACAACAAAATTCAAGGTCACGATATTATAGTTTCGATATTAAGGATTCGTCTCAATATCGGCTACAATATCTGGATAATGAAATAGCATGGTCCCATTTGAAAAACCAGCGATGACCTTGAGAACGCCAAAACTTTGACCTTGACAAAAATGAATTTTACACCACTGTATTAGTCATTTTAAATCAATCAAATTACCTTTGGACACTTTTTTCGTAACTCCAAAGACAACGGAGATATTTGGGGTGGTCACGTTAAATGCTGCACCCTGTGTACGTGCAACGTAATCATTTCAAGGTCACGATATTATAGATCGTTGGATTCGTCTTAATATTGGCTACAATATCTCGATAAAAAAATAGTATGGTCCCATTTGAGAAAACCAGCAATGGCCTTGAGAACGCCAAAACTTTGACCTTGACAAAAATGAATTCCACACCACTGTATCGGTCCTTCCACATCAATTAAATTATCTCTGAACACTTTTTTTGTAACTCCAAAGACAACGGAGATATTTGGGGTGGTCACGTTAAATGCTCCACCCTGTGTACGTGCAACGTGATCACTTCAAGGTCACGATATTATAGATCTTAATATCAGCTACAATATCTTGATAAAAAAAAACAACATGGTCCCATTCGAGAAACCAACGATGGCCTTGAGAACGCCAAAAGTTTAAGCTTGACAAAAATGAATTCCACACCACTGTATAGGTCCTTCCAAATCAATTAAATTATTTCTGAACACTTTTTTCGTAACTCAAAAGGCAACGGAGATATTTGGGGTGGTCACGTTAAATGCTCCACCCTGTGTATATACAGCTACCGGGGTGTGGCGTATACCAAGAAGTATCCACGGTTTCGTTTCACCTACTGCTAACGATCACGCCAGACGATGAATACGAAGGGAACGCGGAGTTTCGCCTAATGTATTAGACTCGTTACGTTTTCCACTTACATGCCCACGTATCGCTACTTCGATTCGATTGAATTCGATTGAAACGGAACCGCAGCGAACAATATGATCGATCGCGAGCTATCAAACGTGCATTGCAGGTAAATAAGAACGACTCGCGTCTCTGCGTGGAAAATGGTCGACCGCGATCGATGCGCGTTACATACGTATTTACAATTATTCTTGCCTCCCCCATTTTCCATCCTATTCGAGTTACTCCTCTCTGGTTACTCGGTTGATCGAACATTTTTGAGAAATTGCGAGTCGTCCGATCCGAGCCGCTCGCTCGAGAGTCTCGTAACTTCGGAATTACACAGCTATATACGCTGTATCGCTGAGTTGTACGTTGCCTGACAGGTCAGGTTGCGCAGCTGTTTTTTCGCGGTATCGTGAAACCGGGAAGCCGTTAAATTGCCAATTATCAAATGTCCGCTACAAGTGCTGGCTTGGTTATCTGCTAATTTCGAGATTGAAAAGTTCAATTCGTTCCTTTTTTCGCGGGTCGCACGGTGGACAAAAACGCGCCAATTTCGACCGTACAGCTGCGATTTCCTTTCAACATCTTTGAAACCTCGTGAATTTGGAGCCGGACTTGCGGATACAAATTTTTCAATACAATTTTTTTTATCAGCGCTCGCGATTTTCTATACAAAAAATTACCCGAACAAATTACGACGAGTTGAAAAAAGGGTCGATTTTTTTCCGCATAAAACATTCGAATGCAGGAAAAAATTCGGTGGCAGCGAATTTTCCGGCGAAATTTCGTATTTTTCGAATCGCAGCGCGAAAATAGGCTCTCGACTCGTTGGCAAAGCCGCGTCACGCGTCGGGCGTTTCCTTGAAACGAACGAATTCGCGGCGCATGGAAAATTCACTTTGCGTCGGACGACAGCTTGACCCGGACTACTGGCGGCGCCCGCAAATCCAAACCTGGTAAACACCAGGTACGCGGAAACGAACCGAAATTCTACGCCTAGTCGAACGAGCTTTCTCTGTCGTTGTTCCCGATCTAGAACGCTGTTAGCAGTTGTTGTATTAAGCTCGCGCGCCCACTTGGAAATCGACGATTTCCGTTCGTTCGACGGGGCTAATTCCCACGAATCTCAGCGACCTGTGAACATTCTTCGGCGTGGCGTTTCGCTGCGCGCGTGAATCGAATCGATATCCGATCAAATAAATTGAACGGATTCGCTACAAAAAAGTTGTTTGACCGCTCTCGCGTGGAAGTGCCTGTAGATTTTGACTTGCTCGTTCCAAATATAAACTCCATTTGAACATGCGACGTCGCAATTTTTTTCTTCGCACTTTTGCGAGTATAAAGCGTGTCTAAAATCTTTAACACGAAAATAATGCTGGCTATTTTTTTTAACATGTTACAAATTCGCGCATTGCTTTAGACGCTACAAAAACCGCTACAAAATTGGCGATAAATCAAAAATGACTCAAAATCTCTGCGCTGGCTTTTGGCAAAAATGATCGCTTTAAAGCTTCCGACAGAGAACCAAAATTCGCAGTGCTTCGCAACCTTCAGGATTTCCTGGGGACACTTCGAGCTTAAAAAGTTCCTGACGATATGCTTCGTCTATCCATTGTGCGCGATATCATACCAAGTTATAAAAAAATCCTTAATTATGCAATTTTTCAACTTTTTTTCAACCGACATTTTGAGTTGCAAATTTTTTTTTTCACCGCAACTCGACGAGTCCACCTCGCAGAGAATGTTTTGCGGTTTTCAGAACCGTGGTCACGGTCGCTGTACGACTATTCCTTCCCGAGTGATTGGTTACCGAAGTCAAAAATGACTTTTTTGCTTCGATCGACGATAACTCGGCAGCGAATCATCGTACAGGGCTCTTAAATAGCTCAAATTGTAGGAAATCGAATTCTCTACAAGCACTTGAAAATGAAATGACGAAAGAAATTTATTGCAGTCCACAGAGCTTTTTAAACACGAGCGAAAATTTGCAAAAAACGTTCTTCGTTGATTTACCAACGATCGTTCGAGAATTGCTGATGCTAATGAAATTTTGATTTACAGAGTCAAAAACTAAAAACTTGAAGCTACAATTTGGTTTTTGGTTTCGCCCGCTACGACCATTTGCCTCCGAGTTACAGCTCTGCGAAAATCACGCAAAAATTTGCTCCCATTTCAATGTGCTTCGATCGTATTAATTAACGCGAATGTCGTTGGGCTCAACGAATAGCCTCGATAGAACGTACTCGAAAGTGTTGTTCTTTTCGCATTCGACTCAATATTTTTGTCGAAAAAAGTGATTTTTGGGTAAAAAAATATCCCAGCAAAAATTGGGATTTTCACGCGAGTTTGGAACTCGATCGAGATGGCGAAAATTGCGCGTGCGTTTCTCATTCAACGACCATAAGTTTATCGACCGAGTGGGAACGCGTGAAAAATTCAGGAAATCTCGTCGCGAGCGTGTGGTTTTTTCTCGAATTTTTTTGCCCGCTCCGTGAAAGTACGAAAGTTTCGTCGGATTTAATATAGGATTGCCTCTATATCTCCGTGTACAGAAGTAAAGCTCGAAAGGAAGCTCGTAAATTTTCTGCAGATGAAATTGCTCGTTTTGTTTAATTTCTTCCTCGCGTCCCGAAGGTAATATCTGTACGTGACAGACAGTTCCTCCCTGTTTTATTTGTTGTCTCTCGGGATGCTTCCCAAACTAAAACAAGCGTTGATGGTTTTAGGCAATTTAATTTCACCGATGAGCAATCAGCGTTTCGCGCGCGAAATGCCCCTCGCAAATTTTTCCTCCCCCCGTTTTAATTATTTTTCATTGCGATATCGCGCGACACTTTCTCCGCCCCGCAGCGAGATCTCCGCAGCATCGTCCTCATAATTTTCCGCTTACTTCGCACCAAAAAATTCGAAAAACGAAAAACCCCTCGAATTTTCAGAAACGATGACAAAAGTTCATTTTGGCACGCCGAGTAGTTCGACTCGTGTCTGCACAACGAACAACGACGCTGCCAGCGCTAGCGCGCGCGTTAACAATTCTATTTCCGAATCTCGTTGATATTTGCAATTAGCGAGGTGTTTCCAAACAGGAAAAACATGGGAGACGTATTCCGAGGTAACGGAAAATAATTGCATCAAATTTTTGCTCGCCTATTCGTTGCAGGCAAAAATCTAAATTTGGCCTAAATTTCAACGTAATTGAGGAAACCGTTCGGAAAACAGACGTGGCGAAGTATAATCGAATACTTGGCAACGGTAAGCAGACTTGATTATTTTGCATGCGCACGCTTGCCCGCGCTTTCATGCCACGTGGCCATTAATTCATGTGTCTCCGCGCGCTGACGTGTTATCTATCCGCGGCCGCGCGTGATTATACTCCGGTGCTCGTCGCTACGCTCGAAAGTTGACGTTCGCGCGAGTAAATTATTTCCAATCGTTCGCATAAATATCCTTGAGATTGTACGAAATTGGCCCGCTATTTAATAGTCGCATTGGCGAGCTGCGATGGTCTCGCGCGTTGCCACCGATTTGCAAACGGGTGGCTCTCATTGTCGGTCCGAATTGCATGTTTGTTTGCACGTCTCGCATGTTCCATTCTAGGTATTTGGCATAAACCGCTCCAGACTGTTCGACTCCTTTGCTCGGGTAAATTTGGAGCGGATGCAGGATGTTCGAAGAATGATAATACGATTTTTAGCCGCAGTAGAATTAGAATTATCGATAAAACATTACCGATCAAATAAACATTCGAGAAATTGATAACTAATAAAATATTGATCTTATCAGCAATTAATAATTAAAATATATCTATTGATAAACAGAGTCTTACTGGTCGTTCTGGCTTTATTGGAACTTGATAGTTGCATTGCATTGTCCTATAATTAATTAATGATCGAAGAAATTTTTATTTTATTGATAAAGTTTTATTAACGATTTTATATTTATTTTTCGGAATTTTTTCGATAGATTGGTTCTCAGGCGCCTCTGGAAAGTGCTCGCCAAATTCGGCTCCTAATATTAGTAGGAAGACCCTCCTCGTCACGGTGTTCCATTTTTTCTTCATCCCCCTTTTAAAAAAGAGCACATCTCACGATTAATCAGGATTCGGATACGAATATCTTCTCAACGCTCGGACTAATCGATCAAACGCATCAGACCTTATTTGTAGAGCGTTAAATTTGCTACAAAAGCACGTTAAATTCATCCAACAATAATCATTTTTCACCGAGTTACGAAATTATTTTTAAAAAAAAAGTCTGACGACGTCGTTGAACTTTGATCTCGAATATCTTTCGACTGGTTAGAGAAATCGTTTGAACGCATCAGTCCTTTTTTGTAGAGCATTCGATTCGCTACAAAAATACGTATAGAAGTTTGCTCAAACGATAGATGATCAATGAGATATGGTCTTTTTCACAAAGGACCGAGGAAAAAGTGGAAAACTGCGACGAGCAGGATCTTGCTGTGAATAGTAAGAGCTGGAATTTTGTAAGCGCTCTCCAGACGTGCCCGAGAACCAGGTGGCTAGTGACAGGAGGAAAAGAAAGGCGATTTTTCGCAGCAACACGCGCTTCGGCAATTTTCGCACGAAACGTAGATTCGCAAATGCCGGTTGATTGGTCGGACGATCTTCTTGGAACTCTTCGATACTAGGAAGCTTAATCGTCGGATTAAGAGCGACTACCCACGCGCTGGAGCTGTTTGGTCGGCAGCGTTGACAGTGAAGATACGACTGAGGCGATCTTCGAGCGCAAAAACTTGACGGTTAGTCAAAATATACCGCGGCGCGAGTTAGAAACATGGCAGACGGATCTATCTATAGCTTTCGAGCCAGCCGAGTGATTCCTTCGTCCTCTAAACAGCTGCAACCGAGAGCTTTTACAAGTTACGTGCTCCGTTCTTCGGGCATCCAACGAGTAAAATTGCCTCGTCCCTTTTTTTTTTTGGATCGTTTATTTTTCGTCTTCTTCGTGCATCGAGAGCTTTTTCTCGCGGCCACCTTTTTTTGTACCCGCAGCTCGTCCAGCGCAGCTTTTTTTCGCAAGCTCCGAAACGAGCGTGGACGTAGGAGAGGCGCGCGTCTTCCAAACGCTCGGTCTTTCGCGAACGACCGGAGCGAAGGAGAATAAAGGTGAAAATAATCCTCGGTATACACGCGCGCGGTGCATGCGAACCGGAAATTTCTTTCACTTCCATCTGTAACTTTTCCAATTCATAGAACGATTACGGCCGCGTAGTACGTATATCTGGGGGAGGAAATATCCGCCGTAACTGGGATGCTTCACGATTATGGATGGCATAACAAAAGTCTGAATGACGTCGAGTCGGAAGCGGTGATCGCTACTATTTTCTACACCGGTGTGCGAAGTACGGGCGAAATAATTTACAGAATTGGCTCGCAGCTGCAAAATACAGTTTTCTTTTTTTTTTTTAACAAATTAACGCGAAAATAGTTTTTCAAATTGTTGGAATTTCTCGAATAGTTTCAACTACTCGAGTTTTTTCGAGCAACCAATTTTGTCGTCGAATAATTAATGTTCCAAAAAAATTCTGACATCCAGTAAAACGTTGTTTCTCTACCAAACTCTTTTTTTTCTAACGAGTGGATTTTTTTTTTAATAAAAAAAAATCGGTTCTATTTTGCTTCAGCAGCTAGCTTTACAGCTTCACGTGCAGTGAAGCTAACTATACGGTGCGTGACTGCGAATCATCGAAAGTAACTGCAAGGATAATAGCTACAATCGAATAAAATAATTAGGAATAAATAATAAAATTTTCCCCACTCAAAAAAAAAAAAAAAAAAAAAAAACAGTTTCCCACTTGATTTTTTTTTGTACAACAACTTGGAATAAATTGGACCCAATAAAATTAGTATTTACAGTATGAAATTGCGTTTCTGTCCCAAGAAGAACTCTGCGTAGAAATATCAGCATTTTTTAAATAATTCTTTCAGGCGAATATTCGCACGCTCCTGCGAACGTGCGAGGCGCGAAAGTTATTGCAAACCTGAGAAACACTTCGGAGACGTATTTGGATTTTTTCTCGAATGGTATTTTTTTTTTTACGCGTACCAGAAAAACGAAAACTTTTTAACGAACGTTGAGCGGCTTCTCCGCGTGTTTTTTTTTTCGCCCGCGAGTCTTCCGGAATTGGGGAAGCTTCGGGAGCTTACTACTACCGAAATAGTTTTATGCAAAGGAGAAGAAAAAAAGAAAAATAAGGGAAGCATCAACTGTGGGTTATATTGCGTTGCCTTTCTCGGCGCGGCGAGGCTATTTCTCGCCGACGAGCATCTCTCTCCGCGTGAAAAACTAGTTTCGCGTTGTATAGGAGGACGGAATAGAAGAATAAACTCGTCAGCAGAATTACGAAAGACTTTGTTGAACTTTGACACTTATTTTTCTTCGTTTGCAACGAGATCGTTTCATCAGGCTTCAGCCGGAGCCGAGTACTCGCGGAAACCAATTTTCTTTATTCGTTTTCCCCGGGAAATCCGACTCGTCTCATTCTCTGATATCCCCGTTGCGCGGAATTTCAAAACCGTCGAACACAAATTTGAAAAAAAAAAAAAAATGTCAAAGTCCAAAAAAAGGCACAAAAAATTGGAACATAACGAATTCGGATTTGTTTTTGGGGTATAGAGAATTTTACCACGCTGGAAACGAGCGGTAATTCGAGCTTGCGTAATCCACTCTGGTACCACGTGGCAGAGATGTCGCGGTGGCTATCGATCAGAATTTAGTTTTCTATCCGGACGTTATTGCGTCTGTTTTCGAATGGGGGGCGGGGGCGTAATCGAATCTCGAACGGAACGGATGGAGTCGAAAATTTGCTGAGAATTTATTATTGGGAATAAGTTTCATGCGGTTGCCATGGAGACGCGTGACGATCGCGCCTACGGAGGCGAAACTGGAGTAGAGAAAGCTGGAAGAGTATAGAATTCTCATTTCAATCCCGACGTTTTACCGGAGATCTTCGCCGGGGAGGGAGCACTCGCGTCCTCGTGTTATTTGACTATTAGCAATTTGTCGTAACTCCCAGCCACGTATAAACTCGGTTTCATTTCCATAACCCATTCGCTTTATTACGCGATCGATTCGATCGGTTCGCGTCGAAACGGGCAACGAGGAAGCAAACCTATTCCTGTTGCCCCGGCATCTCCCCTGTCTTTCTCTCGACCTTTACGAGGGAAAATGGAATCGAGAACGGCGACCGTAACCTTCGGCCAAACAACGCTAATGGCGCGAAGGGCCGCGGCGTTGTCCTCGAGGAAATCCGAATTGATGATTATCATTCGACAAATGTTGTCTCGAATTTGCCCCGATACTCGAGGGGACTGAAACGCCTATCTCGTCTCAAAAGATTCATCGCGTCGAACTACACGAAAATCATTTTTTTTAGCCAACATTTTTTCAAGGTCGTTCCGCTCAGCAAGCAGAAAAGTGCGAAATTCAGTTTCACCGCGATTTCGCGCGAATGGGCAAGACCAATTTTTCTAGACCGTTAACTACCCCCTCCCCCCGTTGACCGATCCCAAAAAGTTCGACAACGGCAAAAAATGAGAAAATGGCGTCGAAAAGCGTGAAATAAAATACGATTTAGCGTTTTTTGCACGCTTTTTCCGACGCCATTTTGCGAATTTTTTGTTGTTGCAGAATTTTTTGGGTGCAGTCGATAGAGAGGCGCCCGATGTACGAGAAAATCTTTAGTTTCTTCGCGTGGCTTTGCCCGTTCACCTCAAATCGTGGTAAAAGTAAAACTGAATTTTGCACTTTTTTGCTCGCTGCGCAGAAAAATGTTGGAAAAAAAATGTTCGTGCGCTCGAATGATGCAATAAATGTGCCCCAAAGGGACGTAGGTCTATCTCAGATCTAACACAGGTGTTAGAGGCTACTCTAGACGCACCAAAAAATGCTATTTTGTACGATTTTTTTTTAAACGCTGCTATTGGCAGAATTCTCTGCAACAAATCAACCGAAACGTGAAAATCGAATACTATTGGATCGAGTATAGCTGTGTAATACTAGCAGTTTAATTGGTGCTACATATTTTATTCCAAACACAGTTTTTTCCAAAAAAAAATTAAAAATAAAATGAAATAAAAAAAGTCCGCCATTTAGATAATTAGGCAGAAATGATAATTACACTGGTCTGCAACGAAACTCCCCTTCAAAACCTTTCTGTTTGCGTTGGCCGATTTTTCTATCGCGTCCAGATTCTGTGATACGCGATTATTGTTGGAAAAATAAAATTTTTGGATTTTTTGAGCTTTTTTCGCGTTATCATTATAAACAGCGCGAATGAAAATTCATAGATGTGAACATGCATAGTGAACGCCGTCTTTGACGAACCGGTTTTCGAAAGAATTTTTTTTTCAAAGAAATCAATGTTATTCGATGTGAAAGAAACGTGCTGAATTTTGGTGTTTTGACTTCAAAGAATATTAATTTCACGAAAAAAAAAATGTTTGCGGCAAACCGGCTCGTCAAAGACAGCTTTTGCTATCGATGTTCGGGTAAAAAATTGGATCTCGTGTCTCGGACAACGGAGCTGCGAGATACTTTGTCCCCAGCGAAGCGCCACTGCGACTGACACGCGCTACGCCGCCGGTCACCATTTTCGCAATTTTTAATATTTTCGGTTGAGAAAAATAGGAATTGTAGAGAAAAAAGGGCAGAAGAGGATGGTGAAACCCGATTGGGAATAAAAAAAACCGCGCGGGAGAAAAAAAATCGGAAGTACCGACTCGGACTTAAATGTCCGAAAACGTGACGAGGAAGTTTGAAATACGAGGCTGTGCGACGAAGTATCGTCGAGCGCGCCGAGGAAACGTTGTAAAACGGGTTTTCCTACTTCGCCCAGATATCCTCGACGAAGGGGCAATTGAGCGATCGAATTACAATTTATAGGGTAGTTTCGTTGCGCGGTATTTTTCGCCGCGATCGTCCTTCGATCGCCGAGTCGAGAATAATGCAATTAGTTGAGAAATATCAATTCCCCTCGCTCTCTCTCTCTCTCTCTGTCTCTCTCTCTCTCTCTCTCTCTCTCTCCCTTATCTCTGTATTCGCGCGCGCGCGGCCATTGTTTTTTTTTTCTCCCCAGCATTTCGATTCGATCGACTTTTATTCCCGGCGAAACTTCTCGATAGGAATGATCGAAGTTTAATCAAGACGGATATCCGCCTACGATCGGAACTCTGTTTTTCCTATGCCACTTTCATTGTTTTCTATCAAATACGTTCGGCGTAACTTTCTCAAAGGGTCTCGATAAGAATAAAAGCCTCGAGAGCTCGCGAGGATCTCCCTCGCCCGCGATGCTGTTCCTGATTTCCGACCGCGCCTTGCGGAGCGCGAGACCGAATTACCACCCGAACGTCTCGCACTTCCAATTTTTTTGCCCAATCCAATTGCGCCCCGATCATTTTCTAATAACCACACCGAGCGATTTTGTTTCTCTTTCACTTTTTCCCCCGTGGCCATTTTTTCCCCCGTGGCCGAAACCGATCTAGACCGAAGCTAGTTTAAACTCGAGTGCAAAATTCCAGACAGACAGACACCGATGACGGAAGCAGTACTGATAAAAACGTGGTAACACGCCGAAAAGAAATATTGAGCTCGCACCAGTGCTCAGTTTTTTGAGGATTATAAGCGTAACGCGGTCGACTGCCAGCCTTGGATCGGAGCTTGCGTCAATTTTCGGCTGCCCAAGCTTGGCGAAGAACAATTGTCAGTATTGGCTGATACCATTTGTACGTTTCCTCCTGGTGGTTCGCTCCATTCAGATTGGAGGGTGACTAAGAAACTCGTTGAACTAGAACTAGAATTAGAACCGAAAGTGGAAGTGGAACTACGATTAGAATACGAAGTAGAAGTAGAACTGGAATTCTAACCAGAAGTAGAATTCCCGAAGAGCGGTAAAATTACAGGCAAGATGGAGCAAACAAACGGAGTGTCGCGCCTAGGCGGAGGAAGGTTTCACCATTGCCGATCTGTCCGATGCTCTTTTTTTTTTTTTTTTTTTTTTTTTTTTTTTTTTTTTTTTTTTTTTAACGCGTTCGGGTCGCTCCATTGTCGTGGTTTACACGCAAATATAAATAAAAGTTGACGACCTCGTCCCGATTTAACGCGGCCGGTTATTATTTTTCTGCACGGCTTTATTTGCCGAGTCGAATCTCTCGCGGGATTCGATCGATGATTGATACTTGATCGGGACCCTCGTAAAAGCCTGGGCTCGTGTCATTTGCCGTTTTTGTTTGCCAGACGTTTTCCCGTTCCCTCTCCCCGCGAGTGTCCCGTTCTTGGAGGCCCGGGGGGGGGAGGGGATTAAATGGGACGTGAAAACATCTCGAAAAATAGGTGAAGACGAACCGTAAAGTAAACTTACGACTTCGAGGTGACATTCTCAGCCCTCGATAACGGCCGAGACGAATGGAATCGGCGCGCGAACGATGCCGATGAGATATTATGAAATACGTACGAGTTATTTTCACTGCTTCGGCGAAATCACCTCGGCTGGAGGGTGGAGAACCCTCGGCGCGCGGTGGCGAACAAAGGTCCGCTCCGCTCGCGTGCCAGGCTCTCGCGAACTTTCCAGGGATCATCCGTCGCTTACTTTCCACTTGTCGACTCTTCTCCCAGATTTTTCAACTTTGACAAACTAGGATCGGACAGACCCTCGTCATCACGGCTTCGTCCCTAACCAAAATACCTCCGCGCAACCGGTCCGAATTTGACGTGAACTTCGCACAAACGCTTGTCCGTCACGCCTCGCAACGACGTGCTTAGAATAGTCGAGAAATTACGGTTTCTCTCGTCTACGCAGATCCCATCCGGTCCGTCTGTCCCGTTGTAATCGACCCAGAAACACACCGAAGCTATCTCTCGCCACGGCCTGGCTTCCGATTAAAGGGCTCGTTCCGCGCGGGAAAGCTTTTTTCAAGCTTTTTTTGGCAAAATGAACCAAGATACGTCCGCGAAGTAGTTACCCCCTGTTCGTCCACGTTTCGAGCACGCTTCGCAGTTTTTCCGGCCCGAAATCGTCGCCCGTTGGCGAGGTACGACGCAACTTGGCGGCTCGTTTTCAAAAAAACGTTACTTTCTGTCACCACGATTGCCGGCGTTCCGCTTATCGGGAACAGAAGAACCGAGCGGCGTTCCGATCTCCGAAGCTTGTACCGGTCGTTGGAACGGGGTTATCCAAAAATATTGGCACGTTCATTTTTGGCAACTCGTCGAGCTCTTATCGCGAGTGTTGGTGTTTTTTCGCGACTTCTTCGGCACGAAAACAAAAACGGCTCGATGGATCGCGGTTATCCCAGTTCGTTCGCCGACTACGCGAGTAGCGAGCGAGCGCACCGAATTTCCGAGGAATCCGGCCGATAGATTTCGAGATATCGCGGCTACCGATTCGAAAAATACCGTCTCGCGAAAAACCCGTTCGAGGTCGGTCTCCCGCGTGACGGCTCCTTTTTTACGTTTCGTTTGGGATTTTTTTTATTTTTTTTGACCAACCAAACAAGGACGCGGCCGCGAAATTGTTACCACCCCTTTATTCGCGTTTCGCGCACGCTTTACAATTTTTTCCGCTCGAAATCGTGGCTCGTCGCCGAGGCTCGCGGCAGCTTGGCCGCTTATTTGCAAACTACGTTTTTTTTTCGGCCAACGCGATCGCGGCTCGATATCCGAACGGCTTCGAGTGGCGGAAAATCGCGTCGCCCCCTTCTTGCGCGCCATATTTGGATGCGATTTACGCGAAAGATGAATCGACTTTTCGAACCGGTCGCGCGAGATGGCCCCTTGACCCTTTCAAGGTCACATTTTATTGAGAAGTGTTTTCCACAAAAAGCGGTATCTGGGTTCGCTGATAACGAATCTGTCCTCAGATTCGCGAAAATCCAACATGGCAGCCCGCACTGGCAACTGGCATTTTGCCAACTGGCAAAATCGATGGAACTTTAACTTTGACCTTGAAATTTGGTTCTTCGGATGTCGACTTCGTAACAGCGACTTCGAGAGTCTCCCACTACACAGTTCGGCCGTTCAGAAGAACATTTAAACTGGTGACAATATCACATCGCGATTAACCAAAATTTCACGCAACAGATTTTTTTTTGATTCGGGTAAAAAAAAAGTTAGATTTCGCGATTTTAATAGCTGGTAACAAGTTTTGGGGAGACGATAGATTGAAAAATTATCCTCTCATCGAAACGAGAGCCCCACGAAGTAACAGCCGCTGATTCAGTGCCGAGATTACCCCCCCAGAAAACGCCAGTGCGAACTTTCGGTGTTTTGTAACATGGACTCGCGTCGCGCGGATGGAGCCGCGAAGTTACGGCGAACCGTCTACACTCGCAGTGTTACCAACTCGTTTCTAGCACGTCATGTCCCATGGCATCGCGTACGGCGGAACAAGTTAGTACGAGGGCGACGAGTTGGAGCGACCGAAATCCCGTCCGTGCTACGCGACGAAAATTGTCGGTGTACGCTCCGGTTTACGCTCGTTGGTCCATTCGTGTCGCGGGGGAATAATAGGCGGAGGAAAAAACTGGTGGCTGCCGAGATCCGAGACGTTTCGGCGACGAGACGTGTTGATTCATTTTTTTGAGCTTCTCACCCCTCGCAGCGTAGCGCGTCGCGCATCGATCCAACTTTTTAATTACTCCGACTGTTTCACGGCGAGGACCGGAGCTGTTACCCCAGAATCCACGAACTAGCGTGTAAAAAAAGCAAAAAGCTCGGTTTATTTGTAAAAATCAATTATTTCGGGACAAAATTGGTCGTTCGAAAAAATGTGAATAACGTTTTTCAACGATCTTCGAGAAGCGAAATGACGAGACTATTTTTCATCGTCGATGCGATTGGGCAGGTTCGTTGAACGTGAATTTGGACATATCGACGATTTAGGGGAGACCGGAGCAAGACGGTCCACCTAAGCCGATTTTTTTTAGTTTATTCACCCTCTAAAGCTGGAAAAATTCGAAAAAATTGTAAAAATGTCCATTCATAACAGAATTTTTTTTTCTGTTATGAATGGTCATTTCTACAATTTTTGCGAATTTTTCCAGCTTTAGAAGGTGAATAGACTAAAAAAAAATTAAGATGCGAATTGAAGACATCAAAAGATATAAAATTTTATCTGAATTGGACCAGAAGAAGTTTTTTTATCATAAAAACTATATTTTTTCGGAATTTTCGAGAGTTTTGTGTGATTTTTTCACATTTAAAATAGCTCGTGGTCTCAATAAAGTTTCGATTCATATTCAGCGGATCGAAATACAGGAAAATCACGCTTAGTTTAGTTCCACAACATTTTTTTATCATTAAAACTGCCAATTTTCATCATTTTTACAGTTTTTTGAGGTTTTCTCGGAATTTCGAGGGTGTAGGAGTCAAACTGACCTCGAATTCGGTTTCAGCGGACCAAAATACGTACCCGTAGGTAGGTCCGGTCAAATGCACATTGTGCTTAATTTTTTTTGTGTGCCGGTGTTATTATTCTTTGTGACTTTTAACCATCAAGTCGATTTACTCTCGTCCAATTTTAACTCAATTCACCAAAATTTTGGTGAAGCTGCTGATTTTTTTTTTTTTTTGGCAAGACGGCTCCCTCCGAAAAAAATGATTTTTTTTTCAATTGTAAAAAAATTTCCCGCGTTATAAATGTTTATATTTTTCACTTTAACAACTGTATTTACTTTTATATTACTCGAAATAACCTTTTTTGATATAATACGAGTAATTTGTTCACTTCTGTGGATAAAAATTGAGTGTTTTAATTTTTTTCCAAACATATTACCAAATACTGTACAACTGGATTTTAATTTAAAATTTTTAACAATTTTTGGTCAATTTTTGAGGTGGGCCTTCTTGCCCCAGTCTCCCCTACGCGCTACGCGCAACGAGGGGTTGCGCGCGCGCGATTTTCAAGGTCACGCCGGGGAAATGCGAAATAATGGATGATATCCGACTGGTGATACGGGCTCCGTTAGTTGTAATTCCGATACGCTGACCTTGGGCTCGGAAGCGGGGTCCGAAAAAGCGCGGGGTTACGAAAATTAATGAAAATCGTGAGAGCGTAAAAGCTCGTGCCTCAAAGGGTTAATCCCGATTACATCGTGGGTCGAGTCCTCCGAGCGGAAACTTCGGTAGGTTAGCGTTACTATAAAATCGGTGGCTTATAATTTCCGTTCCGAAAACATCGCGCCGAACACCTTTGAGGTGAAACGCCGTTAAACGTATCCGCGTAAACGCGCGAGAAATAGTTCTCGCGGGTTGCCGAACGACGAGTAGGTAGGAATATTTTTGGGGGGCAACGGAGAGCGGCGCTCTCGAGCTTTGAAGTCGGCGCGAAACGTTCGATCGGGTGTCGAACTCTGTTCGAGACCTAATTAGATCACCACATTACGAACCATTAGCGAAAAACATCTCCTCGCGCCGACTTCAAACGATCAATGTTTCTCGCGCCCAATCTTGCTCCACCTTTTATCGGCCGAAACGAATACTCCGCGACGCCGTTTCGCCGCGTCTAGAAGAGCTTTCGCTTACCGAATTGATCGCGCAAAAACCTCACAACGATAACCAAATATCACGACCTCCTCCGCAATTTTCCCAACCCTTATTCCAGCATCTTCGCCAAAATTCGCCGCCTCTCAAATTTCTTCTCGACGCCACATACTAGAAGCAGCTAAAACGAGCATTCGTTGTTGCACGCATCTAAAAAATGACGTCTCACATTTTTATTTCAAACCCAACAAACTCCAATCCATTTCCAAGGTACGTTCTTCTCGCAAGCTCGTGAAAAAAACGGACGTTAATTAAGTACAGCTTGCAGTCGAGCGAAAGTTTACGCGAGCAGGAAATGTTGGGTGAAAATTTTCCCGCGGCACTTTATTATTGTTATTATTTTCATTATTATTATTATTAATATTGCTACTGCTGCTGTTATTGTTGTTTTTATTTTACCGCCACTGTTCCGTAATTGGAGCAAGAGTTGAGACAATTCTACCGCGCAAATATGCGTACCAGAAGCCAGGTTTACCCGAATTTCGTATTTTTTGGGGTTCGCGTGGTAAGATAAGAACGTGGCGGTTATACTACAGTATTTCGTTGATACCTAGTCGGTACGATTCTGCGAGTAGCGACGCACAGTGGTTCCAAGTGCAGAATAAACGGGGAAAGCTCGCTTCAGGCGAGCTTTTGAGGTGACTGGAGTTTAGCGACGGGGATCTATTGCCAGAAGATGGTAGAATGTGGCGTGGAGAGAGGAGCTGCGTCAAATGGTTCGAAAAAATTGTTTCCATCTAGTAGCTTAACCCTCTGGAAGTTCGCAATCTCAAAAAAAAGGTACGATTTTTTTTAAACCTCGCCCATTAGAATGCATCTGCCTCTTCGAGGTGAGAAATGCTATGCTGTAGTCGTGCTTATTATTGTCCGAGGGCAAACACGTCGTACTTTCCATCACTCCAAGCACGAGCACCCCACAGGGGAGAAAAATAAGTAAATAGATGTAAGCTGCTTTTGGGATTAGACATTTCTGGCGAATGGTTTGGATGCTTCTGACATTCGGTTCGCGTCAAGTAGACGAAGATAAACGCGTGAACAGGGCATTTCTCGCGTCATGAAGCGGATATATTATAATATTCGAGGTGTCAAGCAACCGAAGCTCGTTTGGAGGTTAGGTTCATGTTTCTGACATTCTGAGGCTTGAGATACTCGATACACACAAATTTGGACCATTCAACGCAATTTCTCCTCGTTTGCCCCGACCCAGAGTCAGGCGAAGGAAGAATCGTTCCAAATTCGGAACAACGGCGAATCAAGCTCACAAGGAAACCTTTCGAACCCGAACTCGCCGATTTCGATGATCTTGATATATGTTGTAGAACATCGAAAAATAAGACACACGTATTAATATTTTGTTATATGTGCTCTTGAGCCGGTTTAGGGGGTGAAATCTACCCTCAAAGTTCACTCTTAAGAAGTCTTTTTTCGATATATCTCTGCTTCTAATTGGTATTCCGCGACGGAACAAAATGGAAAATGCTCTTTGCGGCGAGGCGGAGCTACTAGACATTGTTATGCCCACGAGGGTTGCAACCCCTATTTTTTATACCGGAAAAAACACATTTTTCGAAGATATTTTCGTTGTACTGATTCGAATATTGACTTGAAAATTGAAAAATAAATATTCTGAGTTGTGAAATGAAGTAAATAAGTTGACGTGTTCGAGGATTTCGCGTTAACCACCCCCAAACACGGTTACTACCCCTTCAGACATTGGTCATCTGATGAAGAAAATGTTTTTCTCAAGAGAAATACGAATAAGATATGAATTGAGATATCGAATATCTTATATTTAAAGTCATTTATCACGGGGCAATAATTTCATCATAAAATGGATCACCTTGGTCAAGATAAACTATAATTCGCGAGTGACTTTTGAATCCATCAATTCGTCTTTTCGTCCGATAATTTTTTACGATACTGTTTATCACCGATTATTCGTTTCGTAACTCATCGGCCGGGTATATATGTCGTGAAACTCCATGCTCGGGAATAAGTGTAGTCTTTTAGAAGCATTGAGTAGGTTTGTTCCTCCATCCGGACTCAACAATGAGAATCAATCCTTTGACTGTTATACATTTATTATCCGCGTTTTTTCAAAATATTCAAATACAAGATGGAACGGCCAATCATAGAGAAATGGAGTTAGCAGAATCGATTGAAGATATACTGATAAGTGCCACAAATGATTTCAATGACGTAGATATGATTATTGGAGAGACATTACATTTTCAAGAACAGTACAAAGATCACGCAGCAAAAATAGTTGAAGATACAATACAGCATCATTTTCCTGATCCTGTTGAAGCACCAACAAATCATTGTACAGAATGCTGTTCGTGGTAATCAGAAGTTATCAACTTCGGAAAATCGTGTTTATACTATGTACATATAAAAATACTCAAAATATTCGAAATCAATTTGGTTTTTTCAAAGTAAAGTGCTCACAGGTCTCATTTTTGATTTTTTATTTCAACAATCATGGAAATCAGGTTCAGCTGCACATGTATTGACCCAGAAAACTTCAATACAAAAAACTAGAACTAATTCTATTGCGAATGAATATTTTTCAAATTCTCAATTTAAAGTGTATTATTCTATAAATTCATGACAATAATGGTAATCTTCATAGAAATGTTTGAAACATGATGATTTCTTATACCAGCCGCATCGTATCATAGCAATACTTTCACATCTCCTTATTTCCCATCGTATGACGCACGAATCCCCGAAACTAAAATCTACGGGATTAACGAATTCCTGTGGTTTTTCATCAATATAACCACTTCAACTAATTTTGCTGCGTGATCTTTGTACTGTAATACAATTCCGTTCCGTTATTTTCAGCTCGACAGCTCTATCTGATTGGAAATAAGTGCGGTTCTCTGAAAACTCTGAAACAAATAAAGCCGCCATTCCGCGCGGAATTTAATACATTTTTCGAAGAAATTTTCGACAACTGATTTTTTTTTCACGGAGCTAGAAAATTCGGCGGGGAAGGGGCTGAGAAAAGAGAAACGTGGGTCGGAGAAACCGTACGTCGCGCAAGAATTGTGTCGGAAAGTTTTCTTGTTGTGGAGAAGTAAGATCGGGCGATAAATTGTCGTAAGCGTTGTACCCGCGTCTATTTTTACCTCGGACAGCCGAGATACGGAGTATCGGGCGACGATTCGTGAAACTCGAGGAGAAACAGCGTTTCCGAAAATTAATTAGCTCGTAAAAGTATTATTTCGCGGCGATCGACCCGGGAGGTCGTGGAGGCTCGTCTTACGGGCTACCAAAAAAATATTTCATCCGGGAGACATCGCGGAGATTCTTCTCTCTCCCGAGCTCGAGCAGTCGTATTCTACTTCTCTGTGTACGACGCTTAATTCTCGTTTTCAGCACGATGATTGGCCACGGTGTGAAATATGGCTAGTTCACTACAAAGAACGTCTCTACGAGAAAGCACCGAAAAAATTGCATATCCGCGAAATCACAAGGATCGGAAAAACGTCTAGGGTCAATTTGACCCAAGGCGCACAGATAGCCTGGCGATAGGAAGCGACACAGGTACATCGCATGCTGCTCCGAGTTTGGGCTACTCAGCTTCGAATAAACTATCGAATGCATAGGGAATGCAAAAAATACCCATTTTTTGCATTGTCGCGCGTGGGAAGACGGTACGACGCTCGATCGTGTCCTCGAAACGCTCGCAGCAAATCTGTTTGCGAGAAAAATGTCCAATAACGAAATTCTATGGGATAAAAATATCGAATTGGAAAACTTTACGGAGAAGTAGCATCAGCTGAGAGGCACGCTCCGCGCGTATTGAAAAGACTCGGGCGACGCGTAGGTTCTTTGAAAAGTTTAGCGCGATTTGCGAGCGACACGTTTGTCGGTCTCGACTCGAAACTCGAAGCTTAATCTCTTGCGACTGAGAAGAATCAGGGGAAAGGCAGCGAGTACTCTCATTTTTCTCGGAATAGGCACGCGAGATGTGGGACGATACGAAGAAACTCGATACGCACGATTTTGATCAACGATCTCGACGCTTTATGCCCTTGAAAAAAATGACTACGCATTATGGCGAGCCAAAATGATCGACTATTTTTTTTTCAACTAGAGACATCGAAACACTGGTGCCAGACACGTCTAGAAAATTCTCGCGCAAAGTGAGCTCTCAATTTCAATGGGTTTCGCTTTCGGTGTAGTTTTCCGCAGTCCGGTAGAAAAAAATTCATAATTCAGTTGTTTATCAAACGTACAGCAAAAATGTATACACCATTTTGTAGAAAATTGAACGTTCTACAAAAATGGTCTCTTATGTTTAGTCGATTAGACTAAGCGTTTAGAAGATATTCACCGCGGCGACTAATTCGGGGGTTTTCAATCTAATTTATAACTTTTGAGAAAATTCATTGAGAAAATTTATAACTTTTGAGAATTTTTATACAAGTTCAAGTTTTTACCAACAGACAACTGTGTAAAACTATATTTCTAGTTTTTTTTTTCAGACGGAAGTGCGTCGAATTAGTTATCAAAAACTGTTAAGATCGGTATGCATTAAACTTCGATGATGAATATCTGTTAAGCGCTTAATGTAATCGACTAAGCATACCAGACTTTGTTTGTAGAGCATTGATTTCCCTACAAAAACATGTCTTGCCCATCTCGTAATTTTGATTTGTTCGCGAGTTATAAAATTCGTAAGCGAAAAACAAACGTGCGTTGAAATAATCGAACTTCGATGTTCGATATTATTTAAACGGTGAGATTTACGGTAAAAATGTAAGAAACCTTTTTTGTAGAGCGTTCATTTTTCTACAAAACGGTATATAATTTTTTCCCCACAATGAATTACCGAGCGAGATATGAATTTTTTCAGTTAAACTTTCAGTAAAGCGTGTATCCGAATGAAAAAAAAATCCGTAGGTCGAGTTCAGCAACTCGACACTCTTCTCGCGGAAGCTTTCGAAAGTTGAGCTTATTTACGCGTCGAGTCTTTCGCGAGTTAACGATTCCACGTAGAGTTTCGAGAGGTATAAGAGTATCGCATTAAAAGGAAGATGAAGTTTTTCACCCTCTTTTTTTACCGCATCGACTCGCGCGCGCAGCGTTCGAAGCAGCTGACCTTGATCATTGGTACCACCAACAATTGAGACGCGATCGAAACAAGAGGCTGATCTTGAAATTTTTTTCTCGACAGCTACGACGAGCGTCGGGCAAATTTGAGTAGAAGAAACTCGTCGGCTGGATGAATCGATGAGTATGTGATTATTATACCTCGTCCAATTGTCCAAAAGTCGGGGTGACGAGGGCGAATCGAAAACGTGTGGCAGTCGATGGGTTACCGTGAAATTACCAGGCGCCAGGGCTGACCTGTCGCTATCTATCGCCACCCGCCATTACGCTCTGCTCGTTTTAACTCGATACTGTTCATAAGCGAACCGATAATGAGTCATCGCTCCCTCTTGCCGGGCAATAACTATACGCGCGCACGACGCTGGCCGAAGGCTGCTAGAGAGGCGAAGAAGTCGAAGGGTGCTGGGTGCAAATCAGTGTTGCCAGTCTAGTGGATTTTCCCCTAGACCTAGGGGAATTTTACCTGGCTTGGGGGACAAACAGGGGGGAAAAATGTTTAGTAGAATTTTCAGGGGATTCTCGGGCGTCGGGGGATTTTTCATGGGAATTCTATATTTCAACTCACCGAGGTATTATTCTCTCGACTCTCACATAAACTGCGACCAAGGCAGTGCATCTCGTTATCGTTATTTTATCTAAACTATCTTATCGCTTGTTTCGAATTCGCCTCAAGGAGACACGAGGGTGAAATTTCTAAATTTTTCGTTTTTCAACATTTTTGAACCAAACTTTTTACACGTGTTTTCGACTTCCAATCACTGAGAAATAACACGTGATACGTGTCAAAATATTTCCAGAATGTTCCAACCGGCTGTACAATGAATGAATGCTCTAAAACCTTAACCGCGCTGAACCGATAATCCATGGCGGGTCCTGATTTTTTGTACGGTGTAGAACACCACCACCAACAATTCCAAGTATCGGTTTTGCGATATTCGTTCTGAGAGAGAAACTGCACCCCATAGAATGGTAAATAAATTCAATATTTGTCTAAAACTTTAGTGGCGCCGAACCAATAATTCATGGCGGGTCCTGATTTTCGTAACGGTAACGGTTAAGGACATTGTAGACCGGGCTTTTGTCAGTCGTATTTTTAGTAGATTTCTAGGGGAAAAATAGAAACGAGGATTTAGGGGATTTCTAGGGGAAAATGAAATGAGTCTGGGGGGAACAGTGAACGGACCGCCTGGCAACACTGGTGCAAATTTGAAGGAGACCTCGGCTCCGTTCGTCGATTGGTATCACGAAAGAAAGTCGAATGCAGAGCTCCCTCGCTCCGGAAGTTGGAATTGTTCGGATGGCTACTTTCTTGCGCGGCGTTCCCGTCCGTCCTTGCCGGAACCGCGGCACCGTTACGAAACCGGAGATCGCGCAAGATTTCAATAAATTTCATTTACAGTTTCATATACGGTGCGTCTGCGGCTCGTAAAGACACCAAACAACACTCCTGCGGTTTCCAGCTCATCCCTCTGTACCCACTCCCCGTATAACTCCTGCTCATCCGCCGCATGCCGCTACGTTTCGTACAGGCACGTAAGCATTCTCGCCCTTCGGGCCCTCGCCGAGAGTGCATAAGTGATGATATAACGCGATACGTGCAACGTCGGTGCGTGGCGTGGCAGGAGTGAGGGTAAATCCGTACCAGTGAAAATCGGTCTCACTAAGGAATTTGTGAAAATCCGTCCCACTCTATAGTTCGCCGTAACAATGAATACTGGCTACTTGCTACCAAAAAATTATGATCCTATCCCCTGTGTTATCATCGCTGAGAAGAAACGAGGTACCGCCACCCATAGTTAGTTGTTCTGCCTGAAGATCAACTTCTTTAGATGATTTTGGTTCTATCTGCTTTCCTTGTGAACGGGCGCGATGGTTGTACAATGTCCTTTTCGCTGATTGCTGTTCCGGCATTTCCGTAACAAAATCATAACCTCGATTACGCAGATTATCTAACTCCTCGGTATATATTGTAGGGATCGAAGTATCTTCCTCTCGCGCTCTCTTCTTCGCTCGGGCTAGAGTCCTCTGTACTTCCAGGCGGCTATCATCCGGAGTTCCACACCGATGTTCTTTCGGAGCAAGTACGTTGGAGTCTTTGGTCTTAAGTATACCTCGACACTTCGTCGATTGTTGTTTTGAACAGCGCCAAACAACAGTTCGGTCTACATTTCTTCTTTTTACGACATACGAATATCCTTCAAGGTGAGCACGTGCCTTACCGTGGCTGGTCGTTGTCACTTCCATACCGAACAAGTAATATATACACGCAAAGAGCTCGCGAACTAAACACTAGTGAAGTTAGAACAGCAACGAGGGTGGTAGAGAGAAAGCTGGTAGGGGTTGACTAGGAGGAATTCCCAAAGCATTGTTCAAAGGGCATTGGCTCGGGGAGGCTCGGGGCCAGGTACTAGTAGGTATTCCCAAAAGAACTCGCCCTGGCTGTTCTCAGAAATTCCGCAGTGGGACTGATTTTCAGTGGGACCGATTTTCAGTGGTACAGATTTACAGGACACCGCGTGGAAGCGGGTGACGATTGCGCGTTGAAAAGCAGAAGGGTGTAGGGGCGGAGGGGTCGACGTGCCGCTTTTACCGAAATGCAGGATAGCACCTACGCTGCGAACGTCATATTTAAGCTCTATGAAGTATCTAAGGCGAAGTTCGATGTAGCTTTTGATAAAACCTGTTTCCAACGGTACGCTATTTTTGAGTGTATTGGATGCGAGTCGATTTATAGGTTATGTTGTACCCAGAGTTCCGACTCTGGAGCACTGTTTGCTCTGTCAAGTAACGTGATAACCTACACTTCGATTTTTGGAAACACGTTAAACGCAATGTTATTCGACACTGTTCTTACGATTCTAAATTGTCAACACTCTATCGAAGCCCTCGAAACAATAGCTTGCAAGGTCTAAGGGATAGACCAAGCAACATTGTCACAGAAATATTTTTTTATATTTTTATAAAGCATTTCTCGACGGGTCCATCTCTTTTTTTCTCGTCGAGGTATGCTCATCGCCACAACCTGCCCCCGGCACTCTGAACCCCGCCCGCCCCTACCTGCACGGGGTGCCACCCCGTTGCTGGAAGCTAATTGCTCGAGTATGCTAACGGGCAGTTTGTTGGGGTGCCCCGCCATTTTTGAAATAAACCCCCTCTAAGTTGACCGCACGGTAAGAATATTCTACTCATTTTTATTTGTCTTGCAAATCACTTTTCGCCGTGGTACGTATCACCGGCAGACTTTATCGTCGCGCTACTAAATTCTGCCCCGGCCCATGGTAACTCCAGTTGTGAGCGGAGTTAGCTGTAGCATGTGAAAAAAATTAAGAGTTGGCAGGGTAAAATGAGTTTGAGCGCCATTTAGAAAATGCAAACATCGTATAATAAGGTAGATTTCTCATTCTCGTTTTCTCGATTATTTCGGCAAATTCTGACAAATGCTGACAATTATTTGGGCAATGCTTAGAATGCCTAGATTCTGGAGCGACTAAGCCTGGCAACAAAGGAACCACACAAGTAGTTTGAAAGTAGCGCGGAATGAGAAAAATGAGTACAGTTTTTTGAACTTGTTTTCGAACCCAATAATTAATTTAGCGCTATCTCGGTCTACGATCAGGACATGCTTCAAGGTCGCGCTAGCCTCCGGCGATTTCTGACGTTCCCTGAAGTTTCACGACGATTCGGCGAACCAAAACGGGAAAGGAGCGCGACTCCAGAGAAGTACAATTACGTGCGAGTATTTTAAAACCAAAATGGCTGCAATCGGTTGGGAATTGCATCGTCAGCGAGGTTAAAACCGACTAGGTCGAAAATCGGCCACTGCGGGTCGTAAGAGCATCGGATGAGAGGGCACGTGGAATTTCAGCAATCAAATCCGCAGCTCGTTTCAATACTGTCAGTTCGCGAGGATCGTCCGTTGTTTCGCTCCGCTTGGGAATTCCAGTATCGTACAGTACCATTTTTCAATGGATGTTCGCGTCGTTATCGGCAGTTCAAACGAATCGGATCGAATGGGTCAGAGCTTTTACGACGCAAGCTTTCGGCGAATATAGTGATATTTTTAATATAATGATAAAAATATTTTTAATATAATGATAATGGGGTCCATCGGACCCCAGGCCACTTGCGCGGGTGACTTCTGGCCCCCAAATCAAAAAAATTCGCACTCGCGAGAATAGTAGTAGACAGTTAACTTGGGCCGCTTGCTTTTTGAGCATGGAGCGTCGATCCAGAAGCGCCAGTCTCGTCGTGGCAACCGTTCGAAGTTGGCGCGGAGTCCATCGGAGCCCAAGCCACTTGCGCGGGTGACTTCTGGCCCCCAAATCAAAAAAATTCGCACTCGCGAGGATATTTGTCGACAGTTAACTTGGGCCGCTTGCTTTTTGAGCATAGAACGTCGATCCAGAAGCGCCAGTTTCGTCGTGGCAACCGTTCGAAGTTGGCGCGGGGTCCATCGGACCTCAGGCCACTTGCGCGGGTAACTTCTGGCCCCCAAATCAAAAAAATTCGTACTCGCGGGGATATTGATTGACAGTTAACTTAGGCCGCTTGCTTTGTGAGCATAGAGCGTCGATCCAGAAGCGTCAGTCTCGTCGTGGCTACCGTTCGAAGTTGGCGCGGGGTCCATCGGACCCCGGTAGGCCGGCTACTCAATTTTTTTTGTCATTCGCAAGTATTTTTTCTACAATCTTGACACCATGGGTGCAAGGTAAGACGGTTGCTCGTATTCCTAGATAAAAGCAGATGCGAGATACCTCGTGGAGCAAGAGGCAGGAAGACTCGAAGAGGTTGTACTTCGTGCGAGCGTGCTGTGTGCAAAGCAGCGCGCGGTACGCGGTACATCCACGTACAACGATTGTGCTGAAATGGCATACCATTTTGCCAGTGCTTATTCCATTCGTCAAAGTATTTCGACACGATGAAAGAGAATTCCTTATTCAAAATCTCAATTCGACAATAAATAAAGAACTGTCTTGCAAGATTTACAAAACTGAATTTTCCCTGCCCGAACCGCCATTCCACTATTTTCCCCACTCTCAATACACCTCAAAATGAATCGGCTGAATTTTTATATTGTTTTCTTAAAAAAACCAAATATCTAGAATATTTTTTGTAAGAACACCCATTTCTCGCATTCTTTCACATATTCACGACATATTATTACATTTCATCCCACTTAAACACAAATCCCTGAAGTCAGACTCGAAAAAGAGTCTCCGAAGAATGCTTTACGAAAATTGTGAGGTCGACATTTTTTTTTTTTTTTTTGGTGAAATTCGGTGCATAAAGGCTTTTCAAATTGCTGATTACCATTCCGCTGTCAAATTGCAAAACAGCGACCTCAAAAAACTCCTATACACCAAATTTCACTAGAACGTGACATATTTCCAAATTTCGATCGGCCATATTGAATCCGCCATTTCGTATTTCCAAAAAATTCGCAGTCGATTCGTAGTCAGCGACCTCAGAAGCGCTAACGTACCAAGTTTCAGGACAAATTGCCAATTTCAACATTT
Organism: Arge pagana; assembly: GCA_963969455.1. NCBI lineage: Eukaryota > Metazoa > Arthropoda > Insecta > Hymenoptera > Argidae > Arge > Arge pagana. Next base: position 4,608,775 of record OZ018315.1, read on the forward strand.
GGAACGGCCATATTGGACCCGCCATTTTGATTTTCCAAAATTTGACACCAACTTCGTATCAGCGACCTCGAATACTTCCGTGAGCAAATGTTTACACAAAATGAGCTATCAACTCGCGTTAGCGCGAACTTGTTCCGAAAATCCTGCTTCTTTTGATACTTATTTGTTATCACTAATAATGATATCGAATAGTTGTGGAATATTGCTATTTTTTTGTTGTTGACTTTTCGGATTCTTTGGGGGCCGAAAATCGCGATGAAATCTACAACAAAGTGCTCGCAAAGGTTAAAAAAATCGATAGGGTCCCTGTGACCGAGAGGGTTAAAAAAAATCGTAGCAACCGCGACAATTTTTCATGAACATTTCACATCCAGATTGTTGCCAGGAACCCGGGGGGTTCACGGGAAAGCTTTCGGTAATGGGACACCCTGTGTACGAGTAGATAGGAACTGGCCATTATCACCGCGAGGTACAGGCTCGCTTGTTGTCCCAACGTTTAGCAACGCTCGCATCCCACGTCGCGATTCATACGTGTGACGCGGGTGGCAATGAAACATTGCGGTGATAAATCGGATTTATTACGATTCACCGCGCAGCCGAAGCTGCCGGCGTGATATGCGGGATATTTGAAAAATGTCACCGAGGTTCGTCGTTTGAAATCGCCTTTTAATATCGCCGCCGTATCTGGCGCACGTTTCGCCGCGCTACATAGGTGTACGCGCGCTGCAACGTTGCGACGCGCCGCAGAGGCGTGATAAGGTATCGGCGCGTCCGCGGCGTCTACGAGGAATAAATATAGTATAGATGAAAATACGTTTCCCGCGGAGCGCATCCGAGTAGGAACGCGTAGGAACGTATTTATAATTTGATTCGATAACATTTGTCACGTCGAGTCGTAAACTGATTTCAATTCGTGGTCGCAGCCGCTGGAAAATAGTACCGCTCGCCGGTAAATTCTTCGTGTCTTGAACTTTACGAGGGATAATTTCGGGCAGCGACTTATACGAGGAGTCAAATTTAATTGGAGCCCAACGGTCGCGCGAGAGACTGGAATTTTGAATTTTTTACGTTACTTGCAATTTTTTTTTTTGGTGGAAAAATGAACAAAGATACGTCCGCGAAGTAGTTACCGCCTGTTCGTCCACGCTTCGAGCACGCTTCGCAGTTTTTCCGGCCCGAAATCGTCGCCCGTTGGCGAGGTACGACGCAACTTGGCGGCTCGTTTTCAAAAAACGTTACTTTCTGTCACCACGATTGCCGGCGTTCCGCTTATCGGGAACAGAAGAACCGAGCGGCGTTCCGATCTCCGAAGCTTGTACCGGTCGTTGGAACGGGGTTATCCAAAAATATTGGCACGTTCATTTTTGGCAACTCGTCGAGCTCTTATCGCGAGTGTTGGTGTTTTTTCGCGACTTCTTCGGCACGAAAACAAAAACGGCACGATGGATCGCGGTTATCCCAGTTCGTTCGCCGTCTACGCGAGTACCGAGCGAACGCACCGAATTTCCGAGGAATCCGGCCGATAGATTTCGAGATATCGCGGCTACCGATTCGAAAAATACCGTCTCGCGAAAAACCCGTTCGCGGTCGGTCTCCCGCGTGACGGCTCCTTTTTTACGCTTCGTTTGGGATTTTTTTTTTTTTTTTTTTGACCAACTAAACAAGGACGCGGCCGCGAAATTGTTACCACCCCTTTATTCGCGTTTCGCGCACGCTTTACAATTTTTTCCGCTCGAAATCGTGGCTCGTCGCCGAGGCACGCGGCAGCTTGACCGCTTATTTGCAAACTACGTTTTTTTTCGGCCAACGCGATCGCGGCTCGATATCCGAACGGCTTCGAGTGGCGGAAAATCGCTTCGCCCCCTTCTTGCGCGCCACATTTGGATGCGATTTACGCGAAAGATGAATCGACTTTTCGAACCGGTCGCGCGAGATGACCCCCTTAATTTGCGGTGTTCGATGATATCGATGCGGAGGGGCGGGGAATTAGGTAGGTACGGGTGAAACGCGTGCTTCGCAGCGGTACGTTGCTGGTTAAACTAGTTTTCATCTGGCGGGCAAATCTGCGGATCTCGCGACTAACTAATTTTGCGCGTCGTTACTCGCGCCACGAGCAACACGCCGACTCGCTAATTCGTTGCACCGCGTGCAATCGGAGTCGATGGGGAGGCTGATTATTGCCCCGTTCGTCGCGCCGCGAAAAAGCTGCCGAACTCGTCGCGAGGATCTCATCGGCGCGGCGTATCATTGCGCGATAATGCTCACGTGACGCGGACGTATTCCCCCGCATGTGGGGGATTTTCCCTGAAATTTTATACGGCACAACGATACAGCGCGATATCACCTCTGTGATACCCCTCTGAAATATTACGCCTACCAATTCGTGCCAGAGATATGTACGGGGCGTTTCACGTCGAAGAAACGAATTCACGCCGATAATTCCTACGATTTTTTTTTCTTCTCAAAACTTTGCTACCAGACCCGCGCAAATATTTACTTCTTCTTAAAAGCACTCCGGATAAACCGAAGTTCGCACCCTGCAATAGCAGCGAGGCATTCCTCCTCAATCCGGTCCCCCATTTCTGTCTCCGAAAATTCTGAAAAAAATTCTATTCTCTTCTACGCGTTGCATAGACTCTCTGTGAATTTTTTCGGATTTTTTGGACCCTCGACACCGAAGTTACGCCCCTTATAACACTTTTTATCCCGACACTTTTTTTCTTCTCGAAAAATTTTCGCATCAAATTACGTGACAAATCGGAGTTTCCGGCTGAACGTTACAGCGAGACAAGCGTAAGCTTCAGAAAAACTAAATCTCTAACATAATTGTTTTTTATACAACAGTAATCGGACAACAATCTCACATATTGACACTTGAGACTGACTCAATAAAAATAGTTTTCGGTTTCATAATCCTACAATGATTTCAACAACATTTAAATTGTGTCCAACTCTCAAATTTGTGTCCAGCGGCACAAAAAAAACCTACAACTTTGGTACCAAAAAATGTTCTTGTCCCACGCAAATTTATCGCAAAATATCAAATTTCCGAAAATTTGTTACTAGTCGAATTGAGGCAAATCGTAGGACCCTACCGATTACCTCAATTAGCCAACTGTCACCATAATAGTAGGCATGTGCGAATAGTGCGAATTTACGAATTATTCGTATCGAGTCGAATATTTTTATTCGAATCGAATTTTCGAATTATTCGAAAAATTCGAATTACTCGTGAATTAAAATACGATAAAGAGAATAAATTGAGAAAAAAATGTTGGAAATACAGAAAATTCAAATATACAGGAACTCGATTCCCAAATTACTGAAAAATTCCAAATTTGGAAAATCGCGAATAACCCGAAGCTTTCGAATTATTCGTACTGTGAATTTCGTGCCTCGTTTTCTCCAACACGACGCACCGAACAGGATCGCGAGCATTTCGGCCGAATTTCCGCGACTCCAAAATTTGGACGGATTTTTTTCGAAATTCGGTTTGATTTCGATTCGTCCGTAACGCAGCACGAGCCAAACCCAATCGATATCGATACACGAATGCGCGGCCCGATTTGTTTGTTTTTTCCTCCTCTTCCCAGCAATTAGTTTCCCTTCGAATTTCTCATTAATCCGATTCTCCAATTTTAACCCGGTAATTAATTGTTTGCGCGTGACGCGAATTTTCACGACACTCGACCCAAACGAACGTTCTTAATTCTTTCTACCCGACGACTAATATCCGCGGCTCACTTTTCGCGCGCGAACATTTATCGCGGGTATTTAGATCAGCCGTGCATCGTCCTTCCGATCGGAGTTGCGCTAACAGCACCTAGCGCTCTGCCCGCGACTTTGGACACCGCGAATAAATCCTCCGTTACAAATTTGCAAAAGTGACGCGTAAAGCCGCGTACTGACTTGAGCATTTTTGCGCGCACGAACTTTTTTATGGTTCTCTTTTGTACGCACGAAATCTGCTCACGAAGCGATCGACTTTTGCGCGGTAAGTGTGCATGGTAACCATTTGTGCTTATACGAAGCTAATCACGTGATGTCGTCGAGAGAAGATATTATAATAGCCAGTGCAGCATACATTGCAATGCATAGCATTATACATAAAAAGAAAAAACAGAAACAATGTAAACGCTGGTGGATGACACGGTTATTCAGAAGTAGAGAAACCTGTAGTGGCCGGAATTTGCTGATGGATTCGAGGTTACAAGAGGACAGCGGACATTTCCGCAATTTCGTTCGCATGTCATCGCGGGATTTTGAATATCTTATTAATGCAATTGGGCCAAAAGTGCAGAAAATCGATACTAGGCTAAGAAAAGCTATTTCCGTGCAAGACAGATTGGCGATAACCTTACGTTTTTTAGCAACGGGAGACTCGTACACGAGCCTCCGGTATCTGTTCAAAGTTCCATGTTAGTAGTTTGCGTCGTACTGCTCTCCAAACGCAACGCCGTTCGCACAAACGACGATCGGCGTCCAAAAAATACGTCCACACCGCGCACGCAAATCCTTTGACGGACCGATAAGCGACGGATCGCGTTCGTGCGTCCTCGGAGCCTACGCGCACGCACATAAGCCGCGTACTGACTTGAGCATTTTGCGCGCACGAACGTTCGTGCGCGCAAAAATGCTCGAGTCAGTACGCGGCTTAACGAACGAGTGCTCCGTTGCAAATTTAAACAAGCGGATTCGTGCTCCCGGTTGAAAGTCAGCCTTTGAACTTCCCTCGAATCAACATTATTCCTCGTTACAATTTATTCGTCGCCCGAAATACTATTTTTTTTCAAACTCCCAACACCGTTATTCGGTTATTCGAATTACGCGCAAACTACCTCTCCGATCAACGCCGCGGGCTGATCAGTTGCGAGTTACGAAAAGCCGCGTCGATCGAGCCCAATTCGATCAAAATCCGCGCGCTCGTTCTCGAGATGTCGCCGGGACAACGACTCGATCGCGTACGAACATACATACATGCATACATGCGTACAGCGTGCAAGTGAAAATAGTCGGCAGCGATTCTCCGGACCTGGAAACGTGGAGGTCCAGGGAAAACTCGTCCTGAATTTTCGGGTGATCGCGATAATCGCCGTTTTCTCTCAAATCAGAGAAACGGAAAGTTGAAAAGGTCACGCTCCGTTGCGAATCAAAAAAAAGTAGCGCGTAATTTATAAGCGCTCCGTTACAAATTACGAAGGAGGAAAGAGCAGCTTGGAATGTAGGTGACAAGTAGAAAAAATGCATACAAATTAGAAACCTGCGCACCGCCACCTCGTTATTTGATTGCGCCCACATCGTGGCGCCAGCACGCCAATTTTTCTATTCCTAACAAAATACTCCGCATCACGGATTACTTTTTTTTTTATTACCAAATTTGTAACCGATTACTTTTTTAATTTGCTTCTAATTTGTCAGTTTTTTCATCTTCTCTCCAAATATTCTCTCCTCGGCTGACGAATGTATTTTTTTTTAGTTAACGTACGAGTTTCCAAAAAATGTAAAATTCGTACCAAAAAATGTGGGTGTAAATAAATCCGAGTTTCACGCGGACGAGAAAACGAACTCGCAGATCGTTAGATGGGACGCACGGGATTTTTTTTGTAGCCTCGCCTGAAAAAAAGTAAGCTTCTCAAAAATATGATAATAGAAATGAATAGATTTCTGGATACTTGGAATAATTTCAGCAGAATTTTGATCCAAATTCTGTCCTACGATTTTCTTTCGGTTTGACCGATTCTTTTTTATTATTCGTATCTGACTGGTTTTATACCGTGAGATTGGGGGGGTGAAAAAAATTAGGGGTGCGCGAATAGTTGAAACTATTCAAGTTTCTTCGAGTAACCAATTTTTTTAAATAACTAGTTTAAGAAAAATTCGGAAACGTGGATAAAAATCAAGGAAACGAAGTTTCTCTGCAAAATTCATTTTTTAACAAGAGTTTTCAAGCGTTGATCGGTGAAAAAAATGCTTGGCAACAAATACGCTTTCGTAGCTAAGTTTACAGCGAGTATACTGAATTTTAGCTTGGGTAAGAAAAATTAATTTTGAGGACGTAAAAATTGCGAGTTACCGTAAATCATTAAAAATAACTGCGAAGTTTGCGGATTGCGATTTAATAAATAATTGAGAGCAAAATTTTGCCCCGAAGGGACGGAAACAGTTTCCCGCTCGATTTTTGTTACAACAAAATTGGGAAACAAATTTGATGGAGAAAAATGAATATTTGAAACGTAAAATTCGAGTTCTTTTCCACAAATGAGTTTATTAACTCACAAATATTCAACAAAATCGAATGTTCGACGCGCAAGATAAAAAATGCAGCGAGAGGATAAAAACGTGCAGGTGTTTTTCCACTGGATTTAGTTTGCTTTTTCTTCCTTTTATCGCGACGCCGCATGAATATAATTCGTATTTCTCGCGCGGAATCTGAGGAAAAAGTTCGGAAAAATATTCAGTATCCGTGCGCGAGCGTCCTGACAAATTGGATTTGGGAAATTTGATGAAAAACGGCGAATTCGGAGCGCGAGTTTCGGGACAGAAATGAAGAAGGATCCGGGACGCGTGTTCGGATGTTTGCATCTTCGGCTTTCTAGGAATGATATTTGGGAACGTTTCTAGATTTGAGCGCGCTTCGAATCGCGGTCGTTCGCCAAGGAGCTTAAATATTGAACAAAGACGCTATTCAGGTATAAAAGAAACCTCGTCGTAGGGTCTTTCATCGTTTGGCTCGTCGCGTGTAAGCCGAGACGAGAGATATTTGTCGAACGTCACGAGAATATTGGTCCGAGGAGAAAAGTGGTAAGAAAAAAAAGGAAAAAAGGGAAAAAAAGGAAAAGAAAAAAATTCAAATAACCGCGTCGAATCTTGTATAAATAAAAAGTTGATCCCAATTTACGGGAGAAAATACGTAAAGCTCGGTTCTTCCTTCTCCTTCGTATCACGCTCCTCGTCGGAATTCCAAAAGCCAAAATATCGCCGGCTATTTCCGGAAAATATGACATTTTTTCCAACGATTATTTCGCCAACAGAGAGAGTGAAATTGGGCACATTTTTCCTCGCCGTTCCGAAAATTGTGCGCACCGGGGGAAATTGGTACGAATCGGGCGACGCGACACTCGGAGATACGAGGGCTGCGCCGTTTCTCCTGACGTTCCTAATTTATCTCGAGCAAAGGGTAGCCAATTTATGTTACATGTAACAATAATAATAACGCGTTGCGGTGGCAACGAACTTGCTAAATTCGTTATTAATGTCATAATTGCCCGCGTGTCGTCGTCCTAAGCAAGTAGAGAGAGAGAGAGATGGAAAGAGGGAAACAGAGAGAGACTCGTCGCTACTGCCAAAAATTACATTTCGAACTAGAACGTTAGTTCGTGCTCGAGCAAAGCTTTCTCGAGGTTACTTTAGACGACACAATTTTAAGACTGGTTCGCGTGATTTTATTCAAAGTAGACCCTTACGTTACTTAAACCCGAATTTGGGTAAAAAAATCGTTTCCTCACTTTTTTTGGAACCTCGACGCCGAAGTTACGCGTCTAATAACACTTTTTTTTGTTTTGAACAACTGTCAGGTCAAATTATGCGACAAATAGAAGTTTTTCAGCTAATCGTAACGAATTTTTTCTCGACTCGTCGTCGATATCAATTTTGTTTTTATATCAAAAAATCGTTTCCTCACATTTTTTGGAACCTCGACGCCGAAGTTACGCGTCTAATAACACTTTTTTTTTGTTTTGGAAAATTGTCAGGTCAAATTATGCGACAAGTAGAAGTTTTTCAGCTCATCGTAACCGATTTTTTCTCGACTCGTCGTCGATACCAATTTTATCGTAGATCCTCGACACAATTTTTTTTCGCTATGCGGAAAACGATCTCACGCGTTGAACTATTTTACTAGGTAGAAATAGTTGTTGGTTCTATAATAATACTACAGAGATTGAACTTTTTTTTGTTAAAAAGCGAGTATTTTACTATATAGAGCGTTGAAGTTAGATTTTGGTTGCGGTGAAATTTTTTGTAGCTTGCATAAAAAAACCTGAAGCTTTGTACGCAAAGCGTTCGAGTCCGACGCGTTTTTTGGCAGTGTATAAAATTGTGTAAAGTTTTTCGGCAGACTTCGTGGGGAGTTCCAGAAAATGTGGGAAAATCACGGAAGTCTAGGTAACGCGTGGGAAAAATGTAATTTTGCGCGGAATTTTCAGGGACATGGGAGGTGTCGCGATTGTCCGGCGTACAATTTCATAATTAGGAAAATGTCGGGGGAAAATGAAGAGACGGGGGGGGGGGGAAATCGAGGATCCGCGTTTTCCCTGCACGCTGGAGGAAGCGACGTCGTTTGATTTTTGTCTCCGCGTGGTCCGAACGAGACGAGTGAGAGAGAGAGAGAGATAGGTGCGATAAATTTGAGAAACGAGTGGAAATTGAGTGGAGTAGAGGTGGGGGAAAAGGAGAGTGAAATACGGTCGTACGGTTCGCGGCAAATAGACTCGACGGGGGCGCGAGGGGAGAGGGCGAAACCGGCATAATGAAATTAATCGTGCGGTAGAGAAGGCGATACCAATGACAACACACGCGTGAACGGGAGGGGTCCGGGGGGTGCGCGGCCCACTCGTGGCAGACGGGATAAACGAACAACGGGGCTCGTGGCCGAGGGTGTGCGAAAAGGCAGCGGCGCGCGGGGGAGGGTTGAAAGTGTAACGGTGAGTATGCAGGTCATGGCGCATGTCAAAGCGTCGAGGGTGCGGCAGCTGGCGTCGGCCGATCAGGGCGGGGATCCGCTCCGCGCGCATTCAATCAAACGGAATCGTGTCCGTAAAATCTCTCCGACGACGGACACGTTCGACGGGTCGGATTACCGCGATTAAAAAATTGGAGGAAAATGTAAAAAAACAAAGACCATCAAAAACAACGCCGGCGGTGCGGGGTTTCGGGGGCAACAGCTCTGACCCCAAAAGAAGAGAGGACGGAACGTGCTCGGAATCGTATTAACAAACCAACAGCTGTTGGCGCGAGTCGGCAACCTCGTCGCGATACACGCGTACGAATCGATGATCGATTCGATCGGCGCGTTGTTTGCGGGAAATTTACGACGATAGCGCGACGGAGAGGGGGTAGCTACCGGTCTTATTAGTCGTACTTTTTTGTTGTTTTTTTTTTTGCGCGATTTTTTTTTTTCACCCCTCTCTAGTGGCAGACGCGTTGGGGGATGGATCATCGATCGGAGGAGACGACGCGACGGGTTTATATCGGTATTACTTGGTATTACTAGTCGCGCGAGCACGACGACAGCGACGGCGGGTATGTTGACGAAGATGATAGGTGTCGCGTAGAAACGTGACGCCGGCATCGTGAAAGCTCAAACAATAAGACGGAGATAAGTGTGCGGATGTTCCAAGGGTTGACGGTTGGCGGTGACAGGGATTGATTGACGAGGGAATACGATAATTATACAAACAAATGGAGGCGACGGGGATGGGAACGGGGAAGGTTAGTGTTGGGTGGCGGGTCACGTGATCGCGCGAGAGAGAGCGAGCGAGAGTGATACGGTGAAATGAAACGGGAGTCTCGTGTTGGGGAGAGCGGTGAGACGAGAGTGGTAGGAATAGTTGGCGGGTGTATAAGTGGTGAGGGTGTTGCTTTACCTTTCAAAAACGTCCACATCGCATGGCCGGTCGAAACGTGTAAGAAACTACATGGCAATCGGTTCTCATGACGGTAGCAAGGAGGGCGCGAGTTGGGTACACGGGTACCGCGAGAGCGCCCGCACGGTAACACTGCCGAGATGCGGGAGTTACTGGGCGTCTGTGAGCCTCACGACGGCACATATTTGCAACGGGGCGTCGCGACGCTTGCGCGGTTCGCGGCGTGGAACGACCAACATCTGCATCGAAGGGACGACGACACATTCGAACGCCGCGTTTTTTTCCCTTCCTTTATTTATCTGCGCACGCGGAGCGGCTAGACGTAATGCGGCGCGTAGCCGCAATTGCGGTCGACCGCGAGCGAAAAAATGACGCGTATTTTGGTTGTTGTGGGTGCTGGTTGCCGGGGGTCGGGGAAATCTGTTGGCGAACGCGCGCGACGACTGATGGAATTGCGACGGTGGTACCGCGCGAAACGCTCCTTCTGGAGAGGGTTGTTGTAAGCGTCGACCGTGAACTTGACGTACGAATTGTCCAATTGGTCTCGCGACGCTCGCAACTAAAACCACGTGGTGGTGGTGGTTGCGAGGAGGACGACGGTGGTGGTGTCGAGGGCCAGTTGGCGTTTCGATCGGCGAGGAGGTAGCCGAGCTTGGCCGAGAGGGTACCTCGGATATTTTCGCTCCACCATCGAGTTCGCGGTGTCTTGGGCCAAAAACTGCTCCACAGGTGGAAAAAGCTGATAATTGGTATTATCTCGCTTGGATACACGAACGGAGTTGTAGCCACTAGACCAATATATTACGTTTCATTATTTTTGCCTACCACCTTTGCTATCGAGATGGAAACCTGTATTATTAGAATGGTAGCTCGTGTACTAAAAAAAACGATCGTGTACCCGTTACCATTTTACGTAGTTCCCTCGACTATACGCATCACAGTTGCTGATGACTCACGAATTTTAGGCATTTTTTCATCCACAAAAAAAAATAAAAATATGTTTACCGGACGTTCGTCGATGTTTGAAGAACACAAAACCGAAATCGCGTGAACCAAGAAGATACTTTGCACCAGTTTTTTGTACTTTCTGATTTGTTTCGCCATTTTTAAAAATAGTAAAAATTGAAATTTTGTTATACTTCTAGCTTGCACGCCAAATTTCACGTAAATTGGAAAAAGTAGTTTGGAGAAAAACGCCTATGAAGACTTGAGCAAAGTGCCAACCGCTAAAATATCTATGTATCCGAAAATAATTTTAATTTTGAAAAATCCTCTGGATAGGAGAAAAAAAATCACGAGAGAATAGTAGGAGCTACGATTTTTTTCTCCGGCACCGAACCGCCGAGGCTGTAATTTTGATGCTAAAAACCTTCTGCAACTTGGAGCGAATTCTTGTTACGAGATGGGAAAAAATAATTTTTGCTGCTGTCAAATTAACAGCATATTTTTTTATTATTATTATTATTTTAGCAGACTTTTTATTTTCGACAACAACGATGCGGATCTTGAGGATGTATCGAATGCTTGCGTAATTTTGAAATTACCGCCGACTCGTTTTTTTTTGTAATTTCAATTTTTTTCCTGTATTCCACGCGAGAAATGATTTTAAATTGGAGAAAAAAATATAAATCGGGGGAAAAATTAAAATGTTTGTCGTCATTCGCGCAGCGACAATAACGGTGCTCTGTGCTTGTTGGAAATTTGAAAAGGCGAGCGTTGAAATGGTCGCGGAGATCAGCGAATACCGCGAGGAGAAAGAGTAGAATAACGACAAGGTCGGATATTTTTTACGATCGCGTTAATATTTTAGCATATTTTTCGGCAACTTCCTCAATGAATAACGTATCTCGGCGGAAACGGACGAGTGAAATAAAATTCATGCGGTGAAAGTTGAATTTACGTATAATACGCCGGTGATAAATGTATTTTCAAAAATATCGTCATTTTCCGGTGAATCAACGTAGAAGGCAGCAGAATAGCGGAGGATTCCGGGCGCTAGAAGAAAAATGATCGTCCGAATGTTTATTAATCGTCGTGCTGTCGGATAGAAGTGAATTACGATTTCGCTAGGCTGCCGCTCGCCGCGCCGTTTCGTTCCGCGAATCTCGCGGAGGCAAAAATGTTGCGCTAATTATCGGACGAAAACATTGTCGTTCGCGTTTTTCCTCCTCCCCGCTCTCATATCATTTGCCTCTTAAGGATGATTTGTCGGTATTTTAAAAATGATGAAAATGTTTTGAAAAAAATATATACTATTCTGACAAGTCTACTGAAGCTTTAAAAAAAAATTGGAAATTTTTCACAAGCCCGTTAAAAAGTTATAACATTTATTAGTTGCAACAAATTAACATATGGTTAAATGGAAAACGCGTTATCAGACATATTCAAATGAAAAAAAAGTTATGAAATTGTGATGTGAAAAATTTTAAATTTTTCAAATCAATAGATTAAATATCCAAGAAACATATAAGCGATTAATAATTGGTAATTTCAATATTGTTTATAGAGAAAAATAATAAAAATTAGTGGTATTTACCATGATTAGTGACAAAAAAAAATTAAAGTTTTTTTTTTTAAAGTTTAATTCAAGGTACAGTCACAAACAAAAGTTGTTTTCCATTTTTCCTTAATATTGAAATTTTTATGTTAATATTATTAAAATTATCAGTCTATTTTATTTTTTTATAAAGTTAATATCAAAATTAACATTATAAAAACAAAAAATTTTGATTTAAATCATTTATTTCAACATATATTTAAAGATATGAGTTGGGTGAAAATGTCATTAACTTTTGTTTCCGATTGTACCGACAAATCATCCTTAAGATGGATTTCGGCATTTGCGCCCAACAAAATTTCGGGTTTGGCGAAAATTGTCGGAAAAATATTTTCCTCGTTGCCAAATTGCTAAAAAAAAAAAAAAAAAAGAACGCTCGTTTTTTGAGCCAGTGCTCTCAATAATTGTCTCTCGACTTTCAGCGTAGTCTATCTCGAATTTCTCGTCTAATGGACACGCTGAAAGCAGCGTCGAGACGTTGACGACGATGTAATCTGGGGGAAAAAAAGATGGAAACTTTTGAAAGAAAGCGAGTGCATGGTCGCAAACGTCCGAGTAGACACGGCAGAATTATGCACGGTGCTTCGACTTATTTCCATTTTTTCCGAGGACGCGAAATATTTTTCAAAGCGAGCTGCTTAAAAAACAAACAAGAAAACAACGAGGTTCGTGGACAAAATTATTAATTTGCGCGTTCGAGTCGCGAGATTCGAAGAAATTCCGAATTAGGCGAGCGGATTTGGCTGTCCGTGGGAAAATGATGTTTCAATTTTTTTTTTTATTTTTTTTTTATTTTTTTTTTTTTTTTTTGGACAAAAGCAGTGGAAAAAAATTTAGGACGGTATTTGGCGGGGGGAAATTCGCGTATCTCGAAGTGGGCAGCTCGTATCTCGAATCGAGCTCTGTTACACCGTCGACGCGATAGAAGACTGCGTTATCGCGGAACAGAGTCGTAACGATATCCACGATTCGTGAAATAAGCTCTTAAGTCAGAAATCACGGAGCTTCGCTTCGCTACGGGGCATTCCACTCCGAATCGAACGGTTGGAATTTTCGATTTCCCCCATTTTTTTTCTGGCGAATTTTTAAAAAATTGAGAGCGAAAAAATCGAAGTTTTTTTTCGAAGTTTAAAAAAATTGGGGGAAAAAATTGGACGGAAATTCTGGCGAGATGCCCGCTGCAAGATCGGGAATCGCCGAATAATTTTGCCGGCAGAAATTAGGGAGGCGGTAGAAAAAGTTTTTGGATAAAAAATATATATATCACCAGCGCTGACGAGGGAAGAAAGTTCTCGAACGGATTTCAATATTCATAAAAGAAATTTTGCTTCCTTTCTCCTCAATTTCCCGAACAACCTTTCCATTCGAATTTTTATGTCCGAATTCCTTCAGCAGCGAGGATATTCGACCTGCTGTTGCGACGTTTTATATTAAACGAGAATTTCTTCGACGCGAATCAGACCGCCTCGCGAGAGGCAAATTATTATTTGTTCCCTCCGTAATTTTATTTCCCAACTCGCGGGTTTTTTTCTTCCCAAAAAAAAAAAGATCGCGCAGGTAGGAAAAAAATGTTTTCCGCTCAAAAAACGGACGTCGCGCGCGTTTTTGACGGTTTAATTGTTTTGTCGTTGTTCTGTCACCATGATAATTCACTCCTGACATCAAAATAATTTGATCACCTACCAAGTTCGCGGAAGTAGGTACTCGAAGCGCCCGTAGTATCGACGACGGGCTAGAAACGTGTAGCTAGATATTACGAACTAACGAAGCAGCCCTCGCGCCAATTTAAATTACCGAAATGATCGCGTCATCTCGCGACTTAAAAATCTGGGGACATTCGGCGGATTCGCACAAAAAAATGGGGCCAAAACACCCGAGAAACCAGCCTCGTAATTTTTCCCCGAGAACGTGCCACGTTTTTTGTAAGATTTGATTTTTGAATGGATAAGTTTTTCGTTAAAAAAATTATTCGACGCTTGAGGAACATTTTTTCGAATATAGAAGTAAATTTAGCGTTAAAAAAAATAAAAAATAAATATATTCCCGTAGGAAATGTAACGTTCTACAAAAAAGCTCTCTTACGATCTTTCGCTAACTCTACCGGTTCGATCGTTATTCAAGGTCAAAGTGAAATTTAGGTAAAATCACGCGCGTTACGTCGTATAAATAGTTGTAGGCGCGATAAAATGTGTAAAATATTGTTGATAACGACGTATCGAGTCGTCAAATTTCAAGGAGCAGTGCAAATTTTTCGGAGGATATTTGCACGAGGAAATTTGGGAGAGAAACGGTCGAGTTGATGTTCGCGAGGTGGAATTTTCTGGCGAATGTTTCGTTCCATTTTATTAATTGGGAAGCGTTTAAGCTCCTGGGAGCGTGAAAATTCGAGAACACAGATGTTAAGGACGAGGCTGATGTACGCCCGTGTAATCGACCGGCGAAATTCACGGTTTTGGTATTTATAAATATGCAGATGGTCGGTCGCGTATCCGCGATTTAATTCGCTCGCGCGGGAATCTAAGGGCCGAGCGATAAATTTAGTCGATCGGGCGAATCGAAAAACGATGAATATACAACGAGACGCGTAAACATTTCCTCCCCGATCGCGGGGAAACGGAAACGAGAATCGAGGCTCGTAGTTCGGGAGACGAATTGCGAAACTACGGGGCTTCGACGCCTCGAATCTGCTCCACGAATTATTTAACCGATCAGATCCGATTGTTATTGTTTCCGACGGAATTGTATACTTCGCCGGGCAGCGCGATCGAAAATTGATATCGAGGGATGCGGAACATCGATCAATATCGAAATCGAAAAAAACAAACGTCAATCTCCCAAATTTCCGGCGTCGTCGATCAAGTTAAATCAGTACAAAAGACGGGAGATGCCTGGAAAAGAGGTCACACGTTGATCCAACGGGTTCCCCCAGCACAAAACATTCTCCTCTATTTTAGAAAAACCGAATCATCGTACCAAAAATACTCGCGATTTGCCAGGAAAACCGAACGAGGCAAAAAAAAAAATACCGAGACGTGTAGGGGAGACCGGGGCAAGACGGCCCCCTGGGGCAAGAAGGCCCACCTCAAAAATTGACCAAAAATTTTTAAAAATTTTAAATTAAAATCCAGTTGTACAGTACTTGGTAATATGTTTGGAAAAAAATTAAAACACTCAATTTTTTTCCACAGAAGTGAACAAATTACTCGTATCATATCAAAAAAGGTTATTTCGAGTAATATAAAAGTAAATACAGTTGTTAAAGAGAAAAATATAAACATTTATAACGCGGGAAATTTTTTTACAATTAAAAAAAAAAAATTCATTTTTTTTCGGAGGGGCCGTCTTGCCACCAAAAAAAAAAAAATTCAGGAGCTTCGCCAAAATTTTGGTGAATTGAGTTAAAGTTGGACGAGAGTAAATCGACTTGATGGTTAAAAGCCACAAAGAATAATAATCGGCTTAGGTGGGCCGCCTTGCCCCGGTCTCCCCTATGTTTTTTTTTTTCTTCTTAATTTTGTATCTACGTTGGCCGATGACTCGGCGCAGCTTTCGGCACGATTTGGAAAATGCTCGAGAGCGTATACTTTGCTAGGCTCAAAAAACTGAAAATCGGGGGGAAAACACGGAGAGGCCGGCGAGCGCGTAGAAAAGTGGAGAATATTTTCCGAATTTTCCCAGCTATCGCGTGCAGAAAAAAGCTCGCGCCTGCAAGCTCGAGAGTTGATCCGGAGCCAACACCCTCTGCTCCGGAAACGAATCGGACCAATGTACTTCATATCATCGATGCAGACGAGGAAGATCGAAAAAAGAGAAACGAGAGGGAAGGCGAAGGTCGTAGGTACGTCGCGTATATCGCGTCGGTATGACGAGCTTCGCGAAGCTTTTGCCGCGCGGAGCCAAAAATCGCCCCGCAGGAATATAAAAAGGAGGAGACGGAGATTTGCCGCTTCGCGAGTTCCCTCTCATCCAGGATCCCGTTAAGTGTGCCGCTGTTATTTGATTTCCGTGAAAAATGGCATCGTAATTTTTTACGCTCCTCGGTAGTTACGAACGATGCGTCGGGGAGAAACCTAGATTCGCGATTCGCCCTGAAATACGTGTCCTTGAATCGATTGTCGGTACAAAGCTCGTTCGAACGTGGGAAATGTATTTTTTGGTACTGTAACAGGGTTGTTCAGTTTCTTGATGCGTTGGCCCTTAAAATTATATTCTCAAACAAATTCCCATTTATTTATTTTTCTACTGACATAAATGGCCACTAAAAATCAGATGTGACGAATAATTGTTTTTTCCAACGAAAAATACGACTTCCCTAATTGGACGGAGTTAAGCAATACCGACGTTTTCAAAAAAATCGAGTCATTACGGAGAACGTACTCGGTAAATGACGCTGCGGTGCAATAGGTTCAATTTGAGCCCAGCGCCACCTATTGACTAATTGTCGCGACTGTTTACAGCGTTGTTCAAAAATCCCGTTTCGCAAAAACGTCGTAGCTACGTTTCCTACTATACCTGTTATTCGTACTTACGTTTTTGGGTAGTTTACCTCAGCTTCGAGTTTCCGGTGTTACCAGGTCTTTTCGAGCTCGAATTACTATAACCACGGCGATTAATACTCGTGATTATAACGCCGAAAATAAAAAAGCCTCGTGCAAAAAAAATTGACGTCAAAGAAAGAGGAACAAATGCGCTCGTGAACGATATTTGTACTAATAATTCGACCTCGTTGTGGCTCCATGGCGAAGCTGTGGCTCGAGCTGAATTGAACGATATAAAATCGTACGTGCATTCGATCCCCGAAGTTGACCGTGAATTTGACAATGATTTAATCGGTGATGAGACGATAGAAGAAGATGTTTGATGGATACGACGGAGACTTGGATTCCCGGATGGAAGTAGCCGAACTAGAAGACGAGACAAACGAATCTCGAACATTATTATCCGTTTGTTTAACCATTCGATCGTTATCTTCTGCATTTATTCAGTTTTACCTCGGTTAAATCAATTTTAACCATGAAAACAAAATCAAAATTGGAAATCACGAAATTTGATATAAAATAGCTGAAATTAATGATTTTAATTGAGGTAGCTACATTTTTATTACAGTTGAGATGTTATCGCGTGATGCGAATTAATATTCGCCCTTTTCGCAAAAACGAATCGACTGACTTTTTAATTAGCTTTACACTTTTTTTAATACTTTAATAACTCGCTCTTCTTCCTTACAGGAAATCGAAACAGTTGGAAAAAATTGAAATTGTCGAGTTTATTGTCGTGGAAAACGAAATGAAATAATTTAAAAAACTCGCTCGAGTCTCGGTTTTGAATGCTCGTTGGACACTGTTATTTTATTTATCTTTGCTGCGTCGATTATTCGTGGCTACTCCGGGTGTTGCGCGATAAATAGACGTCCTTTCGACGATCAGATAACGCGGCAAGTTGAGAGGGTATTTTGCCACCGAGAATGGCGCTGCAATCAATACCTCGAGACTGGCGAGATCTAGTAATTTACCAACAACGCTATTGATTCTTCGCTGCACCGACAACGAGACATGCGACGTCCATCTCCGAATTCTGCAACGAATATTTCTCCCATTTTCCCCTCTCTACGAACTTTGCGAAAGACAACGACCACGATCGTTGCAGTTTTTCGTTGTTTTTGTTTTTTTTTCCCCAACAAATTGCACGGAATTCCCGTTTTCCGGAGATGATTCTCAGCTGCGAGGACGACTCGTGTTTTTTCACGGATGGAAGGCCAACGAAACGTTGCGGAACATTGATCTGATACGGAAATTGGCCGACAAATTACATTCGATTTGATATTCTTCCAACAAATTTTCTCAGCAGCGTTCTCCGCTGATGCGAAGTCGACGAAGCGTCACGAAAAAAATTGATCCCATCGCAAAATGCGACTACAGTCATGAGCCAAAAAAATGTAATTCTCCAACCAAGCGGAATCAATTCGCCCATTCGAAATCACTCAGCACTTTAGTCGAGGGTGATCGATTTTTGAAGAGCGGATTTCTCAATCTTTTTCCATTTATTACATAAAATTGTTCAAGGTCATTTATAACCTAGTCAACTACATCACGATATATTTGTACCATATTCTAGCCTAACTGCTTTAACATACTTACCAACGCGTTTGTGTCCAATGCTGATGGTAAATAATTCGTCAAAATTGCATATTCCGACCAAAAATTAACGGCCATTTCATTTTTGATCAAACAAATATTTCCTCGAGCTTGTATTCGATTTACGTGCGCTAATTTAAGACGGCTCGGCAAGTTGTCTGCGCTGTTAATGAAATGTGAGAAAAAAATTAAAATGCTTACCGTCATTTTTATAGTGTCAACAACGGGGAATTTTACTTTACGGTAGTTCTTGCAGTAACGACACGTATTTCGACTTAAGCGTAGAGTTTGTCGCGAGCTTTGCGCGAAGTCTGATGGCGAGCGAAGAAAAATGGACAACTTTGGGAAATCATTGAAATCCTTGGTATTAACTGTGCAAGGCGACGACACGTGTTATCCTTACGCGTATAATTATCCGGATCGTTCTACGCGAAACTAATTCGCGGCTCCCAATGCGGCGAAGTTGAGGAACTCGAATAACTCCATATTCCCCGGAGATATTCGTTTCGCTTCGCAAGTTACGGCATGGATGAGAAATAAAACGCAATCGTATTGCGTCCTTATTCGAGATATCGAATAAGCAGGCTGATTCAACTTGCTTCTATCCATAGCCTACGCGAGTATGACATACAAATATTTATTTCCGATCTTTCCGGACGAAAAAACACCGTCGATATTTATTTCTAAGCGTAGGCAGCCCAAAAAGCGAATTCGGCCACAGAAATAAAATTGTAAATCCTTCGAAAAAAATTGGGAAATATACGGGGAAAAAAAGTGGTATAATTTCAGGGTCGTTGCGGTACATTTTTCAGATATCGCGATCCCAAGACAGGAGATGCGAGGCGGATGTACTCGAAGAACATCTCTGACAAGATCATTTGCGCTACATTTCACCTCTGAAACGTAACATTTCGAGGGTATTACCGAGGCATTTTGTACCGCTTTGGTTACGATGGTACGATGAAACCCCGGATGCTGCGCGAGGGCGAGGGGGTTATCAGCGGGGGAAATGGCACGCGGTTTTTTGCCACGTTAAATTCGTTCGGGGTCAAGTTCACCGACGCAGCATTTGCCACGGATACGCGTGTTGTCCTTTGCCTTATTACCGTATCTATCTCGCGTGACGCGAACTCCCCGACCGCTGCTCAATTAGAAAAAGAGGTCTATCGCCGAATAAGATCTATTTTTCGAGTCGGGTCAGGGACTTCTACGCGTTCATCTGTCCGTACATCTATTGTATCCACGTTACCCGGCGGTTTTTCTCGCGAACATCGCGCATTGTCTCGAATATACACCCTACCATCGCCCGAACAAAGCTCCGTCGAGCTTTTCAAGGATAAGAAAAAAAAATCAATGAAAACAAACGGTATAAAAAGTGGCCCATTTCCCGATCGCCGCGCCATTTTCGCCCCTCCCCCTTCCAAAAACTCACCCTACAGGAGGATGAAACCAGGAAGGATTAGCTATTCGAATTATTATTTTTATGCTTCCTTTCACGCGTTGCGATAGACCAGTTTTCGCCGTCTCCAGTAGTAATTTTCGGTATTCGCTGTACAAGCCATCCCATTTTAGCTCACACCGTAGAAACGCGTCGTATCCAAAATTGACCCCCACAAAACCTGTAGCATCGAATAACGGTGACCTTGAATTTGACGACGATTATCAAGATTATTTCAAGGTCAATGATTTTTTAAAAATAGAAACCCCTATTTTCGTTCGCAGCTTCGTATTTTTAGCGTGTTTTTCAGCGTGGATCGATTAAAATGAGACACGCTGTACGAGGAGTGAGACGACGCTACGATCGTACAGTTAATTCAAATATTTATTGCTCTGTGGCGAGGAAAAAAATTGAACAGTTTTTGTACGCGTTGCGGACGAAATTTCGACTGGTGTTGCGCTTCGATGTATAAAAGGGCATTGAAAGATAATTTTTGCACGTTTTTTGGTGCTGGAGTATTTTCTGCCCAATCGTGAGGGTAGTTTTTGACTGTTTAACGGGTAAACTGCAGCGAAAGCTCGATCTAGCAGGTAGCAAAGATTATTCCGAGCTTGGTTGCGTTAATTTGTTATTTCCTTTTCGAAAGTTAGGCGGGCTTCGGAAAAAGGGCCACTTTTGAGCGGATTATTATTTTCTCATCTCCACATCACGCGTCTTTTGTACGCTCGTTTCATCGGATGTTTCTTCTCTGATATCATCTCGCGCATCTCGCGAGATCCTTCGATTACGTTGGTACATCAGGATGGTTCGATGAGAGACGTATAGCCGAGGGGAGATTCCGAACGAATCGAAATAGACTACTGATCAACGTAACGTTTCTAAATAAACAAGAGAAGCGGCCGCGAGAAAGATATAATTATAACGCCGCGATTTCGACATCTATTTCATATCGTGCGATTAGATTTATCGCCTCGAGACCACTCGACTCGCGAGTGACGGTAAACGTGTGATTTTCAGCGCAAACCTCAGTTCTTTGGAGATTAATAGCTTGCTAATGAGAGATTATATCGGTATGTAACGATTGTCGTCTGGTATCTTCGTGGTGGAGTACCGCGGGTGATAGGTTACTCGGGCAAAAAAAAAACTGTATATAATTATACGTGAATCATGTATAATTATATATATTTTTTGTATACATAAGCGATTCTTGCGATATACACGATTCGTGATTCGAATGATCCTGAGATTACGCACGTACATACGTGTAAGTACAGTGATACGAAACTTTGAACACGAAATTACGCGGCCGGGGCGAAAAATTATAGCACAGACCTAAACAAAATTCTAGTATGCTGTACAAAAATGTGAATCGACACCTTCCGAATAAAAATAGCGGGAAGTTGAGAGTCCTTTAAGTTCATTCTGACGTGAATCATGATTAAATTCAGGAAATATATAGAACAATTACTGTTTATGAATTATTTATTCACTTCGAGCATAAAAATTTACAAAAATTACACGAATTAAATAAAAATTTGAGCGTGACGACATCGAAGAGAGATGTTATCATTCTCAAATAACTACTTTGCTTATTAATAATCAATAAATACTCTTTTATAAGTTTGGCATAATGATGTCGCAATTCGTATTTTCATTAATACTAGTATCATTTCTGTCATGTATCACGTCTGTTCATCCATTCAGTTTTGGTAAAGTGTGACGCAATTTTTTTATTTCGGTCATTCGTTTATATGGGTCATTCTATGGCAATTCAACAACTTGGCGACGGTGACGGTCTTTGATTTTCATGATTTTTTAATACGTGTTTGTACACGTAAGAAGAAGCCTACAGCTACATTTTTAGCTCTTTATCTCCACCCATTTCGAGGTTTGGTCACCGTCGCAACGTCGCTGAATTGACATGGAATGAGCCATATATAACCTATCAAAAATTACAGTACAATCGCATCGCGTAACTACTTTTACGTAGTACGCAGCTGAGAAATGATATTACACGGACAATAACTATGGGACGACTTACCAAACGTTGTATGTATATATGTATACATATATGGTTTCCGCGCAAGAAACAATTGAATGTACACTGCATCGCGCGGCAGGGCGGCAGGATCGTTGCCATGACAACCGAGGCGACGCTCTCGCTAAACAAATGTCAAGCGATGCCACGGATCAGCTGCGTCGAATCCGGGAACCAAAATGTAACCTATGCGATTCGAAATTGAATGACAGGACTGAGTTAAAAATAAGAGACCGAGAGCAATTGCAAACTCTCTGGAAGTATGCGTTAAATTATGTCGGGGAAGGTGAATCAAGGAATTGGTAATTCAGATCGGAGAAGATGGCGGAGTGGGGAGGATAATTTATCAAAGTGACGTTATTTTCGTGTAGCGATCAACATCGCGTTATCGCGATCGTAAACATTCGAGTTATATGCAACTATAACTGTGACCATCTCATTTGCGAGCCGTAAACACGATGGATCTACATTCCGCTAATCCATTAGTGGTAAGCATCGAGTCGAACGTATCTGTCATTCTAATTTGCAACTCAATTTATGCATACCTCGTAGCGCGTGACCTATGTTAGGTATGATTAGATTAGATTCGCTGATTCGTATTTTCAAATTATCTGACGAAATTTGAAAGAAAATCTACTTCGCAGTCGATTATTCTGCCTATTCGTAACGGAGAGCATTGGATCGAGGCATGTCTGGAATCTATCGTATCGCAAACGGTGCTAAATGTAATGAAATTGGAGATTTCTATCTGCGATGATTGCAGTACAGACCGAACGCTTCAAATAATCGATGCTTGGAAGTCCAGGCTTAAAAATAAGCCCGTTTCACTGAAAATCTATAAAGCTGAAACCCCCGAACCTCGTGGTGGTAAGATTACGACTCAAAGTTTCACCTAATTTCAGCGGACACCGAAGTATTCTTATGTCGATTCACATTTCCTTACGCGTGGATAAGGATGTGATTACGAACCGATCAAAGCACAAAATCAATAGGCGAAATTCCTATTTTCACGATTCTTACTCGAACCAACGTAAACAGATGTATTTCCGACATTGCACTGATCGTGTTCCTTCAAAATCTTCTTGGGGCGTTTACAAATACGTGGGATCAAGTTTCGTAGTTTGTATTCGTATGTGTATATATGTTTTATCAGGCTGCTGCCTGATAAACGGTATCAACGAAAGGAAACTATTTCTCAATCCACCAAAAAACCTGGCTACAGCATGATCGTTATATTTTTCACTTATGTGTTACGCTCGAATGAAAATAACACGTATGTACGATGTCGAGGCGTCGTATCTCGTCGCGGAACGGGGGTGCTTCTTTAGTATTTCACGTAGCAGCCGACAAACATCAGTCTGCTCGAAACGAGCAACCTAGATCGATAAACGCCAAAGGTATTATTTTGTTTCTCGATATCCAATTTTCTTTCTCATCAGTTGGCCACGCAAAGAACCGAGCAGTTGAGAATTCTACCGGAGAATATCTTTGTTTCCAAGATGTGGTATGAACCCATTCAACAAGTATTCTTTGGGTATCGTGTCCGAGAATTACACCACGTACTATCACCATAGCTGCACTGTGTGTACTTTGCAGGATGACGTGATGTTACCGTGCAGGGTACAAGCGCAATACGATGTCGCAAAGAGGAATAAAAATGCTGTACGTGTTGAATGAAAATGAAAAGGCTACAGTGATCAATTAACGACACTCATCTATCGTACCATTGATTCGA
The DNA here is from genome assembly GCA_963969455.1 of Arge pagana. Lineage (NCBI taxonomy): Eukaryota > Metazoa > Arthropoda > Insecta > Hymenoptera > Argidae > Arge > Arge pagana. The sequence goes on from OZ018315.1 coordinate 4,632,321, forward strand.
AGACTTGGAAAGTTGGGGTGAAATTTCATAAAATAATTGTACGTCGCAGATCGTTGGTGGACAATTCAAACGAATGCCAGAAACTTCTATGGTCAGATTTTCCAAGTGGGCAAATACGTTGACCAGCGAACAGCTCGAGCTGCAAGTATATACCTCGAATGGACCTACGATCGTTATGCCAACGTGGTTCTGCCATCGCACGGTATTTAACCGGTCCGTCGACAAAAATGTTGAATCTCTAAATAAAATCTATCTGCTAACGTTTACCGCGTCGTCAAGTAACATCGTTTCATATTTGGCTTGATTTACAGAATAGGAGGCTTTTCCGAAGCAGGTCATGGCTGTCCAGAAGATTTGATATTTTTTTATCGACATTTAGACAACGGTGGGAGAATTATCAGAGTCGATGTACCGATGGTTATTTACACTTACCATCCACAAGCAACGACGTTTTCTGTATGCGAGTAGGTCGTATTTGAACATTTTTCAGACCCAATCGAAATGGCGAAGGAAGTTAGTTATATCTTGGTTTGACCAAACAAGGTTACGAAAAAAAACAAATTAGAACACCTGGCAGGCATTAAGATTTTTCGAAATAAATTGCGAGAACTTTCTAGTTCAATAATTTTTTTTTTTTAGGAAAACGATATGGGATCTGAGAGTGGCTCGCTTGCAGGAGCGATTATTACCTCGATGGAATAAATTCACCATATGGAATGCTGGAAAACAAGGCAGGCGACTTTATCGCAGCCTGCTGCCAAGGTTTCAGGTGATTTGACACGTCGCTGCAATTATTCTAGCGATTAAATCAGCTAATTACATCGTCGTTTGTAAATGAATACCATAAGTCAGATCCTGGGTTTTTCCAGGAAAATGTTGCGGCTTTCTGCGATGTGGACCAATCAAAAATTGGGCACAATTATATACCTTATGATCCTGAACGAAGAATAGCTGGGCGATCGATTCCTATAATCCATTATAAGGATGCGAAAGCACCATTCATTATTTGCGTGAAATTGGTAAATATCACAATTCTCTGATATATGTAGCGCAGCTGATCCGAAACTTTACACGCATAGATACCTCAGGAATGCGACTTTCTGAACTGCATTTAAAGCATGTCAATCAATATTTTATTTTAGGACATGACGAATGGCGAACTTGAAGCAAATTTGCAATCGTTCCATCTACGAGAAGGTATTGACTATGTACATTTCAGCTGAGACGGAAAAGTTGGCTAAAGAATCACGGGTTTTTATAAAATATAATATAAAGAAACGAACTACTTGTAGAAATATCATTAGTATGAAATGTACATTTATAGAAAATTAATGTAAACTAATGCTGAGATTGTGGCAAACAAATTGTGGTTACAACTGATTTCTCGTTACGATGTCCGCTGAGATGGTATTAAAACGTGAAATGAAAGATACACGAACGTCAGCTTATTTTACCTCCGTAATCCATGCACGATCCACATAAAATCGATGAGTTCCATTCATTTCTTTTTCACGATGGGGAACCCACATTTGTTATAATCATTGTATTAAGTCAATGGTATTCACAGGTAATTTCCTTCACTTGCAACGATGCACTACCATAGTGGTGTTTAATTAAAGATCAAAAGAAATATATACCCTTCAGCAAGAAGAGGATGCAGTAAACTTCTCGGCATTTTTTCTACCAGAATTAACATCCATTGATCCGAGAATCTACCTGGATGAGCAAGAAAAGTAACAATCACTGTTGCTGAACAATGAGACACCAACGACATAACACGCGAAACGATGAATGCTGATCGTCATGCTTTTTTTCTCCACAGTCCGGTGTCAACTGTGTTCTACGTTTTGCATACAACTTAGAAGATGCATCGGGTACCGCTGTCGTTAACGCTACTGAAATTGAACCAACTGAGGATAATTAACAGAAGATGTCTATAGGAATAGAGGATTGGAAAACTTTAACAGAACTGTAAAATTGGTAGAAAATCGAAGGTACGCAATGTTACGTCTATGGTTGAGTAGGGACATATGGACGTCACTTCTGTAAACTTCGTGCGTAGATCGTTTCTGGTCGACTCGTATCTGGTTTTGTTACGTATCATAGTGACCTGCGTTTTCACTAGATTTAATTAATTGTTACGTTTGTGAGAAGCGGTGGTTTGTACATGGAAACGGATCACAAAAAGTAGGTATTAAAGATGAAAAAAGATAACTTTATTTTCAATGTTTGATGGTTTTTCTTCTGTTAAGATTATTTAGCATATCTTAGAAATTAAGTTTTTCTACTCAGATGACCTGTTATTAATTATTGTACAATCACCAATTGAGCGACCATGAATTGTGTTTATTAACTTCTCTCTCGCTCAGATCTTACTTTCATTCTCGAACAAGTATTTAACACGAGGGTTCATCGCAATGCCAATTCTTGACACTGCGGTGGCACCTCGTACTCACACGACGAGTTATATTTTGCATTCATACACGGTATAACTAATTACATTACAAATTGCTCATTATAAATTAAACACATCGATATCACGCGTTAAAAAAACATTTACTCGCCTATTTACATATCTCGTATCATTATCATCGGCTCCGAATACCTTATCCAGAGATCACGGTAGTCAACGGAACTGCTGACGGGTTGATTTTTGCTTCTTTTCTTCTCGTCACCCACAGCATATTACCCTCCTGAAATTATTGTTCCAACATCGCAAATAAATTTTCACAACTCAAACAACGTACGCGCGAGCAAAGTTACAGCGTCGCTCGTAAACTGCCTCTTCCAAATAGACGGAATGGCGAGCAACTTCAACAAAGTCTGGAACGTGCGTAGTCCGCGCTCGACTCGTCGATTATCTCCAAAATTAGGATATTTAGAGTGATTTCACAAGAAAGGTTTCTCGTAGAAAATTTCACGCACGATAAAAATGGTACCCTGATATGTTTCGCTAAACTCAATAGTTTCAAAGATAATTACCATAGCAACCAAAAAACGAAATTCCGCTATTTTTCATCTCGTAAGCCCCAGTCATAGGTAGAAAAATAAATAGTCGACGGCTATAATATATGTTCAACACCTAATTAAAGCCTTACAGTGATTCGGCAATACGTCAATGAGCTCGTTTGTAGCCAAGAAATTCACGTTTTGATTAAATAGGAGATATTGAGACTCGATTGAGACGCGACCTTGATAGAATTATCCTACGGAGACGGAATGATCACAGGATCATTATAAGGTTAAGCGATCACGTTTGAAGTTGTTTCTGACGCAATACAGGATGTTTCTTTGGTAATAGAGAGGCGTCGAGGCAGAGGCGCGCGAGACACCATGTTACGAGTCGATTATCGTGAGTTAGAAAATCTCACCTGGAAGTAATCCTCGATCTGCTGTAACGTGCGACCTTTCGTCTCTGGCATCGTAACGTAAACGAAAACAGCCAGTAACAGTGCGGATGCGCCGAACACCGTGAATACTCCGCTGATGCCGATCGCTGCTTTCATCTGTAACCATGACATCAGTTGAACGTTTCGTTTCCACGGTACCAAGAGGTTATACCGACGCGCGGTAACTTCCTCGAATGTCTCGCGTCTTACTTACCGTCGGGAACAGCTTCGTTACTCCGAACAAGGACATGTTGAAGATAAAAAAGGAGCAACCACCAGCTACACCCCGTGCTTTTTGGGGAAACAGTTCACCGACCATCAGTCCAGGCAATCCCAGTATACCGAGCGTGTTAGCTGCTACGTATACGAATATGCACCCACCAACGACGTAGAGCTGAAATGACAATACGACGCGTGTCAAATAAATATCGGTATAGCGGAGGAATTTCGATAGAGATCCTACAGTTTTTAGAGTGTGAAGAACGAGAGTGTAATTTCAACTTTGAAAAGCGTCGTTTTCAATGCTTACGAACCACGTTCCTGCGGGAACTTGCATCGAAGTTGTAAACAGTTGGACACCGCGGGTCAAAGTTCATACTATGTACGTGTAAATTGGCTGGACGACACATGTCGGACACCGAGAGCTCGTGATTGTTTTCATTGTTTTACTATTTTCGTGTACCGCGAGACACGTGAACGGGAAACTGTGAATGCAAATTCTCTACTTTCGGACAAAGATCGTCAAAATAATGTTTGAAAATTGCATACCAAGGTCAACGAGTAGGTATCGACACAGCGAACGTGACATCAGCGCTACAGTAGATTAGATTCTTCGCTGTGACGGTAATTGCTCAACATATTCGTCGACCTTTACCGTGCAACTTCTTACTTTTTTTGGAAGTTACTTTTGGAAGATACTTGTTTGTAAAGTTTCAGGTTTTACGCCCATCCACTCTTAATGGAGCCTTACGTCTAAATCTGTCCCGTTTGCTCCGTTTCTGGCCAGCAAGAATCCTGCTAAAACCAGGGATGCCGCCGCTGTTCCTACCGACGAAATAATCGCCAAGATTCTTCTACTAGTCTTCAGCAATAGAATACAGTAGACTATGCAAAAGGCGAACCGTACAACGGCCGTGATAACTGCCACCAAGTAATTGTCGATGTTGACTCCTACGTCAGACAACAGGCACAACGATTAAATTATTTCACAGCTGGATACATTAGTAATGGCGTTTCTATACAGCTTATACACGCGCTACAAAAAATTTCCGTCAAATTTAACACGAAAATTTGAGATAGCGACATTTTTTTTACACAGTATTAGCGTTAGTAGTATGAAAAAACATTCTTGTGCGTCGCATAATGGACCGTGAGAACAACACTAACGATCTTGTTCGATCACAATTTGTACACTTCGCACGCGTCTGTTTGAAACTACAGATCGAGAAGTATGCATATGTAATACGAGTAACACGAATTAACAGATTATTATCTGGCATCGATCGCCGATGCTAATTGTTTTGATAGCCTAAATCGCGATCAAGGTTTATACGTTTTCCGCGTGTATAGTTTGATTTGGAACTCGATTGAGATAAGACGTATTAGTGATAAGGATATTTCGTTGGAGGCTCCAGCTCATCCGATAAACCTTGTTCCATAAATAGATAAACGGTGCTGAGAATTTTATCGTTTAACGAGTACTCGTCAAATATTTTGTCACCTATCTGTTCGACGATACTTTTGTGCCGCGATTACGGAGCTTTGCATCGAGTACGTTCGAGAGATAATTTCGAGTATTTTTTAAGTAAAATATACTTCGCGAATCGAGATCTGCGATTGAGAATCTGCGGTCGAATCGTTACAGCTCTGAATCCGCTTGGATATCACGCGACGACGATAAACTGGTTTCGACTTTATCTCGCTGGTAAACAAACGGAACGGGAGATCGCCGGCGCAGGTAAAAATTTGGACTTCAGCCTCGCGTTGACTGATCCGTGATATTTGCGCCGCGCAAGTGAAAGTCGCGGCCGCGAAGAAACGAAAGCAACGAAAAACTTACCGACGCTGCTGATGATCTCGACGGCATAGAACACGATCGTGTAAGTTCCTGCCGATATTTGCAGTATGTTGAATACGTTGACGATGACCAACGGCTTCAGGACGCCCGTGTTCAACATCCTCGAGATCGCCGTTGATGCCTGTTGACTCATCGAGACCGTCGACGACATTCGCGCTATGTCTGCTCGCGCTCGTGACTCCAGAATCGCCATTTCCGTTTTCACCTGGTCGAGGGAGCAGAAAAACGAGGGATTATCGCCACGCCTAAGCGACATTCGGCGAATATTCCTTACCTGAATAGCGTCGTCGCCGCGGAACCACATGAGTGCTTTGTTCGCTGCCTCCATTTTTCGCCGTCTAACCAACCATGCAGGACTTTCCGGCGATAAGCCGAGAGCAATCAGAGCGAGTGCCGGAAGGACGGTTCCCAAGAATGCTACCGTTCGCCATTCAAAGGTTGCGCCGAGAGCGTAGACGAGCAGAATGCCAAAGCTATATGCAACGAAGGGAGTTCCGACCAGAAAACCGCGCAAACCTGGATCCGCGATCTCGCTTATCAAGATCTGGAGAAAAAACAACGCGAACCCATTTTATGAACCAATATATCCGAGGAAGTCAAACAAATCACACGGTGGTCGGTTAGGTATTCGTCTCGTCGTCTAAGCTATCCACTATAAAATCTATACCATCTATTAGGGCTGGCCATTTCTAGGCAACTATTTTTACTCGCCACCGGGTTGTATACTTTGAGGAAGGTAAGAAAAGAAGTCTGTTAAAATTTGGGTGTTAATCTCAAGATCGAGAGGTGCTTCGTTGCTCATTCAACTAACATGGGAAAAAACTTTATTGTGTTTGGAATTTTATATCTCGAGAACGGTATACCGTACAGATTGGTACAAGATATAGATTTGTAGAGAATTGAACGCTCTACAAAAAAGGTCTCTTAGACTTTTTCGATAAACGTAGCCGTTCGAATGATATTCGAGTTCGAAGTGCCAAATGGGTGAAAATGTACCTTTATCGAACAAGTGGATCTATGAGGTAATACTACTCGTAAGATCGACGAAAACGGATGGGTAAAATACTCACGAGCGAGATGTCGTTCTGTATGGCGGATAAAAATACGTGTTACCAAATTTTTGTAAAAAAGAAATCGGCGATTTTAGTGGGAGAGTAACGCAAGATTCTGGTGAAAGAGGTGTTTACCTGGACGGGTACGGCGCAGAGGCCGACGGCAAATCCTGAGGTCAATCTGGCTGCGAGGATGCTCGTTATGTTCTGGGCGAAACCCATCACGATCCAGCCCACAGCCATGGGAATAGTAGCAACTTGTAAAGCTCCCCGTCTGCCAATAGCGTCCATCAAGGGTCCAGATAGGAGAGATCCGAACGGCGTCGCGAGGCTGTGGAGCGACGCTGAAACAGAAGAAGGCCAAGATTGCTCCCTTTTTTTCTCATCTCCTTTGGATAAGCAAAGAATCGAAGGGGGAATTTCTCGCGATGTTTCGACGTTGCTGGCGCGCGTGTGCGAATCGTCGCCCGAGAACGGATGAGCAACGACGTTGCTCCGGATAATCATTGTAATTGGCACGAGTTTATGGGTCGTAACTCGTGACTTACGTGCTGCTTTATGGGTCAAGGTCTGGCAGAAAGTAATTGCAAAGGTAATCCAACGATCCGAGTGCGACCTCATCTCTTCGCGACTCGCGTAATATATAATAGCTGCGAAGCCCTTGATAACTGTCTTGCTTACTTTCTAACGAACATTTCGATCGATAGGTCGAAAATTGTTGGGAGAAAAATTCCTGCGAACGGAGGAGTCGAATCGTACGTCGCTGGAGACTCGTCAGCCGGGTAAACAAATTCGAAAATTATTTTTAAACGTCGTTAAATGCCGTCAAGCTGCCGGATCTGGTACCATGTCAGGCAGTTCGACGTGTACCTGCTCTCCAAACAGAGATCGTTGCATCAACAAAACTGAGCCTTGGTAATTTCTTCTCTTCTCTCCGAGACAACGATTACCCTGCATCAGATAAGATTTACGAGCGTCGATTAAACGCTCCGGGTACATTGTTTTCTCGCCAGGTGCGATAAGAGAATCGAGATTTATTTGCTCGACTAATGATATTTATCACGGCTGATTGCCAGTGATAAAATCGACGAGAGACGAATTCCGTCGAAAATATCCGCGTCAAAGTTGGTACGAGAGTGTTTCGAGAATACCGCAGCGTCTGGCCGAGTATCGGAGAACGTTCTTCCGTATCATAGTCGCCGCGCCGATCGGTGTAATAAATATGAATCATGCAAATTCCCATGCCGCTCGACGTTTTCACCAACCTTGTTGGTGTCCGCCAAGACACGCTTTCGTCCCAGGATAATTTCGCCTCCGAGTAAAAAAATTGTTCCTGGGCTCGTGCATTTTTTTCCGCCGTCGTTTGCTCATATTTTCCCATTTGTCGCCGTTTTTCCCATTTTCCCTGGTTTCTACGACTTATTCCCACATTTACCAGTTTTTGCGCTATTTTTACCATTTTTGAAAAACATGTTTCCCACGTTCTCCTCCCCGTTTTCTGTCATTTGTTTACCATTTTTTCCGTTTTTCCGCACGTTTCCTCTTCTTCCACATTTTCGGCTCGGTTCTTGTCGAGCGCCTCGCGCCGCGGCGGTCGCTTTCGTTTCGCGGCGAGCAGAGCAAGGGACTGCTACCGTCCACTCGCTGAGTAAAAAATTGGCCTGGCGCGACTTGGCGGCCCGATGACAAGGTAAAAACGATCAAGCGAAAAGATCAAGTGCAGCTCGGTGCACGGCGAGCGCGAATAAGTCGCGAAATTGGATTTAATTTATTATTGCGCGGAATGGCAGTCGCAGCTGGACGGTGTTAGGGTCGTTGTTAAGGTCGGCCGATGCACTGACCTTGGCACACATTTCACTTCCTTCCTACGTGCCTACGCGTCTACTCGCGATGCCTAATACGAGGCTCGTTCGTTTAAGCGTGCGTCGTTTCTGCAACGTACGAATGGTCCACGACGGGAGCGATACGAAGCGTCGTCGAAATTGTTTTCGCGGAAATCAAACTTGACTGGGTCGGGCGTCGATTGCAAACGCGGCGGGCCGAATCTGGACCGAGCCGCAACCGATGTTCTTCGACAATTAGCGACGATTAGTAACGACGAGGAGACTGGAATGTTTGATAGCGACGCCCAACGAATTTTACGTCGCGTCAGAATTTTTTTCCCAGAAATCGCCTCCGAGCGAATAAACAGCGAGCAAAAAGTTCGTCGAGGTCGACCTTTCTATTTTTCGAGCCGAAAGGGCGAGGACCGCGCCGTGGTCGCGCGGCGTGGCGGATTTCGAGGCGGAAATCGCGCGAGCGACGATCCAACGAGAGACGCGCCGCGCTCTTCCCGTGGAAAGTACGGGCAGACGGGCATTTTCGGGCGCGCGAGTCCGCGGACGCGAATATCGACGGATTTCCGTGATCGGTGTTCGCGTTCGGGCTCGATTCGCGGCGCGCGAACGCGATCGTTCGATCGACCAGGATTCGCGTCCGCGAGATTTCGACGCCGAACGCGCCGCGGCTCGGGCGCGGCGTCGAAACGAACGGCGAACCTCTCGCTACCGAGTTTTTTCCCCGCGTTTTCCACGCGGCCGAATCCGCTCGTCGGAGATCGTCTTTGGCGCGCGACGGATCTGGTCGCGCGGAGAACGACGCGCGTTCTACCCGCGACGCGATGCCGCGGCGAGGAAGCGATCGCGGTTCGAGCCGATGAAAAAACCAGCGATCGCGCGCCGATGGAACTCGAGATCGCTCGAAGACGAGCTGGCGAGGCGATCAACGAACCGTTACGCTCGCGGTAACGATTTCGTCTCGCCTCGGCTGTACGATTGTTTTCCACGGGCGTTTCAGCCCTTTCGCGAAATCACTCGTCGCGAAACTTTCGACGTTTCGAACGAAAGTTCCGGCCACCCGAAAGACAGCCCACGTTTTTCCCTTGCCCTCGGCGCCTCGAGCTCGTTTTCACGTTTCATCCACCGAAAATCAGCGCTCGACGTTCTCCGTCGTACCGCTCGATAAAAAACGAACGCTGCGTCCTTATCACCGTGGATACAGGGTAAACGCAGCGATAGATGGACGATTAGGCAGACTCGAATGCTTTATTTTACTGCGATGATACTATAAATCAAAACCAAGTGGCAATGAAACGGATAACACTCCCGCGAGTCTATTCCATTTCTCGAGCTATAGAGCGCTGATTTTTTCGTAACACGAAGTGTTTAAGAATATGGAGTCAAGCTCTTCGTAAAAAAATGCACATCACGAAAAAGTCGTCGCTCTATATCTCTATAACTATCAATTCAAGCCATACAGTTTACTGGACCTTTTTCGTAGTAAATTAACTTCTCTACAAGTTCGTCCTTCACATTTTTCATGTAAGTCCAGTCATTCGTGAAATAACGTCAAAAAAACACGAACTTTATACAAAAATCAGCTTTGGCGACTCGTACAATCTCACGAGTGGGGATTACACCTACGCCGCAATAGACACTTTTGTAGAGCATTCAATCCCGAGTAAATCGCGCCCCGGTACGATATGATAGCGTGAAATGCCGCTGAGTTATAGTCGTTTGAAGAAGAAGCAAAAATCAAAGCTCACGTGTATTTTAGATGGGAAATCTTTTTCCATTTCCAACAAAATTTTTTGGTCGTGTAAGAAAGTTTGAAAAAAGGCTGAAAAATAGAAACAGCGTTCCCTGAGCATTTTCAAATCGGATCCTAACGTAACGGCACGATCGAAGCTAGTTGCGAGGCGGGGAAAAAAATCGCGTTCGATCAAGGCCGAGAGGGATCGATGAAAGGTGATTAATCTCCTATGCTGCCCATGGTGTTATTCACATTGTTTTTTTCCATCAGCTGGCACGCCTTCGCGGTGACGTAACTATTGCCTCCGCGAGATCGAGAATGGATAAATAACGTTTGAATTTAAATTGCAAAACAGTCGTTTATATTCTAGCTTTCGTGGAACTGTCGTAACACATACTCGTCAGGCGTACCTCGCAAGATCAATTTCCACACTCGCGCCGCGCGGAAAATTCTCGTTGTATCTTTCCGCCGACGAGCAGCCGGGAATTTCTCGAGTCCCCGCGACGATGCGCGAGTAGTTATCGCGAAAGTGGCGAAAGCTCGAGAAATAAACCGACCGCGAGTCGTTTTCCAATCCGCGTAGCTAGAAAACGATGACGTAAAAATGTGCGAGCGAGTTTTTTACTACGCCGCGGATCGACTCCTTATAAATGTAAGGCGCAAAAAAACGCAGACGAATTCGCACGTAAACGATTTTAGGAACCACGAAATTTCGCAGCGCGGCAATTTCGCGTCTAAAAACCCGGCTAAATTTCCCTCAATAAATAAATATTCGCGGTACGCCTGAATTTTGTAATCGAGCATTTTGTATTTCCCTAATTTTGAAACGCATTTATTACAGTTTCGCAATTCTCGTATCGTAATTATGCCAATCTACATTTTCGCAATCTCGCAGCTGCCACGTCTGGCGATTTTCTGCTGCCCGAGAAATGTTGAGCCTCGTAGTTTTGCGACTTTCCAAATTCGCGATTTTTTCACATCAATCAATATCCACCTCGTTGCAATTGAACCGTTCATTTTTTATAGCTCCTCATTTTTTACGAACACATTCCACAAACATTTCGCGATACCGTCACGCGGCAAGTTGCCACGGCGTGGAAAATTATTTGCGAGTAGAGTCGCCTCGTACAATAAACTTTTACTAGCCCTCGTTATATTCTCCGCGCTGGTCGTTACCGTTTCATAAACCGCGGCTCTACTCACCTGACACGCGATTTTGGCGAGAAATAAATTTCTCAAATTTAGGCGGCTAAAAATTTTTGGGGGGCCAAAAATCTTTCCAATAAAAAAAAACCTGTGTGCTAAATTTCAAAAAAACGTAGACCAACGTCTGTCCAACATTTCCGGACCGTTTCTATCGCAGTTCGGTAGAACTCGCCGTTGCGCGATATTCGCAACAACAAAAATGCTGCTGTCACGGGATTAAATTTGTAAACGTTACATTTCAAAAAAATCCATCGACTGCGAATTTGGTCCCCGCAAAAAACACCGCGCATTCGCTACCGAATTTATTACTGCGACTACGCGTTCAACTTTTTTTCCCAACTGTTAATAACGAATAATCGGTGATTTAATTAAGCCCCAAATTTTCGCACGATCCGATTTCCCTCGAGGAAAAGCAAATCTGTTCGCGATTTTCGCGGTGGCATAATTTTGAAAAAAGCCAAGAAAGAGGGATTCCGAAGCGAAAAAAACCCGTGCAAATTTCCCCCCGCGAGGACAAATTCTCGCACCGGATGACGAATTACGAGGGATCGACGCGAATCGCCCGACCGGTGTTTTTATCGGCGAGCTTAGCGACGATACGTTAACCTTAGAAAGCCGATGACACTTGGTCCGGCTTGTTGTGATGGGAGGTACAAATGCATTATAAATTGATCCGATGATTAGATGGCGTTTGACGTCGCGACGGACCAGACGGAATTATCCAATAAAATTCCACGCATGCGCGTACATACGAATACCGATATGAGGTCAAGTGCGAATTCGGCAATTTGCATATCCATAAACATCTCGGCCACGTATTATTTCTACCTCGCCTCCCCTCGCCTCTCCTCTCTTCTCCCCTCCTCTCCTGTACAAACGCAATTTGCCGCGTCAAATTTTCAAGACGTCTTCTTTTTTTTACCCACGAATTTGACATCTTTTTTAAATCAACTCCTCTTTTCTCTCTCTCTCTCTCTCTCTGTCCGTGCCAAACGGCCCGAGCGTATCGCCGTGCGCCGAGTTAGCGAGTCATACGAATTATCATCATCAGGCCAGACGATATTATTCAATAAAAAAAAATATCTAGGTCAGTAACGCTGCGATCTAAAAAGCTGCACACGCGAATTTCTTCGCCAATTTGACCATCAATCTTGTCATAACTTGGCCAATGAAAATTTGACAATCTACGAATGAAATTGATGCCTACATCCTCTTCCTCCTCCCATGAAGCATGCTCCCGAGTTTATTTGACTTGCGATAAAAAATAATCTCCCATGCGACGACCGGATGTTCTCTCGAGGCCGTCTTACGCTCGTCGCGAAAAATTGAAAAAATCCAATCCCAACGCGTACAGTTGAGTTCACGTGAGATTTGTCACGCGGCATCGAGCAGCAAGTGCGGAGCGCACGGGAAATGGGCAATTTTTTCCGTACTCCTCGCCCCTCAACCGCGTGTCCAGACATCGGATGCCAATTGTTTCGAAAAAAATCAAAATTTGACAAATTTGAGCAATTTCTAAACGCGAAATCTCCGTCTCGAATTGAACACTCCGCGGCTGGGTTCTGAATACTTTGTTGAATTTCACGGAAAGGGATGCGGCGGGGAGATGCGGTCCGGTTTACGCGAAAGATGCGTCGCGCGATCGAGATATTTATTGCTAGAGATTCGGAGCGTACAGAGAAGTCGTCTCGTCGGTCTCTGAATGGAAATAAAATGCACGCGAACTTACCGATCCATGAGCCGAGATCCTCGTCGACGTGTAAAGTTCCGTTGGTCTGGTTCAGCTTCGGCAGAAGGGTAGCGCTGTACCCGATGGGCATACCGCAGCCGGCTGTCAGCAATAATATGGATCCCGTCACGAGGCACTGCGAAAAACGCGAAAAATTTGCATTTCAATTCGAACACGTTGACAGAGGTGGGATTTATACGGTCCAACGTTTCTTCGCGAGCCTCGCCTTATTCATTTGCATTTTTTTTATCCTCCCAGGAGCGGGGCAGCCGCGACGAAGAGAGTCCAAAATCATGAAACGACGCTGGGTAAAAAATGTCCCGACGAATCGGGACAAGGACGTGAGAAGTGAGGTTCATCGAATGGGGAGGAAATTACGGGAAGAGAAAAATCTTGTCGCGATGGTAGAGAAAAAATGTCGGAAGTTGTGGCGCGTGTTTTTGATTTAGAATCATCGTTATCGATCTTCGCGTCGAAGGTGTGCGGGCAGTTTTCGTTTCTTTGTTTCTGCCCTTCGATGAGGAGAGGAGAGAGGTTCAGGAGCGAGGAGCGGAAACAAATAGCAACTGGGGAGAGTCGGTTGGATTGGACGAGGCAGTAAAGTCTAACGACGACGGCGATATCCTCGGGCCCGGTGACAACCGCGAGCGGATTGAACGGCTCGATCCTCGCGGCTCGAGCCGCTGGAATGGCCAGGGAAAGTTGCGACTCCGGATTGGGACGATAAACTCATCTGGAATTGATGGCGACGAGAAGCGATCGTTGGATCGCCGAAATCTGACGCGTAACGAATTTTATGCCGCGTCAGAATTTTTTTCCCAGAAATCGCCTCCGAGCGAATAAACAGCGAGCAAAAAGTTCGTCGAGGTCGACCTTTCTATTTTTCGAGCCGAAAGGGCGAGGACCGCGCCGTGGTCGCGCGGCGTGGCGGATTTCGAGGCGGAAATCGCGCGAGCGACGATCCAACGAGAGACGCGCCGCGCTCTTCCCGTGGAAAGTACGGGCAGACGGGCATTTTCGGGCGCGCGAGTCCGCGGACGCGAATATCGACGGATTTCCGTGATCGGTGTTCGCGTTCGGGCTCGATTCGCGGCGCGCGAACGCGATCGTTCGATCGACCAGGATTCGCGTCCGCGAGATTTCGACGCCGAACGCGCCGCGGCTCGGGCGCGGCGTCGAAACGAACGGCGAGCCTCTCGCTACCGAGTTTTTTCCCCGCGTTTTCCACGCGGCCGAATCCGCTCGTCGGAGATCGTCTTTGGCGCGCGACGGATCTGGTCGCGCGGAGAACGACGCGCGTTCTACCCGCGACGCGATGCCGCGACGAGGAAGCGATCGCGGTTCGAGCCGATGAAAAAACCAGCGATCGCGCGCCGATGGAACTCGAGATCGCTCGAAGACGAGCTGGCGAGGCGATCAACGAACCGTTACGCTCGCGGTAACGATTTCGTCTCGCCTCGGCTGTACGATTGTTTTCCACGGGCGTTTCAGCCCTTTCGCGAAATCACTCGTCGCGAAACTTTCGACGTTTCGAACGAAAGTTCCGGCCACCCGAAAGACAGCCCACGTTTTTCCCTTCCCCTCGACGCCTCGAGCTCGTTTTCACGTTTCATCCACCGAAAATCAGCGCTCGACGTTCTCCGTCGTACCGCTCGATAAAAAACGAACGCTGCGTCCTTATCACCGTGGATATGGGTGCTCCTGTTTCTTATTCTGCCAACAACAGAAGAAAATCTTCTCCTACGCTAATTTCCATACAAAACTCGAAATTTTCCGCCCTAGGTACGCAATGTGCTGTTATACGCTTCGATACACCAATAAAAACATGCGCAAATTTTGGAAAACGATCGCCTTCTATTTTCTTTTATATAAAAAGTCGTTTGAAAAATAATTTGAAAGACTCGATCCCACGATTCGCTCGGCACGCGCGCGTCAGGCAAACCTTGACGAAGCGGAGTTGACGTTGACGATATTTCACAAAGTAAAATTCTAAGACGAGCTCCAACTCGGGAACGAGTACGCTTCCTTTTCGCCATTCCCTCGAGGTTCTTCGCGGCTGGATAACGAGAATACACAGCGATATCGCGAACACACCGGCTCGAGATTTTGGGAAATTGCCTCGAGTACGTCGAGGAAAAGTTCCAGCGAAATCAGAGCGGTTATCTCGAAGAATGGCTGCAGGAGCGCCGCCGAGTTCTTAGCTTGAAAAGATTCCCCCATTTTCGCGATGCCGTTGGAATAGCTCGGCGAAAATGTCGTAATCATTCGTCCAATCGCCAGATTTTTTCGCGGCCTCTCGGTGGTTTTCTCAAAGCTTTCTCGTTCGCAACGAAAATTTGGGGAACAAATGAAAATATGCGATTTTTTTTGTGGAAATGCGTGAGCCGGAAGTGAAATAATCGACGTTCGGTCATTTACATCCACGTGCAGAAAAGTAACGAGCAAAAAAAAGTTGAGAAACGCTCGAGCAATTAGCAGCGATATCGCGTCGTTGTCTCGTGCATAATTCATCGCTTGCGGTCGGCGATGAGAAACGTTGATCGCGAAAACGATCGAAACGACGAGGAGAGAATCGTCGAAGCACAATTTCCAGAAACGCGGGTCGATTACCTTGGAAAAGAGAAAAATTCGAACGGAAGAATTTTCAAACAGAACTTTCGTTACCCCGCAGTTTGAGAATGTTTGAGACAGGTTTGAGTTACGCGCGAGTTACCTTTTTGCATTTCTCTCAGTCACGTGAAGGTAATGTTGCTGCCTGTTATACGTAGGATAGGAGCGCTGTCACTCTATCACGCCACGCCACGCCACGCCACCCTACGCCACGCTACACCACGCCATGCCACGCCACGCCACGCTACACCACGCCACGCCACGCCATACTACGCTACGCCATACTACGCTATGCTACACTACGCTCCGCCACACTACACTACGCTATACTACAGTACGCTACACTACACTACGCTCCGCCACACTACACTACGCTATACTACAGTACGCTACGCTACACTACGTTGTGCCACACTACACTACGCTATACTACAGTACGCTCCGCTACACTACGCTACACTACACTACACTACACTACACTGCACGCTGATTAGTCTCAGTAGCAGTACCACGCTATAATGTGTTGCGGTGTGGCGTGGTGTCTGAAAAAGTGCAAACAAATGTGTCGATTTTTGACACCTTGGATGCTTTAAGTATCATTCGCATTGGCTTCGTGTAGTGGTAGTGCAGTGGTAGGGGTAGCGGCAGTAGGGCGTGTAGCGGTAGTGCAGTGCAGCGTGCCCATCAAATGGTGGGCAGAGTTGGCGGTCGTATACGTGCTTGTTTATAAGCTGCTGAGAGGTTAAAAATGGATATCCTTTCGGAATGGATCATACTCGACGTATGTAATGATATTGCGAAGTCCCTTAAAGGAATTCTCTTCTTTACTCACATCGCTGAATGATGGCGACGCTCGATCCCATACCGCTGGATAATTTTCTAATAATTCGGCTAATTAACTGTCGATAGAATTCATGTTTCACCGCACTCTAGATTTACCGCGAACTTTAGAAACTCTGACTGAGGATTGATCGTTGCTACAGCTTGGCGTGCCGTGTAGTGCAGACGTTTGGAGATTGCAAGCTTCTGCCACTACCATCTACACCAATCTACCGAGAACCGTACAATGGAATCCAGTGTCTCCATCTTCTACACCGCGTTAAGTGCTGCACCACCACTGCACTAATCCAATCGTGAATGATACTTTAGTGCAGTGGTAGTGCAGAACAGAAGATTGAAACGTTGGATTCCATTGTACGGTTCACAGTAGATTAGTGGCACCCACAGTAATCTACCGTGCACCACGCAATGAAATCCAACGTTTCCATCTTCTCCGCCGCACTAAGTTCTGCACTACCAGATGCACTAAGCCAATCGTGAATGATACTTTAGTGCAGTGGTCGTGCAGAACAGAAGATTGAAACGTTGGATTCCATTGTACGGTTCACAGTAGATTAGTGGCACCCACAGTAATCTACCGTGCACCACGCAATGGAATTCATCTTCTACGCCGCACTAAGTTCTGCACTAAGCCAAATGGGAATGATGCTCCATGCCTTCGTTCGCCGATTTTGTCTCACAAACAGGCCATAACGTTGTTGTTGAAAAGTGCATATTCATCGGATTTCAGCCTCATTTATTCCTCTCCTTTGCCTGATACCTAGCACCGAAACGTCGTACACGCAAGCTACTTTACTTCTGGACGAATCTATCAAAATCTAAAAACTCTCGTAAGTCAATAGACTGCCGGACGAGCCGCGTTAAAACAGAAATGAAATAAAAGGTTTGAGACCGCCGATGAACTTTGTTACAACGAACGCATAATCAAAGTATACCGCTATCATCGCGATTCGATTCGAACGCGAACGATCTGTTGTTTTCATTGGCAACGATCTTATCGCGATGAATCATCTTCGTCGCCGAGGTATTCGATTCCCATCTGTGCGCCTAATAACGACGAGCAATCGCTCGCAGCACTCGAGTTATCTGGTGTCGGAATGATCATTCGGCTGCCACCGAAATCGCTACGTCTGGTACTCGACTCGCGCGTGTCTCGTCTTATCTCGCTCGCCGGTCGTGACGAGGCGTTGAAAATGAGAGTACGTATTTCTCAATCCCATCGTTGTATCAGTTCTCGTGGTGCTCCGATTAAACCGAATTACGAGTCGATTTAAAATTGCCTCGGCGAAGGCGATCTACTGGTAAAATAACTCCACCGCCCGACAAACAACCAAACAAACCAACAAAGAAATCCGCCAACTTTCGAATGAGATGCTCAAATTGTTGGCGAAAAATTCGTTCGGACCGTGGAAAATGCGTGATGAGGGATGAAAAAATCAAAGCTTTTCTATTGACCTGTGCGAAAACTCCTCTGGAATTGGAGGCGTACTGTTTAGTCGGCCCATTGTTGTTCTCGTTGTGTTTTTTCTCGGACTTTTTACTCTCCTTCCCGTTCTTAACAATTGTCGCTAGGGGTCGCGTGTTTGGCGAATTTAATAGCGCGTACGCATCGTATCTGAAACATACAACAATGAATTACGTAATGCCGATTTTCGTTGCGACACTCGTCGACCCTAATTCCTCCCGAGTGTCCGACGACGCGATTTTATCTGTAATACGAAAAGAGTCGTAGGATCGGAATTGTGTCGCGATTACGGTTATCGAGCTCCCTTCGCATCGAGGTACCTCGTCGACACGATCGTT
This sequence comes from Arge pagana, assembly GCA_963969455.1. Taxonomy (NCBI): domain Eukaryota; kingdom Metazoa; phylum Arthropoda; class Insecta; order Hymenoptera; family Argidae; genus Arge; species Arge pagana. Next base: position 4,650,597 of record OZ018315.1, read on the forward strand.
AACGAATGACAACTCGTATTTCTCGTCCCATTTGATTTTCCTCCGCATCCACGATTCTTATCCGTATTTACTTCGACGTTGTTAAATTCCGCGGACAATCGACGCGTTTCACGATTGACCTCAACAACAGTCCCGTGTTCTCGGAATATTTGTCACTCGCGGCAACCTGACGTCATTCGCATCGATGATCAGGCGATCGTCCATGATAATTGTAGCCACGATGACAGCAACCGAACGCTGCTCCAGCCTATTTTTCTCCCGGTAGCTACGTCAATCCCGACCGTTTCGTATTATCTAGAAATTCTCAAACTCAAATTTTCAATTATTTTCCGCGATTCTCTTTTCAACATTTTTTTTTATCCCACGACTCGTTTTTCGAGATCGTTTCCAAATTTTCAACTAGTCGTTCTATTTGTTAATTAATTTCTTAGTATAATAATAGATAGATAATTTCGCAGGAATCGTATTTTTTCAATTAGCACGGTCAACCCCGTTCACTTTTCATTTCCCTTCGAGGAGAGAGAAAATGCGATAACGTGCGACTTTTGTCGACGTTGCTACTTTTCATCAATTTTTTTTTCTTCCGTCGCGCAAAACTCTTATCTGACATTGACGCGTGATGGTAATTTATTCATTTTTCTGCTTCTCGCCAGATAACGCGAATCAATTGCCACAGAATTGAGAATCGTTTTATTTCATTGGCGATAAATTCTCGTACATTTTGGAAGCAGATTTATCCGATGGACAAGATCGTCTTGCGACATTTTTGGGTCGACTGATAACGCTGATCGTGGAATATTACGGGTATGAACGCTGTTTCGTGGCATAATTGCTGCTGGAGCCGAGCTACGCGATCGAATGGTAATTTCGAAGTCGATCGAATTCGTTTTACCGATTTCGCGAGAAAAAAAATCACGGATCTATCGAGAACGGCGTGAAAATCTCGAAAATTGATCATCGCGTTGTTTTTCATTCGCGTAATATTTATCGAAGTCTCGCTTCGCGGTCGCAAGTTTTATTCGACATTTTTTCGTTTCAGCTGTGTTATCCGTTGGCCCGGCGAGCTTTAACCTCCGCATGCCTCCATTCGGAACGAGTCGAGCATCACGCACGCAGATCCTTCAGGTCGCGCTTAGCCTCTGCGTTCTACCAGTCAATGTCAAGTTTATGGAATCGTTAGTTATCGGTCGGCTACGATCTTTGCACAAAATGTCAATCGGTCGAGTCCGAAGCCTAGGAAAACTCCACGAGCCCTCCCAAGTCACCGATACAACCCCGACGATGCGGGGAGATTTTTTTCGGCGAAAATCGGCGGAAGATCGGTAAGAAATCGGCAGGAAATCGGCAAGAAATCGGTGGATTTCGACGATCCGTCGATAGAGGAGCACTTTTGGACCGTTTTCGGACGAAATGCATACCGATCAAGTTACCGATCTCGTGCCGAATCGGTCGAAAAACGACGGGATGGCAGATGCACTCACCGCAAACCTCCCTCCATGTTTCGCGCGAGCTTTGTGCTTCGCGAAGGAACAGGCGACGATCGGTTGCTGTTTCGAGGAACGAGTCGTCTCACTGAGAACGTCACAGCCGCGCACGAGTGGCACTTTTTGTCTACCGATCGACGTGGGTATTCGAGTAGCCGAGTTAGTTATCAGTCACGAGTGGTTTTCCAAGGAATACGAATGAATTATCGAGCAGTTCTCACGCCGAGCCGCGGTTGTTCGCGTTTCATCGTCAATTAGCGTCGCATCGACGATATCCCAACGATCCCCAACGAGGCGCGATCGAGCGTCGATTATCTTATCGATCGTCGCGTACGGATCCCTTCACGCGCTCGTCGACATCTTATCGTTCGTTTTCCCGTTCGATCTTCTACCCCGGTTATTCGCCGACTCGACCGAATTGCGAATTGAAATCGCGAGCTTTCTACCGAACAGGTTCGACGCGCGCACTCGACACACGCGGGACACGCACAACTGGGAAACAAAATCGGGTCTGAAAACAAATCCGAGTGACACTTGAGGTGACAACGTGGGTCTGGTTCTCGTTAGAGTAAAAGATTTGCCAGTCCGCTCTCATATAAATAGTGACTTTGCTTAATATAGCGCGGTACAATCATACGATTAACGAGTCGTACGGAGTTGGCCTCCCGCATGCCAATGCCAAAAGCACGCGCACGCGTCATAGGTCATTCGGAAACGTGACGTTGCTCGTGTCAGTGAGCACCGTGACGCGATTCGCGGCCGGTTATCTATCACCTCGCGATAGCCGGCGCAAATTTCGCCGAGGGAAATGCATACGCGCGCCAAAACGTACACAGCAACGGGTTTCCATTTTTTTCCAATTTTTCTCAACACCACCGGCGACATCCTGTAGAACACCGTTCTACGATCAGCGTAGAACACAGAAATGCCACCCCCCAAATCTCCGATGCCCCCTTTTTGTTTAATTATCGTTTTTTCAGTGCAAATGGACGAACAGCACTCTTCGACGTAAACAATTTTTTTTTCATATTCCTTGGAACATTTTGAGCAAACGGTGTTCCAACACTTTTCTTGTAGGACGCATCGTTTCCGGGTAAAAAATGGCCAAAGTGAAAAAGACGCGATTTTTGCCATTTTCAGTTCTAGGGTCGCTGGAAACGCTTATACACATCCGACACCCTCAAATTCCTCGTAAGATGTCCAATAATTGGTAGAAGAAATTTTTACGTCGAAATGTCCACGCCTTCAAAGCTGCGCAACGTATCGAAAGTACGTTCGCACAAAAATTGGTTTTGAGAAGGTGAAATAAACATGGCCTTGCCGTTGACCTTGAATCCAAACGAGAGAACGAAGCATTATCAAGAAAAACAAGTAAACAAAATATCCGTACTTTTCTCTGGAGAACACGAACATGCGATACAATCGGGGCTCCAATTCCAAAAATCAAAGTTGACGCGGATTTGATCTTGAAATTTCGGTCCAAGGTCGATGACACGGTCAACATTTTCTGTCACCCTCGAAACTTTGAATCTTTTGTGCGAAACATTTTTCGCGGTATTAAGATAAGTGTTAAGCAACACGCTTCATAACGCGCGTTGCAAGCTCGTAAATGGGTGCTTTTAGCAAAAAGAAGTCTTAACATTTCGGGTTGAAAGTGTTTGCTAATGACAATTAGAGATGGCGAAAATCGTTTATTTTCACTTTGAGCATTTTGTACTCGGAAACGGTGCGTCCTTCAAAAAAAGTGATCGAACAACATTTGCTCAAATTGTGCCAAAGAATATGGAGACATTTTTTTTAGATCGAAAAACGCTATTCTTCTGTTTGTTTGAAAATCCGATGATTAAACAAAAAGGGGGGCTGGCATTTCTTTGTTCTACGCTTATCCTAGCACAATGTTCCACGAGAATATCTCCGGTGATGTTTAGAAAAATTAAAAAAAAATTAAAAACCCACCGCGACGCGTGCCCGTAGATGGAAAAGCTCGAAACTCGTTTCTAACGAGTTTTGCGAGGAAAAACTTTTTTTTCAAAATCCTTTGCACGCGTAATGAAACTGACTCGAGTGAAATTAATTGAAAGAATGAATATAGTCGTATTGCAGCCACATTTGCCCAGAAGTGGACTCGGTTTACAATTTTGTGCCCTAACAAATGTCGCGCTCTCTTTACCTTTTATACGCTACATTTTAAAGCTTACTTCACGTCGGTCTATAGTCACGGTATTGTATAATTTTCTACTTGGCCTCTCGTTTACTACCTTCCCTTTGTAGGTAGGTATATTTGAGCCATTCCACCAAATCCTCTACTCAAAGCCGGACTCACAATTTTAAACTCACTTTTTTTAAAACTTCCTCGCATTATTTCGGTACAGGCTAAGTGATTTCTCGATTATGAAAGATCTCCCAATCACTCTAATAACAGTTTTCGTAACTATTCGATTTTGCTCCGAAATTTTGAACTCTAATTAAAATGCCTCTGACTCGCCATATAAATTATCAATAATCGACTATTTACTAATAAACTATTCCATATTTTAATCAAACTACACATGGTTACGAAATTTCATCGAGATCAGGTCAACAGTTCCGCAATTTACCGCGAACAAAGACGTGACGGGGAATTTTTATATACGAAGATAAGCAGCCTCGTCATATTCGTTGCAGGGCTGGTACCTTGTTTTCTCACCCTTCTGTATACTTGTATATTTTTGCTGTTACCTTCTACTCTGCTTTTATCGCCTAGTGCCTATCTTTCGCTTTTCTCTCAACTTTTCCGTCTGCGGTTCCTCCATCTAACTAAAAAGTGTTGTTATACCGATATCTCTTTCGTTCCCTTATTTTGTGCCACAGTTTTTTTTCCTTCAATTTTTCCGGATTTCTTCGGCGTTTTTATTCTTTTTCAGCCTGTTTACCAGCTTAGTCTGATATTTTCGACCTTTATATTATTTCTCCAGCCTGTTTTCAGCTTTGTCGTTATTGTTTTGATGGTTGGTCGAGTTTTTCGAAATTTTGGATGTCACTTTTTTATCGTCTCCACTTTTAGGTTTGGAAAAAGGGACTTTGCGCGTGATTTCCATGGATTTCTTCGCCATTGAAAACGACAGCTTCGGTCGGAAGTGTTTTCGCTTTTTTTTTACTCGTTGGCTTCATCGAGGATTTTACTATCGAGGATGGTAATAGTGACTGACAACAGATAATACGATATCACGGAACGTTCGAATTCCACGTTGTGAAAACCCGGAAGAGCATCGATCTCCGTCTGACGCGTGGTCTCTCCATGACCGGAAACGACATACTTCGCACTTTCCTCCGTAATTTCCTGCTGCCACGTCAATTTTCGCGAAACTATTTCCGAAAAATCATTTTTTTCTCGCTCGGCTGTGCGAAAAAATGTGAAAAAAAATCAGAATATCGGTAATAAAGTCGAATTTGACGGGAAATAAGAAATCTCTTTGAAATGGTGGCTGGCGAAAAGTTTGGGGAATTTCGTACGGAATTAGGAATTTCATCTGGTATTTTCAAGGTCAGAGTGGCAAATTACCCCGATGAATATTCGTCATTGTTGTCGGATTCCAGCTTGTCAGAGGCTCTTCGCGGTTTCTTCTTCGCATCCATGACGTCGAAACGTGGCAGCACTCCGAAAACGCGAACTCACGTATCCGACAGATCGCACGCGGTCGGATCTTTCATCGAAAGTGGGACGCGGCGCAAAATTTCACAATCGAACGTACGATTCGCGAGAGATCTCAACGCGCACTGACGAGAGATGTCAGATTTCGCGGCGAGACGTTCGAACAAAACTGACAACGAGCCGACAATCTCTCTAGTTCTGGCAGGAAACCGTTTTATCTACGGTTCTCATTGTCACTTTGCTCCGCGGTGAGCCGATAATGGCGATAGAAATGCTGCTAACTTTTCGTCCGAATTGCACGAATACTTTGGCAAACACACGGGCCAGTTGACGGTGAGTCCGACACTCTTCTGATCTCGCCACAAAAATACGAGTCCGATTTTTTTTTATTATCACTTACCGAGTATAAAATCGCAAAATGCGGTCAAATCCCTACGACTGCCCTCTCTCCAGAAGGTTTTCGGACCATATCTCGGTAACTAAGCTCCGCAGGCCAAAATTTGTAATAACTATTATTATAGAAAACAAAATTTCCTATCTTTTATTTTATATAATGTTTTACATAAAACCTACCATTTTTCATTTATACGTCATTTAATGATCAACCTTCTCTATTTCGGTCGATAACTCTTCGAATAACCGATTAAATAATAAAATGTTTTCAACAATTTTTAAAGATCAATTAATTTGCTACAACTTTTACTCAAAACTTTTTTTCTTAACGTTCATACCTTCAGAGCTATCATGCGCTAAGTGTCATAATGTGCTGCCTAGCAAGTGTCTCACGAAGTTTCTCGTATACCTAACCGTTTTTTTATCCTCCTCGACTGTTAAAGTTATAGCGCATTTAATATTGTAGTACCGGGTGCAAGGTTAATGTTGACGAGGTAAGCACAGCGTGGTGATGTAAGTTTAACTAGTAGATTCGAAAAACTCAATAATATTGATATATTCGAGACTGAGAAATTTATTTCCATTCCTCTGACGGGACCGAAGTGTTTTTGTAATCAATGAAATACTTCATGCAATTGAAAAAGATTCAGTACTTCGAATTTCGTGGCTTCGCCTGCCCAGAGGCAGCGCATTATTACAATTAACGTGCTACAGCTCTGAAAGTATGAACATTAGAAAAAAAAGTTTTCAGTAAAAGTTGTAGTAAATTGATTGATCTCTCGAAGTTGTCCTGAACATTTTATCGTTTAATCAATTATTCGCAGAGTTATCTACTGAAATAGAAAAACCTGTTCATTGAACGAGCCATTAATCGCAAGTTTTACGTAAATTTCAGTGAAACGGTAAGTTTTGTGAAAAACATTATCCGAAACAAAAGACGGAACATTTTGTTCTCTACAGTAATGGTTATTATAGTTTTTGGTGTAAGGTGCATAGTTACCGAGATATCGGCCGATAACGTTTTTACAAGATGACGCATTACGCACCATCGGAATTTGCCCGCAGTTTGTGATTTTATACTCGGTAAAAGTTACCATATCATATGAAGCAGAATCGGGCGTGTAATTTAGTCCACAATCGACGAACGCCGCGGGCCACGAATTTCGGGCGCCATAATTATTTCCACCTCTCGAATTCGTGTCTCTCGCGCGATAATAAAATTCGCAATAAGCCCCATAAAATTCGTCGTTCGCTGAAAAATAAAATTCGTTTATTCGCCTCGAGTTTGCAAAAAAATAGGCGAGTTTCGCAGATTTTCAAGCGGCTTATGAGAAACCAGTTTTTTTTTCGCGGATAAAAAATTCCAGCTCAGCAACGAGCAAGGTTCAGAAAAATATAACCCGGAATAAGAGAAAAATCATAAATAAGATTGTCAATCAGAATGATTGTGATTCGCGCGTGAACTACAATTTTCGGGGAATTCCCGAAAAATAGCCAACATCTTTGACAATAAAATGCACATTTCCACCGTTTTTCCCAAATATAATCGAAATTCTCGTTATGTTTCTGAGCGCACCACGCTCAAGGTCGCTTGGCCAGCCCAGTAAAATAGACACCTAGCCAATGAAAATACGCTTTTAAAATCAAATCAAATGAAACTGATGCCAATTGATTGGCATTTAATCGGAATTTAGAGGCATATATCGCAGAAAAATACTCTTTGCGTTGAAATATAAGAGGATAAAAAATGGGTGTTACCGAGATAGTCGCATGCCGAGCATTTGCGGCTGAAATGAAGGTCAACTACTTTGTCGTTTTTTTTAAATTAAAATTATTACTGTTATTATTATTAGTATTATTGTTGTTGTTGTTGTTGTTGTTGTTGTTGTTGTTGTTGTTGTTGTTGTGTTATGCTCTCGAGTGAAAGTACAATTCGCTGATGATAATCGTGGGGAATTTTCGCGATCACGAACCGTGAATTGAAACAGCACGAAGAATGACCTCGTATTTTTTTTTCCACCAGGAAATGGAAAGTCAGATTCTCTTTTTGGAAAGGCAACCTGGAAGAGAATCCTTATCGCGTCTTCTGCCCGATCGAGATGTGGATAAAAGTTGGTTGGTTTGAAATTTCGTGTTGTCTGAAGTCCAAACGACGTCGATGACAACTCTTATTTGTCGTTCGCTCGTCGAGCCGAGATGTCAATTCGGATTCTTCGAGTATTACTTCGAATATCGATGTGCCACGTTCCATCCAAGAATCAAGTGGCACGTTGACGCGAGTGCAAAGCGAACGACCGGGCAACAACCAGGGAAAAAACATCCTTCGACATATTTTTCTCCTCGGTAAAAGCGATCTCTTTCAAATTTCGCTTTCCCAGATTTTGTATAAAATTAAAAAAAAAAACTGACAACTCGATATTATGCCAAAAAGAATGAAGGGATATTGCGGAATTTTTGTGCAAAAATTTCGTGGCGACCGTAAGAATCTTCGGTGACACGAGATAGATCTTCTTCGGTGGACACTTCGCTGTTCGTCGGCCCGTAAAATTTAGAATAAATATTCTCGTAACGATGCTCATATATTTGCGTACGTATTTCGTTACGCAAGTGTAGAATTTTGGGGAAACATGTCTCCCATGGCAAATAAAATGTCGATAAATATTCTACGAGGCAGGAAAATGACAAGTTAGATTTTTTTTTGATTTTTTTTTCTGCAGCAGTTCGATCAATTTTGTAATTAAAAAAAAATTCGATTTCGATCCGGCTCGACCGAGCGTAACGAATCGTGAATTTGTTTGCGCAAAGCACGAGAGTTTGTTTATCCGCGCGTCAATCGCGCAGCTGCGTCGCGTACGAATTTTATGAATCTTTCGGACGTGAAACGCGGATGTTTTCCCGATGCCCAGCATCGAGGAGCGCGTGTCCCAGAAGTAGACCGTCCACGTGCCCACCGCTCGCGAGCAGAGGAGAGAAATGCCGACACCTGCTACGTCGATACACGCGAGCGAGCAGATTTCGATACGTAATCGATCGATCGCGTGATGCGTAACTGCGAGGTACGAGACGAGGATTTCGACGCTCCCGACGTCACGAATCACGCAATACACGTGCCCCGCACGTTTCCACATCGCGTTGTTCTCAATGATACGCGATCAAACATTTTCCATCCAATTTAACCCGCAAATTTGTGTCCCCGACTTTTGTTTTACACGAAATTAGTGTTATTCCAACACGCTTCGCGCGCAGTGCTGGAGTAACGCGGCTCCGTGCTCGGAGTATCAAACTAGTGTCGGAGTAGCACGTAAAAAGCGTGGCTACAGTATCGAATCACACTTCCGCTCGTGGCAAAACGGACTGCGAGAACGACGCTAACGATCACACTAAAATTTCAATATCCTACGCACAAATTTGTGCTCTCTAAACGACGATGGAAATTCTTTTACCGTGCACTCTACACTACGACGGCAATTCTTTTACCGTGCACTCTACACTACGACGGCAATTCTTTTACCGTGCTCTCTAAACGACGACGGAAATTCTTTTACCGTGCACTCTACACTACGACGGCAATTCTTTTACCGTGCACTCTACACTACGACGGCAATTCTTTTACCGTGCTCTCTAAACGACGACGGAAATTCTTTTACCGTGCACTCTACACTACGACGGCAATTCTTTTACCGTGCACTCTACACTACGACGGCAATTCTCTTACCGTGCACTCTACACTACGACGGCAATTCTTTTACCGTGCACTCTACACTACGACGGCAATTCTCTTACCGTGCACTCTACACTACGACGGCAATTCTTTTACCGTGCACTCTACACTACGACGGCAATTCTTTTACCGTGCACTCTACACTACGACGGCAATTCTTTTACCGTGCTCTCTACACTACGACGGCAATTCTTTTACCGTGCACTCTACACTACGACGGCAATTCTTTTACCGTGCACTCTACACTACGACGGCAATTCTTTTACCGTGCACTCTACACTACGACGGCAATTCTTTTACCGTGCACTCTACACTACGACGGAAATTCTTTTACCGTGCACTCTACACTACGACGGCAATTCTCTTACCGTGCACTCTACACTACGACGGCAATTCTTTTACCGTGCACTCTACACTACGACGGCAATTCTTTTACCGTGCACTCTACACTACGACGGCAATTCTTTTACCGTGCTCTCTACACTACGACGGCAATTCTTTTACCGTGCACTCTACACTACGACGGAAATTCTTTTACCGTGCACTCTACACTACGACGGCAATTCTCTTACCGTGCACTCTACACTACGACGGCAATTCTTTTACCGTGCACTCTACACTACTACGGCAATTGTTTTACCGTGCACGAATCGCGCAGCATTTCTGCGAGCCGCGTTCTTCCGCGACATAAGAGCAACATTTTTTTTACACTGTACACAGTGATTTGTCTACGCGGTCGCGTGGCCCCAACGGATAGATAAATAAATGCAAGCATCGTGGGACGTGCGCGATGTCGGTCGACGGACACGACGGATACGACGCAACGCAAATGAGGGAATCGATATCTCGTTAATGGTTTTCAGAATCGAAACTGTGCGAAAAGTGTAAACGGGAGACGCAAAATTATAAACACCGGACGTAGCGTAGGGAGAAAAAAAATGTCCACGAAATTGAACACAAAAGTGTTCGTTAACGCGTTCTGTTTAGTGTTATTAGTGTAATTAGTGTTATTTTAACACGCTTCCCGTGTAGCGATTGAAAGTTTGGGGGAACGCAGTTCTGGGTCAAGATCTACACGTGTTTGCGCGAAAAGTAAGACGAATGAATTTGGAAAATGTTAATTTGGTGTCGAATAACACTTCTGTGCGAACAACACTGATCAAAACACTAAAATGTGAGATATTCTATGTACACGACGATTCATTCGTGTATGGAGCTAAGTTCGTGGATATTTTTTGTTGTAAAAAATCTGTTTTCAGGGAGCAACGCGTACGACGATTTGCAAAGTGTCGTCGAATGGTAGGCGAAAGAGGACGAGACTTTGCAAATAATTTGCACGCGACTCGAATTCCCGTGGATACGAAGGAGTCGGCGCGAAGAGAGTCTTTCTGCTCGGGTATATCTTCGATGACGCTTATTTCAAACAGTGAATTGTTTGAGCAGCGATAACCGTTCGATTGCCCGTGGAAACATCGACGGCGATGAAGTAGCCACGTGACGCTCGTTGTTCGTTTCCTGTTTGCGTTTCCGATTTCGTTTCGAGCAAGTGAATGCACTTAGCTTTCGAGCGCTTATCTACGATTACACTTCGAAGGTCGATATTCTTTTTTTCGCACGAGTTTCCGCGTGGCGATATCACAAATTCGACGAAAATTTCGACGAGCGAAAACGCACGCGTGCGCGCACGTTCGCGGAGGCTGGAGACGCGTTTTCGGGTTGGCGCGAGAGAAAAACGTTGGAAATCGATCGGAAATCGGCAGAGTTATCGGCGATCGGTGGCCACGCGCGTCGCCGATTCGCGGGAGATCGAAGATTGGAATCTGCGGAAGTGAAAGGCGATTTCGTCGCGTTCGATGGAATCGCAGAAATTGTCTGGGTTTGTTGTAATTGTTGAAAAATCTATTGACACTCACTTTTCGTCGCACTCGTCGATCGCGTTCTCCGCGGAATCCATCGCGGCTATACGAAACGACTGTCTGCGTCGGCGGTCAAATAGAAACTATGAAACGAACATTTCATTTCTGCTTTGAGCAAATCTCGACGTGGCAACGCTGCCACTGCCAACTGGTTACAACAATTGTACGAGCAGGTTTTTCAAAAGTATACTCGCGCGGTTTTTGCTATCGGAGTGTGCGAGACGGGAGAGAACCGGCGATGGTACCGAACCGATCTCGTCGCGATCGCCGTCAAACATTCGCGCGATAACGCCAAATTCCACCATTTCCTTATCGTATCGGCGTTGTTGTTCGAGTAAAATCGCGGATTACGCTTCGTAGTATCAACGAGGCAGTTCTGCTAATCCCTTTGATACGCCGCGTCTGCGACTCGCCGTTCTTTGTCGATCGTAAAATGCTAACGATCGACATCTGACGAAACTGTTGTTGAATCGGCTCGTTGAATATCCACGTAAAACGTCTGCTCGTTTCGCAAACAATCAGGCAACTAATCCTCACTGTAAAACGTCGAGAGTGAATTTTGCACACCTATCGCTCGGAGTTCCGGAGTGAAGATAAAAAACACTCCAAACATGATTTTTTTTTCGGCGGAGAAACTATCAATGTCATTTTCTTAATGTTGGCTGAGTATTAATCATTTGTTTTCGAAAAAAAAGACTGAAAAAAAATAATCAGATGGCTTTTGATTTCACTCCAAGAAGTTTTTTTTACACGCTTTTATTAGCTTCACCTGTATGTTTGAATGTTTACATATTTGCATGTTTGTACGTTTGTATGTTTATATGTTTGAGTGCTTGTATGATTGCATGTTTGCATGTATGCGTGTTTGCATGTTTGTACGTTTGTATGTTTGCATGTTTGTACGTTTGTATGTTTATATGTTTCTGTGCTTGTATGATTGCATGTTTGCATGTATGCATGTTTGTATGTTTGCATACTTGCATATTTGCACGCTTGCCTGTTTGAATGTTTGCATGTGTGAATGTTTGAATGTTTGCATGTTTGCACGTTTGCATGTTTGCATATTTGCCTGTCTGTACGTTTGTACGTTTGCATGTTTGTATGTTTGTAGAAAATTGAAGAAAAAAAATTTCAAATTCAAAATTAAAAATGTTGACAAACTAAAAATGAGAAATATAAATTGTAGTTTAAAAAAAGCAAAAAACACGATTTTATAAAAGACTAGTTGACGCGGCAAACGTTGTTCTGCCATATTAATTATTCCTCGTGAATATTTTCGTTCTTAAATAAAAAATAACGAATGTATTGAAAATGTATGAGGATGGGATCCATGACAGAAAGAGGAAACATCGATTGGATGTTGTTCGTACAAAAATACTAAAATCGCGATTAAAAAACGGGTGGGTGGGGTGGGAGGGTGAAAATTTTGCGTTCAAGGTATTTTTGATGCCAAGTCGAAGACAAAAAAAAAATGTTGTCAAAAAATATTTAAAAAATATCTGGATAGGGACACCCTAATCGCCTAGGCGTACGGAATATACCGTACGTTTCCGAACAGATCGAAAATTCGCTCGAAGTCTCGCCACATCACTGGGATTCGTCATATTTTTAGAATGTCTGTAAATATCGCCGAATATTTTGGCCGCAGCTGAAGCATTTGTCGGCGATATAATAGGTTTGTCATTTGTTTACCGTACACGCGAGATCGATATTCGACGACAAACATTCCGGATATTATTGTCAATGATAGTTACCAGGATCATTTATTATTTATCGTTTCGCTAGCGAACGAGCGAATCGAGTGAAAAAACATTCCAGAGATCTCTCTGGTCGCGAACGACACGCGTTTCGATTGCATAATTGATCTAATATTCGCGCTGTCTCGTGCGATCGCGGTCAATTGGGGGTAACGGGCCGAAATTGCGAACGATTTTTGCGTAAGCGTAGGCAATTGCGATATATGTATAATAAATTTGAGCTTCAAGGGGATTTTTCGAAAAAAATTGTGCAAAAAATATTTTCTGATACGTAAACATATAAGCAATCGAAAAGCGTTGCACTTTTTGAGCGCCCCAGTCGTTGTCTCATTTTACCACCCCTGATCGTAACTCGAATACGAATTAGTCTGAGTTGGTAATTTTTTCCCCTTACCAATCGAATTTTAATCGTTATTACGAAGCATAAATAAATGGAATTCTACAATAATTGTATTATTTATATATTAATAATTGTATTCATAAATTATTTATAACTTGTAATCAATAAATACGCAAAAAAATTTAATTTTATTTATTTATTTATATCACTTGAATTGAGAAATTGCAAATCTCTGAGGATTTTGCGTACGTCGAGTGAGAAATTTAGCACGGAGCTGACTCGATCTGTTCGTTGTGAATGTAAATATGCTTTTTAGTATTCAACTGATACGATTGTACGATTGGGTCTACAGTTATTCAACCAATACGAATACAAATATTCCAATTTACCTAACAAATATTTCAGGCCTCGAAGACAATTTTTAATCAAAGTACATCTCCCAGACGTAGTTTTGTATTAAAATAAATCTCATACTTATAATAAAATAATACGAGTAATTTTTTTAAGCATAATATAAATTGCATATGCCTTGAATTGACCTATATATTAATGAGCGTTTCGCAAGATAATTCTTTCTCACCGCATAATTGAAATATGAACACAAAATTTTGTTTACCAATAAACAATGTGTATGAGAGAGTTTCTACTCTCTGAGAAACAACCAAGATCCTTAATTTCAGATCATCAAGGAGGGTGGAATCGTGGCAACCAGAGGGCAGCTTTTTTTAAGGCTCCACTTTAGAGCTATGTATTACTTTTGTCTCATATTCTCGCGGATAAAATCAAAAATCTAGAGTGTTTTATTCCAGTTTATTTCGGGAACGTGATTTAAGTGAATTCGTTATATCACGGTTTAATGATGGCTCGTGTAAGTCACGGATAAGCGTGACTCGAGTGCGGGCTTAAATCGCGCAGTGCTATAAAATATATCAAGATCAGGCTTTACTTTCAAAATCCGTAACAGCCGGACGCCGAACGCATGGAACGGGAGTTTGAAAAAAAAAATGTAACATTTTCTCTATTGTTAGCGGAAGCACGAATTTTGCACCAATTTGTAATATTTAGTTTTGCTAAATTTTCCAATCTCCTCCAACATTTAATTTCCTCCTGAGAAACGAGTAGCGAGAATCGTTGCTCGTCACTTTTGCAACGTGCGACGTAGCATGAGATGATTATATTTTATCATAAAACACTTCCCATTCATTTCCTCGTGCCTATGAAATGACGCGATTGTGCGTAGCTCGTTTCTAGCGTGCCGTAGATTTCAGAATTCACGTCTTCTCTCGATGTTGAAGCTGGTGATACGCTGTTCGCGAGCCTTTGAATTGACGCACGCCATCTCGCTGTACGGGCGACGAGAAGATGGCGGGTGCTCGAGAAGATGACGGGCGCTCGAGAAGATGGCGGGCGCTCGAGAAAATGGCGGGCACTCGAGAAGATGGCGGGCGCTCAAGAAAATGGCGGACGCACAAGAAAATGGCAGGTGCTCGAGAAAATGGCGGACGCACAAGAAAATGGCGGGCGCACGAGAAAATGGCAGGCGCTCGAGAAGATAGCGGGCGCTCGAGAAGATGGCAGGCGCTCGAGAAGATGGCGGGCGCTCGAGCAGATGGCGGGCGCTCGAGAAGATGGCAGGCGCGGGCCGTTTGAATGGGATTTCGTCCTACGCGAGTGAAAGAGGACTCGAATTCGTGCGAGAAAATGAGAATCACGCCGATTATCCTATGGAAACGAGCTCAGCGTCTGTTTCCAACGAAAGCTCGACAGTAGCGCGAGGACGACGCTGAAACGCAAAATATCGCGGTTAAAAATAAAAGGGATCACAACGTGAAACGAATGAGTGATTTCACGGGCGCAATCAGTCCTGGAAATCTCCACAACAGGCATTCGCTCGAGCCAAAACAATTCAAGAACGCAAACCGCGGTTTCCAAACAATTTCACTTCGTATTGTTTGTTACAAGAGCACGAGGTATCGGCATACATAATTCATGGACCGTTAAAGGCTGTGTACATAAATTTAGAAGTGACTCTCATTTTTTCCCAAATAAATGCCCTCACAATCAGGGACGTCGGAGCGAGCGAGACTGTCGCACGATTTCCAACAGCATCGACGCGCAGTGGCCGATTTTCGATTCCTCTGGATTCAACCTCGCTGACGATGCAATTCTCAACCGAATCGAGCCATTCTGGTTTTAAAATACTCGCAAGTCATTGTACTTCCCGAGAAGCGTGTTCCTCCCCGGTTTCAATTCGGCGAATCGTTGTGAAACGTCAAGGAACGTCGGAAATCGTCGGAGGCTAGCGAAACCTTGAAGCATGTACGCTGATCGTAGGCCGCAGATCGCGCTGAATCAACTACTGGATTCGAAAACAAGTTCAAAAAATCCATACCCGTATTTCTATTCCCATTTTCGATCAAAAAATAAAAAGTGACCAAACAAATTTTAAAAAAATTGAGAAATTAAAAAAAATATAGATTTTTTTTTAAAGTTGTGAAATATAAAAAAGTAGTGAATTTATGCCTCAGGCTTTAGGCCCCCTACTAGGACAGAACGGGTCGTTGAGGAGTTTCGAGCTTTGGAGTACAAATAATTAGGTACTTGGTACAAAACGAGTCAATTAATAATTATTATTTCGATGTTCGATATTCCTACTATTAAATAAAATCCAAATTGCTGTTATAATCAAACGAAAACGGAGATTTTTAGGCTTCTACGATTGACCTACCCGCTTTAGGCCCTTCGTCGGATCCTGGCACTAGTTTAGGCTATTCTACTTCAAATGAAGTATTGAAATTACAGGAAATCCAAAAAAAAAATACCCCTAGTTTTGCTAGTGTAAATGTTAATTGTTGGAACAAAATTATTTGAATAATTTCTCACGTTTCGCGATGGTTGGGCCAACCAGAACGGGAATGGAGCGAGACTCTCGACGCGTTGGAAGTGTTTTGACACCGGAACGGTTCAAATCGCCGTGAGAGTTTCCTTGGACCGAATAGCGAAAGATAGGCGAATGGGATCGAGAATTTTGAGTTGGTACGCGGATGCGACGAATTGCGAGCAGATGAGGTTACTCCTACGAGGTAGCGAGTCGCGCGGATCGTTTCGAAATGATCGCGAGAAGAACGGCGCGCGGCCCTGTAGCGTTAGGCAGATTACGATAAGTTAATCTTCGATTACGAGGACGCGAGATTGACCCTGGACCAGCGAAGGCTGTGCAGACCTTGGCTGGTTGTTTTGACAACGAAGTAACAAGGCTGGCGATTTGACTCGATTCGACGAACGGCGTATGGCAGAATATCTGCCAGCATGATTTCTCATGGACAACCGTTTAGCTGGGCGCTCGCGAATCAACTTGTTACCACAGACCGGTACACCGTGACGAAAGACACGACGACGTTTTAACAATGACTGGCAAGCGTTTCGTTGTGCCCGATTTAGCCTTCGTGTGATCTTTGTCCTCGGGTCACAATGCGTTGCCAAACCTCGTCGTCGATACCGGACTCGGCGTATCAACGAGTCCGGTCGTCGATCGGAGACCCGGAGACTACGAGCGCTCTTCCAGGAAGCGGAACGTTCGAAGCTTCCGTCCCGATAAATAAACAAATAAATCAAGGCGTGCCGATCGAGTCGGCGAGGAAATCGAGCAGGGATCGGTTCATCGCGCACTATGGTTTGTTTGTACACCGTTTCTTGCATTGTTTCTTCAACGGTATCGGCTCAAGCGAGCACCTATCGTTGACACGACCCTTCGAGTCGTAACAACCAAAAGCGAGACCGATTTCTCTGACATACACCTCGCTACGAAGCTTTCTACAAATTCTTCTACACATTTTTCTGCCAATTTTTCTACACATTTTTCTACGAATTTTTGTACACCTTTTTTCTACACATTTTTCTACACATTTTTTCACACATTTTCGATACATTTTTCTACAACTTTTTCTACACGTTTTGAACACATTTTTCTACGAATTTTTCTACATATTTTGGCATACATTTTTCTAAAATTTTGCACCAATTTTTCTAGAAATTTTGTACACATTTTCCGAGAAATTCTTCATGAATTTTTCTAGAAGTTTTTATACACATTTCTCGCATATTTTTCTACCAATTTTTCTACATATTTTGGTATACATTTTTCTAGAATTTTGCACCAATTTTTCTAGAAATTTTGTACACATTTTCCGAGAAATTTTTCACGAATTTTTCTAGAAGTTTCTGTACACATTTTTTCAATTTTTTCTACAAGTTTTTCTACACACTTTTCGACACATTTTTCTACACACTTTTTTACACATTTTTCTACGAACTTTGTATATATATTTGTACCAGTTTTTCTACACATTTTTTTAGACATTTTTCTACACATTTTTCTCGTGGATCAATTTTTAACTTGCGTACTTAAGTAGTAAGCTCTGCTCTTCAGATGTACCAGCTGAGGAAAGGAGCGATGCGGGGTTAGAATTTTGGGAGTGACGAAATCATACATACATGCGAGGTTCGACGAAACGTAACGTGCGATAAACCGATAAAATTGATCCGCGAAATTTCGCATCACGAGTAACGCGCTGGAAATTCTAACGATGCGTTCGAAATCGCGAAGCGCGTGGTTGTTCGTAAGCTATAATTATTGCGCACCTGAAGTAAACCCAAAGGCTGTCGCAAACCATACCGCAACGAAACGTCGGGGTGAGCGTCTTTCGGATCAATTCGTGTCAAGCTTTTCGAACGCGGATCACTCGCCGATCGTGTGATGCTCGATCGAGCTGCTTTCCCATTCGACTCGTGCGCCAGATTATCGCTGAGTGGCGCTACGGAGGGCGCGTAGCGCGTGTGCCAATTTTTGCCACAACCTTGCACCTGATCGAACGTTTTCGACGACAATTGGTTGATTCTAGAGCGACGAGCGCAAGTACTAACGACACCTCCGAAGCCATCCCGAAGATACGACCATTTTGGCGAGGCGAGTACATTTTGCGAAAGATGTTTGAAAAAACGGCGATACTGTTTCTCGTAAGAACGCGAACACGTCTGGGGTATACGCTGGGCGCTTTATACAAACATGACGCGTGGACGAGGAATCCGTGTGCGGAGACGCCACGTGGTGATGCTAGGAACAATTTGAAGTTTGCTCCCCTTGGCAAACAGCCCTGTGCGACGTACCTTCGATAAATCGTCGAATTAATTATCCCGGTGCGACGCCGCGTTAAAACGTGCCGACACGCCGAACGGAAATTGAGAGTCGAAGATCCTCTCGACGGGTAATCCGCGAGACAACTCCGATCTGCTCCGTCTCTTCGGCAGGAAATCCCGGCTGGGGAAACGTTCGGCGCGCAACGTGGCTCCGCTGATGAATTTCCGGCCGCGAACCGCGAGTTTTGTCCGCGTCGAACGATTCGTTTTGCGAACAATCCAACGCGACGAAACTTTGCCGAGTCGATGGCCGCGCGTGTCCGTTGACGCGCGGCGACGGTGTCGCGGGAGCGCTTGACTCTCGTCCACGCGCCGCATCGGGTACTCCGGCCGTCGGACGCGATGATCGCGGACCTGCCACGTGGGAAAATCTTTCCCAGCTCTTCGCGAGCCGGTGAACGAGGATTCGCCCCCGGGTGCATCTTCGGCGCGCCCAGCGCTCGTTCCCGGGGCGATGAACATCGTCGCGCGAGCCGTGTCCACGGAGGAGAAGCTCGCGCGAGTGTTCGGACCGAATCATCGACGTCGCGTTTCACGCGGACGGACTCTCGCTGAAACTCTCCTCCAATTGCCTGGAATAATTGCAGCGGGCACGACGCGTCGACGCCTGCTTCTTGTTTGCGAAACGCGCTTTGCGCCCGGTAACCGGTAGATGTACCGCGACCCGCGACGTACGTTGGCTAGGGTAGCGGACGGGAGCGAGCTGATAGCTCGCACCGCTGACGCGTTGCATTTCCGAGCCCAAGTTTCCCATCGCTAAATGCTTCTACGAGTAGCCTCCGTGTACCCCAAACGTTTTGACGCTCGTACGAGAAACACCCCGACTACAGTCGCGCCATAAATGCGGTTTACCGACTAACCACGCTCCTGAAATCCTCATTTCCGTGAGCCACGTCGAACGATAGAATGCATTCGTCGGTAGACACCATTTTCAAATTTCAATGGCCTCAAAACGGCGAATTACGAACGAATCACTCGCGAAATTCGCGCTGCGAGAGACCGACGGCCCTCGTTACGAGATCGCACCCAAATATTCGCACGGTAATCGGCTTAATGAGCGTTTAGGGAAGGACATCCTACCTCCAGGACGTTTACGCTCCGCAATCCTCACCCAACGGTACAACGTTCATTTCCAACTTGTACGACTAGACCTAGATCTGCTTCGCGCGTAGGTACGCGTGAAAATTAGCCAATTTGTCCAAAGGATAGAGGAGCCACGAATATTCTCGAGTTTTTCTCGTGGGTTTTGCAGATTCCACTAATCGCGAGTATAATAAAATCGAAAATTAATCTCGCAGCCGTTCAAATCGATTAGCCACTCGAGCTAAGACGGAGATAACGCGCGTAATAAAGATGATGAAACGCGCCGATTAATTAGCTATTGGATACCTGGCAGGCGAGCATGCACGAGGAAGCGGAATCAATTACGTTCGCTAATTAGTTATTGCTCAACTCTCGCGTTATTTTTTTGTCGTCTCGTTATCTACGTAAGCTCGAAGATCTGGCGAGCGCGCCTGCATACCCGCAGCCCGAGCGACGCGCGTGCGATTCTGGCTGCCTATGTGCCAGGCACCGCATTCTCGAGGACTAAAATTTGGATATTTTTTTGTTACCTACCGGAGAAAAAAAATCTGGGTACCGTTTTTATTCTCACACAGGGGA
Organism: Arge pagana; assembly: GCA_963969455.1. Taxonomy (NCBI): domain Eukaryota; kingdom Metazoa; phylum Arthropoda; class Insecta; order Hymenoptera; family Argidae; genus Arge; species Arge pagana. The sequence continues at coordinate 4,670,697 of OZ018315.1, forward strand.
AATTTCTATGTTAGCTTGGGGACGCTTATCGTGTCGTACCAGTAATTACACACAGGCAGATACCTATTTTTTGTACAGCTTTGTTTTCCATATTTTCCAGGAATTTTGAATACTGAAAAATAGTAATGATATAGTTTTTCCAGTGACGGTAATAGGTGAAAAATATTGTTGGTAAACGAATCATCGCTCACCCGAGTTTTTTTAATAAAAAATCGTAGCGTGAGTACGATGTGGAAAAAAGTATGGAAATAAATGAAAAAATTGTTCGCTATTGCACGAGGTGCAGTGTCGTGTAATTTTTGGAGCCAATGATTTTGGTAAATGTATAAAATCAACGGTAAGTATTTTAAAACAAATCGAATGCAAGAGGCAGATGATGGAAGTATGAATTGCCAAAAAGTGGTGGAAAAATCTCACGTGAATTAGGAGCTTCGTAAAGCGGATAAATTTGTAGCAAAGTTACTATATCCAATTAACGATGTGATCGCTGCGTTATCGAGAACCGATTGCCATTCAGCGTGCAAATTTTTGATGCTGGAACGATAAAAATCATCTGATTTCTGAGGAGAATATCCGATGGGCTATTTTCTACAGCAGCCAAACGCTCAGCTTTCTCGTCTGCCCAAGCAACGAAAAATCTGTAACACGTTGCACGAGTTCTAAAAATCTATAACACTTTTTTATCCACAAAAATCGCGCGACGAGAAAAAGGGAATTGTTTAAAAAATGTACAAATATACAAAGAAATGTCTACCAAGATTTTGCAGAGCGTTTCTATTACCATTTTCAGCATCGAGTTGGTCACAAATTGTGCAAAATTGTCGTACAAATTATTCGAATCGTCAAATCTATCTGAACTTCTCGTAATTTGAATGTTAAAAATTACAGCAGGTTGAAATTAATTTCAACAGCGAATCTACGTTTATCCAGGTGCTGGGAGATGCCTGAACTTTTGCTAGTGGTCGAGCGGAGTCAGAGTCACTTTTCTTTCGGGTTGCAATTAGGATCCTGGCGAAGATGCTGCCTCGTCCCGTTATTGAAACGCCCAACTTTTTCCTACCGCTAAGATAATCCTGCTATCTCGTGCTAATGTATGCCATTTACCCGGGGCTAATATCATCTCGGGTGAAAAGCTACATCCGACGCTGAGCAATTCGGAATCTCTAATCGTCTTGGAAGAAGCTTCGAAGGCTTAGGCGAGCCAAGTTTGCATTGTAGCCGTAAAACCGAGCGACTTCTCCTGAAAATAGTCCGCATTTTCCACAACAATACAAAAAAAATGTTTTTAATAAATTTTGTTTTTCCGCTGAATTAAAATAATTTTGCGCATCAATTATTTTTCTTCGGCACATTTTTAAAAAAATGCTCAGGCAATGAAATACCGAGTGGGTAAACAAATCGGAGACAAATGAGAGCAGGGGACGAGAAAGTCTTTTATTGGACTGCGAATGCGCTGAATAATTCGATTTCCACTCGACGGAATGGAGAGATCTAATCGAAAGTGATTTTCTGGATACACGAGCTTCTCGTGAACGCGATTGCATATTCATACGGTCGACGTTCCGCTGAGAATAGTAAAAACGGTGTGTCTCGCGTCGCTGCGCGAAATTATAGCGAACGTTTTCGCGACCCCATAAATTTACGGGCGCCCATTTATCCCGTGAAGAAGCGAACGTAGATTTCTCCGGATGAGATTTCGCGGAGCGAAGAAACGTGGGGTGATTTGTCATCGGATGTCCGGTCCATATTCAAATCAACGTTGACTCGTAAAAACGTAACGACACTCAGACTTGTATCCGCTTCTGTCCTCCGTCTCTGTCTTTATCGGACGATAAAAAAGCGGCCCTCGTTTCGCATTGCTATTCTTCGTTCCCAATTTTGAACATCTCTCGAGTTTTCTCTTCTTTTCTAGTTCTCATTTTTTTGGAATTTTCGGGCTCGAAATTTTCGTTTCCAACTTTTAATTGTGTCCAAAATGGCGGACCTTTCCAAAGAAAAATTCACTTTTTTCTTCAAAAACAAAAACGCTCATTTTTCGACCAAAAAATCACTATGATTTGTATTTTTTTCTGAAAAGTATGCAAGAAAACGAAAATTTCAAAGACAACGAAATTGAATTTGGGCCGTTTTGTAAGAAGTGAATAGCGAAAAACCGAGGAGGAGGGTGTTTTGAGCCGGGGATCCGAAAGATTTCGTACTTCGCCACAAAAAGGAGAGTATGAAAAAAAAAAGTGAAGGAAATCGAAAATTCAAATTATTCGAACCGTTCGCGTGGCAGATACGTTTCTGGAAAACCGTCCTCCGAGGTTAAGTCTTAGACTGTCTAGGAGGACGCGCAAAAAGGTTTCCTCCTAATTAGGAATACGTGACGAAAAAAATAGGTACATTTTAGCTGTGTAAGGTAAAATTCAACGGGAGCGAGTACTTTTAAAATGGGCGTGCAAAAAAAATGGATTTTTCGAAAGTCCCAGGCGGAGGCACCCCTCAATTGTGGAGAACGTGTCACGTGGCGTTTGAAAAAACAGCAAACACGGTTTTATCCTCATTTGTATAAAAGACTCTGCAAAATGTAAGGCGAAACAAGTAATTGCGCCTAATTTCAAGCTAATTACCATTCGCGACGCGCTGTGTGGCCGAGTGCCAGGGAACATCGTTTTACCACTGCGGCTCTGCGAGCTTGGGTCGAAATTTATGCCTCAATCAAGAGGTGTCCGGAGAATTTTCAGCGAAATTAGAATACGTCGCTTGGTGGCGGCTGAATCCCGACGGAATCGAGACCGTACGATCGCGTAGCTCCTCCGAGCAGATGAGTTGGAGTGGAACATGAACAGAGAATCGGTCCGACCGTGATTGAAAAATACAGCAAATGATCCACTTCGATTCTTGACAATTTTGGCACTTGGTACGAAAGATGCGGGTATGCAGGGTGCCTCACTTCGATCGCCCCGTCGAATATCTCGAAAACTAAAGGAGACACGAGAAAAAGTTGGGTACAGAACTTGAAGGGTTTCGAGGGAGGCAGATGATGATGCTGTTTGTTGACTTCCGGACTTCGCCATTTCCGAGATTTCGCTAGGAAGTTCGGATTTTAGACGGGAAACGAACGTTTCCACTTCGAACAACCGACGGCGAGGTCAAAGACTACTCCAAAAACGAACTTAAAAAAAACATGACTTTTTAAAAAAAATGCTTACAGTACTTTTCATACAGTCTATACGCGCAGTTTATTTTTTCATAGCAGCGTTTGTGCGGAAAAACTTGAACCACGCTCGCTATGTTACCCTTGTGTGTCGCGAATCTGTGCTGCGTGGTAAGAAATCAGAGTGCTTCAGAGCTGCAAACGCTTTTTTAATTTGATAGACAAAGAGAATTTTTTTTTTTCAATTATAATTTTTATTCGTTGCTCGTCTTTGAATATTAGTCTTTGATCTCCCCGTCGTGTTTCCCCCTCGAAACCCTATAAGTTTGGTATTCAACTTCGTCTGGGGCGATTCCAAAAATTTCATTCGTGGTTCGTTTTTTGTTACAATTTGGGTCGATCTCTCGTTATGGAAAATTCGGCCGCTCAGTGGACTCTTGATTTTGGTGACACGATATAACCGTAAATCCGAATATACTCCACTCGCGCGTCGTCGGAAATTTCTTTTTTCTTATCCGGGTCAATTGTTCTCCGGAGACGTGAGGCTATCCGTGGAACCGCTTATCTTTGAACTATCTATATCTCCGACCGCGATTCTACAGTCGTTGTTGTATACGCTCGACGAAACATTCAGCTCTTTCTTTATTACGACTCTATGAGAATTTAAAAAAAAAGGATAAACTTTCGAATAGCCCATACCTCCGATTAATCTGAAGTTTCGTATACAGATGTATTTCAACGCGCTGAGAACGAATGTGATAAGTAAAATACCCGCAAATTTCATTTTCAAGGTCAAATCTAGCAAGAAAAATGAACTTTGAAAAAAGTTTTTCACGTTTATTGTGATAAATATCGATTTTAGCGAAAAATAGTTTAAACAAAAGTTGTAGGCCATAAAAATATTGACATTTTTTGTGTCATACGATTTTCATTTAGAGCCAGTCGTTTGTGAGAAAAAAGCGATAATGCCCCGAAATAGGTATATTCTGCTAAACTCCATTAATTTCGATATTAAACCCAACCCAACCCAACCCACACGTGCATTTTCGACAAATGCCCGAAATTCTGATTGCCGACAACATATACACATCTTGGAGCATTATCGCATTTTTCTCACAAACGACTGGCTCTACATAAAAATTGTGTCGAACAAAAAATGTCAATATTTGTATGGCCTACAACTTTTGTTGCAACTATTTTTCTCTAGAATCAATATTTATCACAATAAACGTGAAAAACCTTTTAAAAAATAATTTTTTACAGATTTGACCTTGAAAATGCAATTTGCGGAATATTTGGAACTATTCGGAAGTACACCGAAAAAAAAAATCTTCGAACAACAGGGAAAACTCGTCATCGTATGCCTAGAAAAAAATTCTGTCGAAATACGAGCCCTTCATATGGGGGCAATAAACGACGCTATTTACCCAGAAAATATATAGCTGATGAATTTCTGAATTTTTGACAGTAAAAAAATTACGCAACATAGTGCAAAATATACCCGTTACTATGAAAATAAAGCAGTGCAAAACCTGCAACCATTTTGCAAACAAAAAAAAAATCGCAAGCTCAAGCTTTTTTGGCTGATAGCCAGGCGTGGCCGCTTAAGCTTCGGAATTTCGTAACTGGATAACGAGTGGCGGTAAAAAATTGATCGAGGCACCATTTTGTAGGGAATTGGACGTTCTATAAAAAAGTTCCAATAAAGTTTTTCGTCAGTCGAGCCGTTTCGGAGATATAATTTGGAACAACTCAATTCGTAAGGCTTGATATCTCTGAAACGGCTCGACTGACGGAAAACTTCGTTCTGACCTTTTTTGTAGAACGTTCAATTCCCTACAAAAGCGTGTTTGAATCATCTTCGTAGAGCGACTCGTTGTTGAGTTACAAAATTCGAGAGCTCAAAGAAAAATTTTCTCGTGCTATTTAATGGGAAATAGAAGTTTTGTAGGGCAGAAATATCGTGACGCCACTTCTCAAGGGCGATTCGATGATGGCTAGCACCTTTTAAGACTTCGCTCGCGCAAAAACCCTCGCGCGTCGGTCTAGTGAAATATTTTCAAGGGGTTCTCGGGTCAAACTCGAGAGTCCCATCCCTTCGGGCTTTGCTCGCCGCGAATTCATGTAATTCAAGCGTGACTCGGTCCGAATGGCAAGTGCGGAATGAAGGGACGAGGCGAAACTTTTCTGAAAAGCTTCAGAGAAAAATGATTTACGGTGCGACACTTTACGCGAGTCGGCCAAAGCAATAAGATTTCAAGCGCGATGCATCGAAGGGATCGTTGGTATCAGCACTTTGGAGCTAAATGGTAAAAACTGATTGCAAGCCCCCTTCTGCACGGTGGGATATATTTCGAGTGCACCTCGAAGAGTTGAGTGATTATTCATTGTTAAATTAGTATATTAAATAATTCAAACAAATGTCGCCGAAATTGTTAATTAGGCTGGTCCAAAAAAACCATTCGTAATTATTCGAGTGCTATCATCTCCAAAGCTTCTCTAAGGTATAGAGCAAAATCCCTCCAAAGCACAGCTTACTATTTCAATTCTTCGACACACTCAATCATTTTTTTCTTTTTTCATGTACAGCACGTAAAAAATGTTTTTCCAATTTCTCCGCTTAAAACTGAGAAAAAAATGGTGTTTTCAATTTGGCGCATATGTTCTTGCAGGAAATTCGATTCTCTACAAAAAAGCTCTGTGATAGTTTTATCGTAATCCTAACGGGTAAAGAATTATCAGGCTTCGAATTTCATCAGGCTCGCGACTAAGGGCGTGTATTCTAAGGAGCCTGATAACTCTTTACCCGTGAGGACTACGATAAAACTATTAGAGAGCTTTTTTGTAGAGAATTGAATTTCCTATCGGAATATGTGCATCGAAATATTTTTAAAAAATGTGTTCTCAGTTTTAAGCGGAGAAATCGATGAAAAAAAATGTTCGCCTGCTATTTACCTGTAAAACCAAAAAATGATTAGCGTCTCGTAGAATTGAGGTATCAAGTTGAGCTTTGGAGAGAATTTGTCTTATGCCTCGCAGAAACTTTCGAGATGAAAGCCAAAAACAAATTATTTTTTGGACCACTGTATTGTTGGTATCGCAAAAAATATGGAGTCGTTTAGGTTAATAACGTTGAACTGCGCTCGATTTTCTCCAATCTCACGGTGATCAGCGATTCAGATCTGATCTCGAGAAGAAACACCGGGTCACGGAACGCGAGGGTTGTACGTAACGTAGCTGGTACGAGCTGCAAGCTTCGAAGTAGGAATGAGGTCGTAGGGATCCCGAGCTTTGGACTCGCCGTTAGTCCGGAAACTAATGTAACCCGGAATCGCCACTCGCAACAGACGTAAAAGACCGGAATATAACGGAAAGCACGGGAAATGGGTAGTAAAACAGGATTGCACTTGCTCCTGAAACACGGATAGTTTCATTCTCACGTGACACGTGAACGCGAAGTTGGATCATACGTATTATAAACACTCGTACATCTGTGAGAGCAGTTGCATACTCCGTACTGCACCATGTATCAGGATCTACCCACGTCAGCCTACTGAAAACCGCCGGAATTTTTCGTCACAGCCTATTCCAGAAACCGCGATCTAGCTACTCTTCAACTTAACGACAAGTTTCAATTATTTATTCATTTATTTATTCATGTATTTATTTATTTATCTATTAATCTATTTATTTATTTATTTATTTATTTATTTATTTATTTAGTTAGTTAGTTAGTTAGTTAGTTAGTTAGTTAGTTAGTTAGTTAGTTATTTAGTTAGTTATATATTCATTATTTATTTGTTTATTCTCATTCAACCAGAAGGCTTACAAATTGTAGAATCTTTCTCTCTCATTGTATTGACAGAAGATAATATTAAATTATTTAAAATGTGACATCCACATTATTATCATTATCCAAATATTAATTTGGAGGACTGCAATACGGACTTCTTTCTCCCGCGCTCATTGCCCGGCAAAAAGTAATGTTACTAGAAATATACTGAAATATCTGGTAATATTACTAGAAATATTACCTATAATACAATATGTTTATGGTATTTACAGCTAATCTTATTAGTTAGCCGAGACTGATTTTTTCGCTGGTATAGATTGATTTTTAATCAAAGATTTCAACTGCTTTCGTACGATTACCTACCTTTGTTGCTGACTTTTTTCAGTGTTTTAAAAAGTAAAAGTATTATTGTACCTAAAACATTGTGGTATCTCAGCAACAGAGGTACTCGTATGAAAGCAGTTGAAATCTTCGATTAAAAATCACTGTATAACAAACAAACAAAACCAGTTTCGTCCAACTAATAAGATTAATTATAAATAACGTAAACATGTATTATATACATACAAATAGCGAATACTACTTGAATTTATAAAAGCATCGCTGACTGAGTGCCTTAAGCTGATATTTCTCATATTCGAGACAGAAACTTTAGTTCAAGTAGCCGTTCAACTTTCATTTGTCGAAGGAAGCTGATCGATGAAGAAATTTCATCGTGAGAAGTCGGATCCATCCGGTGGTTCGGACAATTGCGGGCTTTTTCCCCGATCCGAGTGAAAAATTGTTTATATTGGTCGAGAGCAGTCGTATTTGCGAGATGCATCCGGTCGAGGAGGACAACTTTCACTTTCGAAACCCAACCGTCCTTGTCGCGCGCTAATTCTGCACGCTCGAGCTGCGCGCGTACGATTCGCAAGCTCCGCATCCAATCTCCGTAATTATACGGTGAAATGATTTTAATCAACGTCCACGCGTACGGAACTTCAAGAACAACTCTGCGAATAATAGGCGTGTTTAGTGCTGAAACTGATAATTTCTATCTCAAATCTCGAGATAACGAGGATGCCGGCGAATTTCGCGACGTCGATGTCTACGTGACGAGAGCACGATTCGTGGGGCAGGAATAAACAAAGGTTGGGGAAAATACTCGCCGAGAAATGAGACTTCGCAAAGGTAATATCGAGGGATTTGCAGAAATTGAAGCTTGAGCCCTCGCGACAATACCAAATCGAGGTATTGTCATCGAGTAGCGGATATATTCGTGATTTCGACTCGGCTTTCTGGAATTTCCAGGCCCCGCGTCACCGCGCCCCTCGCGAGCCTGATCTCTGCAAGGAAGCTTTCCCGCTGCTGCTGGTATCCATGCAATTCGTTAGGCCTAGCTAACAATCCAATAACGTCCTACCTCCCTGGGAAACTGGACGCATTTCTCTGTTCTACGTCCAGAAATCGGCAATAACAAATCCGCTATTTATTATTGATTTTCCGAAAAAATAGTAATTCTTTGTCGCCATATTTTCAATTTAATTTGTTATTATTTAATTAGTTATTATTTTCCTAATAGTCGATAATTATTTTTATATTTGTCATCGTTATTAAACAAATTATTTATCACGCGAATATTTGCGATTTATTGTGAACAATATTAGCCATTATTTTAGTACTTATGCTCTGTATGACTGCAGAGCTTATCACGAATTTTTTAAATACTCGATATTAAACAAAATTAAATACTAAATTTTGTAATTGTTACGAACGCGATCGTTGGATGTTGTTTTCGCGTAGTAACGGTCGTTCCGAGCGGTTAGAACGTCGATTATTCAGAGTTCGGGGGAGCTGCGCGTACAACTCTCTGAGTTGTTTTAAGGAAGTGACGGGTTCGGTTGTAGTTCGAGACGAGTAATTGGGAGAAAATAGTATCAATTGGGTTTATTCATGAGCTTGCCCTACCCCACGACCTTACAATATGTTGATAAAGCGACTCTAATATGAGGACTTGTGATATTCGTGCGATATGAAAACTTGGTCGGTTAACAATTAGCAAGATCAGCGAGAGGACTGTCTTGGATGATCGTTCGGCGATGACTGCCTTCGCGGACCCTTCGTGCGGCCCACGACGGTTCGCGCAATGATTCCTAATTCAGGAAAAGGGTCTTGTTCACTCGCCGCAGAGCGCTCTCCGAGAGTTCTGCGGCTCGGTGGAATCTGCTGATTCCGCGGAAAGGTGTGGGATCTGTTCCAACGGTCTTTCCCATGATTCGGATTCCAGGTCCGCGGAATCCGTTGGTAGCAACTGGACCGTTGGACGGTGGGCGAAGTCCGTCCGTAACAGTAATATTTAGTAATCATGGACAAAACAATTTTTGCACTAAATACTAGATATTTAATTACTTGAAAATAAGTTTGACAATTTATAAAGTTTTGTTCGATACATATTTGTTCGAATGAATTCAACATTTCCACTCTAATAATAACTAAATTACCAAATAATTAGTAACATTTTTAGTGTCAATTATAAATATCTAATTAATTAGAAATATTTGAGCAGTTGATTATTGAATATCGAAATAATTAATAGATTTATTGTTTTGATTCCTGATTACTCGAGCAATCAGAAATAGTGATTCTACTAAATCATCAATTCTGTCAAAATTGGTCTTTTAATTAATTTTCTTTGGTATTTTTTCTAAAAATACGTATTAAAAATTGTTGTTATCACTGATCTCTCACTACGTTTGTGATCGAACCTGATTTCTCGTTCTATACCGCCATTTGCACTCTCCAAACTGATTATCGTCCTCCATTCGTTACCTGAAAAATACCAGTTCGCGGGAAAAGAGAAAAAACGAGGGAACACTTTTGAAAGAGGGATCGTGAGCGTGATTTGTTTCGGGGTCGGAGCAGATTTCAAGATCTTCTTATCATTCGAATCTCTCGTGAGAAATTCCTTCTCGGTCGTCGTCCCTGGGGTAAAATTCTAACTTGGTTCCGATCGTCTCACCCGACTGTTCGCGCGCTTATTTCCAACGATTTTACAACGTCAGCAGTGCGTTGCTTTTTCTAGAAAGGGGACAACGCACTCGTTTACTTTTCACGAAGAACAATTTTTATTCCAAGTAGAGACCTTTTAAGGAATTAAATTAAGGAACAACAGTTCTATTCAATGATCATATCCGTTTGACCTTGAGTAGAGGCGTTAAGGAGAGATCGAAAGCAACATGATTTTTTTTTAACGAAACACACCATTTTTCATGGCACGGCATTAAAGATGGCAGCGAGACGTTTCCAAAACACTACTTGAAAGCCTATTTTCGTTGAGAATTACCTGAGTTATGAGCTTTAGAACGTACGCTGCCACGGCAGCCACCCGCATTAGTGTCGAACATGTAACCTCCACGCGCTGCATGTTGTATACACTAGTGCTGGCGGCACCGCAAGTTCTAAAGCTCATAGCTCAGTCAATTCTCAACAAAAATAGGCTTTCAAGTAGTGTTTTGAAAACGTCTCGCTGCCATCTCTAATACTGTGCCATAAAAACGGAATATTCTGTTTAAAAAACAAAGTTGGTTTCGACCTTGCCTCGACGCCGCTACACGAGACCAAATCGATATGATCATTGAATAGAACTTTTAAAACCCTACAACATTGGTCTGGAACATTTTTCTGAGAAACGTTTCGTTTTCAAGATATTTGACCGTTCCCAGACTTTTCCAAACGATGCGCGGGCGAAGACAGCGATAAGTGGTTATTTTCACAATTTTTACGTAGCATAGGTAGTTGGTAAGGTGAGAGAAGTCGTATAGTTTGTGCTGCTATCGTAAACGTCGGTGGTTAAATGGGAGACCGTAAACAACGCTAATCGATCGAGCCATAAAGACACCGTGAAACGTTTACCTATTCCGCGATGGAATAGATAAACGTTCCGCAGTTCGAAATTCGTGATAAACAATTATTTATTTATTGTCGCGTATAATCGATCGGAGCTACCGCTAATGCTGCCAGCGGTGGCAGAGCAGTCGAGGGAATTGGAACGGCGTAACCAAAAATAACATGATTTTGAGAAAAACGAGAAAAACGTGGGAAACTGAGATAAAATCGCATTACAGTAAAATGCTTCGAGAGATAAGTAAGTTTTATGCACTGTCAATAACATGCCAATGATCGGTTGGGTAAGTTGTCTGCACTGTCAATAATCCCCGCATTCGACTTCTTGCTTCGGGCTTGATATATGTATCACTAAATATGTTGTTATAGAAATTCGTAGATTGAATTAGACAAGTAAGAATATCTACTCGAGTGTGCCGCTTGTTTAAAATAATTTCAACAAATTCACCCAAAATAGGCAATCGCAATGGAGCGCCGCGCCGCGGAGATCTCGAAAAAATGCAGGTAGACTGCTAATTTTCCATGACTTTTTCAGGTCAGAGTGCGATTTCATGACGTTTCAGAATTTGCATGACACTTCAGGTCGGTAGACACCAGAGTGCATAGTCGTAAACAATTTGCGAAAGCTAAGCGGCAGCCAACGAAGCGTTTCCCAATAACTGGCGGACATATTCCAGCTTGGCCTGATTTGGATAGTATCTCTGGCTGTTCACTGTAATTCGTCACGTGAACTTGATACTTGCGATTACGGACGGCAGGTAAATCGATTTACTGCGAGTCAACGTTCGATACTGCCACAGAGATGAGTTGTAGACCGAATTTCGCTCCTATCTATAGAGAGGTAATTAAAATCTTAAAATAGGGGGAGAAAGGGGTAAATTAGCCGGAAAAATGGGGCGCCGAAAACGAGCAGCTACGACTTTGGAAAGGCTTTTGAAATGTGAAGTGATGGGAATTTTCAACGCCGAAGAGAATTGCTGCAGTTGAAGAAAATATCGCGTCCGCAGGATCCTCGCGACTTCGATAGAAGACAATCCTTTGATCTGGCGAACTGCAAGCGTCCAGCTCGGCTTTGAGCGGCTGACGCGAACTAATGTGGTTTCCCATCGGCTGGAATTAGGTTGGCTTTTTGCCGTCTTCGCGGCATTAGAGATCGCATCGTGTAGCTCTTCTATCAGCAATATTCTCCGCGTCTATCCATTTCGCTGTAGAGGCAATCTTTGGGATTTTCTTTTTATCTTCTTTTTTCTGGTCACTGCCCTTCAGTTTGGGCCGAAAGCTATGGGAATAAGCCTCGACAGCATCGTAATCTCATCGAACCCTTGAATTCCCGTTATCGTTTCCCCCTCATTGGTGACCGAGTAGTTTGCCCTCGTCGCCTCTTCGTCGGTCATTTCTTGCAAAAGTTACCAGCGACCTCGTGACGCCTGCCAACATGTTTCGCACAATTCCTTTCGCCTGCTGTTGTAATTCACACGAAATAAGACGATCGAGCGTCGCCCGTCTCCTCTCAAATTAGTTCCTCTCCAGGATTAGCATTTGGCACATGGCACGTCTCCTCTCAAAATTTCACAGACATTCCCAGACCTTCGTGGCACGACTCCTCTCATATCGGTGAAAGGAAGATCGGTAATCAGCAGATACGGAAACTGTTCCTTACGTAGAACTCTACCCAGTGTTGTGAGTTATGCATCGAAATTCGTAATGCGTTGGCATTTTCATCAACCACCAAATTAATTTTTTCAACGGAGGAAAATGTCCATTTACCGTTGAATTTATTTTCTGTTCATTAACCGTTGAATTTGTTTTTTAAATAAATAATATGCCCGTTAAAAAATTAAATTTAATCAAATAATGTGCTATTTTTTCGTTGAAAATTGTACAACTCTGACTCTAACAAACAGGAGGTATGGAGAAATGAGCTGAATGAAAAGACTTAAAATTTACTATATACATGTAAAAAGATTCACATGCGTTGGTTGGGTCGGTTTGTAGTAACTCATAGTAGAACGGAGAGTTCGAAAACTCCACCGATTACTTAGCAGGTACGTGGAGAATTAGATGAAAGTTGCACCAGCTGCGTGTAAGCGGTATACAGGGTGCGGCAACGACTATGCCCACTCGAAATAACTCCTATATTTTTGAAGATAGAAAAATATCGTTCGGACAAAAGTTGTTCGGGATCAAAAGGACTCTATAGCGTGTGGGTGTTCATTTTTTTTTTGGCCGCGTCGTTTTCGAGAATTCGAGATCACCTTGACTTTTTTACATGTGATTTTTTTTTCATTAGTATCTGCGTAGAGGATGTTGAGAGGAATTCGAGAATATAGAAGATATTGCAAAAATATAGAAGATATTTCGAGTGCTGATAGTTATTGCCGCACCCTGTATATTTGACAGAGATGGGCGTATTCCTGTTCATAAATACGATCAAAATTCATATTCACCTTGTTTCTACGAGTTTCACTGAAATTGGGAATTTCAGTGCAAGTGAATTGTTGGGTGGGCTAGCCGCCGCACGGGGGGATCATTATTGAGAGGAGACGTGCCGTGTCCGTTGGATCACTCGTTGCGCGTGGAAAAGGATCTCGCGTATTTGTCAGGAGTAACACTGAAGCAATCGAGGATAAAGGTTGCGGTGGGTTGTCTGGAGGACGAAACAAACCCGCGTCCGTACATCTGTGCGACCGGCGGGGTGATGGATAACGCTGCTGATCTGAAATTCTCTCGCGATCACTCCACTCGACGTCTGCGAAAGCACTTTAGACGCGGCATTAAAATGCACGATGGACTTCGATCCTGAAATTCTAAAGCTCGTTTGGTAGGATGCGTAATTCAAGGATCCTTTTGAAATTTTTCCAATACCAGCATTCTGTGCATTGTACATTGTAATTTAAAAGTGTGCGCCGCGCCAGATTTTCTGCTTGCCGCGGGAAAAGCGAAGTGCAGGATCAATTTCGCGAGGACCTTCAGGATCGTTCCAACTCGACTTTGTTTCTCGAACGGAACGCCGCCATTTTTGACGGTAACTTGTACTTTTCACGCAGGATTTTTCGAGTCATTCTCTTATTCCGCGCATCCCGTCGACCATTGTCACGAGAGCGTGGCTCAAAACGGCGTTTTCGATCGTTGCCCGACAGTTCGTCGTTAAACGAGTCGTTTTCAACGTACGAGGACAAAGAACTGCGCGGCTAATTTTTTACGGGCACGAAGGACGCGCGAATTCGTTATCAGCAACGTGGCGAAAATTCACTGGGCTCGTCGGAGCTTTTTTTGTCGTTTTTTTTCACGGCGATTGGATCTATCGCGACGAACGAGTGTCGAGAAGTTTTCCCATCGAGGAGAGAGCGTCTCGAACGAAGAGTCGAACCGGAATAAAAAGGAAAGAACGACGCGATGACAGGATATTGATTCTACTGCGAGACAAGATCGGAGACGTGGGAAGTGTGGCCAGTCTAATCAGGTTGGCGTATACATTAGCGTTACGATCGACGACCCAGCATCTCGAACCACAACGAGCTGCGAAGCTTGGAAGGAAAAACGCAGCTTTTTCTCGAAACCAACGAAGCTCATCGTCGTTACATATTTCATACCTCGCATTTCGGACTTCAAATCATTCTCGTAAAACGAGGCGCGAAAAACAAAGCCGACCAATTTTTAACACGCCTTTACGAGCTTGCTATGTTTGTTTGTTCGTTTGTTTGTTTGTACGTAGCAAAATCTTCGAACGCGACTTTGACCTACTAATATTAAATTATTTAAAATGTGACATCCATATTATTATCATTATCCAAATATTAATTTGGAGGACTGCAATACGGACTTCTTTCTCCCACGCTCATTGCCCGGCAAAAAGTAATGTTACTAGAAATATACTGAATATCTGGTAATATTACTAGAAATATTACCTATAATATATGTTTATGGTATTTACAGTTAATCTTATTAGTTAGCCGAGACTGATTTTTTCGTCGGTATAGATTGATTTTTAATCGAAGATTTCAACTGCTTTCGTACGATTACCTACCTTTGTTGCTGACTCTTTTCAGTGTTTTAAAAAGTAAAAGTATTATTTTACCTAAAGCACTGTGGTATCTCAGCAACAGAGGTACTCGTGTGAAAGCAGTTGAAATCTTCGATTAAAAATCACTGTATAACAAACAAACAAAACCAGTTTCGTCCAACTAATAAGATTAATTATAAATAACGTAAACATGTATTATATACATACAAATAGCGAATACTACTTGAACTTATAAAAGCATCACTGACTGAGTGCCTTAAGCTGATATTTCTCATATTCGAGACAGAAACTTTGGTTCAAGTAGCCGTTTAACTTTCATTTGTCGAAGGAAGCTGATCGATGAAGGAATTTCATCGTGAGAAGTCGGATCCATCCGGTTGTTTGGACAATTGCGGGCTTTTTCCCCGATCCGAGTGAAAAATTGTCTATATTGGTCGAGAGCAGTCGTATTTGCGAGATGCATCCGAAAGACAAAGCCGACCAAATTTTAACACGCCTTTACGAGCTTGACATGTTTGTTTGTTCGTTTGTTTGTTTGCACGTAGCAAAATCTTCGAACGCGACTTTGACCTGCTTCGAAACTGCACACGACAGAACAATAATTCGAGACGTTTTTCTTTTTTAATTTTTTATTAACAAGTGTTAACTTTGAAATGTCGAGAAACTAAAAAATAAGGAAATAAAGTATAGCTTAAGAAAAGCAAAAACCTCTTTGCGCAAAAATGTATTCTAGTATCCGATGGTTCGGTGAGTCTAATTTCATTTTTCTAGATCATTCGAGCGCAGCTGAGACGAATGAATAAAAATCCAGGAGAAAAGCGAAAACAAAGAGTTGTAACGCCGAGATAGCTTGTTTCACTCGTCTGCGATTCGCAGGAGAGACGACTCTCTCGGGGATGGTATTGGGTAATTTCACTCGGCGATACCCGACGAGCAAATGCGACAAACACTCTCAGCTGCGAGACCCGCACCCGAGAGAAATCTATTTCTTCAAAAGAATATCGAGAGCGCTTCGATCATCGGAGAACGAACCTTGGAACGACGTGTTTTCGTTTTTTTTTTTTTTTTTTTTTTTTGTTCGGTCATAGTCAAGTTTTGATTTTTTATCTCAGGCTCCAATTAGGCTGCCCATCCGCGTGGCTCATTTCCGTCATAAAAATTCATGAATCGAGGGACAACATGCGTGACTTATATTTTTAAACTCGAATCAGTCGACCTCGGCGTCGATTATTATCGCCATACCCGATCTTCCGTGATATCCTGCCACCGTCGTATAAATGTGCGATTGGCCTCCTTTTTTATCGTTTTCCAATACCGTAATATTTTATTGTCAGCGTTTCATTGGCATTTTTAACGACTATCGTTGAGTATTCGGCGATTTGAACCCTCGTTTCGTCATTGTTTCGCCAAGATCGTAGCTTTGCGCGTTGGGGAACCGGAATCGGCGGACTCGCCTTGCTTGAAGCGTGTACCAGGGGGAAAACTACTGGAATCAGCTCCGCCCAATCATTTTTCGATGGGCATCACGTATTAAGCTTGGAATCACAGCATCTATCAGCATCGGCATACCTACGCTATCTGATAAGGTAGTTAAAAACAGTCAACGCCAAATAAGCCGACAGTCGACTCGGCATCGATTCTTAAGGGGGGAGTAAGGTATTTTATTTTTTTTTACATTTTTTTTATTATATTTTTTTATTAATGTACAACATGTTGAGAATATTCTGTGAGAATTTGAAGTCGATTGGAATTAAACTAACAGAGATGTGGAACTGTAAGTCTCGTATTGTAATTTTCGCCCGCGCGTAGCCGAGCGGAGCGAGAAGCTGCTAAAGAAAGCAAAGAAGGCAGGATTCGACGTCGACAACAGCGAAAAGATGCCTTGGACATCTTGTCTGAAAGCCCATCGCCTTATGGAGCCGGGATCGACGATTCAGTTTAAGTTTATGAAAAAAAAGCATCCATTCTGTGGCGTAAAAATCTTTGAATCTTTAACCGCGTTTTTCTCACACTTAGCTTTTTCAGAGGCGGTGACTTCTCTTACTTAAAATCTACTGTACCGATTCTTTTGAAATTTTGCACAAGCTTTCTTTACATAAATCGCGAGGGAACGCTGTCGAGTTTTTTTTTGTTTTCAATTTTAACATATATTCAAATAACAAAATGTCTGACGTTTATGATGAAAAACCGGTGTTTTGACTTCTAAGCTCTGTGAAAAATTGAAAAATTGATAACAAAAAATAAAAACTCGACAGGGTTATCTGAGGAAACTTATCAACTAATAAATTCAATTTGGTTTTTTCATATCAGATAATCCAGTGACGAGTTACGGGTGTCACCGCAATGGACCCTTTTTCTGAGACGTCGTAGGAGATTCGCTGTCAGCGACTCATTTCTTCATAAAAATTAATGAAAATTCCACAGAATATTCTTAGAATATCACTTTATAATATAGTAATCATGGAAATGAATAGATATGAACAGTATCGACAAAAAAAATTATCAATAATAGGTGTTTTTTGTAGCGAATTAACCTTACCCCAACCTTAAGTGAACGCCCCACGTTTCGTGATTTGATTCGAGTCCGTCGAACAACGTAAATACAGTACAACGAAATATTCCTACGTCCGCCGTGGCTGAGAATTTTTCCGCGGTGCTGAATTTACCTTCTACCTTTACGACGTACGCGCAACTTGGTGGTGAACCGATACCCGACGCGATAGTCGACTTTATCCGCCGAGTAATGAAAAAGAAGAGGAGGAATAGCGTTAGTTTCCCGAGATTTTCTTTCCTTTTTATCTCGGATCTCCGCGAAACGCTACCCTCGAGTTCAGAGTCATAGAGGAAAGGTTTAATTAACCCGGGTTTAACCTCGCCGCTGACGTAAATCTAAAGATCCTGTTAGCCGCACGAGAAACTTTTCTACCCGATGCAGAATAAATTCAAGAAAACCGAGATCTCCGTCCCGTTCTTCGGGACGATCCGGAAGACTGATGGGCCTCGTTTCATTTCAATCGCGATCCGACCGATCGAATCGTTGAGATTGAAATATTCGAAATTTTCAATTTAAAGACATGTTAAGCTGAAATATCTTGGTAAAGATGAGAGATACAAAAAAAGCATGAAATTGACAGTATATATTTTTTATAGAGAAATATAATTCGCTGCCAAACCTTTGTTAATAGCTCAATAATTATTTTAAGTATGGAGTATACATTGTTTATCATTATACGAATATATATTGGTTTTCTACACTTTTTTAAAGCAACTTTTGATAATTCGTATTATTTATTTCAGAGATTGTAAATACGATATTTTTTTCCCGGTGTCTTCCAGTCGTCCTCGAGCTTATCTGACGATAATAATAGTATTTATTTGAATATCGAATCGTACGACGAGTATTGTACCTGGTTGGGAAAAAATCGTCGCGTCAATAATCGATGCTCGATTGACAGGTTTTCCTCTTGGGGTGAGTCGTGCGAAGTGTATGCATAGGCGAAAGCTCTCACCCTCGCGAATCCAGCGTCCCGCAACCCTTCGAGTGCTCGAGAGATATCGACGCGTGCGGTTGTCCACTTCGTAAGCTCTCCAAACCAACGAGGCGTCCGAATTTCTAATAATAGCAGCTCGCCAACGAAAATGTTCACTTCTTCGAGCTACCCTCGGTAAGAATTAACGTAGCAGACCGTCATTTTGTCAAAATTTCTCCTCACTGAAAATATTCCCAAAAACAATTGCTCCGAATCGTTTCATTAAATCTCTCAAATATCTGGAAAACGAAACGTTTTTCGGAAAAATGTTTCGAACCAATGTTGTCGGGTTTCAAAAGTTCGATTTAATGATTATATTCGTTTGACCTTGAATAGACGCGTCAATGAGAGATCAGGACCAACTTTATTTTTTTAATCAGTATAACCTATTTTTTATGACACAATATTAAAGATGGCAGCGAGACGTTTCCAAAACTCTACTTGAAAGCCTATTTTGGTTGAGAATTGCCAGAGCTACGAGCTTTAGAACTTTCGGTGCCGCCAGCACTAGTGTTATGCAACATGCACCGCGCGGAGGTTACATATTCGGCACTAATGCGGGCGACATGCCGCGGCAGCGTAAGTTCTAAAGCTCATAATTCAGACAATTCTCAACGAAAATAGGTTATCAAGTAGTGTTTTGGAAACGTCTCACTACCATCTTCAATAGTATGTCATAAAAATGGTATGTTTTATTTTAAAAAAATCATGTCGGTTTTGACCTCCTCGTGAGTCTTCTACTCAAGTTCAAACGAATATGATTATTGAATAGAACTTTTGAAACCCTACAACATTGGTCCGAAACATTTTCCTCAAAAACATTTCGTTTTCGAGATATGCGACCGTTTCCAGACTTTTCCAACACTCTGTATGATAAAAAATGTTCCAAGTTTCCTCGTTGCCGATTGAATTTCTAGGCGATTTTCTACACTTTCATATTTCAAGTGAAATATTTCTGTCCAAAGAATTGGGGAAAAAATGATGACATTATAATTCGAAATTCAAGGTTTCCAGTTTATCGTTTTTCATTTGTTTTTAACAATTCAGCTATGAGAAAAAGTCGAAGCAACGTGAAGTTGCGAGGGAAATGGGACATTCCGATAGTACAGGATGAAATAAAGGTTTTTATTGGAGCTGAGGTAGCGAATCGCGTTTCATTATTTATTAATTCTATTTTTACACACGACTTCAATGTCTAGGTTACATTACGTCACATCAATCGTCTGCCTCGCCGTATATTTTTCTAATTTGGCAATAGATTTTCTCCTACCTCCTTCCGTTCCGTTCGTTTCCCAATCATTCCGATCGTTCTTCGCTACGCTATCGTATTCTCCTGCACGAAGAAACGTTACTCGACGAAAATAATCACCGCAATTAAATCGATAATCTCATATTTATAACCATTCCAGGGTAACCTCGTTCCACTTGGAATCCACGTTATTTCTCCTTTCTGACAACAGCAATAATTCGCTCGTTCACCAATAAAAACGATTCTCCTCCGAGACGAGCAAAGCGACAAACGGAATTAAATAAATCGATACGCGGGTATTTTTCTATTTGTTATTCGCCCTTCCCTCGGCGTAAAAACGATCGTTGTTTCTATTGCGCGTAGAAAATGGATTATTTTTCGTTATTTCTTCGTCGAATCTGCTTCCTCGCGAGGGCTATCGACACAAAATGCAACTAAAGTCTAGACACAATCGATTGGACCACGTTTACGAGTTATTCATAGTCGTCGAGGAGCCTATGAAACAGAAATCGACGAGCCAAACGAATAATCGCACAAAAAAGCTCGGCACGAAAAGTGCAACCGCAAACCCTTTATACGCGTATAAAAGCTACGAAACATGTTTCCTGCAATAAAAACACCAAACTTAATTCCCAGAATGAAATGACGTACTTTTTTTTTAACATAACATAAATAGCAAATCATTTTTTCCTCATTTTACACTCAAAATACGAGCACCAAAGTTGTTTGCCAGCTGAAAAAAATGGTATGCCGCTTTTATTCGTGGCCGTTTTCGGTCTGGTGCTTTTATTCGCGTATAGTCGAAAATCTATGCTATTGTTCGTTTAGCCTCGTCGAAACGCTCCTCAAAAATGATCTCTTCTTCCGATCACAAGGTTAAAATATACTTTAAATATTTCACAGATTTCTAATTCCGAGCGAATAATTTCGTTTCGTAAGTAGATACATATTTGTTATACAAAGATATTTTAAAATTACGTTTCTTTCTCTCGTTTCGCTATATTATAAACAGTCTAATGATTTGGTCAGAACTTCGTTTAAGAATAAACAATACGTGATAAGTCACGCGTATACATCTAATTCGATTAATTAACGATCAATCAAAGGTCCCAAAGTGTCGAGTTTCAATTCATATTCTCATCCTCCTGCTCGTTACATATTTATTCGTATATTAAATCTATCGCCGCGAATCGCAGGTTTCGCGTACCGCGCCAACGTCTCCTACAGTTTATCCGGAGCGGAAAATCGGCCGGCCTTTTCCGAAATCAATTTCACGCGCATTTTTCGCTCCGTCGCGCGAGACGAATTTTTTTGAGGAACGAAGAATCGACGTTGTCTCGCGGTAGCGAAAAATATTCGGTGCGGACGGTACGTAGTAACTTATATAGTTGGTAATAAAAAATATTGACTCG
Source organism: Arge pagana (assembly GCA_963969455.1). Lineage (NCBI taxonomy): Eukaryota > Metazoa > Arthropoda > Insecta > Hymenoptera > Argidae > Arge > Arge pagana. The sequence goes on from OZ018315.1 coordinate 4,691,729, forward strand.
CATCGAGTGAGAGATTTCCTAGCCGTGGAAAAACTATATCGAGTCGAGGTGAAGTAAGCTTGCTTCGTCGATACGGTTTTCCGTGCTACATGCAATTGGTCTCGCACAATTATTATGGAAAGTAGTCCAATCGATATGTAATACTTTTAATCTTGCAAAAATGAAAAAACATGCTTTTTCTCGAATACCTCGGCCATTTTGAATTTTAACGAAAAGTTGTAAGGACTAAATTTGTAGCAAAGTTAATTGTCTACAACTTTGTTTCCTACAACTTTTCTTCTAAGATCGATACTACGTCAACGGCGAGCATCGTTTATCGTGGAACATTCGATAACTGAACGTAACACGAACTTCCGTCGATTCTTGTTGAGAAAATATCGATCCTAAGAGAAAAGTTGCAGGAAACAAAGTTGTAGACAATCAAATTGTCTACAAATTTTATTCCCACAACTTTTCGTTCAAATTCGAAATGGCCGAGGTATTCGAGAAAAAGCAATGTGGTCGCCATTTTGAATTTACACTATCAGACAAATATTTGGACATATTGACTGGACTGGAGAGAGAAATGGAAGGATAAATCGCGAGAGATTGAGAGAGGGAGAGCATTGATAAGACGCGTCTATGTACATATACGAGAACGACCTTCGCAATAATTCTCAAACCTTTTTCATTCGTGTAAAAATAATAGTTATTCGGATCACGTATTTCTAACTCTGTTTTTATCGTTTCGCCATTTTATTTGGCCCACGAGTACCCACAGCACTCCAACCTTTCCGTTAACGCTATCGGAATACTGTCGATATCCTAGTAACGTCATCCAGACATTTTCTACTCTGTGAAAATGGACGTTTTTTATTCTCCAAGCAATACGCAGTAAAAAATGTCCGCAAGGTCAACACAAAACTTTGTGTCCACGACTTTTTTGTGACAAAATTGTTGTGACTTCGTGTGTAGCGCACGAGGTAACACAGTTCTGCGTTGAAAGTAACACGAACCAATCTAACATTAGAGTAACATTAAAAAAAGTGTTACTTTAGTGTCAAATAACATGTCTGCGTGTTGAAAAACGGACTATGCGAACAACACTGAATGTTAAATATTCTACACACAAAATTGTATACTTTACACAATGACAGACATTTTTCTACTGCGTGGCGCGTGAATCTTTGGGATTGAATGGCTATCGTTGAGCGATCGTAGATTTCATACGTGGCCGCAAGAGTCGCGTATGGATTACGCGAGGGTAGTGTATCATTCTCTTTAACCCTTCCAGTCACAGCGGAAAACCAGTGTTCCACCTAGATAGCGATCCTACTTTCGATCTTGTAACGCTCGTGATATAGCAATTTCTCCGAAAACTTAGACGACTTTGGGTAGGTCGCACCTATCTCGAAAATGTCGCCTACGACCGACTCGGCACATTTCGCCCAGCATCGTATGTTTCGTTTCCACGAACTCTTTCCGTCACCTCTTTTTCTTCTTCGACGCCCGCGAACTTTATCGCCGATTTCACGCGAAAACGAATCGATTCGGGCCACGCGACAACGCGCAAGACGATCTGATCTCACGCTGGGAGCACAAAAAGATTGGAGCGTCGCCACTGGCTCAGCATTAATCCATTGTTCGACCCACAGAACCGCGATCCCCTCAGTTCAGCCTGCAGTGAATAGATCGCAGATACCTCGGTCGGAGATTAATGGCTGTACCCAGAAAAATAGCTACATCGATCCGATAGATTTGCGCCCAACAAAGAGTTAGAATTTTGATTTTTTTTTTTTCATTTTACCCCATCCAGATCTTCTGCCAGTTTTCCACAAGGTGTGCTAAGCTTTACTCTCCCAATTTTCTCACTCTCCCATTTTTTTATTCATTCGTTTATTTATTTATTCATTTACTTATTTATCTAGCTATGTTTTTTTGCCAACAATCAAACGACTGACGTCCTTCTGCTAATTGGAGTCGATTAGCACTGTGGAAATGCTGGCTTCGGATCCTCTGGCCTGTTTGAACTGAAGAATTCAGTTGTCTAGCGCGATCTAATTGTAAGACTTCCGAGTCCTAAACGCCGGGCTTACTTTGAACCTTCGCGCGCAAAGCGTAGCGCGAGCCTATCTAACAATAAGAATCCCGGGACCTCCGAGTTAATTGTGAGCTTACTTTGGACCCGCATATCCTTTACGACCAGCCAAACCTATTTCAGACCTCTGCTTATTTCTCTGCGCTACATTCGCTCAAGTTAGAAGAAGAGTCGGAGGCCGCGAGGTGATCTGTCACAGTGACGGTTCCCGCCCGCGTACCGTACAGAGTACGATGTCACGTACGTCGCATCCGCAGCACGAGTACCGACACGTAACGCAGGACCGCGAAATAATTCTTGCACAAAGAAGTTTCACCGAGGTGTTGATGTTCGTAATAATCGTCCTGAACGTAATTTGAAACTGTGTACGGAAGTAATACACCGCGTCACGTTTAGTAGATACCGCGTGTCCGAACGAAGTCTGTGCTTATTTCGAACTGTTCGATTTGAAATTCGATTCGACTCGTCACGAACCATTCGAATTATCGAATACTCGCACACCCCTAATTTTTTGACCGAGTACGAATTTACTGACAGAATTTTGAAATTCAAAATGGCGGATTCAATATGGCCGACCAAAATTTTGAAATATGGTTATTTTGTCGGAAATTTGGTATATCCGAGTTTCTCAAGTCACTGAGTACGAATTTACTGTCAGAATTTTGAAAAATTCAAAATGGCGGATCCAATATGGCCGACCGAAGTTTTGAAATATGGTTATTTTTGTCTGAAATTCGGTATATACGGGTTTCTCGGGTCCCTAACTACGAATTTACTGTCAGAATTTTGAAATTCAAAATGGCGGATTCAATATGGCTGGCCGAAATTTTTAAATATGGTTATTTTGGTCTGAGATTTGGTCCATACGGGTTTTTCAGCTCCCTGAGTACGAATTTACTGACAGAATTTTGAAATTCAAAATGGCAGATTCAATATGGCCGACCGAAATTTTGAAATATGGTTATTTTTGTCTGAAATTTGGTACATACGGGTTTTTCAGCTCCCTCAGTACGAATTTACTGACAGACTTTTGAAATTCAAAATGGCGGATTCAATATGACCGACCAAAACCTTGTAAAATGGCAAAATTTTATGAAATCTGGTATATAGGGCTGTTTGAGGTTGCTGATTTCGCATTTCGCCAACAAATTGGTAATCAGCGATCTCAAAAACCGACTGCATATATATATATATATATATATATATATATATATATATATATATATATATATATATATATGCATATAAAAATTCGTAAACAAACGATGGCTGAAAAATTCGTGACTGAAAGGGCTAGCGCACGTTTTCCCGTCACTGTTCCGGCTACGATTTTTGATCTTAGCGCGCCACGTGTGAAATCTCTTACTTCGAACGAGACAAGATTATTTTTCCACGATTATTACTTTTTTTGATCGGGAAAGATTGGCCAGAATTCGCGGGCTCACGATGCGATCGATCAGTGAGTACGATAAAAGTAGTCTCAACAAAGTTATGATACAATATTTCGCTCGTGTCAGTCCCGACTCGTACGTTTTTTTCGGATTTTATTACGCTCGGGTGTACAAAGGCCGGAATTTCCTTCGATTCATTTCTCTTATATATTTTCTACTCGTTTCCTAAAATTCTAGTCCAATGTTTTCACGAACAGACTTTCTTACCAGTATCAACGAGGCTTCGCCAACCTTTTTTCCGCCCTTTGAATCGCTTATCAATAAATGATCACCCGTCGTCTTACCTCAAAGCAATTCGACTGCCAACATCCGTCATCGATTTTCCATCGAAGCCGACGGAAATTCCTTTCACTCCGAACTCCGCGAAACATTCTTACGTTCGCTACGCGAATCATAGCTGAAATTTTCCACGGGCATTTATCTCATTGTCGGCTCATTGTCTCGTTTTTCCCTCGATCGCAACCTTGCAAAAGAATCAAACGTCCAAACGTCTCTCGCCGCTTATAGATTTTACCGAACAGACGTAAAACGACGAGCGACATTGAGGAACCACCCGATTCAGTCCGCAATAGGCCACGCATGTCCAACAGCCTGACGAACAAGTGTCGTTCAATTCCAACTTTGCCTCGTCCCATTGATCCCGATTTTCTCCGATTCATTTTTGACTGCGCGTCTCGAATCCAATTTTCCTTTCGATTCTTCGCGCAATAAAATCGATAATTGACGAGATATTGGGTACAGTTTGCTTATTGGAAAATATTGCAAGTTTCAAGGTTTGGCAAAAATTCTGTCGCGACAGGCCTACGATAATCTAACGACAAGGATTATTATAATTCTTATGTGACCGAAGAAATGAATGAATAAACGAGTAAATAAATGAATAAAAAAAATTATAAATTTCCTTTTCGTCAGAACGTCTTTGGATGTTTCCATAAGTTTTGGGGTTTTGAAGGTGGGGTTATTGGGTCCAATTTTTTTTCTCATGTTTCTCATTACTCAGCAATGCTGTAGCATTCTGTATTATGGTGGCGCACCGTGAGAAAATGAAACCACGATAAAGCGGTGTTTTCGGTGAAACACGCGTGTGAATGTCTTCCGACCGTGTTACAGCATCCAACTCGACACCGTCAAACTCCATAAAGAGATCGGCAGCAAAAAAATAATAACACCATAAATTCCGTGGTTTATAGGGGTGGGTCGGGCGCTGGAACGCGTATAGACGCGCACGATTACGCGTGTTTCGGACAAATGTTATTTTTTCATGGTGCGCCACTGCAATGTTGCACGTTACACCATTGCTGAGCGATAAGATAAATTGGAAAAAATGTGGAGCTGTTTCGAGGTGTAAAACGTCCTATTTTATTGCGTGCTATCCCGATCTTTGAAACCCCGTGACTTATAGAACTAATGAAAGATGTCGGCCTCAAATTCGCTAGGGGTAACATACTAAAGCCGTTCAGGACGAAAGAGAAATTTTGGCATCGAAATTAGCGTGGTGCCTCTATTCTGCACAATTACCATAAATAAATAGATAAATAAATAAATAAGTAAATTAATAAATAAATAAATTAATAAATAAATAGACAAATAAATAAATAGATAAATATAAAAATAGATAAATAAATAAATAAATAAATAAATAGACAAATAAATAAATAGATAAATAAATAAATAAATAAATAAATAGATAAATAGACAAATAAATGAATAAATGAATAAATGAATAAATGAATAAATGAATAAATGAATAAATGAATAAATGAATAAATGAATAAATGAATAAATGAATAAATGAATAAATGAATAAATGAATAAATGAATAAATGAATAAATGAATAAATGAATAAATGAATAAATGAATAAATGAATAAATGAATAAATGAATAAATGAATAAATGAATAAATGAATAAATGAATAAATGAATAAATGAATAAATGAATAAATGAATAAATGAATAAATGAATAAATGAATAAATGAATAAATGAATAAATGAATAAATGAATAAATGAATAAATGAATAAATGAATAAATGAATAAATGAATAAATGAATAAATGAATAAATGAATAAATGAATAAATGAATAAATGAATAAATGAATAAATGAATAAATGAATAAATGAATAAATGAATAAATGAATAAATGAATAAATGAATAAATAAATAAATGAATAAATGAATAAATGAATGAATGAATAAATGAATAAATGAATAAATGAATAAATGAATAAATGAATAAATGAATAAATGAATAAATGAATAAATGAATAAATGAATAAATGAATAAATGAATAAATGAATAAATGAATAAATGAATAAATGAATAAATGGATAAATGAATAAATGAATAAATAAATAAATAAATTAATCAATAAATAAATAAATAGATGAATAAATAAATAAATAAATAGATGAATAAATAAATAAATGAGTAAGTAAATACACGAATAAATGTATATAGAAAATGTTTATCGAGGGAAATTGGCGCGATTTCTCAAACGCACGTCGCTCTGTAGGAGTGTACGACGTCCGGCGTTTTACTGCAGGACGGCATTTGTCTGTCGCTTTGACATATCGACGTGCCTCTTTCTCTCGGCGAGTGTTTGCCCGCGTTCTCACCTCTGTCGAATTGGCAAATGCTCATTCCTCGTTCCCTGATCAAAGGTCTGGCTAAAACGTCAGTCCGATCGAAGTGACAGATGCTCATGCCCCGTTGCCGTTGCATCGGCGTCGGTGTCCTCGCGAAACTTTGCAGCTCCACGGTCCCGAGTCTGGCCGGATCGGTCGTGGCTTTGGAAAAATCTCGTCCACGCCGCGAACGATCGAGATCCAGGCCGTTCACGTGACTATTGGTCAGACCGCACTCCGCCACGATCAACGTCTGAAGATCGAACGCGCTTTTCGCCCGCCGCGGCGTGTTTTGAGGGGGTAGGAGCGAGACGCTCGACCCAACGAACACGCTGTTCTGTCGCGGTCTCGAAATGCTCGATCCATACCCGGCGGGGTAAACGACGGGATGCTCCAGACAGTGGATATTAAATTTCGAACACGTTCGATGCTGAAACAAACAAAAGCGATATCACTTCCCAAGCTCGTTCGCTAATTCAGTAATAGACGTATTATGATTTCTTCAGATATCTCTGAGCCTCGAGCGTTGATCGCTCAAGTTCGTTTTTTGCCCAAATCTTGCAAGCTGCTTACGACTAGGTCTGAGAAAACGGCACCATAATGAGTTATATCTGCGTTGGTCTCTCTTATATTCGACGATTCGTCAAGGCTAATGAGAGCTATCCGGCTTAAGAAAAAAGTCCTCTGCAAATTTTGTTGATTTCCGCACCAGGTCAAAATTTAGGACATTTGAAAGAAATTAGCCAGGTTTATGGCTATATGGTCCGGCTGGTTTTTTTGGCGAGAGCGGATTTTAGAGAAAAATGTTTGATGAAAAACTTGTAGGATTTTTCCGCGGCTACCCAATGGTCATCTCGGATTTGACCTTGGCCACGACCTTCAGGGTCGAATCAAGGTCAACTTTGACTTTTCCAATAGAAATCTATTTTTTCATTGCAGATTCGTGTTCTCCGGACCAAAATACGTACGTTTTGTCCGACACATTTTTCTTGATAACGCTTCGTTCTCTCGTTAGAGGGTGCTGAACGTTAAGTTTCTCGGGAGTCTCTCAGTAGAATCGGCAATATCTCGCGGACTATCGCGAGTAAAATAAATCGATACGAATTGATTCGCCATCGTGGCGTCAAATTTCAATTTGAGTGGCCTCGAGCGAGTGAAAAATGATACTTTATCTCCGGTTACGCTACTCTACGAGTTGGCGCGAGGATAACCGGGTTACTTGGACCGACTCGGACGTTACATTTTCCGAAAATAAACAGAATCAAACGACGCAGAAGACCCTTTTTTGCCGTTCACGACATTTTCCCGGCCATATTCTTCGGAGAAAATTCGTATCGGCCGGGATGTTTGCCGACTCGTTGGGAATTCGCATAAAGCAAATAGTTTGCCTCTGCGGCGAATAAACAGCGAGCTGCTAGAATATGCTAGAATATCCGAGGCCGAATTTCACGCTGGAAACAATTTTCTATTACGCTTCAAGTTTTTCATGCGAAGTCGAAGTGCGATTAATTTTCATTTATTGCAGCGGAAATCTATGCGCCGCACATTTTGGGCGTGCTATCTTTTTTCCGCTAATTCGATTTTTCTTTTCATTCATTACTTCATTTCTTCGTTTACCCATTTACTCATTTACTTATTTACTCATTTACTCATTTCCCCATTTCCCCATTTAATCATTTACCTATTTATCCATCTGCTCATTCGCTTATTTATTCATTCACTCATTTACTCATTCACTCATTTACTCATTTACTCATTTACTCGTTTCCCCATTTCCTCATTTAGCCATTTACCCATTTACTGATTTCCCCATTTACCAATTTACTCATTTACTCATTTACCCATTTATTCATTTAGTTATTTACTCATTTGCCCATTTACCCATTTAATCATTTACTCATTTACCTATTTAATCATTCACTCATTTACCCATTTACCCATTCGCTCATTCACTCATTTACTCATTCGCTCATTTACTCATTTACTCGTTTCCCCATTTCCTCATTTAGCCATTTACCCATTTAATCATTTACTCATTTCCCCATTTCCCCATTTACCCATTTAGCCATTTGCCCATTTAATCTTTTACTCATTTATTTATTCATTCAGTCACTCATTTACTCGTTTACTCATTTTCCCATTTCCCCATTTAGCCATTTACCCATTTAATCATTTACTCATTTACCCATTTACCAATTCACCCATTTATCCATTTACTTATTTACTCATTTACTTATTCACTCAGTCACTCATTCACTCAGCTACTCGTTTACTCATTTCCCCATTCGCCTATTTAGCCATTTATTCGTTTACTTATTTACTCATCTACCCATTGAACCGTTTATTCATCTACTCATTTACTCGTTTACCCATTGGCCCGATCACTCATTCACTCATTTAATCATTTACCAATTTACCCATTTAATCATTGACTCATTGGTTCGTTTACTCATTCACTCGGTCACCTATTTACTCATTAACTCGTTTACTCTCCTGCTCATTCGCTCGTTTACCCATTTACACGTTTACTCTTTCACCCATTAGCTCATTTGCTCATTTACTCATTTACCCATTTACCCGTCGACTCATCTACTCATTTACTCATTTACCCATTTCCTCATTTACTTATTTACTCATTTGCTCATTTATTTATCCATTTGTTTATTTCTTTTTATTTTTTTTTCTCGGGATTCGATCGCTTCTAGCCGAGCTGCAATTGGCAGACAACACGCGATTCTGCCGAGGTATACTGCCGGCAGTTTTCTCGAAGTGAAATTACAAGTTCGTCCGCACCGGAACGGATCTTTCGTCCCTCCGCTGAGCGAGCCGCGGCGAAACGGTTCGCCAAGTTTCGCATTGCGGTTTAATTTATGGGATGAGGCAAAACCAAATCACACCCGAGCGTAGTACTCGTCGGGTCTGGATGCCGCCCCTTTCCTACGCGAACACTGTTCGCCACGAGAGAAACGGAGAACCCTAGACGCGTGGGAACGATCGCTCCCACAGTTTGGGATCCGCCAATTTCGCGTCGCCCACCTGCGTTTCCCGAAGCCGATGAGAAACGACCAAGAACAACTCGATCGTTCGATTCTCGCGGAATTAAACCACCAACCGACAACGATGCTCAGAAGTCGAAACTCCCCGGTCGGAAGACTCGAGCATCGCCGACAAAAATTCAAGGTCACCATTATCTCGGGCTTCTCATACGCGTATTCTTATTTGAAATAAGATAGTATTACAAACGCGGTGTAAGGCGAAAAAGATCGTCTCCATAGCTCGAATAATCTTGACGCCAACTTTTCAAAACTGCCAAACAACTCAATAGCGAACTGCAATGGAAACCGTCTTGATACTTTCGCTGAGTATGTAGCTGCATAGGGGAGACCGAGGCAAGACGGCCCCCCTGGCGCAAGGAGGCCTGTTACGAACGCGATCGTTGGATGTTGTTTTCGCGTAGTAACGGTCGTTCCGAGCGGTTAGAACGTCGATTATTCAGAGTTCGGGGGAGCTGCGCGTACAACTCTCTGAGTTGTTTTAAGGAAGTGACGGGTTCGGTTGTAGTTCGAGACGAGTAATTGGGAGAAAATAGTATCAATTGGGTTTATTCATGAGCTTGCCCTACCCCACGACCTTACAATATGTTGATAAAGCGACTCTAATATGAGGACTTGTGATATTCGTGCGATATGAAAACTTGGTCGGTTAACAATTAGCAAGATCAGCGAGAGGACTGTCTTGGATGATCGTTCGGCGATGACTGCCTTCGCGGACCCTTCGTGCGGCCCACGACGGTTCGCGCAATGATTCCTAATTCAGGAAAAGGGTCTTGTTCACTCGCCGCAGAGCGCTCTCCGAGAGTTCTGCGGCTCGGTGGAATCTGCTGATTCCGCGGAAAGGTGTGGGATCTGTTCCAACGGTCTTTCCCATGATTCGGATTCCAGGTCGGCGGAATCCGTTGGTAGTAACTGGACCGTTGGACGGTGGACGAAGTCCGTCCGTAACAAGGCCCACCTCAAAAATTACCCAAAAATTTTTAAAAAAATTTAAATTAAAATCCAGTTGTACAGTATTTGGTAATATGTTTGGAAAAAAATTAAAACACTCAATTTTTTTCTACAGAAGTGAACAAATTACTCGTATTATATCAAATAAGATTATTTCGAGTAATATAAAAGTAAATACAGTTGTTAAAGAGAAAAATATAAACATTTATAACGCGGGAAAATTTTTACAATTAAAAAAAAAATTCATTTTTTTCAGAGCGGGCCGTCTTGCCCCCCAAAAAAAAAAAATTCAAGAGCTTCACCAAAATTTTGGTGAATTGAGTTAAAGTTGGACGAGAGTAAATCGACTTGATGGTTAAAAGCCACAAAGAATAATAATCGGCTTAGGTGGGCCGTCTTGCCCCGGTCTCCCCTACATATTCTTGAAATCCTAGTTTCGGAAAAATTCGCCCGGCCGAGGAAAATGAATCACCCTGTGTAACCCCTCGAATGCTAGAAAGAGGTGGACTGATACCAGATGATCATTTTTCCCGGACACCGCGTTAAAAATAATCTGCCGCGATGAGTAAACGTGAAAAAGCGAAATATTGGTTACCTCAAGATTAGGTAAACTCCTGACGCAGACGCGTTCTTGAAACGCTAAAAATCTCTCTGCATCCCGAATACGAGTGTTCAGCGAGCGAATGGACATAAACGATGCTCACAATTTCCCCGCAGGCTCGAATTTCAAAGGTTTGCTATTCAGCAGCTAGAAATGTGCGATAAATCTTGTCGCCATATAATTTTTACGCCCGCTCGAAACGATCCGTGAACTGTTATGAAATCTTCGCAAAACTCCCCGCGTACAGCTGTCTGAGTGAAAAAGTTGGAAAAGTGATGAAGTTTCGCCGATGCGTGCAAATATTGAAATCGACTGTGGAAAAAGCTCAACGCGCGGCTTTTGATAGCGAAGGGCGTGAAAAATTGTGTTGAAGAAAAAAAATCGAATGTTTGTGACAGATTTTGAGCCCGGATCTCATCAGTGTTTCTAACGTTTCTAACGCAGCTTTTTAAAAGCGTTACGAAAGGAAAAAGAAGCCGAAGAGATTGATACAGAAGGGCAATTGTACGGCGCAGGCATCGCAGATTAAAGGTATATACGCATTTAATATGATTTTATAGTACTTAAAACTCTAAACGCGTTTTTCTCGAAATCACTTTTTTTGAACTGGCCGAAGACATAACTCGAGCAAATCTTCATCGATCTATACGAAATTTTGACAGTACATTCGAAATACCTTTCGCCGGAGACGTACGTAGGTTTTTTTTTTTATATTGCATAGTTTTTTTTTAATCAACAATTTTGTCGTTTTTTCATAGTGAAAATTTTAATGTTTTGTTCAAACGTGCACCATTTCGCGAAAAAACAAAATATCGAAAAAATCCTACGTACGTCTCTTGCTGTTGTTATATGGAAACTAAAAATTTTCGGGATTTTGTTCCAGGACCAAAATTAAGGAGGTTACATCTTCGGCCATGGACCCGTCTAAAAAATGAGGCGCCTCCGAAGAAATGCTGGACAGCCGCCATTTTGAATTTAATTGACACGAAAAAATTTGTATTTGTATATTAAAACCTAAATTATAAAACCTCTTTCACAGATTTTCGATTGATCTTTCTGTTGAGTCACAAAAAATTCATAAATTATGCCCATTTTTTCACACTCTAGACCAGCTTCCCCCCTTAATTCGGAAATAAAATTCACCTGCCTGAATTATGGTCGCGCGGAACTCGCGGTCACAGGGAATTCGTAACGAGTCGTTCTCTAGCGACACGCGAGCGACGAATTCGAGGATCAAGGAAAACGCGGAAATTCCGACCGTTCGGGTTTTTTCCATTTTTTTTTTTTTTTTGATTCAAAGAATAACGGAAAAACGCTTAGCAGCGACATGAAACCGGCGCTGTTGGCCACGCGCTCGAATTGTGGCCGAGTCATCCCATCAATAATTAATTGAGCTGTGAAATTCTGTCAGGAATTGTATTCCTGTTGGTAGTATCGATATAGTATCTTGAGATTGATGTACAGCCGGAATATAACCAAACATCAATCAAATTCGAGTGTCACCGGAAATGTTGCGAAACGATTTCTCCGAATATTTGAAAAATGTCCGGCTATTCTGTAGAAAAAATACGGATTTCGCAAAACCAGGGCGATGGAAATATGCCATTCATAGGCAAATGGGAAAAATACCAGTATTCTTCTTTTGTCATTTGCAATTGTTGATGAAATATTACTCAACCGAATTATGATAAAACTGGTTATTTCGCCCCTCCCCTCTAATCGGTTCATTATTACAGATAAAAATTTGCTGTTAAAGAAGAAAGAAGATTTTTTACCATACAGTCTCATCGGTATGATACACGATGAAGGGGTGTCATTCAGAGGACTATGGTATTTCTCAAGATAATATTTATTGGCATCGCTTGACCTTGAATTTTCCGATAGAAATCTATTTTGTCATAGCAGATTCGTGTTCTTTGGACAAAAATACGTATGGTTTGTGCGACGCATTTTTTGTGTTGATAACGCTTTGTTCCTCGTTAGAGGGTGCTAAGCGTTAACTTTCTCTGGAGTCTGAGGAGTTGGTGGTGAGAGCATTACTACAGGTAACAATTTGCTGTTAAAGAAGAAAGAAGATTTTTTACCATACTGTCTTATCGGTATGATACACGATGAAGGGGTGTCATTCAGAGGACTATGGTATTTCTCAAGATAATATTTATTGGCATCGTTTGACCTTGAATTTTTCAAAGAAATCTATTTTGTCGAAGCAGATTCTTGTTTTTTGGACAAAAATACGTATGTTTTGTGGGACGCATTTTTTTTTTTTATACAACGCTTTGTTCCATGTTAGAGGGTGCTAAACGTTAACTTTCTCTGGAGTCTGAGGAGTTGGTGGTCAGGGCATTAGTACAGGTAACAATTTGCTGTTAAAGAAGAAAGAAGATTTTTTACCATACAGTCTCATCGGTATGATACACGATGAAGGGGTGTCGATCAGAAGACTATCGTATTTCTCAAGATAATATTTATTGGCATCGCTTGACCTTGAATTTTCCAATAGAAATCTATTTTGTCATAGTAGATTCGTGTTCTTCGGACAAAAATACGTATGTTTAGTGGGACGCATTTTTTTTTTATAACACTTTGTTCCTCGTTAGAGGGTGCTAAACGTTAACTTTCTCTGGAGTCTGAGGAGTTGGCGATGAGAGCATTAGTACAGGTAACAATTTGCTGTTAAAGAAGAAAGAAGATTTTTTACCATACAGTCTCATCGGTATGATACACAATGAAAGGGTGCTGATCAGAGGACTATCGTATTTCTCAAGATAATATTTATTGGCATCGTTTGACCTTGAATTTTCCAATGGAAATCTATTTTGTCGACGCAGATTCTTGTTCTTCATGTATGATACACGATGAAGGGGTGTCGATCAGAGGACTGTTGGAGAGCAGATGGTATTTCGCAAGATAATATTTATTGGCAACGTTTCGTCCACTTAGTCCGCGGACCTCGTCAGGTTGCGGCAACGTGCGAGGTCTTTTCCTCCAAAAGACATTTTTCGACATGTTTGGCCAAAGTCGCGTAAGCTTTCACTGAATATAGTCCAACGTACCGGCAGAGGATTGGCATCGATCATCGCGCAGCTTTGCCTGTGTTGCTGTTGGAATTTCGGCTGGTAGGGCTCCAGCATGCGAATCTTTCCCCATCGGTTGAAGAAGAGGGCAATCGCTGCGACCCAGAGTACCAGCACTAAAATCACGATGAGAGCTTCCTCGGCTCGAACGACGACTCCGCCAGTTTCAGCGACGCCTGTTTCCACGAACAAAATTGTCAGATGCCAGAAGTACACCTGAACGGTGTTTCAAATAATTGACAAGTAGTTAATTATATTAACATTAAATTGTATTAATGAATAAATTATATTAATAATTCCAATTATTGAAAAATCATTCGGAACAAAATATTGAAATGTCTATTATTGAGGGGAAGAATCAACAACTCAGCGGACTACGCCAGCTGAATTTTTCAAGTAAGTTCGTGGCCCGGAGATAGAAAATGGGGACGTACTTCACCGTGACTGAGGGAACAAACTTAGAAGTAATGGCGCGAAACTGGTGAAAAGTTACGGCTATTATTGCTTATCGCCAACGAACGTTTCGTCGCTGCAATTTATTATGACAACGACCAGAAAAATTCCACTGCGGTAGCACCGATAAATTCGTATGCCTGATTCGAGGCAACGTTATCGCTGCGGCAATATTGAATTGCGACGCGACGGACGCGAGTGTCGTAAACAGTCGGCGAATACTGCCGTAATTTGTTACGTTTCGACCGAACAATAAAATTGTACTTCGAGTGTAGAAAATAAAAAAAAAAACATATTTTACTCGGTCAGTTTTCAAAGAGCGACTGTGAGCAAACGATCGCGCCAAAGTATTTGGAAAAATTACGGAACATGTTTCAAACATTCTATATTATGGACGTAAAATTCATTTTTGCGAAAAAAAATTCAACTTGCTGAAAAAAAATGAGGAAGAGGTAAAAATGCAAAAAAGACGGGGTTTCGTTTCAAAAATCATAACTTGGACAGTTTTTGATATTTTCCAGCCAAATTTGGACGTTCTGCTCCTGAGAAACGCTACTTGCAGGAAAAAAATAGTGAATCGTAGCGGGAGGTATGTGAGGTTTTTAAACCTAAAGTTGGCGTATGGGTCAATTTGACCCGGTGTGACTACGGAGGGTTGGTAGCGTGAGACGCAAACGTTGTTATTGTACCACGAGCTGTAAATTCATTTACAGTGATTCGATGTAAGCTCGTGAATTGCTCGTCGTTGCGTTTCCTCGTGAATGTGAAAGTTGATAGAAAAGGGAACTGCCGACAGTTTTATGCTGCTAACGTTCGTATACCTACAGTGTTTCTCGTACGAGCGTCAAAACGTTTGGGGTACACGGAGGCTACTCGTAGAAGCATTTAGCGATGGGAAACTTGGGCTCGGAAATGCAACGCGTCAGCGGTGCGAGCTATCAGCTCGCTCCCGTCCGCTACCCTAGCCAACGTACGTCGCGGGTCGCGGTACATCTACCGGTTACCGGGCGCAAAGCGCGTTTCGCAAACAAGAAGCAGGCGTCGACGCGTCGTGCCCGCTGCAATTATTCCAGGCAATTGGAGGAGAGTTTCAGCGAGAGTCCGTCCGCGTGAAACGCGACGTCGATGATTCGGTCCGAACACTCGCGCGAGCTTCTCCTCCGTGGACACGGCTCGCGCGACGATGTTCATCGCCCCGGGAACGAGCGCTGGGCGCGCCGAAGATGCACCCGCGGGCGAATCCTCGTTCACCGGCTCGCGAAGAGCTGGGAAAGATTTTCCCACGTGGCAGGTCCGCGATCATCGCGTCCGACGGCCGGAGTACCCGATGCGGCGCGTGGACGAGAGTCAAGCGCTCCCGCGACACCGTCGCCGCGCGTCAACGGACACGCGCGGCCATCGACTCGGCAAAGTTTCGTCGCGTTGGATTGTTCGCAAAACGAATCGTTCGACGCGGACAAAACTCGCGGTTCGCGGCCGGAAATTCATCAGCGGAGCCACGTTGCGCGCCGAACGTTTCCCCAGCCGGGATTTCCTGCCGAAGAGACGGAGCAGATCGGAGTTGTCTCGCGGATTACCCGTCGAGAGGATCTTCGACTCTCAATTTCCGTTCGGCGTGTCGGCACGTTTTAACGCGGCGTCGCACCGGGATAATTAATTCGACGATTTATCGAAGGTACGTCGCACAGGGCTGTTTGCCAAGGGGAGCAAACTTCAAATTGTTCCTAGCATCACCACGTGGCGTCTCCGCACACGGATTCCTCGTCCACGCGTCATGTTTGTATAAAGCGCCCAGCGTATACCCCAGACGTGTTCGCGTTCTTTCGAGAAACACCCGGTATAAATCGGACAACGAAACCTTCGCTCGGATGTTGATAGCACATTCATCAAACTGCACGGAAATTTCCTCCTCGCGTATCCAAATTTCGCTATCTGGGAACAACCGTGCTTCGTCGTCCTCCCTCGTCTCAGTTTTCGCCATCTCGGTCGGGAGATTTGTCAGGAAATTCGGAGCCGTTATCGCGATCTTTCGAGGGGAGATAAATGAACGTGGAAGTCATCAGCTCGCCAGGGGTTCTTCGGTGCCGATTATTATTATTATTAATAATAATAATAACGTCGTTATTAATGCTATTGATATTATTATTATTATTATTATTATTATTATTAATATCGTTATTAATGCTATTGATATTATTATTATTTTGGTAATTAAGTAGTCTGAGTACTTTCTCGCTGATGTTTTGTATTTGTTGGCTTTTTGTTAACAAAAAGTAGCTGAAAATGGGTGAATCCAAATCCTGAAAAATGCGAGGAAATAGAGACGAGAGCGTCGACGTCCATTTTTTTGTCACGCTCGAAAGCACTTTGAAAAATGCGTGGAATCGATCACGACGATCTGGATATTACCGCTCCAAGAAAAATTCTGCGATATATCCATCCATGTAGTATTCGCGGCGACGACATCGCTCCACGCGCGCTTGACGTTTCGAGTGTGTGCCTCGGTATCGAAATATTCTAAAATGCCCCGTTTTATCACGTGTTTCTGGGAACTTCAAGATTAACGGGAAATGTCAGACTCCCCCGATGCAATATCACTCATTATAATGGAATCAACAGCTTCGCGAAGAGATGGTTTTCCGGAAAAGTACTCAAACTAGATAATTACCGTGATTATTATTGTGATCGTTATTATTACTATTCTTATTAGGGACCCTACTTAAATTACGTAACACGGTACAGGGACAGGGGGGCAAATGAGATTGTTACCATTTGTCATGGTACGAGAGAGAGAGAGAGTCCTGCGCTCACTTGTACGTAATTTATATGGAAATAGATAAAAAAGTTTTTGATCAATAAATAATAAGACGTAACAGCATTTAATCGCTTTTTATATACCATAGAGTTGGTAATTATGAAAGGAGTTTAAAGATAATATAGGAGGGGGCAGGTTCAGTGTGTTGTTACGATCTGTTACACAGGGGTTGAAGAGTCGTTATAAATGCGTTGCGTAATTTAAGTGCAGCCTCTTGTTACGAGTGTTGTTGTTATCGTCGTAGCTACATCGAATTACTCACCAGCACCGGGGTAAGTCGCGTTTATCTCCAGAGTGGGCTTCGACACGGGTCCGAAAATGATGGAGGAGATTCGATCTTCCATTAGTCCCGAGGTCTCCTCTTCCACCTCCCGTTCGATTTCGGTCACCGAATCTGGAAAGCATTCGGAAAACACGATCACGTATCAGAGGAAAATCTGCGATCTTCTCGATTTGTCGAGTTCGAAGCTCGTATTCCCGGAGGAAGTCGCGGAAGGTAATTCTTGTATGGGAAATGCGATGAGCTTGCAATGTAATGACGGAATACTCGCTGCGTCAAGGTCAATTGATGGGATGGACAGAATAACCATGTAACCCGATTTACGATGCCTTTGAGTTTATATCGGAACATGAATCGGCAACTTTCGATATAGCGAGGAGCTTGCATCGAAGCTGGACCATCCGCGGAAAAACGATAAAACGTCCAAAACTTCTAAAACCCAATGACCGAAATGATATTGAACATAACTGCAAAACAGGCTCAAAAAATAACACGAAGAGCGAAATAAGCAGAAAAAGCTGGGAAACGGGCTCAAAAAAGACAAAAAACGTGAAAAAATAATTAGAAAATCGGCCCAGACGAATATCTTGAAAACTGCAGGAGGCAAGACAAAGCTAAGTACAAAACTTGAAGGATTTCGAGGGAGAAAAATGACGATGACACGTGTTGACTTCCGGATTTCGCCACTTCCGAGATTTCGCTAGGAACTTCGAGTTTTAGATAGGGAACGAATGTTTTGGCTTCCAGCAACTGACGGCGAGATCATAGACTCGTTCAAAAACAAACAGCCAAAAAAAATTACAATTTTTTTTTTTTTTTTTTTAATTTAAAAAAAAATTCAAAAATGAAACGAAAAATCTCAATTTTAAAAAAATGTATCAAAAATGTTGCAGTATTTTTGACGTCGATGCATAATCGCAGCCTTTTTCATAGCAGCAGTTTTCGATTTGATGTACGTAAAATAAAAAAATGTATAAGAAAAAAAACAAGGAAATTTGAAAAAGAATTATTTTAATGAAAAAAAAAATAATTTTTTTTGCTGTACTGCAGCTATCATTTTTTTTCAGTGTATAGCAGTTCGCAGAAAAAACGTCCTGCTGCATTTTGTATTAGCTGTCGATTTATACATGTATCGTTGAAAAATATTTAACGAAGATATTGTGCTATAAATTAACTAGCTGCTCGGAAAAACGTGCTAAGCAGACTTAGGTCGTTCTTTTCAACGTATCTCAATGATCATAACGGAAGTATGCAGATAATTGCACAAATAATTGCAAAAATATTTATTTGTTTGTCCGAATAATTTTTTTTACAAAGTAGTAAACGTAAGAAAATAGTTTGTCAGATGATTGGAATTAAAATTTCCTCGGTGATGTCGTTGCTCGCGTGATGGACCGTGGCCTTGGGGTGGTGTATTCGAATGACCTGTCCATTTCCAACTGCACTGAGCTAGTATGGAGTTCCATTTCTGCGTTGAAAATCACACCGTGAATCTGCTGTTGCAGTATAGCACGCGTTGCATCGTCAAACTTTCGCATTTTTTCTGCGATGAAATTCCCGAATGCCGAGCACTCGTCGTGTTTTTCTAGATCACCCGATCTGTTCTTGATAACTTCCAATATATCTTCTATACAGTGATCCTCGGAGGCTCTTCTTTTCGGCGCCGTTATCGGGAGCGATATAAGCGTCTGTTGACAAATATTCGCCGGTGTACTGCTATTGTCATCAGAATTCTGTGTGAACTCTTCTTCGCTGTATACGTCAAAACAACTTTCCTCCGGCTTCTGGTCGGAATTTCCGTTAGCTTCGTCGTTTTCTCCAGCTTCAAAATTTGGAGTATTCTGAGACATGAAAAAGTATTATTTCATTATTGCTGGTCCTGCAAGCTCGTTAGAAGCTTGGGCCACGCTTAAGGTAGTACTTTGGTAACATCGATTTTTTTTCACACGCATTCCGAGAGTAAGATATATTTTAAAGTAAACGAATATTTGAGAACTTCTTTCGTCAACTAATAAGCTATTGACAAAACTCGGTACATATTTTTGACGTACAAGCAATTATGAGAAATGAAAACTCAATTGAAGAGACGAAGAAATCGAAGACGCAGACGATTAGTGTGAGTGTGAGTATTCTACAAGAAAATCAGTTTGTACTCGAATGCCAGCCACACACCTTTTTTGCAGATGCTCACTTCGCGGCTGAATAAGTATAATAATATTTGGTAAACGTAAAGAAATGTTGTTAGTTTTTGATGTCAAAAGCAACATGTCCAAAAATCGAAAGGATCGGATTTTATTTGCCTATGGTGAAAAACTTCTCGAAAAAAGGTTTCAACAATCGTGTAAGCTACCGGACTACTACCTTTGAGAAGACCTTAGGGCTCCGTCCCGGATCGGCTCAAAATAAACTTTGACTCCTGCCCCCGAAATAGTTTGGAATAATTTTAGGACTCCGTCCGTGGTCTGAGCGTATGCGTCGTGTATATTTGTCAAAAATAAATGTATACATCGGCGGCTTAGGATTCCGTCCCGCACCTTCATAAATGGCTGAAATCAACTTAGAGAAAGTCTCAGGGTTCCGCACCGCACCGGCTCAAAATAAACTTACGACTCCGTTCCGGAATAGCTTGGAATAATCTTAAGACTCCGTACGTAGCATGTGTGTATACGACGTGTATATTTGTTGAAAATCAGTACGATTAGGAACTACGAAAAGATTCTGTAAGAACAGAATCAAGAAGCAAAAGAGTTATAATGAATCAAGAAAACGTTCACTCATCACATTCTATTGTTACGGAGGTAGAATCGTACCTATCGGCTCGTCGCAGGATGTGTGGTGTGGTATGGCATAGTGTTGCGTGGCGTGACGTGGCATAGTGTAGTGTGATGTGGTGTGGTGTAGTGTAGTGTAGTGTAGTGTAGTGTGGTACAGTGTGGCGTGGCGTGGTGTAGTGTGGTGTGGTGCAGTATGGCGTAGTGTTGTGTGGAGTGACGTGGCGTGGTGTAATGTGGTGTGGCGCGGCGTAATGTGGTGTGGCGTGATGTAGTATGATGTGGTGTGGTATGGTGTGGTGTGGTGTGGTGTGGTGTGGTGTGGTGTGGTGTGGTGTGGTGTGGTGTGACGTGGTGTGGTGTGGTGTGGTGTGACGTGGTGTGGTGTTGTGTGGTGTGGTGTGGTATGGTGTGGTGTGGTGTGGTGTAGTGCATTGTAGCGTAATATGGTGTGGTGTGATGTGGTGTAGTGTAGTGTGGTGTAGTGTATTGTAGTGTAGCGTGGTGTCGTGTGGTGTGGTGTGGTGTGGTGTGGTGTGGTGTGGTGTGGTG
Source organism: Arge pagana (assembly GCA_963969455.1). Classification (NCBI taxonomy): domain Eukaryota; kingdom Metazoa; phylum Arthropoda; class Insecta; order Hymenoptera; family Argidae; genus Arge; species Arge pagana. Next base: position 4,712,438 of record OZ018315.1, read on the forward strand.
TGGTGTGGGGTGGGGTGGTGTGGTGTGGTGTGGTGTGGTGTGGTGTGGTGTAGTGTGGTGTAGTGTGGCGTGGTGTGGTGTGATTCGGTGTGGCGTGGTGTGGCGTGATGTAGCGTGGTGTGGTGCGATGAGTCGAAACAGTGATGAGTTTTCACATGCGATGAGTCGATTGATGCCCTTAACCCTAAGAGTACACCTCGGGGTCTCACAGACCCGGCTAGAAAATAGCGCTGCAGGGCTCTTCGCATAATCGATACGGCCCTTGCACGTAAATTTACTTTATTCCTTCGGCTACCACTCGCCGGTAGGCAGACGCCACGTCGGTCATCTATCCGCTGTGGAACCGTGGGGCGCGAAAGACGAGCCCGGGTGTCTCAGACCCCATGTACGTATGTACGATTCGGTTGAAATTCGAAGATAAGAACATTCTTTTTTTCCACCAATTTGATTTTAAATAACTCATCTTAAAAAACCACGAACAATGTTATCGCAGTCTTTCAATATCACTACTTGGCATATTTATAATGATATAACATAAGATTGCAGTGGCTATGCTTACACGAAGTAAGACGAGAGCTGTCTGAGAAATGCAAATACAATTGCTGATTCTTCGCGAAAGGGAGATCTGGACGACGAGTCGAAGTCAGAGGAGAAAACTATTTTGCAACATACCTGCTCAGAAACTTGGACCTACACCTAGTGCCTACTGACCCCGAGCTTTTATGTAGTAAAATCTAATCGACGTATGAAAATACAACCGAAATTATCGAATGGGCCATAGCATCGTACTTTATTTTATCAAAATATCGCATCTGCTCTTTCAGAATCAAAGAAAAAATTAAATGACGTCGTTCTTCGTGTTTTCTTTGCCAAACATATTGAAGATACGCGTATTTAGCTTCCTATTAACCCCCCTTGAATTGAGAAAAAAAAGCGCGCCGATATACCTTGCATCATGCACAGACCCAACGTGTATGATTAAGTAGCAAAAAAACGTGTGTTCTCCTAGGGTTAACATGTACCTAGTAGTTAGTAGGACTCGTAGGTAAGTTTACAACGAGCACCTGTAAAACATTCATGTAGTCCTGGGCAATCAATTCTATCGAAGTGTTACTCGGCTGGTCACAGATATTTTCCACGACGTTCCTTTTAACTAAGGTCGATATCTTCTGTCGTTCTATTGCCTTAGCATTTGGCTGAGGGTGGTCATGGTCAAGAACCCAACTCGTCGCAATAGGTGGATCTCCGGCGGTCCTCATTTGAGCTTTACAGGTCTTGACGTGACATCTAAAAACGTACGTCCGAATGTATCGAACATGTCCTACGATACCTACGACTCGCGCAAGCACCACGACATGTCTCGAACCAAACTGCTAATAAACCACCTACCTCCAACGCTTCTCTCCGCTGGCTAATATTTTGTGGAGACAAAACTTGTATCCGGCCACCAACAACATCATTTTTCCACGCTCACTCGTTATAATTTCCAACGGCAGAGACATGTCCATACGTCCTCGTTGACTATCCGATGGTTGACTGGCGTTTTCGGCGCCGCGGCCAGTGCCGGTGTGCGTAAAGTGGGGACGGAATCTTAAGAATTCTATAAGCCGAAGAGGTATACAGTACCGGACAAAAAAAAAGTACGCACCGTTCAAATTTCCATTTATTTACTATTCTCGTTCTACATATTATCAATAAACCAGACCTCGAGTATTCCCGAAGAAAGTTCATTGTTTTGACTTTACGTTCAGATTGAAACAATGTTACAAATATTCGAAAGCAGAAAGAGAACGATGACAGCCGCCAGATAATCCACGCTACGTAAAACGAATGCTAGGTGAAATATGTTAATATACAGGGAAATGGCAATACATATGTACATAAGGGTGTACTTCCGAATAGCCCATACCTCCGAATAATCTAAAGTTTCGTACACACGTGTATTTCAACGCGCTGAAAACGAACATGATAGGCAAAATACCCGCAAATTGCATTTTCAAGGTCAAATCTGGAAAAAATGATTTTTTTAAAAGGGTTTTCACGTTTATTGCAATAAATATTGATTCTAGAGGAAAATAGCTGCAACAAAAGTTGTAGGCCATACAAATATTGACGTTTTTTGTTCAGTACAATTTTTATGTAGAGCCAGTCGTTTGTGAGAAAAATGCGATAATGCTCCAAGATGTGTATATGTCGTCGGCAATAAGAATTTTGAGCATTTGTCCAAAATGCACGTGTGGGTTGGGTTGGATTGGGTCTAATATCGAAACTAATGGAGTTTAACAGAATATACCTATTTCTGAGCATTATCGCTTTTTTCTCACAAACGACTGGCTCCAAATGAAAATTGTACAAAACAAAAAATGTCAATATTTTTATGGCCTACAACTTTTGTTCAAACTATTTTTCGCTAGAATCGATATTTATCACAATAAACATGAAAAACTTTTTTCGAAATTCATTTTTCGTGCTAGATTTGACCTTGAAAATGAAATTTGTGGGTATTTTACCTATCATATTCGTTCTCAGCGCGTTGGAATGCATCTGTATACGAAACTTCAGATTAATCGGAGGTATGGGCTATTCGGAAGTTTATCCGTATATATATATATATATATACGTATTAAATGTATGTATGTATATTCAGTTTACATTGTTTACTCATTTTTATCATATACATTGGATGGGCCATTTGACGTGACCATCCCAAATAGCTTCGTTCCCTCCGGAGCAACGAAAAAAAATTTGCATGGTAATTTGATTGATTGAAAAGCGCTGATACATTTTCAAGGTCAAGGTCACAGTTTTAGCGTTCTCAAAATCACGAATGGTTTTTTCAACGGGACTGTATTGTTTTTGCATCAAGATATTGTAGCTGACATTTAGACGATTATAACGATCTATAATATCGTGAGCTTCGAATGATTTTTCATCAAAATACACGCATCAAAGTGGGCTGTCGCGATAAGAATATCCGAATAACGTAATGTTTGCGCAGAACATTTCCTGTAACAAATGCTGAAAGTGATGGCCATCACCTTTGCCACATTTTTTAAGATGTCGGACGAATGATTCTCTTGACCTTGAACATTTGGAAACAGCCCTTACGTTTGGGCCCGAGCTGTAGCCCAGTTTGGCCAGTTGCTGAACTCGTTCGGTTGCGTGGAGAGGGTAAAGTAGGGATCTGACCGAACTGACACGACGTTTAGATGTGCTTCCGACCTAAAACAGAAAGTCACGAATGTATCTTTCTCCATGAATTGGGAAACAGTTCATATAAAAGACGTTGCGAACTCAAATTATAGCAACACGTACCTTAACCTCGTTCTCATACTCTTCAATATCCGATTTTTCTCCCTCCCACGTTAACGGCGAAGACTATCCATTTTTTCTTCAACACCTCGATTCTTCACAAGTTCAGAAACAAGCGTAATTACTCCGGCGATAGTAGATTTCAACCGAGGTCTAGGCGTGCTCTACGATACGCGCGCGAACAGATTCAGCAAATCGAAAACGGCGAACCGAATTTTCCGTACACGTCTCCAAAAAATACGTGGGAAGACGGATATTTTGCCAAGAAAAGTGTTGAATTTGGACCATTTTTCTCGAAGGTGAAAATCGTAGGTAAACGATAGACGAAGAATCTACAGACGAGATTGTAACGAAAGTGATCAAACTACGAAACACTTCGTACGGGTTCGATTTGTGTTGTACTTTGAGAAGAGCGTTCTCAAAATCTTTTCACGGGTGTTTCGACTTGTTGTCGTTAGTTTAAGCGAAATGATGATCCGTGATTAGCTCGACTCATCGAATACGCATGATGCGAGAGCGAAGGCGAGGAGGTCGGGGGAGTCGGGCGCAATATGGGGGTAAATCGGAATGGAATGATCTTACCAGCCCCCAGCTGAGGATTCGTCTCGATGCCAGAAACATGCCGGCTGTTATTCGTCGGATCGGAATCCTCCACGATGAAGCAGATGGCGACCAAATCAAATCTTGAACAAAAACAGGGGAGGATTTCGTTAATCTGAGACGTTGAAGCAATCGAGAAGAACGAGGCGCGTTCGAGGATCATTCGACCGCGAATTTTTCATGCTGTCTATCAACTACTATCCCACAAGAATAAACCGTTAGTCAAGAACATGGACTTCATATTTCTTTGTAAAAAAATTATTATAGCATAAATTTTCGCCGATATGCGGTAGTGTCCCAATGCTGACCAGGGGAGACCGGGGCAAGACGGCCCACCTAAGCCGATTATTATTCTTTGTGGCTTTTAACCATCAAGTCGATTTACTCTCGTCCAACTTTAACTCAATTCACCAAAATTTTGGTGAAGCTCCTGAAATTTTTTTTTTTGGAGCAAGACGGCCCCCTTCGAAAAAAATTGATTTTTTTTTTAATTGTAAAAACATTTCCCGCGTTATAAATGTTTAATTTTTCTCTTTAACAACTGTATTTACTTTTATATTACTCGAAATAACCTTTCTTGATATAATACGAGTAATTTGTTCACTTCTGTAGAAAAAAATTGAGTGTTTTCATTTTTTTCCAAACATATTACCAAATACTGTACAACTGGATTTTAATTTTAAAAATTGTAAAAATTTTTGGTTAATTTTTGAGGTGGGCCTTCTTGCCCCAAGGGGGCCGTCTTGCCCCGGTCTCCCCAACATTTTTGTGCTGTTAGATTTGTTCGTAACTTTTTTTCATAGGTTTACAGTAGTTCATCCGACGTACGGTTGTCGCGTCATCGTTCTAACTTTCAAATGAGGCGGAAAAATCGTGAAATTCGCTATTTAAACAGAAGTTATGGAGCACAGTCGAAAAGCGTGGCAACCCTATTATATTTGTCTATGATCGGCGCTATTGACGCTATCGAAATTGAACCAGCTTAAATCAAATCAAATCTCTCTCTTTCACCCTGACAAACAGCCTCGTCGCTGTCCCATTTCGCCGCGGCACGAGCGAAGCTAATGCAAATGGGAAAAAACTATCAATCGTCGATGCCGCAATCGAAGCGATGGAATAATCGACGGAAATGACGATTTTGCGGCGAGGGGATTCCTGATTCCAGAATTTTTGAAGCGAGGGGTAAATTTAGACCGTAGTCTAGTCCAGAGCAGGACGTTTTTTGAAACTCGATAAGAATTAAGCAGAACATATTTTTACCGTTTATTTTTGTACCAGATATTCATCAATGTTTCAGATGTGTGCAAAAAAATGTACACAAAAACAAATTCCAAATTCAAAAAAGGGACAGGCATCTTGAGAAAAAGATTTCTAATCAGTGAGAGTGTCGTTATAGTCCCTACCTCGGAAAAAAAATAGCAAAATGGCAATCGCTTGAAAAAACGGCATTTTTTGCATTTTTTCGCTTTTTTGCATTTTGATCTCGAAGGGAATGGAAAATTGATTTTGGGAAATACTTGTTCGCGTTGCGGGGAGAAATTGCTTCGAGGAATCACGAGGATTGTTCGGAGTTTCTACGCGACTGCCTACATTTGTTCTAGACTTGTTCAATAAAACATGGGATCGTGTCGTCGCGAGAGGGAGGAATAAGCCACAGGAAAACAGAAGAGACTTGGACTTCGTCCGGGGAGACTAGAAGAAGTCGGACTGGAAGAACAAAAGAAGCATTCGCAGGATAGCGATGATCCATTTTGATGCCAGAAATGCTGGCAAAAACGATCAGTCGCGTCCAAACAACGAGAAATTGGAGGAACTCCAGAAGCCATGGTGAAAAAATCCCAGCATCGCGTTCTGTTCACTCCTAAATAACTCGCTTCGCTGACACGTGGTCGATAGTCGTGATCGTGATATGATGCGAGAAAGTTTGACTGCCGCATAAAGATTTCGAAGCAGGGAACAAATCTGTGCGACGTGTGACCTTGAACAAATGATTTTTATTCCATACAAATTATAAGATCTCGGGAATATGGGAAGATGTTGTTTTTAATTTGTTTTACTTTGTTTTATAGAAGAAAAATATGATGGTATTATACGGATATTATAGGGCTACAGTACAAAGTGGGATGGTTCTTTTCGCCTCTTCCGTTCACGTTGGTTTCATGGCTCGAACCAAATTGCTTTACGGTCGCGCGTCGTGCTTTCGTAATATCCGGATGTCAACGCTTGTGCAGAGAAACACGAGTCTATTGGAGTGTTACAAACCGTTGAGCAGGCTCTTTCCGGTGTTGAGGAGAGTGATTCCCACGCGTTGAAGAGTTTGATCGACCGACGCGTCCGAGAATTCGCGACATCCGAAACATTTATATTAAAACCACCCGTTACAAAAGCTTGGCCGATTTTGCACCGGGACGCGGGTGCCGGAAATATCCTCAAGAATTCTGAAAATTTTCTTCGGCGATCGTAAAGCTGTGTTCCCAAGCTCGATGCTCTATCTTGAAAATTGACGAAGATAGCTAACGCCGTTTCCAAACCGGAAGTCGGATCGGGTCGACAATGAAATTGGCACGTCCTCGGGGCGAGAAAAAAATCCCCTGCAAGTTTCAGCAGAATCGGTTCAGCGCTCACCCAGGGTACGATATTGAGCCCGAAATTTCGCGTTGGGGTCCAATGGACCCCAGGTGTACGCGACGAGTTAAACACGTGGATTTGTAACCTGCGAATATAATTCCTGCACAGCTCTGGTCGTTGTCAACGACGCTGTAAAACGGTCGTTCGCGAATCCCATAGACCGGCGATCAAGAATTAACAGTCGTGCGGATATTTGTCTACCTATAATCACAGCTGGCAACATTTCAGGCGTAGTTTGTCGCGTGAATTTTATGACCCGGTTGCACTTTAATGAAGTTTAGCTTCTCGAAATCCTCGGATATTCGACCTGACGCGAGTCTCGTCGATCGTTAATCCGTGAACGGTCGAGAAAGCCTTTGAAGCGAGCAAGAGACTGCAAAATAAACCTCGACATCGCAACTTCACAATGGACGTTGTTTCCCTAGTTATTTTTTAGTTCTTTTCCTCCTTTTTTGGCATACACAAGCCCTCGACAACTCATACATATTCCAAATAGCTCTTCGTGAATTCGCAACGAGCTGATGAGCTGCTGCTTCGCTTCAAGTCCAATTATGGGATCTCCTCGGCAGTGGAATCTCCGCGTCTCCCCGATACCTCGCCCCTCCTTCAAATCTCTCCTACGGGACCTCTCGATCCTACCTCTCGTTTCTACCGCGATTTTCGAACAACATACGCGCACGATGTAAGAAATCGCAGGTCTTTGCTGTCCTAGCTGCTCAAAAATGGCGAGCCGAGATCTCATTTTTTTAAAATCAAAATTCCGTGACAACGAGCCTAGGAAATGGAACGAATTCCGCTTTAAAAAAAGGACTTTACCAACGTACACATATTCACATTTTTTAAATAATTCCCTACTTCGAATATTCCCACACCCCTAGTAAAAAATATATTACAGCGTTTAAAAAAAATCGACTTATGTTTCCAAGAGAAGTTAAATTCGTCGGAGTATCTTTCGAAACAAATCCTGTCAAAATATTAACCCCTCAATATTTAAAGGTGACGATTTACAAATTTCTGAATAACATGGTGAAACTTTCCCCTAAGCTTTGGAATTTTGTAACTCGTGAACGAGTCGTTGTACGGAAATGATCAAAGCGGCATTTTGTAGGGAATTGAACGCGCTACAAAAAAGATCCGAACAAAGTATTCCGTAAGTCGAGCCGTTTCAGAGATATCAAGCCTGAAGTTTGTTCAAAATTATATTATATCTCTTCTTAAAGACAATTTTTCCCATGTTATTTAAATGGGAAATAGAAATTTGCGAATGATGACCTAAATATTAGTATCAAGAGCTTATATTTCGACGGTGTTTCTGTCTACCAATGCGCCGTTATGCGATGTTCCACTGGTCTTCGAAAAAAAATAGCTGATTTTTTTTTTTAAACACTGTAATATATTTGTTAGGTAAAGATGTGGATGCTTTATGGTAAATATGTAAATTCGCGTCGTGATCCCAGCATCATTTTGCCTCTAACGAGATTTTCCTTACAGCGCTGACAAAAGCTGCCCGTCGGAATGAAGGATGAATGAGAAGCATTATTGTAGATTAAGCGTCCTGTCATATAGGATATATACGTGGCACACGGCTTATTAGAATAGATATTTCACCACGAATATCCCAACGCGGAATCAACCCGGCAAATCCGCATCGGTGCGTGTAAAGTAGCTACAACCTCTATTACTTATCTCGAGAACATTACGCGAAGCGGAAAACATCCTCGACAGGAGTTATATACGAGTCGTTCCCTGTCAATTCAACGAGGTTCCTTCAGCGCCTCCCTTCGATTTTTTGGATTTTTTAATACCTCATCATACACGCCTGAGAGAAGTATCCCTGTTAATTCTCAGCTCTCTGTGCTACTCCACACCGAATTTACTTATTTTCGAAGATAGATTCTTAAAATTATTGATAACTTCCACAATGATCAGATTATTTTATCTCGTTGCGTGTCACTTTTTGTCTTTCTTAGAGTACTTTTTGATAAAAATATCAGAGTGTCTTTTTGACTGTTTTGTGGCGAGAAATTGGATGTTCACTCAATTCCCCGTCGATTTGTTAAAAAAAAAAATTCACGCGAACACGAGATTCAAATACCAATTTTTTTCTTTCCTTTTAATTTTGATCTCTTCTCGGGATAAAAAATGTCCTCTCGGTGCTGGAGGATTAGGATGAGAAATGGAGAAGGAAAAACGGTATTCCGGTGCGTCTGTACTTTTTTGCGGAGGCTGCGAAAAATTCCTGCGAATCGGGATCGTTTATTAAATCGGGTGTCGAGAAACGCGGTGAGTGGCACTCGTCGAGAGAAAATGCACGCTCGTCGTTATTTCCTGCCTTTTTCGCGGCAAGAAAACGTACGTTAGGTATAGCATCGGCGAAGATCTCCCAACGCGATCGTTAAGATCCCTCGGACCGCGAGCGGAGCTGCCGAGGTGATAGACGGCGCGGAACGTACGGGTCCTGGCATTGACGTATTATCGCGGAGTAAGGAGGCTTGACCTCGAAAATCGAGCGAACTGAAAACATATTTTTTTCTTCCCACCAAACTTCGTCACGTTTCGAGGTGTAGAATACGTACGAGGCGCGAAATCATCGGAACAAGCCTCAGCTTTTCTTCAGAAGATATTCCTCGAAGATATTCCTCGATGCCATCCCAGGAGGAAAGTAAGCCACGAAATTGGCCCATATCAAGCTAGATCCGTAGTCTGGCTAACTATCTTAATATTACCCAACAGATTCATCTCGCAGACGCATCGATAAGCTAGCTAATAACAAGATAGAAAGCGAAGCTTCTTCAGTCTATGAAAAGTGTTACCCCCTCGATAATGATAGGTAGCACGCGTGTCTACAGTCAGTTCGCTAACTTCGCCTTACATAGATATCATAAAAGACAGACAACGTCGGAAAGCACATGAGGGAATTAGATTTGAAGTTAAACGTAGGTCACCGTTGTAGTTGATCGTGACGTTCGATGTTGTGTGCAATTTCGAAATTTCGTTGTCGTTTCAAATCTTTAGTTTTTCGAAATCCGAACTGCTAATTTGTTACGATAAACGAAAGCCTGCATTTTTTAGAACATCATTACACGTCTTACTTCTCGTTACGAATGCACTCTGTGGAGCTTGCGCAACGAGGGGATGTAAGGTTGCTGAAAGCCAGGTATCCAAGATAAAAACGAATCTTGAGATAGGCGTGGAAAAAAGTTAGCAGCGAGATATTTTCAGAGATCATAGATAAAGAGATGAAAGAAATTTTAAACAATAGTAATCGTGAGTTCAAACTGACGAACTGAGCACTGAGATTGCGACGCTTCTTAACCCTTAAACGCTACACGTATGTTTTCACCCTTATTCCTCCGGTACGCTGGGTCTGTGAGACCCGCGGACGAAACGTGCTGTAACTCCGGACCTAGTCAACCGATTTTATTGTAATTGTAGTGAAATCGATACGCGGGACTGTAAGCTACGCGTAGACATAAGCAGAATTTGAATTTGAAGAAGTTATAAGGTGTAGAAGGGGAGCTAAGTGGAAAGAACGCCAAAACACCATCGACTACAACAAACGCTCTGGGTCTGAGAGACTTATGGCTACCGTTTGAGGGTTAAGAAGAATAGCACGGTTCAAATTTCTTACGGTGGGAATTTCGAGTCATAGGGGCCGAGGTTAAAATCTGGAAGACGTCAACCGTTAGCGGGATAAAAATTATTCCAAGAGCCATTCCCCGGAATGTTACACTCTCGTCTTCGTGGTCCCCTCGAAGTTGCGCCTGGCAAGACCAGGAAAATTTGCCATGGTCCGTACGCGACTTTGGGAAGTATCACTTTTTATGTTACGTCGTTAAATTGTACGAAGAGTACACGCTACCGAGCTAAACGTGTGGCAATTACAAAACGAACCCTCGCTTCCGAGTAAACAGAATTCTGTTTGATCGACGAGGAGTGTAGAATTATTAAATTGTGTCTAACAATAGGCTGTCGAGAATCGGGGAGCAAAAAAGTGTTTGCCTTGCCTCTTGAAGGTTGTTGAGAATTAAGCCCACATCCACTGAAATGGAGTTGCCACGTCTTCTTCTGCTTTTCAATTTATTTTGCGTTTAATGTACTAATCAATGTATAGGAATTCGGGAGAAATAATTCTAAAACTAATTAGGGAAGTTATTGTCTGAAAATCTGATAAATAGGATATCGTACGTAGCAAAAATGTTGGGAGGTACGTGGCGTGCGAAATAGCAGTATCCGAGATTATTGGACGTAGGTTACGCGACGATTGAGTCAATTTTGTCTAGACAGGAAAATCCGAGGCCCTCTAAAGTGCAACTCGGATTCTCGATGGCTCTGTGTTTTCAGAGGCACAACTTCTGTCTGAACAGGGATTTCCAGGGGTCGATGCTAGCGAAAGTCTGGATTTTGGAAACTCTCGCGTCGGATGTAAAGGAGCCATTTTGGAACAACTTCGTCAACTTCGTGGAATAATTTCCCCCCGGTTTGGTTTACTTCCAACGTCATCCTGGTGCCCGGGAAAGCTGCGTCGCCTGGTCATTTCTCCTCGCGGAACTTGCAGTGATCTTCGTTTTCCCGGGGTTGTTAGAATTTCGTCGTCAGTCGCGGGGATCGAAGCTGGAGCATTTCGTTTTCCCTCGACGATCGAGACTTCCGCGAGAGCGGCTACGTGACCACGATAAAATGCAGATTCTCTTCGGGAATGTCTTCGTTATCCGCGGGGATACCGCGGATTTCCCCGGCTCCATCGACGCCTATTCCCATTTTTACCGGAATTCCCAATCTCGCGATATTGCTAACCGGACTTATCTTCGCGCGCGCGAATTTTTTTCCCACGAATCGTACGATCCAATTTCGAGTACGCGATAAAAAAGCGTCCTTGCAATACTCTCGCGCGGAGCATACAGATTTTGACTCGCTCATTCCAAATTCAAACTCCATTTTGACAGATCGCGTGACGATTTTTTTTCGCTCTTACGAGTAGCCACGCTTTTCTGAGATATTCGATGGGAAAATGATACTTGAATCAGGCCTGGACTGGAAGCGTGGTGCCCCTTTTTGAAGCCAGAGTTATTGGTATACAATTCATTGGAAAAAATATGGATATTTTTTCTCTCAACCTCATCATTAGTTGCACGTATATTTCTTCAAATTGCTATAACTCCGCGGCATTTCATGCTATCATATCGTACCAGGGCGCGATTTACTCGGGATTGAATGTTCTACAAAAGTGCCTATCGCGGCGTAGCCGTAATCTGCACTCGTAAGACTGTACGAGTCACTGAATCTGATTTTTGTATAAAATTTCTGTTTTTTTGAAGTTATTTCACAAACGAGCGAATTCACGCGAAAAATGCGAATGACAAATTTGTGAGAATTTCAATTTACTACAAAAAAGGTCCCGTAAACTGACTCGCCAAGATCGATATTTCTCGAGGTATTGAGCATTGACTTTTTTGTAACATGACATTTTTTAGTCAAGCTATAACAAATATTCATGCCACGAACAAGTCAACGCTCTATATCTCGAGAAATATCAATCCTAGCGATTCAATTTGCTGGACCATTTCTGTAGTAAATTAAATTTCCTACAAGTTTGTTCGTTACATTTTTCATGTAGGTCGAGTTCTTTCGGAAATAACCCCAAAAAACAAGACTTTTATACGAAAATCAGCTTTAATCATCTGGACAACCTTACAAGGGCAGATCACAGCTGCAGCGCAGTGAGCACTTTTGTAGAGCATCTAATCCCGAGTAAATCGCGCCCTCGTACGATAAAATAGCATGAAATGCCGCTGAGCTATGTCATTTGAAGACAAAAGATCAAAATTTACGTCCACGCAGAGTTCGAATTGTCCTGAAGTCTCTTCAGCTTGATCGAGCTTTTTTTTTTAAATAAACAAATTGGCGGAGTCTGTCCGTTCGCTCGCGGATTTTCGAGAGATAACGTCGTAGTTAGCTGCCTCCCAAACATACAGATTTCGATGAGAAAAATGACTCGAGTTCGTCTAATTTGTCCAAAATGAACGAATCGGTGATTCGTCGCAGGTTCGGGGCTGCGCGACGGGAACCACGCGCGTAATTTCCTCGCGGAGGAAGCTGTAATTTCACGAAGGTTAAACATTTCGTGTTCCGGAATGCCGTATCCTGCGATGTTTCACCGACCAACTGAAACGCAGCAACCTGGTAAATTTATCCCTCGGCTCTCGAGTCACCCTTTCATCTTGCCCTACATTTTTTATCCGCACCCGAATATTCCAAGGGCAGATCCGACTTTTCGAAATTTCTGAAAGTAACTCGTTTTATTCCACGTTGCGAAAAATTTCGGGCGTGATTTTCGGAGCGTGCGAATATTCGAATTATTCGTGACAAATCGAGTCGAATAATTCAAATTATTTAAAACATCTTAATATTTGTAGAATACCAAAATCCTCTATGGAAAAGAAACACAATTTAATATTCTATACATTAATTTTATTAGGTCAAGTTTATTCTACATTTTTATGCAATAAAATCAAGTGGCAAACTGTTTCTGTTTCTTTTTGTTTCTTATTTTTGGCACAATTTGTTTTCTAATCATTTTTTTAATTGGCATCTATTATCTGTGCACCTATTTTTAATGGTTCACGGTAACTTGGAATGTTTTGTCGTTGAATTACATTTTTTTAAGCCAAATGAAACGACGTTTCGTTTTTCCCCCATTTTTTGTCTCATTTTTTTTTTAATTAAGCATTTAACGACAAAATTTGAATAATTGGAACTCTTCGAAAAGTTCGAATTATTCGAATAATTTGGATTGTTCCATCCGATTGGGTTTTTTTTAAACAAATAAATCTAAGAAAAAAAAGTGTAAAAAAAATATTGTCTCAGCTGTGCACCGTTTCGATGCGTGTGCATCGTGTACTCGTATCATGATTTTCAACGGGGAACTCCGAGCGATGGGAGCGCAAATTCACTGTGGATTTAGTCGCGATATTTTTCCAGCGAACGAAGTGGCTCGACTCTTCGCGTGTTTTCCTCTGAATATCTTACGATTCCAGCGATACGATTCGATTGGAATTATCGATATTATTTCAACCGCGACACGATCGGGCGAATACGCGCGCTCGAGCACACCGTTCGATACTTCATCGATTGGTTGTCGGTAATAAAATCGCGAGCTTCGGTTATTCTTCGTCCAGCAACCTCCACGCGCCCCCTGAATATTACACACCCGCGAGAACGTGTTGTACCGCGCACCGGAAGTCCGGTGCAGGATACTTTGAAAACGTGTACAACGACGCGAACGGACTGGTATTAGCAAAACCCGAGACCTCGACACCCTCAACGAGACCCCAAGACTTTTATTCGCGTTCAGCGTGAAACGGGGTTGAAAAAATTGTCCATGAAGAAATAATACATTAATTCGTTACATTAAATTTTTTAATGGTCATGTTTTGTATAAAAAAATTAATTCAATGCTTACCGAACATGTTGTCTTGTCGAAAACGTAAATTCGATGGTTAAGGGAAGTTTATTCCGTTCAAAAAAGTCAAATTCATGGTTTAATGGAAATTTGTTCCATTAAAAAATTAATTCAATGGTAAATGAAATGGAAATATGTGTAATCTAATTTGAGCATGAGTGATAATTTTATTGAAATTGTGATAAGCTGGTAATTTTAAGGAGGTGGGTGACAGGCCAACCGAAACCGTTGACTACTACTACTGGAAATCTATTCCACTGAAAAAATTAATTCAATGGTTGGTGGAAATTCGTTTCATTGAAAAATTAATTCAATGGCAAATGAAATGGAAATATGTGTAATCTAATTTGAGCATAAATGGTAATTCTATTGAAATTTCAAAACGCTGTGATGCGAACTGATAAAAATGGTTTACTACTACTACTGGAAATATATTCCATTAAAATAACAAATTCAATGGGTAATAGAAATGTATTACTTTAAAATAACAGATTCAATGGGTAATGGAAATATATTACTTTGTTTTTTAATTCAACGGGTAATAGAAATGTATTACTTTAAAATAACAAATTCAATGGGTAATGGAAGTGTATTACTTTAAAATAACAAATTCAATGGGTAATGGAAGTGTATTACTTTAAAATAACAAATTCAATGGTTATTGGAAATGCATTACTTTAAAATAACAAATTCAATGGTAATTGGAAATGTATTAACTTTAAAATAACAAATTCAATGAGTAATGGAAGCGTATTACTTAAAAAATTTTAATGGGTAATGGAAATGTATTCCATTAAAATAACAAATTCAATGGTTAATGGAAACGTATTACTTTTAAAAATAAAAAATTCAATGGGTAATGGAAACGTATTACTTTTAAAAATAACAAATTCAATGGGTAATGGAAATGTATTCCATTAAAACAAAAAATTCAATGGGTAACGGAAATGTATTACATTAAAATAACAAATTCAATGGTTATTGGAAATGCATTACTTTAAAATAAGAAATTCAATGGTTATTGGAAATGTATTACTTTAAAATAACAAATTCAATGAGTAATGGAAGCGTATTACTTAAAAAAAATTCAATGGGTAATGGAAATGTATTCCATTAAAATAACAAATTCAATGGTTAATGGAAACGTATTACTTTTAAAAATAACAAATTCAATGGGTAATGGAAATGTATTCCATTAAAACAAAAAATTCAATGGGTAACGGAAATGTATTACATTAAAATAACAAATTCAATGGGCAATGGAAATGTATTACTTTAAAAATATCAATTCAATGGGTAATGGAAATTTATTCCACTAAAGAAGAATTCAATGATAAATGGAGATTTTCCTCCATTGGGAAATAAATTCAATGGGCAATGGAAATGCTGGTGCATCACGAAATTCAATGCATTATTTACAAGCCTGGCATGGAACATCGAAGCTATTTAACCAAGTTCCAAACTCTCGTTGCCGTGTCTCCATGGAAGTTCTCCTCCGGTAATATTCGAAACTCGCCGCCGACCCCGTCCGACCGCGAAGCTGCTACATTTGTAAAGAAGCTACCAATCACGTAACGCTTCCTCGATAAACGTTTCTCACGCGTATTTCCGGCGATGGCGAGAATCTCCTTGTCGCGTCTCATTTTCTCTCTTCGCGGCGAAACTGCGTCGGCTTCGTTCGTGAGAATACCCACGAGCAAATTTTTTTCAATACTCTCGCATGGATCATTTGAACGTATCGCGTCACCATTTTGTTTTTTCACTTTTACAAGTACGAACTTTTTGTAAAATATTCAACACGAACGTGATATTACTTTTTAATATTTTATAAATTCAAGCATTACTTTCATGGATTCAATTATTTAACTATCCATTTAACTATACCTCTCTCTATCTCTCTCTCTCTCTCTCTAACTTACAGGGAAGTGGTTCACTTTAGGTGCTTCAAAAAAAGCCATTTTTACGATTTGTTTCACCTTGCTAACTTAGATATTAATATGAAAGTTGTTGGGCTCGATAAATACACTCTTAAAATATGTTTAAAAAATGTTTTTAAATTCTCTTTGCTCGATATTTTTTTCCAAAAAACAGTATTTGGCCAACTTGAACTAGTATGAAATAAAATTGGCAATTTTTGCTACACTTATCGCCAAAATCCTCTGTTTTTCGAAAAAGGACCGCCATTTTGTTAATTATGGATAAAAGTGAATAATTGTAATTCGAGCCGAAGCCATGGTTGTGCTTTGTTTGGTGATATTTGATTTTCAGGTTTCGGATGATTGGTTGCGGACAGAGATGCAGAGATGTTCGTATTCATATTCATAAATGCCAAGATGAATATTCATAAATACGAATATGAATAAAATTCATCAGTCGAAAATTGTGAACACGAATACGAATATGAATGCGAAAGCAAACAAATTCACATCCACGTTTCTTCCCGAATTTCGTTAAAATTCACATTTTTTACACAAATTTCATCTCAAATAATGTGAATTTTGTGAAATTCGTAAAAAAAATGTCCATACGAATTTCATCGCATCTGCAATCGTCTTCGCTACGTCCGAACTATAAATTCTATGAAGTTGGATTTCACACGTGGAAAGTCATCCAAAGCGAGAGAAGAATCGCGAAAGCTAACGGATGAAAGTCCGAAGCGAGAGACGCAAGAATTTTTCTGCGAACTCCGACGCCGGAAGCCCTGCAACGACGACTCTCCGCGATTTCTTGCGAACCTCTCGTAACAACCCCGAGAAAGTAGCAGTTTTGCCCCGAGCCGACATCCCTCCCAAGGATTTTTTTGTCTCTATTACGCAAGCGGACGCAGAAACGTTCGTTCGATCGGACAAACATCTTTGAAAATGGCTCCCTCGGCAACGTTCAGTTCTACTGCTGACAAAATTCATCGACGGTCCTCGTTTACTTACACTTTTCACGCCGACGAACAAGGAATTACGTCGCGATCTTACTGT
Source organism: Arge pagana (assembly GCA_963969455.1). Classification (NCBI taxonomy): domain Eukaryota; kingdom Metazoa; phylum Arthropoda; class Insecta; order Hymenoptera; family Argidae; genus Arge; species Arge pagana. The sequence continues at coordinate 4,729,412 of OZ018315.1, forward strand.
CTCTCCCAAGACTTTTCCAACGAACCATCAAATTTATACTATTATTTTACCATCAGCTTATAACGTCGTTGCACAATTGATACGATATTAAAGCTGATCGCGAGATTCGAGTAGTTAGAAAATTTGAAAAATTAAAATCAATCGGATCGAGTCAGTTAATTTGCTTGTTTATCTACACAGGTAATTTATTTCTCACTTTTTAGTTATGGCTGGACAGACTTCTCGGTCTGTTCGTCTCAGGCAACGCATCATCGAACTGTCCAGCTCTTCGATGAGGAGACCTTCTAATGATTGTAGGAAGGCATAAAAACTTTGGAAGTCCGCCATGTTGGATTTGGAGTAAGATCACTCTAATTTTCGAGTTATTCGCGGTAGGCCCTTTCACTCGTGGCACCCATATTGTTGTAGTGCGTTGAAAATAACCAGCTAGTTTTTTTTGCTAACCATGCATCGTCATCCAAACTAAACGTGTAACTAAACTATGCAATATTACAATGTTTAAATGATCATTGCACGTTGCGTTCTCGAGTAATCGTCGGGACAGCAATTTGAGATCACATACATATGTACATGCATGCGTACACAAGGGTCCAACTGAAAGTACAGTAGAACCTCGATTATCCGAACCAATTGGGACCGGAGCTGGTTCGGATTAACGAAAATTCGGATAATAGAATTGTGAAGTTGTGTTAAACGGTTTGGTCTCGCGCTTATCGGGTTTCGAAGGAATTTCTCATTTTTTTTTTCGACCGTAAGTACGTTACGCTTACGCTTAGAGGTGGAGGGACTGGACTTCGAAGTCGTAACGCAGTCGACTACGAGACTAGTAGATTAACAAAATCAAATTTTGGGTGTACTTCCGAATAGCCCGTACCTCCGAATAATCCAAAGTTTCGTGTACACGTGTATTTCAACGCGCTGAGAACGAATATGATAGGCAAAATACCCGCAAATTGCATTTTCAAGGTCAAATCTGGAAAAAATGATTTTTTAAAAGGTTTTTCACGTTTATTGCGATAAATATTGATTCTAGAGGAAAATAGCTGCAACAAAAGTTGTAGGCCATACAAATATTGACGTTTTTTGTTCAGTACAATTTTTATGTAGAGCCAGTTGTTTGTGAGAAAAATGCGATAATGCTCCAAGATGTGTATATGTCGTCGGCAAATAGAATTTCGGGCATTTGTCGAAAATGCACGTGTGGGTTGGGTTGGGTTGGGTTTAATGTCGAAACTAATGGAGTTTAGCAGAATATACCTATTTCGGAGCATTATCGCTTTTTTCTCACAAACGACTGGCTCTAAATGAAAATCGTATGAGACAAAAAATGTCAATATTTTTATGGCCTACAACTTTTGTTTAGACTATTTTTCGCTAGAATCGATATTTATCACGATAAATGTGAAAAACTTTTTTAAAAATTCATTTTTTTTTGCTAGATTTGACCTTGAAAATGAAATTTGCGGGTATTTTACCTATCACATTCGTTCTCAGCGCGTTGAAATACATCTGTATACGAAACTTCAGATTAATCGGACGTATGGGCTATTCGGAAGTTTATCCCAAATTTTTAATACGTCCGTTTCCGTTTGCTCGGCACGAGGAACTAATAAAAACTGCGCAAATGACCGACGAGCAAGCAGGGGTAGCGCTATGTCGAGTCCGCTTGTTGTTTGCAACTTTGCAACTTCCAATTTTCTGTGAAATCGGAGAAACGGGAAGTTGAAAATACTGAAAATGCCAAAAAAACTGTCGAAGTTAACGAATTGTCACGAAAGTGACCGACTAATTTTCAACGAATAATGCCACCCCTCTTTGTCGTGGATTTTCAGTCGAAAATATGATTTTCCTCGACAGAGCTCTTGTTAAAGACGGTTATTGAACAGCCTCGAGCGAACACCTCGTCTACAAAGTAGATTATTTATAACTTCGTGGAACTTTACGCGAGTACATTAAGCCGCGAATATAATTAGTTATCGATCGGTCGATCATAACGAATTGTTAATCATCATTACGTGATTATATTATCGTCATTCCGCCAACGTTGCTCGAATTAAACGAGCTTCAGTTACGTAGGTTCAATGGAAACTAGACAGTGGTCGGCTCGCCTGGTTACGAAACTCGAAAGCCGCGATAAGAAAAGCTCGTATCCGTCTTCTCGAACGTGCGCCGTGCTCAATTTCAGGAAATACGATTACAGTGACGAGAAAATATATAATTAATATGCTAATCCACGGAATTTGCGAGCCGTTTCAGATTGTTCCGACAAGTCAAACGTACCGAACCCGGACTCAGCAGGGTTTTGCTTTTAGAATATGGAAAAATATCAGACACGTATTTTTCTAGTGGCAAGGCTCAAATTTAAGGGTAGAAACACCCCTACAAAGAGTGAATTTGGTCATTCCAAAATTCCTGATGGATATTAAGATCGAAAATAAATTTTGCCTGGAAATGAGAAAAAGTGTGAAAAAATTGAAGGCCTTCAAAAATTTGGAAATTTGACTTTCGTCCTTAATTATATGAAAAAAACGCCTTATTTTATTCAAATAGATTTTTCAACGGTTCGTCATTAGATTTGGGTCTAATTTAGAATATCTCAAATTTCCAAAAATTACTCTCACCTCGAAAGGCAGACTTCAAAATTAAAAATCCAAAATTCGTGAGAATTTTCTTTACGCGAATAAAATTTACGCGACACGAAAGAAATTTTTTTTCAGCGTGTCTGGAACAAATTTGATGTCCCTTCAACGGAAACGTTCGAAAAGCTCTTTCTGAAAAATTACAACGCGATCTTGAATGGATTGGAGTTATTGGAGTTTTTGAAAATCCGAAACACTTTGCAAATCTTTGTTTTCTACGTATTTTCTTTTCTTCCACTTTTCAACCGGTCTTAGGCGGGTATCGCGACAAAGGAACGTGATACGGAGTCAGTGACACTAGTAGGCTCTTTTTCCTCGAGCATCTGCAGTGTCGCGCGGCTTGAAGAGCCCTCGCGCGGTGCTCGCGTATCGCGTACGGTAGATTAGATTCGCACGGCGCGGCAAACTTACATATCGCGAAGTTGACTCGGCAAAATCATTTCTGCAGTATCGTTGTTCGTATCGCAACTAAGAACACGTAACTTTTTCTACTCTTCCTAAATCGCCATAGATTTTGAGCTGGAGGTAGGAAAATCAAGAAAATACAGAGGACATTTGATAAACCATCGAATCTAACATGAGAACTAGCCCGCCTCAGCCAAAAAGCTCATCGCTTTTTTTTTAAATTGTTTTATTTTGTTTTATAGAAGAAAAATATGATGGTGTTATATGGATATTATAGGGCTACAGTACAAAGTGGGATGGTTCTTTTCGCCTCTTCCGTTCACGTTGGTTTCATGGCTCGAACCAAATTGCTTTACGGTCGCTCGTCGCGCTTTCGTAATATCCGGATGTCAACGCTTGTGCAGAGAAACACGAGTCTATTGGAGTGTTACAAACCGTTGAGCAGGCTCTTTCCGGTGTTGAGGAGAGTAATTCCCACGCGTTGAAGAGTTTGATCGACCGACGCGTCCGAGAATTCGCGACATCCGAAACATTTATATTAAAACCACCCGTTACAAAAGCTTGGCCGATTTTGCACCGGGACGCGGGTGCCGGAAATATCCTCAAGAATTCTGAAAATTTTCTTCGGCGATCGTAAAGCTGTGTTCCCAAGCTCGATGCTGTATCTTGAAAATTGACGAAGATAGCTAACGCCGTTTCCAAACCGGAGGTCGGATCGGGTCGACAATGAAATTGGCACGTCTTCGGGGCGAGAAAAATATCCCCTGCAAGTTTCAGCGAAATCGGTTCAGCGGTTTGGCTGAAACCGTACTCACGAGAAACGGAGAGGTCACGCGCGTCACTCTCGACATGCTCGAAAACGACTCGCCAGCTGCCAAAACGTGCTCCCTATACGATTTCAGAATTTGTATTCGGCCCGACTTTTTTTGCGATGGCGAATGTACAGGGCACTCCGTTTAAAATGAGCATTTGTCATGAAAAACCTACACCAAGTACGCACGTGGGGTGTAGTGAACCCCAGCGAACCAACGTAGCTAAAGATTCGACTGCTAAGTGGGTAAAAATCATCAAAAATTAGGAAAAAATACATCAGAGAATAGAAAACTAGGAAAACACAATGAAAAATGTTTGCACCCAGCTTAAAGTTTATGACATTTTGAAGAAATGCAGTGCAATTTGAATATTGATTCCAAGATTTAAGTATGACCCTGCTCGAATCTGTCCAATTTATTTCGATTTTTAATGCTTTAAATGCTAAAAACTACCGGTAAATCTAAACGACACCATTTTTTTTACCTCATGATAGATTTAAAGCCATTTGCTGCGGAGAATAAATGATTAAAAAAAAATCTCCACATTCGCTTGGAAGCGTTTGACGCGAATGGTCGCGCTTCTACATCGTTGATCGTGTAAGAATTTTTCGCGCAAGATATACAGAGAAATGGACGATGGGTGCTCTTGTAAGCGCATACGTGAGCCGCTTACAGAATTTCCTTCCCTCCATCAACAACGTCGTCTGACACGTCGAGGCGATGTTTGACCGTGTCGTAAGCTCAAAAAAGCTTTCACCGTCATTTTTCCTCTTCACGCAGAGCATCAACACATTATTAAATAGATAAATAAATAAATAAATAAATAAATAATAAATAAGTAAGTAATTAAGTGAGTAATTGAGTAAGTAAGTAAGTAAGTAATTAAGTAAGTATGTATGTAAGTAAGTAAGTATGTAAGTAAGTAAGTAAGTAAGTAAGTAAGTAAGTAAGTAAGTAAGTAAGTAAGTAAGTAAGTAAGTAAGTAAGTAAGTAAGTAAGTAAGTAAGTAAGTAAGTAAGTAAGTAAGTAAGTAAGTAAGTAAGTAAGTAAGTAAGTAAGTAAGTAAGTAAGTAAGTAAGTAAGTAAGTAAGTAAGTAAGTAAGTAAGTAAGTAAGTAAGTAAGTAAGTAAGTAAGTAAGTAAGTAAGTAAGTAAGTAAGTAAGTAAGTAAGTAAGTAAGTAAGTAAGTAAGTAAGTAAGTAAGTAAGTAAGTAAATAAGTAAGTAAGTAAGTAAGTAAGTAAGTAAGTAAGTAAGTAAGTAAGTAAGTAAGTAAGTAAGTAAGTAAGTAAGTAAGTAAGTAAGTAAGTAAGTAAGTAAGTAAGTAAGTAAGTAAGTAAGTAAGTAAGTAAGTAAGTAAGTAAGTAAGTAAGTAAGTAAGTAAGTAAGTAAGTAAGTAAGTAAGTAAATAAGTAAGTAAGTAAGTAAACAAGTAAGCAAGCAAGTAAGTAAGTAAGTAAGTAAGTAAGTAAGTAAGTAATTAAGTAAGTAAGTAAGTAAGTAAGTAAGTAAGTAAGTAACCAAGTAAGCAAGCAAGTAAGTAAGTAAGTAAGTAAGTAAGTAAGTAAGTAAACAAGTAAGCAAGCAAGTAAGTAAGTAAGTAAGTAAGTAATTAAGTAAGTAAGTAAGTAAGTAAACAAGTTAGCAAGCAAGTAAGTAAGTAAGTAAGTAAGTAAGTAAGTAAGTAAGCAAGCAAGCAAGCAAGCAAGCAAGCAAGCAAGTGAGTAAGTGAGTAAGTAAGTAAGTAAATAAATAAATAATGATGCAGAAGTATTTTGCCTTCGTTCGTACGGGTTTAGATTTTTGGTGACAACGAGCAAATTGCATAGGATAGACGAAGCGATGAGCGGAATTTCTATTACCGGCTGTCCGCATTAATTGGATGGCATTGATCAATGCCCACCGAAATACGCTTGGCTAACTTGGCAGCTGTTCAAGATGCGAGATACTCTTGTTGAACCGAATGCTAACAATAAGCGAAGTGAACCCTCGCGTATGCGATTAATGCGGATCGTCTTAATATCGTTTCGAAACTTTATTAACGCCGGAAGTCGCGGCGAATTTCGACCAATTAAGAGACCAGGATCGCTAATCGACGACAAATCTAATTGGCCCTATCAACCAGAGTTCATGCAAACATTTCTCTCCGCCGACTCCTGATTAGATATTTTGATGAGCCACGAGGTTTGGGAAACTGATTTGAAAAGCCTCGACAACTATAAATTTTCGATCAAAAAATATAATAATTTTACCTGATGTTAAAATAATTTTCAGGTGAATATATTTTTCTCGCAACGTTTTATAACTCTGCACCCCAGTTCACACTTTTCTACCTGTTAGAGCGACTCTCTGTGATTTTTTGCGGATTTTTGCGAGCCACGACGCCGAAGTTACGTTTCTACCGAGAAATTTTCGAAAAATTGATTTATCGCGATAAATTTGGGTCGCACAAGAAAATTTCTTGCATAAAAGTTATAGATTTTTCGCGCGACCCAAATAACAATTAATCGAAGTAAAAACCTGAAGCTAAGGTCTAAACACACTCTGCGCGACACCGCGAGGATGAAAACTTTCCAGCGCGAAAAGGGGAGAATTTCAAAGAGCCGTTACTCCGCGAATAATGATCGTAGAAAATTGAAAAATATACCATTTTGAAGCCTGAACCGTCCTCTTTCGGAAACTCTTGATTGATTTTTTTTCCACTAATCTTTTGCAGCGCGACACTCAAAAGAACACGATGGCGACGAATTCCGAAATTATCGCTCAAATTCGTCGAGTTGCACCGCGTGCAGGAAAAATTGCAGCACATTTCTGTTTCGACCTTCGGAAAGCTTGATTCTTTAGCTTTCCATTGATACCCTCAATTATCGTTCTACGATTTTTTTCGACCGAGTTATTGCCGTCTGAACAAAAAATGGCACTTTTTTTTCACGGCCCGTATCTCCTGACCCAATGAATCGTCGTGCCCCGGTGGCCCCAGCATATTTTTCAAAGCTTATCTCGTCTCGTTCAATTTATCCCGCTGCTCCAGGCAATTTACCCCGTATGTACATGGGATCGAGTTCTATTTTCGGAAGTATTGTCCTGATTGCGTATAATACAAACCCTTTTCGTACTTCGAATTATTATCTCGATCGATTTCGCCGCTTTTCCTCGTAAGATCATCGATATTCGAGTTTTTGGATTCGCGAGCTTTGTTGCACCGACGAAATTTCCTGCGGTTAATCTAGAAATTTTAGCTGGAATGGTTTTTTCAGGTTCGCAAAAACGAGCCGCCGGACGCGCGCGCAGATTTGTCCCTCGCGGATTTAGGGGATGACGAATCGCTTGGAATTCGAGGATCGTCGTAAAAGGGAGGCGCGGTTCTTACGGCAGCATAAAAATAGGCGAGCGTAAACGACGTAAGGATCGTCTTCGTTTTGCCATGACTATTTCGCCGACGGTCTATATATTCGACGGAGAATTACGAGGGAAGATTAAAAGTTATCGTCGGTCTTCGGCTCGAAGTCAAATATAGTCGGAAGGAAGTGAAAAAAAATAAATTAGAAAGCGACGGAAGAAATGTAAATACGGCTGACGAATGAGAAGCGAGAAACGAATGGAAGTTTATGCGACGAGAGCCCCTCGAAAAAGTTGAGCCGTAAACAAACGGGCGGCGATGATCCAGATTTTCGAGCCGGATTGATCTTAGTCTAGTCAATGTGTCCAAATATTTGCTCCGAAAGACCAAAAATTCCGGTCAGCTTTTTTTTACCCGATTTTTAGCCGGGTCACTGGTAGTGTAAATTCAAAATGGCGACCAAATCGTGCCGTTGCGTAAATTCGATATTTTGAATTTTATGAAAAAAAAAACAATTTTTCTTGAATACCTCGACCATTTTGAATTTTAAGGAAAAGTTGTTCTCATTGAATTTGTAGACAATTCAATTTCCTACAACTTTGCTTCCTACAATTTTTCTTCTAAGATCGATATTTTTCCTACAATAATAATCGGAAGTTCGTCTTACGTTCAGTTATCGAATGTTCCACGAAAAAGTACTTGGGCGATTCTCTTTTCCTTCGCCGTCGGCGAAATATCGATCTTAGAAGAAAAATTGTAAAAAACAAAGTTGTAGACAATTTAATTTTCTATAAATTTAGTTTATACAACTTTTTGCTCAAATTCGAAATAGCCGAGGTATTCAGGAAAAACCATTTTTTTTCATAAAATTCAAAATATCGAATATACGCGACTGCGCGATCTGGTCGCCATTTTGAATTTACATTACCAGCGACCCCCCAACGAGTAAAAAAGAAGCTGATCGGAATTTTCGCAAGATTAACAGTACATTTTGACCGGACTGAATTCCAAAAAAAAATTACCAGCAAAAATGTCACCGCGATTCACCCAAAAACAGGAAGAAAAAAAAGCTCAAACATTTTTCCAACCCCTTCCATTCGTGTCTTCTCCATTCGTTGGGCTCATTCGGCCTTGAAAATACCAATCAAAGGAAAATATTATCGAAAACGAGATTTTTTTCTCAATTTTCAAATAAAATAGAATTCGCAGATTCCATATTTTACAACATTAATTCACAATAATTAAGTATTAATTTATTTATTATTGATCTATCAATGCCGCTATGAAATTGATTTTTCGCCACGGAGAGAAACTTTCTGCCGATAATTTTCTCGATAATCTGCCAACCGGTCGAGTTAATGTATTCCCCAATTATTTTTTCCCCCGGGATCATCGCAGAGCAAGGAAATTACATCTTACGCAGAAATATGTAAAACAGCCATTTTACCACGAGATTCCATTACGAGGGTCGGGAGAAATGAAAATTCAGCAAAACCGTACATCGTCGAATGAAATATGCAAATTTCATCGGAGAATTGACTAACTGCGCGCAACATCGCATAATTTATTGTCAAATTCGCAAATTTCATCGGCCGATCTGTGATAAATGGTTCGCAGCGAATGCAAATTCGCAACCGAGAGTTGAATTTCCCAAGAACTTCGTCGCGTCAAATTTGTATTTTTTGTTTTGCGAAAAGCGTCCGATTATCTTGAAAACGCGGTGATGGGTGAACAAAATTCGTTCGCTGTATTTAACATGAAAAATGGGGCGCGCGACGCGTGATAAACGCGCCGAAGTAATTTCGCTGCAATTCTGCTACGCGGAAAAATTCGAAGAAGAAGCATAAAAGCGGTAAAAAATGGCGTTGAACGAGATGAAATGAAATCGTTTTCCGTAGAAATTGATATCGTTTTTAATATCAACAGCGAGATTCGCAGCACCTTCGGGCGAATCAACTGACAATATCACGTGTCTACCCGCTGGGAAAACGCAGATCAAACGGATTTTTCCAATCACGTGGTTCGTTTTCGACGAAGAACATTGGTTCCAATATTATTGTCACGACTCGTTGGTTAGCCAGAGAAGCGTCGTACGCAGTCACGTTTTTTGAATTCAGTCAGTTTTGACCTCGCTGACATTGCATTCTGGTTTATAATGCTAGTAAGTCATTGTACTTCTAGAGAGTATTGCTCTTTTAACGCGCTTTAATTAGCTCGGATTTTTCCTATTAAAGACCGACGACGATGCAATACTTTGAATAGTTTGTCTCATTATCCTTGCCAGGATCCTCGGGATTAGCGCTTGCCTTTCTGAGAAAAAGGAAGGCTGCATCTAAGGAAGGCTGCAGCAGAGCTGTGAAAATAGTAATGGAAGAGTAGTGCATTACCCATCGCTTTGAACAATGTATATTGGATCACTTCTCCATTACAATTAAAAAAAAAAATAATCTGCAATCGATAAGTACTCCGTTACAAATTACAAACGAGAAAAAAGTAATTTGGAATGGACAATACAAATGGAAAAATTGCCGCAAATGAAAGCACGCAAATTAGAAACCTGCACATTGCTACCTGGTTATTTTATTTCGCGGAAATCATTACGCGAGCATGGCAATTTTTCTATTTGCAGTGGAATACTCGTCGTTACAAATGACTTTTTTGTTCACTCGTAGTGTTGTAATGGGCCACGTATCCAGTGCACGTTACTTTATTCATTTGTAATGTAGCACTCGTTCGTTACACGTTACTTTTGTGATTTGTAACGGAGCACTTATCCATATTACACTATGCAGTGTAACGCGTAACGAGTACGGTAATGCATTGTTCACAGGGCTGCAGGCTTGAGAATATAAAATAAAATCGAAATTAAATTTATTTGGGAAATTTGACACTAAAAAATTAAAGAATAAATAATAGTTTAAAAGAACTAAAAAAACACGCTTTACTGGTAGAGCGAACTAAAGAGTAAAAAATAAATTTCAGTGTAAGAATAAACTGATTAACGAGGAAATTAATGTCAAAATGGTCCGATTCGGTTGAGAGTCGCATTGTCAGCGAGGTTGAAACCGACTACATGCAAAATCGGCCACTGTGCGTATTCGTTGGAGTTAGTGCACGGTAAAAAAATGTGTAAAGTGCTGAAATTTGTGTGCAGAAAATTTAACATTTTAGCGCGTTGATTCAACACAGTCGTTAGTGTTGTTTGATCGGTCCATTTTTGAACACACTAAACTGTTGATGTACACTATCTAAATGTTCCTCCCAAGGAATTTTGACACGTTTGTGTTATTTTTGTACACAGAGCCGTGTTACCTCGTCGGCCCACGCGAACTGTGCGGGATAACATAGATTGCGTGTAAGAAAAAAAGTGGTCGACACAGACTTTTGGCGGTGATCAAAGGCGAAATTCTTCGCGAGTGCAGAGTAATTTCCGTACAACTTTTGACGTTCATCCGAAATCCACCAAATAATGCTCAACGACTCGGTAAATAGGGAACGCTTTCAGAGGTTGATAGAACAATTTTGGGACTTTTTTCTCACTGCCAAACTTGGACGTACTCGCGCTGACTCGACGCACGGATCATAAAGTGAGTCGAGCTTCGTGGAACCGCACATATTTTATGAACTGTAAAAACTTAGTATACTCGTCGACTCTGGGACTCGTCAGTATTCGAGAAGTTGAAGTGGCAACTTTGCGAGAGCTGGACCGTGTTACAGATACGGACAATTAACTATGCAAGGCTTTTGTGAGGTCACGAATGATTTATGCGAACGGTGAAACACCGAGGCTCGTAGAGCCCGTGACTGTGCTGTTATATCATTCGCTTACCAAACAAACTCGACGCGAATCACATTTTTTTACTTTTTTTTTAATTTTTTTTCTTCACTACTCTCGATGACGCGTCACGAACTGCTACATGTGAGCGTTGCGTCGCGTGTAGAAGCGGTATACGGAGCTTTTTAAGAACACGCGGTAGCAGCTTGCGAAAAGATGTAAAAACTTCCAAAGCACGGCAGGATATTGAATATCGCGAGGGAATTTTCAAGCCTACCTCCAGGCAGAATGCCGTGAATACATCAAGTCAAATTAGCTGTGCTATTCATAGGTAGGCGTAAGAAAAAATATTCGTGTTTTTTCTACTGTCATTTGTAATTGTTTGTACAAAATTGTGTAAACAAAGTACGATAAAGTTGTTGTTTTAAAAAAACGCATTGCACTTGACAGTTCTATTTTTTCTAGGACGATCTTTTGTCACTGTTGGGAAAAAGGCACCGCGATAAATGTGGCGTGACGATACGAGAGTGACGAAAAGTGGGGGGAAAGGGCAACAAGAATTTTGCTCATGCAGGTTGGGAAATGCATTCGACGTCGACGCGAGTAAAGCTCACCAGGCAATTATTTCGCGATCCTGATTCGCGATGGGCGGTGGAGTTCATAGATAGCAGTGGAGAGTCCTTCGCTGTAGATCTTTTATCGGAATTTTTCGCGAATGTTTGTTTAAAAATTGGTACTTTTCGTTGGTTTTCGACCAACGATTTTACAGGCACGCGAGATTCGCGGTGAGAATTATTGGCGTCGTGGTCGAAGGGCGCGAGGGTAACGAATAAGGGTGCGAGCGAACGACATCCGAGCTGGCGGAACGGCTCCACGTGACTGATGGGGATGGAACAGAGATACTCAGAAATCGAGTCCGACGCGGCAATGCGCAGGTCCTTGCTCCGTCGACTGGGACAGCGCGAAAATATAGACAAAGATGAAGCGAAAGCTCCGATGAGCGGAGCGGCGGAGAAAGCTCGCGGAGATGGATAGAAAGCGAACATACGTGTATGCGTGCAGATGAACAGAGCGATGGTTTGTGCATCTGTCACGCGCCGACGACTCGCATTCGCGGAAGCAGGAATTTCGGAAATTCGGAAACAAAACCGTTTGAGCGAACAACAAAGAGCGACGGGGTGTTCCATGCCAAGTCGACGGCGCGCGCCCTCGACCCCTCAGATTTTGATCTCGATTTTTTACGTAGTTAGATTGATCGAGAAAGTCACTCTGAAATTTTATTGGATTTTTCTACAGGCCCGAAAAATTTCTTACTGAAATTTGGAGTTACAAGAAAAGTTTGGTACGCGGTAAAAAAAAATTCCAGTCGTTGTGCAAAGTGGCATCATTTTTGTGTAGAATATTTAGCATTTCAGTGTGTTAACGAGTGTTGTTCCCACAGTCCGTTTGTCAGCAACAAAAATGTTATTTATTGCCGAGGTAACACTTTTTAAATGTTATTCTTACATTGGTTTGTGTTACTTGCAACGAAGGTTGGGAACGGCACTTTGGGGTTCGATTGGATACCGAATAAAAATAATTCAGCCAAATTTTCAGCTCTCAGTGTCGAATAATTTTCGAGATCTTGAAAAAAACCTGTTTTCGAGTATTTATTTTTTGTTAATTGTGAAATTTGGAATTAATTAATGTCGATTTTTTTCCAAATACTTACGAGTAAGAACCGTGGAAAAACATTTTTGTGATGATCCTCGAGTTGAAAGTGGATTTTTAACGGAGGAAAGAAAACTGAAATCATTTTTTTGACCGCGTTTTTGAAAACATGCGATCACTAAATTCCGTCAGAAGACGCGTCTTCTACTCCTCGGTACTCGGTAATTATTTCAATTTTTTCGGCTCGGAGAAACACGATGAAAAAAATCGGAATGTCGATACGCAGCGAGATATTTGTAGAGCAATACTGCTCATCGATCCGGATGTCGCGGACGGGGAAATCTATATCATCGCGATAACAACCACAACCGAAACGAATAATGGAACAAAGAGAATAAAGTATAAAGTTTACGAGGGTAAACGCGCCATTGTTGGTTATTGCATGTTTGGCGAGCTATAACGCAGTCTGAATAGATGACGAGGCGATCGATGAGCAGGAAAGTTGCCGAAGGCGACAAAAATAAAAATATCGCGGAATAGCTGCAGCGAAGTTAATTAAAGAGCTGTTTGCTCGCTGTTCGCCAAATCCCAACAACATCGTTCTCGTATTTCGAAAATCGCAATTGAAGATAAAAAATTCACTTGCAAGAACAAATTTGAAATTCGTTCTTGCCGAATGTCTCGAGGATCCGGAACGAAACGAGGTAGGTATTACGGATTTGATTGGTAAGGGGAGTCTAACGATGACGAACGAATGTTCGGAATTGTTGACACGAGATGACGACGACAAGATCCATCTTCGTTACTTCGTAAGTCCTCTAGAAAAGCATTTCGCTGCGGGAAACTTCCCTTTGTCCGTGATATTTTTCGCGGCCGTGTTACCCGGATATACGTATCTCCCGGATATTCTTCGCGACCTAATCCTTTCCGACCATTTCGGGCAATACGTAAAGTTTACGGTGCACATTTGTCGGAGGTGACAGCTAAGAGTTTGAGATTCGCGCGGCGATGCAGCACTCGTGGGAAATAAATTCCGTTTAGGTTTCCAGCTCCTGAAACACGTCGATTACGAGGCAAAAAAGCGTTTGAGAAATAAGGAATCAAAATACACTTTTTTTACTTTTTTCACTTACACTCGATCACCCATCACGGATCGTTAGACTCGAAAAGCCAATTTTTTAAGAAGAAAAAAGAAGTTAGACATTGTATTTGTAATGGTCTTCGAGATTTATTAACAAGGTTATTTTGAGCAAATCGTTTATTCCGCCGAATGCGTCGTTTTCGTTAAGTTTTCGGAGTAGAATGGTTGTTTTGCGTTTGAAGTTCCAGAGTAGAGTGTCGGAGGAGATTTTTGGGTTTTGGAGAGAGGACCGAAGATGTGGTAGGAGGTATGTGGACAGAAGAGGGGCGCCAATTAGAAAATGAGGGGTTGGACCTTTGGAAATAGAAAGTTTGGGAATCGAGGGTTTTTTGGAATGACAACTGAAAAGGAAACTCGAAGAAGAGGATCGTAAAACTATGGAAATGTTTATGGGACCAAAAAAATATATTGAGGACTCTGCAGGATAGGAAATGGTTTGTGAGGGGTCAGAGGATTAGGATTTCGTTAGAAGGACTTTAGAAAGGATTTTAGAAATACAAAGTAAATTTAGTATAAATTGGTGGGTAGGTACATTACATATTTGTACAAAACGTATAAGTCACAGCATATTCCGAGAGCAGAATGCTCCTCGAATAACAACAACAACGACAGCAATAATAATAGTAGCGTTTTTCAGATAACTCGGCGGACTCGAAATAACTGCTTCGAATCGTTCGTTGGTCATAAGGAACACGAGGAATAAGGAAGAAAAGGACAGAAAAACTGTGCTTAACGAAAATGATGCTTGGTAAATTTGCTACGAGGTCGTGTACTTGCGAACTGAGTTCTGCGTTCAGAAACGTGCAGAAATCGGTGGAAAAAGTGTAAACGCAGCGTACCGTTTTTTTTAGTTAGAACGAACAAACTTTCATTGTACGTTGATGGACCCAAATGTACTTGGCCGTGCACGGAAGCAGTCTGCCCAAGCTGAGCTAGAAATTCGCGAATGGCGAGTAGCAGATTACGCGAGCACGGAAAAATTGAATTCCCTTGCAGAAATCGGAGCGAATTTTCCTACTCAAGCCAGGGCAATTGCGTTCGGTAGCTCCTGACCCGCGTGTTTATTGCTTCGTCGATGAAACGTTCCATATTTCTTTGAAAAATTGCGCGAATGGTTTTTCGACGAATAAATCTAACGCCCAGACTGAACTTCGACCTACGTCGACGATGGGAAAATTGTTATCCTCCGTCGTGTCTCGTTTGCCGTAAAAAGACACGGTAAACCTGGGCTACGACTCCGTCAACTGCGACCGTCGATCGAAGGGTAGGTATGCAAAAAATTCTCGCCTGAATCTTCCTAATGGATTTGTTGAGAAAAAATTTGGCGCGAGTACGATGCACATAGATAGATTGTAGGCGAACGAAAAATACATACATATATATATATATATACGTTTAATTTTTTTTATTCGGAAATGTCCAAAATATACAAGGTCATTGTATGATTCTCGTAGCGTCGTAAACGGTACGCAGTGGCGTTTCTTTAAAGATAATCTGAACAACCCCCAAAAATATTATTAAATTAGATACTATGATCTAGCACCTGCTTGTCACAGCCGATTTTGAAAATATTGATTTATGGCGAAATGGCGGACGTTTGAACCTAAATAGTGATTTCTGCAGCAAAAATTAGTTATCATTTTGCCTATAAAATGGAAAAGTGAGAAACGAAAAAAAAACCTATGACAAGTAGTAGATAATGGTGTATAGAATAAGTAGAAAAAAATTCAAGGCTATCGGTTGATTGGTTTTCGCGAAATTTCTGGTACCGTGAAATTGTGAAAACGACTTGGACATTTTTCGAAAATAGATGGAAAAAGATTACTAATGCGTACAACTCGTCGAATTCGATTGCAATTTCTTGTTGTTGTTGTGGTTTTTTTTTATAGTCGAGAGCCTCGATGCAATCGCGTGACGCTTCAATTTCGTATTCAAATTCGATGTTACGTATTCCAGCGGGACTTTCAATCAAAATACCCAGCCTCGGATGAAATCGTTTTTCCAGTAGCTCAGTTTTCGCCAGCCGCCGCGTCGGCATTGAATTCGGATGTCTCCGATGATATATTTATAGTCTGGAATCGTCTTACATCTAGCGACGGCCAATCACGTGGAAAAAAATTATCGCGAACGCATTCCCACGAAGGAAAAAACTCTTTCGTCGGGTCGCGTCGAAATATATGTACCTCGTTCGCATCTCGCGGTGTCTGCATCTCGATGCGCGTGGAAAAAATAATATTAGTGGCCAGGGAAGCAATTCGAAAATGAATAATTAAGAAAAATACTGCATAATTATTATAAAAATAATTAGGAAAAAATATGTAAACCTGGAACCCGTCTCGACGAAAAGTTAGGATGAGCGTCATAACGGTATGTTGCCTGGTGAATAGGCTGAGGAAAAAAAAAAACTGGAAAAAAATTGCAGAGTGACCGAAAATTCAAGAAAAGATGAAAAAAACACCAAAAAATCTGAATCTATCGACTACTTCAAATTTGGTACGAAGCTTCTAAATATATGTCGCTATAGTTTGACGAGAGCTGTTTTTGAAAAAAAATGTCTATTTTTAAAAAATGTCCAAAGTTGAAAAATCGAGGAAAAAGATTACTTTTTTTGTATGGCCGCCATTTTGCGGCCACGTTTTATAATACATGTTATATTGCTGAGCAAGAAATTTGAACTTGCATGTAACGCAGAGGTAATATTACCGGTTACCTCGGTATCTCATGTTCTCGTGAAAGAAATCAAATATTCAGAGTGTTTTCAGGCTGTTTCGCAATGGCTTAAGTGAATTCATTATATCACGGTGTAATAATGACGCATTTAGCGCGCGGATTAGGACGTGCTAAGTGCGGATATAAGGCACGCAGTGATATAAACGTGGTTAGCGCGAGAACGATGGTAAAATAATAGTACATTATGCACGCGAGCAATGAAGTTGAACTTTATACGACGATGCAGAATGGACGGTACGACTGCATCCGAGGGTAAAAAACTGCACTACCGTGATACGCACGATACTTTGGGTGGAATAGGCAGAAGCAGCGGGAATTTATCTGCCCAAGGGGCGGAGTTCAAACGGCTTTACGTACTGTATAATAAGCACATGTGCGAGGTCATGGTTTATTAACTGCGAGGAACTTTAATGTTATTGTACGAGGGCAGAGAGCTCTGGGGGCAGGTGAAGGGGATTCTGGTATCATTTCATTTTTAAACCAGAAACAAATCGTCGTATTATTTCTCAACTAGTTGATATATTTTTTATTTTAATCCTCAATTCCCAATGAGTTTTTTGTTTGTAAGTTTTACTTCTGTTTTTGAAACTGTACGTACTCTTTGATTTTTTTAAACTTTTTATTTCAAAGTTTCGTTTGTTCTGCAAATTTTACGACCAAGTTGACAGAGTGCTTAGGATATTTACTTTTTCTTGTCCATTTTTTTAAATTTCGAAGAAAAAAATCTCGGCTATGGAGCATTAAAAAAACTGAGTTTGTACCTTTTTTGAAGAAGTTATGAGCAAAAAACCTAGAAAACTATTTGGGGTACAAGTTTTTCATTTTTTTTTGTTGTAAAATGCGAAATTGTGAGAAATTATGCCACTTAAAAAAAACAATGTTGACCTACGAGTGACCTGTAGAAGCACCACAAAATGAGAAGTATGATAACAGATTGTTTCACCCCCTTCGAACAATGAAACTTTTAGTTTCAACATTTTTCTCAAAAATTCATTGTTCTCAAGATATTAGACTGTGCCAACTTAAATGAGACACCCTGTATAGTAGATGATAGGTAGATTAGGCAGTTCAATTAGGCTATCACAAAAGCTGGGAACACGAATTTCGAGGATGCACGTATCCACATGGTATGAATACTAATTTCAAGTCGAGTGGATGAGTGGAAAACTGTTGCACTAGGCTGGGTGAGTCAATTTAATATCACTTTTGATTTTATTGGTTCTCCCATCATCGTATCACGGTATTGAAATGGTATGGTACCGATACCATTTCGTGTTCATAATATGATGCTAAAAAAGATCGACTGTTTCTAAATTTCCTGCACTTCTCGACACAAAAAATTGGTTGTAAGTAGCTTTTAGAATAATTTCGTTCCGGTTCCCCATAAAATTGTTGACGAATGAGATAACTCGATTCGTAGCAACTCGAATGGACTAGAACGTCGATAGCTCTGAACTTTGTGGTGTTGGATAGCTATACGAGGCATTCATAGTCTGAAGACCTCATTTAAGAGCATCGTCAGCAATTATACCACCAAAAATGCTTACGCTTTACTTTTCTTTTTTTCTTTTATTGCAACAAATTTCAACTCGACAAAGTATGCTGTAAGGTGTTGGAAGATTGTCCAAGTATCTCTGCTCTACTAGCAATGAGATTTGCATGAAATTTTAATCGTACTAGAAGGAACAACTTTAATTAACGTACGAATGTCTCGCTTTAAACTCACGGACGTGCATCGGGTTCGATATTTCTCACCAAGTTTTAGGCACTGCTAATATACGTTTTAAACATGAACGTTTGCGATCGATAAACCCACAGATCATTGGAAGAACAAAAAAAAAACAAAAAACATACCCAAGTCATATAAAATAGTATTTAATATTCGTCGTGACGTGATGAGACGGGAGTAATAAACGAGGTTTGATCATCATTCTTTTTTTTTTATTTAAATAAACTTGAGTGATGCGTTGTTCAGTCTTGAAGTGAGTACTGCATTGCAGTTTGTAAGGTAAACGTGTACAGTGACGATACACGCTCAATGCGAGCAAGCCATTTCAGTGTGAAACAATTCGGTATCATTAACCTGATTAAATAATATATTCACAGCCCTTATTCACCATCGGTAAATTGACGGCGAAAATATATTTTTTATACGTGATGCATAATTTTTGCTTTGGCATTGCATCGAAAGCGACGTCAAATACATAGTTAAATAATTACAAGTATTTCATCGCAGTAATAATGGTGTGATATTGATACTGTCATGATATGTTCTTAACAATTATCAACGACAAAATGTGAACGAAAAAGTTGTGTATCACGTGTATGTAAAGGAAGTCATGATACGGACGTGGCTTACATTCTCAAGCAAAGGTCATTTTTACAGTCTCAACTTAAATGTACTCGGGGCTATAAGCACTTTACGTACTTTGATAAATAACAACTTTTGAAGAAGAATTTGAGTGTATTTTTCAATTTATGATCACACACGCACGATAGTACATACAAAATGCATACAGCCTTTATATTATGTCATAAAGTTAGATTCTTTCAGTTTTATATATCTGCTAAAAAAAATTAGTGTACTTATTATTTTTTTTTATTTTGTAACGTCCACGAACGTGTTATGTCTAGCGTTTATTCTTATGTTTCTAGCCCTAGGCGTAACGTCATCAATAAAAAATACCCATTCCGATGAAATCATCGTTACTGATTCTTGCTAAATTTCATGTTTCATGTGCTATTTGAAGACAAACGACACGTTACGCGGTAAATTCAAAGAGAACAGCAGATAAATGAGATGTACGTGGTAAAATTATGCTATCTTATGTTACTTCACTTCCTTGACGTATGCTTCTAGCTCTGCGTCAAGTTCTTCGGCAGTTGGTGTTTTCGTGGTTGGTCGACCACCGCCTCCTCTGCCTCCGCGCCTACCAGCTGTTCCACGTCCTGAAAATAGCATCTCGTTAGAACGTATCGTTCTCATACTGAACATTTATCAATGTAATTTCTATAAATGCACGTATCTTCAAATGCTATTGGAAAGTAAGCACATCACGGCAATTAAATTCGAAATCCATCAATTTCCCTCTGTCACTGTACGTTGATACTGTTCTCATCGTGCGTCATTACGAAGGCTGTTTTTGTTTTATATTTTCATCGTCACAGTCAACTACCATTGTGAAATATCATTTTTTCACAATATTTTTCTGTCATTAATACAACAGTGCAAATTGAATCGATGTGTTGCCTTTAACTGAGACGTCAATTGTGCTCTTAAAAGCAATTCGTTTCGCATGAATTGAGATCTCAACCAAAACCCGAATCATCTAGAGTATATTTCAGACTATACAAAAAAGAACGGCATCGTTACCTCTGTTGGAACTTGCGCCTCGAGCTCCTCTAAAGCGAGTCACCTGTTGTCGTGGTGCAAAATTACCACCAGCGAGTCGACTCCCTCCACGAATAGAAGCAGTAACTGGGATTTCTGAGGTGGCTACTTGAATATTCATCTCGCGTCCTGCAATATAAGGACGATAATTACGAATGGACTGCTCCAAATTTCATGTAATGAAAATGTAATAATCAGTGATTGAATGAAAATAAATACCATCAAGAGGTACTCCATTATACTGTTTCATTGCCTTCACAGCATCGGCTCGCCTTTCAAAAATAACATCTGCCGAACCAAGGGATCGCCCTGATCTGTCGTAATGTACTGCTGCTGACTTTAGTGGGCCGAATTCGCTGAACAGCTCCTATTTGTTATCAAATACACGTGTTATCAATTTCTCATGGTAGAAATAACAGATGTTTGCACAGGTAGTCGGTTTATGTTTGACACGATCAAGAGTCAGAATCCAAGAACTTGCCATCACATTTTCACACACTAACGAAAAAATAGTTCCTGGTGATCACGGATGATAAAAGTATTGCCATTGAATCAACTTAGCAAATATATAATGACCTTCGGATACGTTTTACCAAACTTCTGCTCAAAAAAGTTTATCGAAAGCATAATTCAGCAACAATTTGATCTATTGAAAAAATGCTGGTAGTCCCAATACCAATATCATCCGCATCGTGAAAGCAATCATTAATTTCGTCATATTTACTATATCAGACCTCAATAAACCTTGACTGATAAGCTGCGTTGATTAATCATACGCAATACGCCTCAGTTATCGTTTCATTAGAATTTCCATAAGAATAAAGCCAGGCAAATCAATAATCTGTATAAAATGCATGTTACCTGTATGTCAGAATCCGAAACACCAAAGTCCAGATTTGAAACGACCAATTTAGTCAATCCAGTGCCACCGATTGCGCCACGACCAACTTTTTTCACTCCATCAAACATGTCGTGTTTCCATGCACTGTTAACGTCACCCTGGAATTCACGTATAGTATAATGGTAAGATTTACTATTGAAAAATTTCATCTTGCAATTTGATCGTAGATCAAACAATATTCTGCGTATTTATCGATATACATAGACTAATGTTTGTTTATTTATATGTCTGTGACTCAGAAAGTCGTTACAATACGGTTACCAATTGGGAACATATTTACCGATCAAGTTTCATTATTCCAAATATATATGAAAATAATATTTCGTCAAATCGCGTATTGATTACTGAAGTTCGATAGAAAAATTTTAGGTGAATAATCGTAAACACCATATCGTACAATTGTTTCTCGATGAATCACAACATAACGGGTAATATCAAACCAGTAAACACGTTAGGGATAGTTATATTTTTAACGAAGTGCATCATTCTAAAAATGGACAAAGAAAACCTATCGGATGTTCAAACTGTAGCTCGCAACAGAAAATCGCCATGGTCAAGCGAGCGAAGGAAAATCGATTTTCGATTAGACAACGTCAAACACAGAAACAATTCAACGGTTTCCTCTCTCGAAATTTCGTCATAAAAAACAATACATTTGCTTTTTGAATCTCAACTCTTTTGTACGGGTTCGATTAGTACAGTTGAAGGAAATGTGGAGTAATTTCGATTCACCCACGAACAAGCATGATAATAAAACGGGGGAACGCAAACGTGCGCAAAGAAACATTTATTCCGGGACATTGTGTCCAAACGCGTTCGACATCGTGAATGTGATTTGAGAATGCATATACGCGACGCGTGCAGCGATCGTGACGTGTACATAAACGCCGCGTATGTTCGTAATGCACGAAAAGGTTTTTCGCCGATGATATGAAAGAAAAATAATCACCCGCGTATATGGGGCAGCAGCTCTAGTGATTCCACCTCGGCTTCGGCCCCGCATTACACCGCCACCGGTTCTTTGGGCGCCACGAATTCCGCGCCTCGGAGATCCGGTACCTCGTCCACGCCGACCACCACCTCGCGTTCTTCCACCTTTATTTTGCTTGATGATATCGTCAAGACTCATTTCGATTTTATCTACCATCTTCATTTACACCAACGAGAATGTATTTCACGCGACTCTAGCAAAACCAACCTCACCCCGTTCTACTAATGATGGCGGTCGAGACCGCGAAGAACAACGCGAACTGGAAGCGCAAGGAACGCGCGCACAGAACTATGGGAGCGCGTTCCGAAACACGGACGAATAGAGTCGGTCGAGGGGAGTTGATTCTGATTGGTGTTTCATGGAGGTACTATTGGCGAATGGAAAGCACCAAATCGCTATCACTAGTTCCTGGTAAGGGAATTCGTAAGTCGTAAACACATGTTACTCTTTTACGATCACAATTATTATCAAAATAAAACGCTGCACATGAGTACCGATATTGGACATTTTAACATTACCTCCAGCACATTTGAATTCTTAATCAACAAAGTTGATTATACAACAGGCTTCGTATTCGCCTTAAACTATTGAACGATAAAATTGAATATAGAATAAATCCTATTGGTAATCAATTTGTGTGGGGAAATGCTTTTTAGAACACTCTGCGCCACACCGACATGCCGCTGTTTGATCGTGTAGTGGTGCATGGTTGGTCCCTTGCAAATTTGGTCCTCGTTCTGGCCGCACATCGCTCACGCTTCTCCAGTTTCGGAACACATTGTTAGAGAGTTTTGATCGGCACATAGAGGATTACAAAAAAGAGTTTCGCGTGCATGTACGCACGCATGTGTGGGATTATACGCCACAGTATTCGGTACAACTGAAAACCGATGTCGAATCTGTCGAATCTGGAAGATGTTGAATACTTGAATTTTGTTTCGATATAGGTAGTTCAGTAAATTGCACGTCACCACGCTAATTTGAAAAGTCGAATCTGTTTCAAAATGAGCGATCAAATCACGAATTCATCGTCAAATGTTAAATACGTTGCTTATACAGTCGGTATAAGATCTTGTTAGAAACAGTTGAAAGTAGCGCATAACCCGGTAGCGCAGACACGTGGCTACGAATTTGCATTCATATTCACAATTGTTGGCTCGTTTCTGCACTATTTGTGACCCTTGATAGCTGTTTTGAACGTATCTGAAATAGTTCCCAGGTTCAAATTGACTATCCAATCGTCTGGCATCATCACTCTTAGAAGCCTTGATTTCAGGAAGACTTGACAGAAATTAGCTCGATACATATAAAAGAATCTACAATGAATAAGAAATTGAAACTGATAAATCTGGCCTCTCCGAGATATACGAGATCGATGAAGAAAAAGACTGGGGAATTCTCAGACACAGTTTCAAATACATCCAAGTATTTTCGTGATAACGACAAACAGCAAAAAGAAAAAGTTATGAAACGTAAACCCATCAGCATAAAATATGAAGATACACCGAATGTCAAAGGAGATGCAGCGATTAAAGCAGAACTTGAAGATGTACCTAGTACAAAAGCACTCTTGTCAATTAAAGTAGAGTACGAAGACGTACCGGATGTCGCGAATGCTGCTGATATTGAAAATGTACCTGAAACAGATAAAAATATGAAAGTTGAGACACTAATTAAGAGTGAGAGAAATTGGGAACCGATCAATTGGAAAACAATGTTGTCAAATATTCAAGAGATGCGGAAATATCAGACAGCTCCTGTCGATGAAATGGGATGTCACCGATGCGCCGATCCAACAGCTAGCGAAACAGAAATCAGATTTCAGGCATTAGTTGCATTGATGTTAAGTAGCCAAACAAAGGACCAAGTAACATTTGCGGCCATGGAGCGTTTGAAAGCTCATGGCTGCACGCCGATGAATATCATGAATACACCCGACGACGTACTGGGAAAATTGATACATCCTGTCGGTTTTTGGCGGGTACATATTTTAAAAAACCAATTGACATTTATTCACTGAATCTACGCAATTATAAAGCAATGATGATTTTACATATTGTCAGCCAATCCTAATAATCTATATCTTCATTCTAGCGCAAAGTAGAATACCTGAAAAAAACTGCAGCTATTTTGCAAGAAAAATATAGCGGTGATATTCCCAGAACAATCAATGGTTTGTGTAGCCTGCCAGGCGTCGGCCCTAAGATGGGTCACATTTGTATGCAGGTCGCGTGGGGTGAAGTATCAGGCATCGGAGTTGATACTCACGTTCATCGTATATGCAATCGCCTTGGTTGGGTTAAATCTCCGACAAAAACGCCAGAAGCAACTCGAATTCAACTCGAGTCGTGGCTCCCCAAAGAGAATTGGACAGACATAAATCATATATTAGTTGGATTTGGCCAAGAAATCTGTTTGCCATTGCGACCAAACTGCAAGGAATGTTTGAACAAAAATATTTGTCCTTTTGCAAAAACAAATCGTATAAAGTGAATTGGCAACTTTAAGTATAAGTTTGGAAGCTTCGGAGTTCAGTACAAATATATTTTTTATAATTGCTTGTCACATTTGAGTTTATATTTCTTAGCCTGTATTATTGTTGTAATTAATCTGAGATTAATAGAATAATTCATTACACAATTTTGAAATAATTCTTTCTATCAAATCTGTGGTAATGATATGAATCTTACCAGAAAATTACTTGAAATTGGAAAATATTTCAAGTTGTTTCAGCCAACAACTATATAATTTAAGTTTCATCTTGATAATGTACTTTTTTCATTCCAGTATTATTTTATCTGACATTTTAAAACGATAGGATTTGTTCCATGCAACATCAAGTAACAACGTTGCATAGTACGAGATGTATCCTCTATATTCATGTAAAAAATGAAGGTATGAAAACTTCCAAGCAACATGAGTCTCCTCGTGGCATTACTCGATTATTTTCGTGACAAATAGTTTGCAGCTGACCAATTATACATCAAATTATGTTCAAGTTTGAAAGATAGCTACCAAAATGCTTGGATAGCAACAGTCGATAATCACAATAATGTATATTCGGGAGAAGAGTTTTCGCAACTATACGAATAAAAATGTATTATTTATTATAAATAGTATTGTATTTCATCTCTTACTCATTCATCCGGATTAAAAAAAACTTACTGAGCATTCACATAGTTGTATTAAATTACTTATTATCTCCTCGTGTTTATGATAATGAAGTGCCCGTGGATAGAAGCGCGAGTAGGCCGCTTGCAGTTCCAATGGAAATTGTGTAATTGGTAGCCGGGGAAAATGTTCTCAAGATATAAAATGATAACAGGATGACAAGTGCTAAGAAAATAGCGTTGTTGTAGAAAATTGAAAAAGTTGTTGCTTCATAATCTGCCACTTCGTTCTTCTTCCATAGGATCCTAAGAAAAAAGATAGACGTTTAATCAATAATTACTAATATAATAGCCAAGGCTCGATGTCTTTTCAGATCGTGGAACGAATAGATCAACAGTCAAAATATTCACCATAGTAAAATTGCCAAATTACCTTTCATCCTTTTCTTTCTTGCTCATCTTTTTGTCTTCTGCTAGTTTCCTGTTCATTTCTCTTGTAACAGCATCCTCTCGCTTCACTGCAACCTGTCCATCCAGAAACGATAATGTTAATTCGAGTCACGCATACTACCGAAACATCTGTATCAGTAAAGAGACGACTTACCTTATGCTTCAGAACAAATTTGGTATTCTTATAGGCCAGGGCAATGAGATACGTGCTGGCGAGTGTCACCAGAACGAAAGAGATCAGGCTCGAGTATAAATCGATCAAATGAATTCTCCAGAAGAGCCCTGTAAAATATATTTGTTAAGTTGATTTTGACACGTTCTCATTGATACCCCTAACGATTTCTACTGACTATATATATATCACGTAGATTATTAATTCTATATAGCCAGAACTTTCAATATGGTTAAGTTCAAGGCCATAAGCGTGGACCATGGCTCAATTATTTTAGAGCTTTTGACGAGCAATATCAAAGTTAAACCGAATAAGCATCGTACATTTTCATAACTGAGATTAGATGATTTGATACCATATTGACATCTATTTCCCCGCCTGAATCGTATCGTACAAAAAATATCATACGTTTGGAATAAATGCAATAGAAATGTGCTCGAGATCCAAATAGAAATAATTGGAGGCTGTTAGCTGAAATTCTAGATAGAAGTTGGATTTTTTTACAGATGTCAGTGGTTTGTTAAAATTGCAATTACTGTGAAAAATGGTGCGACATGAGGTCGGATGAACGAACGAGTCCCTTTCGAATGAGTAAAGCGATTAATAGCAGCCAGATGAATTTTTCAATGAACTAGAATCGTGTGGAAAACTTACAGATGGGAATAGCGGACACGATGAATGCATTTCCGTAGAAAAGCGCCGAAGACTTTGTGGACACATTTCTCGAGAAATCTTGCAGCAAAAGTTCTTCTTCTTTAGTGAACGCTTTTGATTTTCCTGACATTTTTTCGGACTTCTATCGCCTTCTGTTAAGAATCTCACGTTCACCGAACCTCTCGACTGTACTTGCAATGTACACCCGTGTGTTTGGAAATTGGAAACGTTAGCCGAACGTTTCTGCGCATGCGGGGATAATTTGTGCTCTTGTGGAAGTGCTTGCTGAGGACGTGTCAGTGGCGCATGATACGTCACGAGATACGTGCAATCGATTCGGAACGATTTTTCAGAACATCGATTATTTCTTGCCATTTGCGGCGGGATTTTCTAACTGGTTATGTGCTCACGACGATAATTTTTAGTATGAGAAATAAAGAGAGGTCCGTGCGACAAGATTGACGAGTTTTTTCGGTATTCATGGCGAAAAACGTCGGTATGATATCGTGAGTCGCTTACATACCGAAGCCACTGAATTCTATACATCCTGTCTCGTAAGTAACAGACCAACCTGCAGGATCAGATAGGAAATTAAATTCCAAATCGAAGCGTCCTTTACCATTTTTCGATTCAGCGCACAGATAGTGCACTATTGATTAAATTACGTAACCAATCAGTTGCGCGCCGCAGGGGCGGAATGGTAAAGGTGCCCTTTCATGCACAGCAAGCAACAGCAACAATTTGGGAACTTACTAGATATTACTAGTAAGTTACTTACCAGATATTCCTAGTAAGTTACTAGATGTTATTAAATATTACAAATAATATCTAGTAACTTCCCAATCTTGATCGCAGTGCAGCCAACTTAACTCTCGCGGCAGCTCGCGTCACTTGTCTTTTCCTGCGCAGCAAGCAGCAGCAGCAATTTGGGAAATCACTAGATATTATTGGTAATATCTAGTAACATCTAGTAACTCACTACTAATATCTAGTAATTATACATACAAAAAATTACAGAAGTAGGCATGTTTACTATCTTATACGGTTGCAGGGCGAATACACACCTGTCCGCCATATTGATCTTGGCCACGACCGGACCCCCATGTCAGATCCCATTACATAAAGGGCGGCCCATTTACATAATGGGCCCATCTCAAACTCTAGATTTGATAGAAGTTCCGTCTCTTGTCTCTAGCCTTCTTGCTCGATGCCAACGATGTTGCAATGCATTGCAATGTGAATCTTTCTACGAATTCGGAAAAGGGTCTTTACGGCGTACGCGCCGTATTTGACGACAGACACTTGAGAAAAATCCTAGCTTGTCTAAGCGCGTTAGGTTGTCTATACAAGATTTTACCGTGTATGTCGCTTACGATGTGCCTATTACTTATGTGGCCACAAGACTAAGAGAATGTAATCTTATTCTTGCATTCATTGTGTAAATAATTTGAATTTCCGCGCTTTCGTCGTGGCTTATTATCACAATAAAATGATAGCGCTGCGAACGAGCTCGATCGCAACAATACCACATATTTTCTTTGCTTGAGCGCCTATTCTCCGTGAATTCATGTCACGAGTCATCTGACAATTCTGTTTTACTGTTTTGTTTACTATTTGTACGAAAGCATTGTCACCGAACGAGCTCTATACCGACTAATGTCATGATGAATATAATTTTCTGTCGTGCAATACAGTAGTGCGTAAGGAATCTAAGGGATTGCTCGGTTAACATAATATTGTGCAATATCTGATAATATAAAAAAGGCAATATTGTGCAGGTATTTTTTACACACAGGAGGATGGAAAAAGAAAGGTGAGCTACATACATTGCTGGATGCATATTTAGAGATATTAATATCTCTATGATAGTTATTCGTTCATCACTGTTCATCGCTTATCATAAATCGACACTCGAATCTACGGATGCAAATATTTTTTATACCAATCAACTAACAACATGTTTGCTCGCATATTAACAAGATGAGCACCATACGCAAAAAGCTGTGATAGTTTAAGATCGTATTACCAATTTTCAACAGATATTTATAAACTATCACGAGGTAGCGTCGCATTTTTGCTTTTGTTAATAGTGTTTTTATACAGATTAATTCTTACTTTTTGTAGTCGATTATCGAGAAATCAGAAAAACAAAAGTTGAGCACATAATCTAGGATATAGACAAGATGAATTTTCACTAGTAATCGCTACGAAAATGATCAGCTGAATTGTTGAGAGGAGATCTATGATCTACGAGGAGATCCCGCAATCCCACCGTGCTTGCAAGGGTTAAATCTTATGGTACTCTGTTTTACCATCTGTTATACTTAGGGTTTACTCTGCCGGAATAAAAAAAAAATCCCCTAAAAATTAAGTACCCTCATAATTACTGTTTAGTGTACGTTATACAATGGATATAATAGCATTGCCATGCTATGAAGTAAGGTTTGCTCATCTACTGTTGGATGGATATAAACACCTTAGGTATACTTAATAAATCCTGAATGTTTGGGTAACGTTGATTTATGTTCATCATTTATCATATGACAAACAACACAAAACATCCAACATCAGCGCAGCAAGATATCGGGGAAAATTAAAAATTTAATGCTTCTGCATTTCAGATTCACGATGCTACTGTTGGAACCAGGAGAAATATTTTTTGAAGACTATAGCGTTCTAATGAAATCGGTAACGAATGGGGTATCCAATGAATCGGATTGGATTGACGGTCGGCTGAAATTGTGTTCCAAATCATTGGTATTCGTCGATAAAGATATTACTAAGCCGATGATTAAAGTTCAGCTGACAAAAACAGTTACCGTTAGTCAAGCAGAGCCAAAAGAATGGGAACCTCGGTTAGAATAATAGTTCCTCAAATATTTCTAATTTTAACCATTTATTTATATTTATGTGGATCGTTTTTTTTTTTAAATATAACATATTCACGCAAATAACTTTTTATATCACACTTGCAAGAGCCTTGATGCCAGGGTATGGACACTTAGTACCTTAAATGTTGGTTGCAGATGAATAGTCCATGCTTCGAGAAAAATGCTCGGTGCATCGAAAATCGATTCGAATAGTGGCAATCCATGCTTGTTATTTTGTTTTTAAAATAAAAGTTGTTATTTTCCTTGTCGAATTGTAATTTAAATTATAATATTATAATTGCTTTCGTTGGTTTGTTTGAATTTTTCACTCCAAAGTTGAATACTTTCCATTTAGTGGCAATCAAGTTCTCTCTGTGAAGTGTGAACATTACGTCGAGATGCTGCAGAGAAATGTGTTGGCGCCCTATAAATTTGTTAACAAACGTCAAGAATATTTGTTCCGGTTTAATTACGCAACAGTCGAGGATTGTTTACCACAAATTTCGCAGCTATTACGAGCTGCTAGTCTTATGCCTGCAGAACAAAATGCTATGGTACAGTTTGCAAAGCACAGACCAGCGAGCGCTGAAAATAACAGTGAACATCAACAAATTGCAGATAACTACCATTGTTCATTCGCGTCAATCGAGAATTTCGTTCGACACCTCGTGGCTGGAGGATCTTTATGAACAGACTACTTTAGAATTGCAAGCAAATAAAATAACCCCGTTGGTAGTGAATCCTGGGCGAGTATTACTGACGACATCCCGAATTTACTTTCAACCCTATAATAATATGGACCAAGTAAGTACAGGGTGCGCCCAATCGTTTCGCCATCGTTTCCACAATAATTTGTCACTCAATTAAATAATTCTTGGTTTACAGCATCCGGTGTTAAAACTTCAGTTAAAGGATGTTCGGCAAATTATCAAGCGTAGATTCCTTCTACGACAAATTGTGAGTACTAAAGTGCCATCCAGTCTATACGAACGGCGTTCAGCGAGTGCACTTTTCAGAAAAGTTCTACCGGATGTAAAATAAATTGCTGTGCAATTGGATTAGTTTGAAAAAGAACAAACAAATTGCTAGTCTCAGCTTTGACGATGGTTGTGATTTGTATATGATTTGAAAATTATGTAGATAATTTTGAGAATTATTGAATAACGAGATCTATTGGCATTGCCAGGTAGCATAACGTGGCTGCACTTGCGTTACTTCATTGTTGGACACAAACTACCCTTTTGCCAATGGCTCGACAATGGAAACTTTTGCAGTTTTTTTATTTGTAGGCTTTAGAAATTCAATGGAGGACGACAAAGTCTGATGAAAATAAAATCGAACATTTGTTTTTGTCAATGAGGTCGGAAAAGGACAGAGATGAGTTATATAACAATTTGTCAAGCCAATCTGGTGTTTGTTCGGAAACTCTGCAACAAAATCAGATGACGATGCAATGGCAAAATGGATCCTTGTCTAATTACGACTATCTTTTGTATATAAACAGGTATAACTGTAGTATTAAGTATGTATTTTTACCAATTATCAGGGTTTCCATAGTCTATATAATATATTGTTACAGTTTAGCTGACCGAACGTTTCATGATTTGACTCAGTATCCCGTATTTCCGTGGGTCGTACAGGATTATGTGTCGGAATATTTGGACCTGAACGACCCCAAAACATTCAGAGATCTGACGAAACCTATCGGAGCTTTGGATCCGTTAAAATTTCAGAGACTGAAGGCAAGTCTTTGACTCGAGTTTGCTTATGAAATTCATTAATAACAGAACAAATTCATTTGACTATTTTTCGATTGATTTTTCATTCATATCTCAGGAAAGATACACCGAGATGGCAGAGCCAAAGTTTCTATACGGGTCTCATTACAGTGCCCCGGGATTCGTCCTTTTTTATTTGGTCAGAAAATATCCGCAGTATATGCTTTGTCTACAAAACGGGAAGTTTGATCATCCAAACCGGATGTTCAACAGGTATGATCTTCATTTACATTTACTGTTAATCACTGTTACTGTTACTTAGCTTAGGACAACTCAATTGAATTCGGGACCATCCAATTAATATTTGACCATACCAATGGGGGGGGGGGGGGGCGGTATAGTAAGCGCGTTACCTAAATCGTATAGAAGTGAGGAGGCTCCTGTGCTGACATCCATGTATATAAGAGTAAATTAAAGTGAATTTCATTATGCTTTATAGCAGCAAAGAATAGTCCGACAGAAATCCAAATCCGTTTTCAGAGTAAACATCGCAACAATCTTCCGCTGATTCTGCCAGAGGAGGTCTGAACCCTGCCGAGGATTCGATTGGAAAGTTATCCCTCTCATTAGGTACGCGTAACTTGCAGCGCCACATTGGAAAACCATAATTTCGAACATCTAGGAATTGTGGACTAATTATGCCCAAATTTTGTAAACTCAAATACCAACAGTGCCGGCACTATATAGAGAAAACATGACTGCCCAATCCGCGTCCTCGACAAAGCTTAGTTAGAACTCCTCTGGTGACAACGACCTAAGGTCGTTATGTTTTCACTCTTGCGATGATCTTGGATCTCTATTTGACCGTTGCTGCTATAACGCTCGAGCTACTGGAGCATATTTTGCGCGGTGCAATCCTAAAATTCATCGGAACTAGCCCTAGTTTACTCGCATCTCAATGGAGCGAGGGGAGGTGAATTATACTGTACATTCTGAAAAATTTGACAGCGTAGCTGATGTATGGAAAAATGTTTTGGTAAACATGTCCGACTTCAAAGAACTCATACCAGAGTTTTATGATGTCGAGAATGCCGGGGATTTTTTAGTTAACAGTTATGCCATTGATTTCGGTTATCGTGATGACGGTTCAAAGGTTGGAGATGTGCAACTCCCCCCATGGGCAAAAGGTAAAGGTCACACTTTGTTTAAATTTAATATTCCTACTAGTATTCGAGTTGAATTTTTCATCTGCTGTTTAGGACCATCGGATTTTGTGGCTAAATTAAGAAACGCGTTGGAGAGCGATTATGTTTCCAAGAATTTGCATCATTGGATTGATCTTATCTTTGGATACAAGCAGAGAGGCGAGGAAGCCGAGAAAGCAGACAACTGTAAGGTTTTCAAATAAGTCATTTTATTTGATTGTAGAAAAAACACATTTCCAGTTATTTAAGATCTCAATTTTTGATTCTTTTTCATCACCACCCGAAGTATTTCATTTCGTGGGATACGAAGGAGCTGTGGATTTAGACGAGATTAAAGATCTAAACGATCGACATGCTATGGAAGTACAAATCATGGAATTTGGACAGATACCAAAACAAGTATTTAAAATACCACATCCCAAGAGAATCTTGCCTGTAATAGACGTGCCTATCGAGTCGGTATTATCGAGAAAAGGAGCAGGATTCATTCGTTAGTTTTTGTGTATCGATTTTTCTAATCTAGGAAAGTGTTGAGACATTTTGCTTTAATACTTTGATTTACTATTCCAGAAGAAAAATCTAGAGACGTTACATTTCAACTATTAGTGATGTTCCAATCGCACAAAGAGCTTGTCAGTTGTGTTGTTAACAATGATGAGATGAATGACGATGTAATTTCTGTTGGATGTGATGGAATGCTGAAGTTGTATTCGACTAAAACTGGAAAATTGACGCGTAGTGTATCGTTCTCTACGTTACCATTATCATCTTGCATATCTTATAAACTCGAAGATTCGAACATTCTGGTTGCTGGCTGCTGGGATAATACGCTGTGAGTTTTTACATTTTGGCTAACTGCAACGGGTTTCACGAGTAACATCTTGTAACTCCAAAAAGATGCAAAGCCATTTTAATGATATTTCGTCACCTCAAATTCCTTGTGGGCTTATGACTCAATCTACAAATAATGAAATTCGGAATGGTGGTTGAACGTAGTTACCGTAATAATAATAAAGATATTTAATCAGGAACACGAATTACTATCGGTAGGCATTATGCGTGCACCGTGGCAAACGTCGCGAAGTCGGTATACGCGATTTCTTATTGATGTTGTTATCGGTTGATTCTTCTAACGAAGAAATATCAGTAAAAAATTGTTCTATTTGCTTTGATTTTTTTTCTATGTCACCAAATTTTATTTTCACTGTTAGGTATTAAGTTATACGCTCCTCAGCGAACAGTTGGTGATGGAATTGTTTTGCGTGCTAAATGTAAAAAACAACGATTTCAAGTAATTGAAACAATGAACGATGAACAATGTATCATGCAGCGACTAATCTTACAACTTTTTGCAGGATTTTCTACGATGTAGAATTTGGCCGAATTTTCAATACGTTGAACGCGCACGAAGATGCTGTGTCGTGCTTAGCTTGGAGCTCATCCCGAAACCTTCTGGTCTCTGGCTCGTGGGATTGTACGGCTAAAGTCTGGCGTGCGCACAGTTTGGTGAAGAAAATTAAACCTGCTGAATCGTTAGTGGCGCAGTTGGATCACGACTCCAAAATTATGTGCATAGACATATCAAGGTATTATTATCACTCCCAGCTGAAAATCATATTAGTCCAAACATCCACTATTTAGCGACCTGTTAATTAAAAGTTAATTTTACAGCGATGAAACGTTACTGGCTTCTGGTACAGAAGATGGTGAAATATTCCTATGGTGTTTGGATACATTTTCTTTACAGTTCACCGTGAAAGGTAAGATATCTCGGCGTACGTTTGACGCTAATATTGATCAACTGAATGCAAATACCAGTCAGTTACCATATTTTTCCAAATAACTGTATGTCTAATTGAAAATTATTTCTAACAATCGAACGACGAATGACTAACAATTATGACAAGAATGTCCCACCTAATTCTAGATTCCGCAATGAATTTGTTAGCTTTGATTAAACAAGAAAATGTCTTACCGTAGAAAATCAATATCAAAAATGCATTAGAACTAGGTTTGTTGTCATTCTGTTGTCACTCGCTCACCGAAGCACTATTCTGAACCAAACTAGCTAACTCAGCAGAAACAAATTTTTCCATTATTCTGTAATAATGCTAACGAAGACTATAAATCTAGTAACTTTTAAAATAATTATTGAAATACCGATCAAGGGCATGCCTCTACCGTAAACATGGTAAGCTTCGATTCCGAATCGAAGAAACTGGTGTCATGTGCTAAAGACAAAGAGCTGAAAGTAATTGATATACGAACGGGTATGCAAATATATTGTTCGTTGCTCGAAGAAGAACCCAGGTCTTTAGTATGGTCCGGAATGTTGCTGTTAGTTGGAGACACTCGCGGGTACATTCACCTATGGAACATGCAAAGTGTACTCCTTCTCAACAAATTCGCTGCCCATGCTGGTAAATACGTTAAATCAGTAAAAAAAATAAAAATTTAAGCTTGGATATATATATAAATTGCTTTCCAATATTGTTTCAGGAGCTATTACATCCATAGCTATTTCCAAGGACAACAAAACAGTTTTTACCGGCAGTCAAGACAGAAGTGTAGCTATTTGGAAACTCGAATAAGTACATAGACTCATTATCGAAAGCGAAACAGTTGTTTCGAATCTCAGCGAAGATATATTTACAAGGAATGTATCATATATTTTTAAAGATTTGTAATATAAATTATATTAAGACCGTATGCTGTGCAGTACTATAAATATTTATACATTCGTGTCATGGGCATTTCATATCCACCACCCTCGAATCGAAGTCAGCGTCACGACATCTGTACTGTGGATCAACTTGACCCTGTCCACTCGTGGACCGTCCATACCTTCACAACTACTAAACTTTTTCACTTAAAGAATTTTACTAGTTTTTTAATTTACTAGTCTTTGTCTAAAAAAGACTGTAGCGACCGAAATAATTGGAATTTCGATCTGAAAATTCGACGGAATGTGTGTAACAGTGTATACTGTGGGATAATGAAAGAGAAAAGAAATCGCTGCCTTGAAAGTGTCACACTGTGATGATTCCTCAAGGATACCCTTATCGTGAAGTAACAGATACGGGTTGAGCCTGGCGACGGATGGAGACTGAGGAACTATCACCATGCCATCGCATCCTGCTGTGCCCTAGGTCTGAAGTGTTTTTTGGAAGAGCACCGGTCCTGCTCTGGAAAATGTCTTGTTTCAACAAAAAAAAACAAACACTTATTTTAAGAAACTCTTGGTTCTTGCCTTAGTTGTGCTACAAATTGTGCCACTGAATTCCAGAAAAAGAACGTTCAATCGATTTGTTAACCCATCACATGGGGGAACCCCCTTAATGGGAAAAATAACCAGAAGTTTGGCAAAAACAAAATATGATCGTTTGGTAATTTTTTGGAATTATGAACATTTCTAAAAAAAAACAAAACATTTCAGCTATTAACCATTATTAAAACTAGTTTTAAAATAGAAAAATAATAGTAGTCATCGTCGGGCCACTATCGACTTGGTCTTAGAATTTGTAGAATACCAAATATATATGCCAGATAAATCTTTAAAGATATTTTACAAATTCTGCCAAGGATGTATCGATGAATAACAAATAACAGAGTTGAAAAAACAGGTACAGGGAATATATGTTCGTTCATAAGCGTAGTTTATCTCAGCAAGATTTTAGATACATCCACTGCTTAGGTAAATAATATTTTTTTTCCGATAGAACAAAATCTTTTATGTAACGTGTTTTACATTTCTTCGTCATACACACCATGATTCCTAGTATAAATAATTGAAATTCGTACACGATATCCGCCATTTATCGTTCTTGCTGTAATGTCATCGCATTTTAAATTAATATCAACTTCGTAATACAAGTGTCTTCGTCTTATGTTCAGGCATACTGGGTATTGTCTGTTATGTAGTTGCGAGAATT
The DNA here is from genome assembly GCA_963969455.1 of Arge pagana. Taxonomy (NCBI): domain Eukaryota; kingdom Metazoa; phylum Arthropoda; class Insecta; order Hymenoptera; family Argidae; genus Arge; species Arge pagana. The sequence continues at coordinate 4,765,296 of OZ018315.1, forward strand.
GCACACACTTATTTACTTTCCTTATATTTGCAACAAATGATACAACTTTCGATTGATCAATTCTAAATTACAATTGAAAAAGAGGGCACGTGAATGGAGTTGATCCCACATACGAAAGAATTTGAAAAATTCAAATTGCATTGAGTTGTACTGACTTTGTAGCATATTACACCGTCGCAAGAGTCAAAGGCTCGAGATAGAAATTTGAGACTGCTTGAATATATAGTTCCAGAAGACGATCCCAATTTGATCTGTCGTATCGAATCGTACCAGTTGTAACGAATACTGTATCGATGGAATGACATTGAATTTTGTCTGGAAAAGTTTAGAATGGAAAAAAATTCCTATTTTTAAGCCAGTCCAATATCAATGGTATACTAAATGGTACCATGTTTTTACTACGTTCCAGCATGTCAAGAATTTCAAAACTATCAATGGATTTTGGAAATAATCAGAAATCATTTTTCATTTATTTTCGAATTTCCCTGATATTTTTGAGATGCCAATTCCGAAGATATTACAATTTCCATCACACTGGGGGACTATCAGTGGAAACTAAATTTTCAAAATTTCCAGAAATTCAATTACAAATCCAAGATTCCCGCAGTTATAAAATATGGTACAAAGTCAGGACAACTTATCACAATTACAGTTTTTACGTATCTTTGTATTGCAGAGTCAACTTCGTTCGCCTAAAAAATGCATTATCGAATAATGATAACTGATATCGGGAACAGCAATGTAACGACTGTAATAATGAAAAGTAGTGACTTTACAGGAACGATCCTGCCTCGAATTCTATCAAATGATCGGGGGAAAAATTTCTATAAAACAATATAATATAATATAATACACTGGTAAAAGTGTGGAATATGTCAATCGAATAAATGGTCCAAAAAAGGTAAATAATAAATATAATAGTCCATAACTTCCATAGATTCTTTAAATTTAACATCAACTACTAATTTATTGATAGCTTCAATTACCTAAAATCTAATCTCATTATGATCTAAATTATTACACTATAAGCATGATAAACATTGCAAAACGAATTCAACACCATCACGAAACGCCAATTCTTTAAAAGTATAAAAAGATTTCGAAGAATTAATTAATATCCAATCATTCTCTTCTTTGCACCTTTCCAGGATTGCTACGTCTTAGAAGTTTCGAAGTTTTCTAACTTTTCGCTAACACTTTCAGCTATGGTGTATAAAAATCACATTTTCGCATTGCAAACGCGTAACTTATTTGGTTTTGGTGGTAAAAGATTAAAATCAAAAATGCTCTGCGTGTACAATAATGAACTTACAACTCAACAACACTGACAAATCGAAAATAGCAATGAAAAAAGTACGAACAATATCTTCTAGCTGCATATGAAATTCTCTGACCTCGTCTCTGTTTTTTGTTTTTGTTGTAATTGTTGATAATTTCCTTAATTGTGTTGAATTTCCATCGGTTTTTTCTAAATTTTCTGACCTGTAGCAACCCTGTTTCGATCATCGACTTTAATTCTACATTGAGTATTCGAATTTGTCAAGACATCAAGTAAGGGAAATTAGGGCAGTTTTAATTGTGATTATGTAACGAAGCATTTTCGTATAAGATTGCAATAAATTCGTTGTGCACGAACACAGCTATAGTTTTATGCATGGTTCGAGTTTTACCTCTCGATAAATACAATAAACATACGTGACTATGTACAAATCATCTAACTCCGTACGAGAGTGCATGGCGCAAGATACAATAAGATTTCATTCAAACTAGGTATTCGAATCGGTTGAACTTTGTGCACGCAATGACGCGTAACATCCTTGACAAACCCTAACAGGTTTCAAAATGCCCAATCTTGAAATCTTCGACTCGAACTTACTGCATCTAGAAATGAATAGAAAAACACTCGTGTTAGCCATATTCCTACTCAATTATCACGAATATAGCGTTTTGAACGGTAGGGGAGTCCGAGTTTGGACCCGTTTAGTGAATGTGTCAACTGACATGGGTGTGCGGTGTTCATAAGTTAATATTATCCAACAAATTCAAGGTACTTCGCAGTGTATTACCTAAGTTGTGATACATTGATGGATATGAAAGTTTGCCTGTGACAAGATGTGCGATTAAAATGCAAGTTCGTTTCGAAAGCTATAACATATCCTTGCATAATAGTCGTCAACAGAATTAAAATATGCTTTGTATAACAAACGGTTACTTGACTTATATCGACTCACTTCGAACAGAATACCATGCCACAGTTCCGACAGTGGTGACGTCTTTCATACAGGTTGAACCTCACTCCGCAACCGGCACACGAATCAGCTCCTTCATCTTTAAGCCAGTGGTCAGCTACCGTTCGGCCTGGCTGTTCACATACACTCCAAGAAAATACACGGCCTCTAGTATCACCAACATAAACAGCCTTGTGATCCCTGGAAAGGATAGAATGAAAATTATTTCTCAATAATTATAAATTATTCCCAAAGCTGTTTCAATAGTTTTAACAGTTTATTCAAATGCCAACAAACCTCGATACGGCAAGGGCGGTTATCGACGCAGGTTCTATGTTGTCCTTTCGGTCGTATGCCGTATGCATGGTTAATTTACTCCGAAAGACTAATTGTCTCTGCCACTTGAAACCCTCTCTGAGAATATTCTGCGGGTTGATCTTTTTCTGCTTAGTATCTGCTTCCATCACCATGACAAAACTATCTGTCAGACTCGTGTCGCTTTTACTAGCTCTCAACGCTCCTTCACTATCCCCAATACCATTGGTTGATTCGCTACGCAAATATGTCATTTTGAAATAGTGACAATTGTATTATTAAAAGTGAAATTCTACGTGGTTGTTACAGAGCTTATGTTGTATATAATATCCTGTTTAGGTTTCAATCATCTAAGACACTGAAGAATTTTTTTTTTTTTAAATAACAAATTTCCAAACCCGTTTTTTAAATCAATCTATGCCAACAATCCATGTTTTTTATGTCTTTACAGAATGTCCACATATTGTTGGTCCCGATTTTTTGTTTTTCAAAGGTAGTAGCTCGGTCTATCGAGCTCAGCGATAGCTTTTGGAATGGAGACTCGTAACGTGGTCTCGTCTTGTAGCTTTTATAATACAGTTTGTATGTAAATGATCGTGAATCCGCAAATATATTTTTCGTACAAGTAGAATTGAAGTTTAATGTAATAATTAAATGAATTATGATTGAAAATATATCTGCTATGAGAATTACCTAACTTGAGCTCCCTCGCTATCAGCTCTGCCACCGCCCTCGCTTTTTCTAAACATAGGATTGCACCGACTTTTTCGTCGGAGCACTACCGCACCACCATGATTGCCTCGATAACCAGGGTTTTGATTGGAACAGTTGATCGATTCACCATCGGAGCATTCTTCCTTTTCTTCATAAAACCGAGATGCCTCCTTAGTGTTTTCAGCCTCGGAAAGACTACTTTCCGAACCACTTCTCATGAGTATACCTGAGACATATTGCTATGTAGTTTTCGAGTCAATTAAAATAAATACATTGCTTCGCATTTGATGTACCTGAATTTCCTTTCGATACGCTCATTTGTTTCACTAAATCATCTACCCGCTTCTTTGTATTATCGCCATGAATCTTAACATTTGATGACTCTTCTTCTATATCTTTTTTCACCTCGGTTTCTTCCACTTTTTCCTCTTCAGCTGGTACTTGGACGTAATCCATGGACCACATCTGGAAAAATCGATCCAATTCAATTGTAAGAGACATTCAAGACTTGTTAAAATGAGTAAGCACATGACATACTCGCGCCACACCATCCGTTGATCCCGTCATCACGACGTTTTGAGAGTCCCATTCGTGCGTTTGACTGAAGGCTACGCAAAGAATTTGTTGCATGCGATCAGCTCGACCTACACAAGTATTGACACAGGCTAATTCTTCGCCGTTAATGCTCCATATGTGCAACCACGTGGCAGCGCAGGTGGCAATATCCCCCTACAAACAGTATGCGTATCAACAAGGTCCAAAACGTGCACATCCGTTTGGAGTAGGCTTCAGATATTCACCGTCAAGTCGTTTATAGCAACCGCAGCTACAGGACCTGCGTGGTTTCGAAGTTGGCGAACAAACAAGCATCGAGAAAGGTCCCAAATGATTGCTGTACCATCTCGAGATCCCGAGACGATAACATTGTAAGCAGGACTGGAAGCTAAGCAAGTCACAGCATCCGTATGCCCGTAAAGACATTGCTTGATTGAGAGCTGACGCTTGCTATATTCCCAAACGGCAACGACCTGAAAATATCCGAGTTATAATCAACTGATCGTCGTACGTTGAGACTTGTTGGTTGCAGCACTAATATCAGTTTATCAAAACAGGCATCTTTAATTTGCAGTGCTGTAACAACCTGTATTTGATTTACAGATCATGGCAGAGTTCAGTTAGCAACGATCGCTCACGAGTACCAGTTAGCGTGACTATCAGTATCGAATGAAAAATTTGAATTTGTAAGCCAAACAGTGAAAGTAAGTTATTTTTGGGACGACGGAGTTCGAGAACCACAGTTAAATTTCATTCCAACTACGTACCGAACTTGTTCCCGCAGTAACAATTTGCTTAGATGATGGACAAACGCAGGATACAATTTCTCCGCTACTTTGCATCGTTGCCTCGCAAACGAATATCGCTTTGTCGCTGTCATAATTTCCTATTCTGAGAGAATGATCAGCGAAACCCCATGCAACGTATTTGCTATACGAGGGAGGTATGAGAGTTTTGTTTTGTTCTACAGCTAAAACAGACTTTTCTACGTGTAGTATTTGACCCACGGGACCTTTCAGTTCTGGAAAAATAAAAAAGTTGTTCCAGTTCATGAAAAAAAATTATCGCTGTAGTTAGTAGAAATATGCACTCAACCAATTAAGTGGCATCGTATCACATTTGTAAGAATTTGGGCAACTTTCTGTATTGTCCACCCATTTGGTACAACTTGTGTTACGAAGACTGAAAAACAGCCACTTAGCTGACTGAGCAGCTTATCGAAAGGTCGTGTAAAAGCTAAATTTGAGCATATTTTAATAAAAATTCGAAACGTTGATTGGGCAAACACAGTGCATCTAACGACAATAATGCCAGAAATCCACAAAAATAAACTAAAATTTGTTTAAATGTAATAAGTTCGTTTCACACCTTTGATTGGTTGCAGCGAAGGTTTTAAATTGTCAAGGTTGTGAAAGAACAGTCGATCCAAAGTAGTAATGTTCAGACCAGGAGTCAGCAGGCCAGGATCGATGACATTTATTTTAGGAGTCATTTTTTTCGCAGGATGTGGTTTTTTGAACAGTTGCTTTGGAATTTGACCAAAATTATTGATGAAGCCGATGGTTGCGTTTTTCTTCAAAGGATCATCGATGCTGAAATTCAAGTATAGGCTCTTTTGCTGTACGATTTGAAAGAAAAGATGAGATTCCATGATATTTACTTGTAAATATCGACGTTCCCTTCGTAGAAGAGATGGTGAAATACGTTAACAGCATCCACTGCTGCCTGGCCGTTCTGTTTGTAACCAAATATCAGATCTATCCATTGATGGAGATGTTGCGAAATATAATCACATTCCAAGGCAAGTCTGTGTACTCGAATAAATTCGAAAGGATCATGTTTTGCCCAAGGAGGGAGAACTATATCACCAAGTTGAATTCCGCTCTGTTTAGAACCTACCAAAATCATTTCAATTACTTACCATTCGTCACCAGCAAAATATTTTCCTATGTGAAAATTCAATTCCAAGTACTACAGAAATGAAAGTTTCACATACCCAAGTCGAAATTATTGGAATTGACAAGAAATTCTGGCAGATAAAAAAATTCTGGTATGAGTTCCTTTACATCTGCCATATTATGTTTGGAAGCTGATAGCCATGCCTCTTTTATGCTGTTGAACATTCGATCGGCTAGATCGAAATGGCCACCCTAAAAAATGAATGGTTTAAATATTCAGCCAATTAATTGGGAATTTCACTTTTCATTGGCTCCATGCTTACTTGTAGCCTCAGAAAATGCTGAGTGAATGGCTCCATCCTCACTAAATACGAGCAGACGATCATCGCTGATGAATAATGCGTACCATAGTGATATGGAGGAGTTTCTCCATGCGGATCGTCCCATTCTTTATATCTGAGTTGTGGGAAGAGAAATTTTGTTAGACTCGTTTCATTTTGATATCTATTCCAGATTCATATGTGACCCTGTTATTAGCTCTAACTCCCAAATAAGGTCAAGTAAAAATCATTCGATTATTCACTTCGCCAGAAAGTCATACCCCCTCGTATACCCTCGTATACAATTAATTTTCATATCACATGACAATTTTCAAAGAGTAACACTGAACGAACCTATTGCTTACATTAGTCGTGAAACAGTAGCGTTTAGTCAAGGTTTTTGAAAGGTCAGGTTTTTCCAATTCATTCAAGTAAAAAAAGGTCGATTTGAGATGGAGTGACCTTGACACGTGTATCGTGTAATATACAGACATCGAATTATATGGTGATAATAGTGATGATTCACTGTTAGCGGTGAACAAATTTTTCACTTAGACAAACGTAGTGTATGCAAGTTTGCAGAAGCACAGAAAGCATAGGAATGATGTAAGTTTGAAAAGCAAATTTATCCGCACAGTTTTCATTCTCAGGTCATCTGAATAGTGAATAGTGCACGATTTTCAATAACAACATCGAACAACTTCTCTGGCACTAGTATTTATATCAATAACTTGCAACTCCAGGGTGATATCAATGCGGAACAGTGAATCGCCGATATTAATCGAACAGCAAACAATAGTAAAATAAATATAATTTCACCTTTTTTTGAACTGTAACAATCTTTCAGGACTTTGAGCACCCATGGGACGACCGAAATCTCTGAAAGTCGCAGGATCGTTTAAGTCAAGTTCTTCACTGTCGTAATCAGCAAGAATCCATGGAAATATTGGGTATTGCATGAGATCATTATAGCTACGTTCAGCTAGGGTATTGAGATTCATCAGGTACTGAAAATTGGATATCTCTCCCCTCTGTAAGAAAGCAATATTATCAATGAAAAACTAGAGTGAAATGTGTTTAATATACAGAGATGTATCATATTTGAATTGGTTGCACTCAAAATGCAAATACAAAATGCAAAATACCTATGACTAAATTGCATTTAAATACTTTTTCGAAAAAAGCATTTGGTATTTAGCAAAAAGTATTTGTATCTTGTCTTTGAATACTTTTACCCAACCATTCCGTACACCTCCGTTAATATATGAATTAATTTTTCTTCTGGATCAGTCGGAGTACATACCACCCAGCGCTGTGTGACGGAAGGTTCTCCTATCAAATTGGAGAGCAGACCTGTGGCTTGTTCGACGTTTGCTGTTCGTTTTTGCCCAGCCACAGACTGTTGAGCACTGTCAGCTATGGCAGTTGCAAATGACATAAACCTGCAATCGATATTGACGAGACAATTCTAGTTAATCTTGATTAATATTGAGACTCTGATGGTAACTTTACCTTTGATACACCTTGTTGCGGACCTTTCTTGGAAATGCTAATAAATAATTTCTACCATCTCCACTGAACACTTCCAAGGCCATCGGTTGTAGCAGATATCGTCGTTTGTGAACTTCCCTAAGTAGAGTATGAGACCATGAATAATAGAATAATAGAACTATAGGACGATTTCCGTATATTAAGGTCTTATGAAACAAATTTGTTAGACTGATATAACTTCCAGTGGAACGTTAACATAGAGTTGTAAAATTGATCGAAGGAAAATTTCAGAAAAAATTGATTGGACCACAGAAGTGCAATAATTGCACTTCTTGATAGGAAAAAATTCTTAGAATTTCGCTGAGATAACATCTAGCAATGTAAATCTAGATAAAACTCTGACTCGCTGAGCAACATTTTTCAAATGACTACGGATCGCATAATCTCAAGTGTTTTTCACTAATTTAACAAGTAGCCAGGGCGTTCAGCTGAAGATTTATCACTATTATAATTAATTTTACTTCTACTGTAAAGTGTATCTATCGAACGCATATCCAACTTCTATCACTTCTCAATTAGCCTTCGATCAACCAGGACTCTGGTGATTTTGTTACCGTTACTGTCGCCTTATATATATTATTGACTACTTGAACGAAACTTAAGTTTATTTTACCCAAAATGAACGTGGATTTATTCCAGTTAGTTTGCCATACCTTATATCTTCGTAATTGAATTTGGAACATTGTCGCATTGCTCTGGATCGCCTCGGCGATCCTGGTGAGGGTAGTATTGGTTCATAGGCTTCCGACAAGCTTTCAATGTCTCGGATCTCGCGCGATTTGAGTAGAGTGAATCCATCAATAACGTAAAAGTGCTCTTTTCCAAATAGGAGTAATCCCTCTGTGGTATCCAATCCTTGAATTCGTGCACATCTAAACATGTGGCTGATCTACGAACGGAACATATTTGAAAATTGTTAGTATTCGATGAAAATTGCAAATTCATTCGCACGCGGGAGGGAGGAAAAATGTACTTTTTCGTGCTCTTCCAACAATCTGAGCAAAGTTTGATTATCAGGAACGGTTTGGTTATTCTCTTCCTCTTGCTCGATTTCTTCAACCGTCTCTTCTGGCTCGCTCACGTGGCGTTCTAATGTACAAGGTACCATTGGTGGCTCGCTCTCAGTCGATGCGTCGTTAACGTTTAGCGGAGTATCATTCATCACCGGATCACGTTCGCGCTCAAACATACCAGCAGAATTTCCCAACTGCTTCAAGTAATACTCTTTGCTATCCGTACTCATAGCAACTTTGTATTTCAATTGTTTCTGTGTAATGAAATGAAGATATTTTATCATTGTCGTCTATAAATCTTAATTTTCCAACAGTAACTGCATAACTAACTGAGAACAAGATAATACTTTCAACCTGATTCCAAAATAATGTATACCAATTTTTACATTAAACAATAAATATGTGCGGTGATCGATCGATGATGGGAAAATTAATATGGTATAATCTACTTATAAAAGAAAATTTCATCGTGCAGTTGGACAATAATAAAAAAAAATATTGTATTTGATAAGAATTATAAGGTATTTCAGAATTACATTTTCAGGATGTTCCAATTCAGGTCTGTATGGATAATGAATAAAAAAAAGTTCGTTCTTCATCATTTTCTTCCGCATTCTGCACGGCCCTTCGGTCATATCTAGCATCCACTTGTCTAGTCTCGTTGGATTGGGAGGGCCCCACAGACCACGCTCTCGTGTTAGCTCCGTCTCAGTCTGTAGCCATTCCTAAGAGATAACGAAAAAAAAAGAATATACTGAAATCGAGCTGGATACTAAAATTTGGGATGATTGTTAAATGGAAAATAAATATTATATGAACATGAACACGAAAACTGAAAAATATCAATTAGCTGGCAGTAGCAGAGATGATGAAGATTTCGTTCTGACAGCCTGTATAACATAGCGTGTATCCTAATATCAGTATTAATCTAGTCTAACACACGTGCAAATCAAATAGACAGTGTTCTAAAAGTATCGCAACGATGGAAATACATTTTCTATATCCCGTGGTCTGCTGCGGCAGCTGATACGTCATATACAAGACAGATAGTCACTGTGCACCGACATTTTTCATTTCAACAAGAATGCTCGGTATTTACTGCGCGTTCTGCTCTCGCACATAATTGTACCTGTACAACACTAGTGCACTCCAGTAATCGTAACATCATGTTTGATCTTGAAAAACCCAACTCAAGTGTACGCATACTACATTTTTTGGTTGCGTAGGGGCGACAATTTTCTGTAACCGTGTCATTCGTATTATGGCCAAATGGTTTGACCTGATATGTGAGCTGTCCGTGCTACACGATCGAAGGTTGCGGAACGCATTAACTCGAGTTAAGATTTTCAAGGCAAACGGTCGATATGGTCTAATCTTTCCACTTTTTCGCACTCGCCAAATCCTCGACTGGCAGAAAGGAAAGATCAGAGCATACAGTACTGTCCTTACGAAGACTCAGACAATTCTGCTCGCAGACCGCTGTGCTCATTTTTCGTAAGGGGAACGACGAGAAAATCAATTGTCGTCGTTCAACTAGTCAGTCACGGCTCCCCAGCAAGCTTACGTGTTCCTAATATTTTCGTTATTTGTTACGTTTGAAAAATACACGTTATCGTTTTGTCTCCTGATTACGATTACTCGTTTCTGGATAAATAACAATATCCATGACGATGATCTTCGGGGACAAAATGTTTTCGCCTCCACAATCAGACTGTAACTATCTCTCATACACTTTCCTCAAATCAAAATCATTGTCCATTTCATGTCTGTAATTGGGACACTACTCGTAACAACCGTGCCAGATTTCAACTTTGTATGTCGAGTGGCCTCTGCGAATAATGCCAGTCACAAACGGACAGTATGATGAATGGGAACCAATGTGATTCCCTAAGTTCCGTTTTATCAATTATGGTATGAATACAAAATTGGATTCCCATGATCGACAAGCACTGGACAGATTATTGGAAACTTACTTGGTAGACGTATCTTTGAGTATGCTGATTTGTATGTTGATGCTGCAAACGTCTCGCAGCTGCGAGTTCTCTGACTAATGCAACATGTTGTTCCGTCCACTGAGCGACTGTATTCTGATGCAGTCGTACACGCACGCGTACAGATTCTTCTTTCCTAACTTTAGTACGACTGGCTAGTCTTGTCAAACCACCAGTGACTTTCTGAATTTTCTGTAATTATGAAACATGTCAGATTAGTACCAAAGACGATGTAATACCGTTAACATAAGTGTTAAGCATTAGCATCCAATTAACCACACTCACAGATTGGATTTGATTGTGTAACTCCCAGGGTACCCTATACGAAGCTTTTCTTTCAACTTCCACATAATTCAGCCATAATCTAGTCGCTGATTCGCACACTTGTTCCCGCACTACTGTCAAATCTGGAGCTCGTTCATTACTGGCAGGAAGTACAAGAGTGACCTTGAATACTTCTTCAATGGCCGGCTTTTTGCAAACATATAATTCTTCCCAGACTCTAGTCGCCGCCACAGCCATTAAATTATGGCCTTGACGTGATGTCAACTGGTCGTCGATATCTTCAACTTGCGGATTAACATGCCACGTTGTTCTCATGCTTGTATCCAACATGATCTTCATGTCAGCCATCAGTTGTAATAAACAATACGTCAGACATCCAATAAATTCCAATTCATGATTTCCAGCCCCAAATACTAATAATCTGTTGGACATAAGTAATCAAGCTTTAGGGGATGTCTCCACTATGACCCTCGGTAGCAAAAAAATAAAATAAACGATTCTATCCGTTAACATTTTCAATTATGATAGAATTGTTTACATATACAATTGACGTCTTGCTAATTATAATAGAACTACAAATATGTAATAAAAACAGATATTCTTTCTATAATTGTTCTTGTTCGGACAAGCGTACTTGCCAAATCATCTAAATTGTTTCATCTACTTTGACAAAAAATCTGCAGGCTCGCTAAGATATATAAATTAAAGCTCTCAGATCTGTGGAGAACACTATTGGTGCTCGACTCGTGCCCATATGAGCTATCACTATGCCAAATGTGCCGAAACTTGGCCCCATTTTCTAACAAAACGGTTATCGTTGAATCATCAAAAAGGTCACCGATCCAATTACCTGTGATTCGTCAATTTGTGTAATGCCTCCAAGACAGCCATTTGGTCTGCAATGGAATCAGTTGTACGTGATAGTAAGAATAGAATCGTTCGATTTAGGCAGTGGTGAAGACCTTCCATGCTAACAGCACCCGGTCTCCGTTTAGCTTGACCAATTAATTTGACTATAAAGTCAAAAACTTCGTGCGGGTCCTTCATCAAAGCTCCTGATATGGAAAAAATTGTGATAAAAATGTTGATGGCAAACGGAAAGAAATCACGATTATATTATACATAGAGTTGCATATATGGAATTAAATGTCTGATTCTCGCACCTTGCCACAATTTATCTACTATTCTAGCCACCACATAGCAAACGTTAGTCGTTACATAGTTAGCTGAGCCCCCAGGTACGACAGGGAGTGCAGCTTGTTCTCCGATTAGAATGTCTGCTGCCAGTAAGTGCTCCATGATGGTAGATAAGACCTCTGTCTGATATCTAGTTTGTTGATTTGTCGATGCATGTTCTGGCCAAGCTTCTAAAACGAGATCAATTGTCGGTGGTCCCTTGGCAGTAACCGGCAGAGATAACGAGTCAACGATGATGACACGCAGAAAATCCATTACAAATTTTCGTGTCGGATGATTCGTTAAGCCAATATCCTTAGATGGGGATCGCACCAGAACTGGTTCCTGCATATACAATTATACATAATAAAACCTTTTACTAATAAATGAATTCTTGGAAAATTCTTATAATGATCCTTTCTCAGCAGTTTCAAAGTTTGACCCGATTTAAAACATTGTAAAAAAACTAAAAACGGTTTCAGATTTTGACACCAAACGGAAAATTGGATTGGATAATCCTTTACACAGATGTTGTATAAAATCAGTTCGATCTGTGGAAACTTCTGGGATTTTTCAAAACCCAAAAAGAAATTTCCTCCAAAAAAAGGATTGGGTTGTTAGAATTTGAATTCCAGACTTTTCATTGCGGTTCTTCTATTTGGTAGGAGACAAAATATTAGCAAATAGAATATTATGGGAATCTTTTTTCTGTCGCCTTAGCCCACCATTTTCAAACTTCATATTCTGAGACTTGCGACTCGGTGATAGAAAACATTATGATAATGCATCACAATTCAATAGCTTTTCACGTTTCTACGTATTGCATGTGAAATATTATATGAAATTTGAAAGGCCTGATGCCAGGATTGCATGCGTCGTCCTTGAAAAAGGTACATACCAAATTTATGAAAAATAGCCGAATAGCAACTACAATCAGGATATTTGTAAAAATGTGCTTTTTCCAGAATCTACTAGCTCAAAAAAGCCATCATATCTGACAACGAAGCTCAAATCATAAATTGATTCAATAAACCGATGAACCACGATTACGAGGTACTCATATCACGAATCTGATCAAAGCAACAGTACATTCAAATCTAGAAAACTGAAATAGAAAATATAAGCGTGATGTATATGCCATATTTAGCTGCGAAGAGTTATATTTAATATTATATTTAAGTCACCTCATCGGCTGGAGTACTTGCTCCACTACTATCCTGACTGCAACTAGTTGCCTTAGGAAACAAAGTTCCTGCCAATGCTCCGAGAACCTCTGCTGCCATAAACACTTGCATAAAGTCGGTAAAGTTATGGTAGAGAAAAAACAGGAATTGAATGATTGTGACCGGATAGTCGTTAAGCCATTCCGGCAGTGTATTATTCCTGTTAACGATATTCAAATATCAGAATCGAAGTTCTGGCCCAATAGCGAATCATGTTCAAATTCTTTTTACCCATTGAAATGATTGTTGAGCATTATGCGAACCATCGCTAACAACGTGACTACAGCTTCGGAGCACAAATTTATTTTGCCAGCAAGCGAGACGAGCGATTGATTGGCTGGTACTCCAAAAATGAAACTCCAGACGTTATCCAGGTCCAGCTGGTCAATGAACAATACAAAAATACAGTTGATGTAAAGGAAGAGAAATCAGTAAGGGTGACAATTTATAGAACCTTGGAATCTGCGGGTAAAAGCTTGACTGGTTGCCCCATCATGAGAGCCATAAAAAGGAAATAAAGTTCCGGAACAAGATCAATGTGCTCTGGAAACAGCCAGCCCAAGTGCTGGAATCCAGGTACGTTATGACCAACTGATTTAATTTCTCCACCAGTTAATTGCGAATGATACCCTGTCGAGATTGAAAAAACGTGCTTTACAACATTCCATCAATGAAAAATTGAGTCTTTCCATTCGTTAACTAATTAAGACTGATATTATCTTACGGCTATTAAGTTACCTAGAGCTAGTGCTATGCGATTGTGATCAGTATGTCTCAACCATCCACCATTACTCGTTCCATCTTTAAATTTTTGTAAGATTCCAGGTATCGATGTTAGTACTACCAATATACGCATTCCCCACACTACTGTGGTGCTGTGAAGTCCAGATTGTAGAAATAAAAGAACCCAATCCAATCCCAGTACTTTAACAACTTCTTCGCACATGCTGTAAAATATTCTTGTCTTACATTTAGTCTAACGGAGTAATCAATATCCAGAAAAATGGATATCCGAAACGAACCTGACGTTGACTTTCGTCGTGTTGAATAATAAAGAATGCAGAAGCTGCAAACATCTATTTCTCAAGAGGATGTTTTCTCCCTCACCCTCCTTAATACTGTCACCCTCTCGTAAAACTAAATGTTTCTCCGAACCCACAGGCAAAGTAGCGACAATAAATTGTCCAAACCTAAAAAGTAAAAGAAGGTTTAGACATGATCGAACATTTTCACGACCAGGGCACAAAGAGAACGTATTTCAAAAAATTAACTGGAAAAGAGTAAAATCCTTTTTGGTAAATGAGCGATGAATTGAAGTTATTAAATTTTCATACAACCAACAAAAAAAGGTACACTGTAACTGTAACTGGATGAAAAGACGAAATTATACCAGTATTGCATATTAATACCCAGTCTTCTTTCCCAAATTGATCGAGAATCATGATATCTTCAAAATTATACTCACCAGAGGAGATCGGCTTGGCGCGGTTGACCTAAGAGAATACTCAGCAGAGCTAGAAGCACTTGCCTCGAGGTATTTTGTTTCACGTCACTTAAAATGTGCAACAATTTGTGAACCAATTGTAAATCTCTCATTATGCGTAAATTTATACGCTTCTCACTAGATTCTGCGATCAGTTCGTACAAATGTTCGAGTAGAGACCGCAATAATTCGCCGGGTGCTTCGTGCCAAACCTGAAAATTGATACAAAAGTTTAACAGATTAAAAAACAAAAAAAATAGTTTGGGCAAGAAATATTTGGTAAATTGAAAATTTGAGAAAATTTCTGAGTCGTTCCACACCTCCAAATCACAGAGAAGATCTTGAAATGCTGTCAAATTGGGAATCGCACTGGTTTCTCTGCCACTATCGACAGTCCCAACCAGACTGAAAGTGAGATGTAATATGTGGCTGTTGAGTAGCGGACATTTCCGTCGCAAGAGCATCGCCAAAGTCTGATAACCCCGTCGTCGATCCATTTCTTGCTGTGCAACTTGATTTGAGCGCACGACACATACGAGAGCTTTAACAGCGGCATAAAGTGATTCGACATCTTGGGCCATTGCTATAAGTCCTGTAAATTGATTTTGGATCCATATTTTATTTACTGTATGCAGATAAATGGCGGAATCTCATACTAGATTATTATAACTGTTCGAACTTACCAAGTAATACTGAGCAGCCACCAACATTATCAATCATTGTAGCCACAGGTCGTGGACTGAAAACTCTTACTCCTAGATAACCAACGACAACCCCGCCCAGTGCTCTCGCAGGGCCACTGAGATGTCCTGCAGAATTGTGTAAAATTCTGATAGGCGTAGCATTTTCATGTGACGACATCCCCAACTTTCGATAAAGAAAAAAATAGTTAAAATACGTCTTTTTAGTTAGGGTAAAGTAATTGGAAACGTTGACATTCACGGTTTCCTTTAAATAGAAGCAGCAGTTTGTTACTTTTGAAAATTTAAGCACCTGGGAAAATTATATCTCAACAACTCGATTTACAATCAGAACAGATCACCAATTACAATTGATTATCATTTAGCATGCTCTGTGAAAGTACGATAGTGAAAAAGATGTATACCTGTTTAGCTATAGACTTATTGTCAGCACGACTATAAACCTTTCGAATTTTTGCTAGCGTAAGCTGCGACACAGCCTTCGCATTTAGTCCAAATATGACTTTTTCTTCGCTTACTAGGGCTGGTAATGGTTCTGGACCTGTAGAAGAACGTGATCGTTCGTTCAAAAAATATTTGGAAAAGCATGTACACAATAACATGGAGAAGATACAGAAAAGGCTCACCTATTAACTGTGGTGCTTGTAAACTACCCATGTAATGTGGTCCCAATTTAAATAAAATTGCTATACTTTGAGCATTGAATACTTCCTCGACCAAGTGGCATGGCCCTTGCTTCCAAGTTAGTCTAGAATACCTTCGCCAGCAAGGTGGAGTACCTATGTAGCCATAGACTGAGGATGCAACGATCAAATTAGCCGCACTACCCCCAGGAGTTTGAGATATATAATGAAGCTATAAAATAGATAATGATTGAATGGTGTCAAGTAATTTATCTAATCTTAGAAGACTTTGGTTTCTGAATTACCTTTTGACTATGAATGTGTTGACCATCAAGGTACAATGAAAAACTGGAATTTTTTAGGACAGCTCGATTCAAAACAATTGCGATATGATGCCACTGTCCCTCGTGAAGCAGATCGGGACACCAGGCTCTTACCCCATATTCTCCAGTCACTTCTGGTTCCCACTCGCCAACATCTGTGTTACAAACATGGGTTATCGTTAGAGACAAGAAACAGTTTTGATAAATATCATTTCTACTTGTTTTCATTGATTACTCACTTTGCGGTAGAGGTGTCTCGTGTGTCGAAACAATAATAGCTTTATCCCTCGCACTTAGGACCACGGTGAAACAAATTAAATCTTTGGATGATTGGGAACTACGAACGAGTGTCAACAGCCTGACACAATGCGGATCTGTTCTGGGATCACTGAATTTGTCTATGCATATCCACGTGCTGAATGTTAATCCCGTTTGGGGTGGAAACAATCTGTCACCTAAAATATACAATTTTCAGAATTTACTATATGAGAAGATAAAAATGTTATTGGACTGAATTCAAGATTTTACGATTTTTTTTAAAAGGATTCGATCATGTTTTTAGAAAGGGAAGCGAACAACCTTTCGCAATTGGCTTCTGACACAATACAAACAAGAACAACGTATGTTGAAGATCATAAATATTTGACATGTCATGAATAAATCGTTCATAAATCATGCCCATCAGAGAAGCGAATAAAAATAAGTCACGAAACGCACACTCCTGCTCACAAAGATCATTATTACCTGACCCAATGCCTCCAAGTACACTGTTGTCTGCGGTAACAACAGTCGGAGGAGATGTACTTTGAGGTGCAACGCTAGGTAAATACAAACAGGCAAATCCTTCAGCGCTCATGTCTAGTTCGACGAATGGGGGTAGCATGCAAGATCCGTGGGCGCGGAAATCCTTGGGTGTTGTCATAGATACAAGAGTCTTGATCCGTGTAAGGGGAACTGGACCGCCGGCTTTTGGTTTGTTAGGTCCCATATCGTCTAAAGAAATACAGCACAGTGGATCTCCAAGCCGAAGAAACTCTCTGAAATATTAAAATCAAATGCGATGATGTTAAATTGAAATGAAAAGTTACTCTGCATAAGATATATACCGAGCGTTTTACTTGAAAACCCACAAACGAGTGACTGCACACTCAATTTTTTGCTCAGGTAGCGAGGACTATCCACCTGCAGCCAGCATCATTCGTATTGCTGCGCACTAGTTCTACTTTCACGACAGCTAACGTATCAGGTGAAAGCAATACAAATAGTGTAGCTGCAGACGAATAGTCTGTGCTTTCCAACCAAAATTCCTGGGCCATGTCATGGTTTTTCAAGGAAGACAGTCAGCGTATGTATATACATATATGTATGGCTATATTACACTGAACTTGAAACAAAAAGATTAAATGTTTATACTCAGAATATTTAGACTTGTCATTTCCAAACACACAGAGTCCTACCAATTCTAGCATCTGTAATAGCTTATTAGTTAAGAAAAATAGTTTGGACCAAAAAATTCTTTGATTATATTAGAAAGCATCTAAAGGTCACGTTTAAAAAAACTCAATAGCACGTGTAAAAGGTGACTGAAGTCCGTAGCAAGTTGACAAAACAATCGAATAAACATAATCGAGATGGTTATAATACGGCGATCTACCGATCAGAGTGGAATCAAGTACCTCAAGTCTGTTGGTTCTAATGATTGCGCCGCAAGCCGTTCCATAATATATTGCAGCGGTTGATGTAAAGGATGAGTTTCATCTTGCAACGGAATTTTGCCTATAGCTAGCAGTTCTCCGGCCATTCCTGCTTCGCACATTACTTGCTGATTTCGTTCCGAACGTACCAAGCTTTTGATTACTTCAGCTATATATAACTGCAGCGATAATGTGAGTTGTTCTTCAGATGGGTCATTTATCGATGGTAAAAGATGAAGCATGCTAACAACAATTCCTGGATGTATAATAATTGGTTCTGGTGTTGGTGGATTCAAATTGAGTGAATTCACCGTGGACCGTTTCCCACTTCCTGGTGAATCCAATGACTTTTGATACTGCAATACAATATTTGTATACAATTTTGAAGGTTTGGCGAAATGTTGTCGAATCCACAGCATTTTGTATATTACCTCAATATGTACATGCCTGTGACTAGGCGACCGAATGCCGACTCCGGTTAAATTTGGTTTATCAAAAGTATCCAGAGCGACATCGTAAAGTAGTCGCATTAATAAACAAGCGTAACGAAGTGATCTGGGCAGTTCGCTCGGATACGTTGGATCCAAAATATTACTCGTAAATAAGAAATGAAGTATATTGTGATGATTGGAAGTCAATACTATGTCAGAATTAGTCAATTTCGATTGAGAGGTGAAACAGCCAAGTAGACGTAAAGTATCACACAAGCTCGACAGACAAATCTATGGAAAATGTAAAGAATGTGAGAAATTAATGTTGTTCCGACAAAGGCAGAAGATTCGTAGCTTTGGGGCTGGGAACAGGTAATTTTGTTCAAAGAACGTAGAATTCCAAGAATTGACTTCAAGGTTCTTTATACAATTTTGGTATTAATGAATGAGTTGTTCCCAGCCCTACGTTTATTGAAATGTTTAAGAAAGAATATCTTACTTCGTGATGAAAAAATTTCGCGTTTGCTGGTTCGAATCGCATAGCGGTACTTATTGTATGAAATACAACGTGCAGCAGCGTTAACAATTCTACTTCACTTCGTGGGTTTTTCCGTGATACGTCGCTACAAGTTTCATCAATTTCCAAGACTCGATTGTCAAGTCGACCTTCCAAAGAAACGAGAACTGACATGACGTACACAAACCCTCCAACTTTGCGAAACACCGTTCTCGTCCGATGAGATTCTTTGAGACACGTGAGTAGTGACTGTAAAAACCAAATGCCAAGGTAATTTTGGGTATGAGTTTTATCGACCTAAGTTAACAATTTCGTTTTATACCTATTTATACAGTTTCCAATATTTATAATTATATTTAGTATTTACGTAATGATTTGCCATTGTGACATACCTTCAGAATGTGTGTCTTCAGTACCAATGCATGAGGTGGCGCAGAATGCATTACCCCAAGTAGCGTTGCCATGTCGTCATCGCCTCCGGCGCTGATGATCAATTCTCTAACTATTCCGAGTGCTTGATGTCTGGAAACCGTGTATGGTACCAAATTGTGAGAGTAGCGAGCTCCGCCACATTCTCTAAATACATTGGCATTCTGAACATTTCCAGCTAAAAGTATACTGAGTGCTTCCATGATCAGTGATCCCAAACGTTCTTGTTTCGGGCAGACGTGATACTCTAAAATGCAATGATTGTTAGATGGTATTCGGTCCCTACAAATCAAAGAAATACCTACTTAGGCCTTGTTCTTGCGCGGCTTGTTCGTCCTTCCATAGAATAGCATATCGATGCAGACAGGTAACGAATACTTCTAGCATTCCAACTTCTCTGTAAACTTCTTTAAATATCGTGTTGTGCCTGATGAACAGATAATAATGTTAAGGACAAAATAAAAACGATAAATGATGCAAATGCAAATCGGTCTGGGTAAGAGAAAAGTATCGTACCTGAGTATATTCATTAGAGTTTCCATGCAAATGATGCTGCAGCTGATGGAATTGTTAGATTTAAGTAATATCGATAGTGATATGAGTTCTTTGCAAGGCACAAAGTTGAGTTGAAAGACAATAAATTCGAGGAGCTGAAAGAATTTCTTCTGAATTTCCGGACTTTTTTGATGTATTCTTTCAGCAAATTGGGAGATGGTATTCTGTCCTTCCAAAATGAAGTAATTGGCATTATCACTATGATAAACACTGGATATCGCATCAAGAATTGTGCAACACAACAGCGGCGAATCAGATTTAATAAACACGGACTGCAGAACTTGAAATGCTTGAATATTACGGACACTACCACCTGAAAGCAAATGAAAGATGTTTTCAATGCCGTCAGAATTCGAACCACCGCTGAGAATATAAGAACAAATAATAAATCATTTATACAAACCTCTGTTACTTGGCTGAGGTAGTGTAAAATCGAGCATTTGGAACAGAGATCCCATACTTGCTTGACTTGGTTTGAGTTCCGTATGGCCGCACATTGTTAAGGATGCGAGCATGAGTACCAAATTTCGAATCGCATCCTGAGCTTCCGTTCCACTATCGTTTTCCAGTCTTGATGGAGCATGCCTAGTGCAACAAAATGGTTGCCAATGGTTTGTGATCAGTAACGAATTGAAAATAATGAAATTGTCGACAAACGAATTCTTGCTAAAAGATGTTGAAACCCTACTTCAGTAGAAAATCCGATAAGAATATGTATCCTTGACAAGCTCGGAAATCGTCCAAAAGCGTTTGTGAAACTTCGCTGGAATCTTTTAAAAAGCAAAAGACAGTCACAAACATTTCAACAACTTCTAAAGGTGCTAGTTCTGGTACCCGCTGCATGTTATCTATGCACAGTCGTATGCAACCTTTATCTATAAAAAACAACAATGTCAGACGGAAAATTTGATTATCATCCGGAAGTGGGAAAGTCTGAACTCACTGTGAATATATGTGACAACAGTTTGTGTAAGCCCATGTCTCGATAAAGTCGTCAATACTTCAGCGGCACTTTTGCGCCACATAACATTGTAGCAAGGACACCAGCTCGTTATAGCAGAAAATAATAAGGTGAGATCATCTTTTCTTGCAAGTTCCTCTGCTGGATATGGATGACTACATAATCTTACCAACACCTATAATACACAATATAGTGTTTAGCCATATTACAAGTTACTAGATACATTTTTAATACTACATAGTAAAATATCAATGTTTTGACGGAAACATGTTACCTGAACAAATATTTTTTGTAATAAGATTCGCCGTTCTCTAGGAGTGAACTCACTGTTTGCTATCGTCTCATTCGCTTCCCTTTCATTCATTTCAGGTAAGTCAAAGAATAAATAGAGGCATTTGACTAGAGTCGAGGGTATGGAAGTAGCAGTCATGACCTAAGATGATGAAAGTTGCGGTATTATTATCAT
Organism: Arge pagana; assembly: GCA_963969455.1. Classification (NCBI taxonomy): domain Eukaryota; kingdom Metazoa; phylum Arthropoda; class Insecta; order Hymenoptera; family Argidae; genus Arge; species Arge pagana. The sequence continues at coordinate 4,786,748 of OZ018315.1, forward strand.
TATCGTTGTTGGTATTATTGTCGTTATTGTTGCTATCATGGTTATTATAAACCAAAAGATACAAGCTCATTCGACGTAGAAATAATTTCACATTCAACTCAATCGAAGATCACTCTTCTTGAATCGAATTAATGATACACAAACAAACTTTCACCTGTATGAGCGAAGTATCACCGGCTGCTAAGAGATTCAGAGCTGATAGTAACATCCAGCCATTGCTAGACTCTTCACTGTTTTCAATTTCTAGAAATTTAACTATCGCGCAACTTGCTGTTTCAGTGCTTTGGTTACTGGCACGTCTCCGTATTTCGAAGACCATCAACTTAGATACTTGTTGAGTAAATGCGAGTATGTCCCAGAATTTTTCATTCATATCACCAGAAGGACTGGAACCAAATACCTGTAAAAATAAGGTTGCAACATTAAAAAATGCCTTTAAACTTTTGACTGTCAGAGTTAATCATCGCTGGAGGAAAATAATACCTTGCAAAATAGAGGTAGCATATTATAAAGTTTATCATCACGTTCTATTTCAGTCAGAGGGTGTGGTGGGTGTGTATACTCGGAAAAAAGCTTTTTCAGATGCATCAAACCAAGAGCTGTATGTTGGGGGTTGATGCCTCCAGCAGCTTCCTCCAAAGTGCTATTACCCCCTGATCCGATCCCAGTAGCACTATTTGCTCCTCTCAACTTTCTCATAATATTCATCGTTGTTAGTAGCTAAAGAGAATGCAAAAATATTAACTCGCAGATGAACCATGCAGAAAATGTTTGCTCAGACAAATCAGATGTTTCAAGTAGAATACAGGGTGAATTTAAAGCTGATTATTCTGCAATGCTGATAATTCATTTATAATTGATAAGATGAGATGATTAATTTTTTACATGTATAATCACATGTTTATATTGACTTAACTTATGAATTCAGTGGCTATCTAGCTGACTCATAGTCGCTAACAGCAACGTAGCTCGCGGACCAAAAAAACCAATTCCTTACAATATGTATATTATAAGGAACACATGGAACTGTATGTACGAAACAGCAACATAAAAATATTTTAAGCATTATACGTGTTATGAAAAAATGTTTAATATGAAAAATTAAATAATCACAAAGGCAATGCACTTGGACTAAAACGATGTCCTCATTACTTTATCCTATCCATGGAATTATTTATATAGATACTTCTAATAGCCATAAATTTCAAGTACCATTTCAGTCTACCATAGTGCGAAATGGTCTAATAGCAAGACTCCAAATGATACTTTGAGTCAAAAAAACTAAAAAATGTTTAATAAAATTTTCCAAAATACATACATCATACTTAGCACAGAATAATATTAATTGGTATATTCTTAACAAAAAAATTAAAATCGAGATGAACACTTCAAACAACTTGGGGTAGTTCTTTCATCCAATTTTTTGCGAATAGGCCAAGAACAGCTTACTCAAAATGAGTAAAAAGGTTGTCGAAGAATACGGGTGATTTTCATGACAAAAATTATATTTGTTATTCACGAATGATCAAATTGATCATTGGATTCTTTTAAATTTCAAACGAACCAGACGAACTAATTAAGAGATGTGCAACGCCGGATGCCACAGCGAAAGGTGTCGCCAGCGGCTTATGATGACATTTTTTATATTTAACATTAATAAAGAAAACATTTAGCTCGATATTTGTACCAACTATATGTGTGTCGTGCGCCTGTCAAAATCCAATAACTAAACGTCGTAAGTACAGGAACTCGATATGATACAACGTGCCGCGCGATATGATTGCAAATTATCATGAACTGAACATATTTCCGTATAATCAACCACTGTTTTACCTTTTACGAACGGGTCGGAGTGAAATTTTACATGTTTCTCACATTTCCGTCAACGTTCATCTGGCTGATCGTAGCCATTTTGACATTAAATGGAGCTCCAGGCTCCAAGTCTTGTGGTTCTTATTTCACGCCATACGTCAATACTCGTCACGTGACATCAACGAGAAATAACCACGCAATTTAAACATTCTAGTCGTTGTAAGTTTCACATCTTTCTCAATAATTGTCCATCATCCAAGTAAATCTATCGATTTATATCGCTATGCCGGGCGTGACACGAGAATAATTGTATTAGTTCGATGATCGCACGGTTCTCAAGAGTAGGGGAGAGTATCACCACTCGCTGTCAGGGATATGTTGCAGTTACATGTCTGCAAGTCGCGTCACGACGAAGTTCATTGGAATCACAGAATACACAATTGATTTTAATAGTTAGCAAGCTGCTAAGCAATCGACACGCGAATGCATAGCTGGTAAGTTCGAGCAGACGGGATCTTGGCAATGCAGACGATGAAACTAGACAATGCTTTGCGGATCTCTGGTTACCGCAGGCGTATTTCGTTCGATCACTAGCGAGGAGAAACAATCAGACAATACCAATCGTGTCCTTCGAAATGCCAAACTCAAGTGCACGTACACTAGAAATTTTTGTCGTAAAGCACGAACCACGATCTTACATACAAGTCTCGCAACCAGAAACTCGATAGAATTTCATTGGTGGGGGCGACTTTAAGTTCGAAGCAGTGTGGGGCAACTTGGAAGATGGCGCTGATCGTACCAGGGGCGTGAAATTATCGTACTCGAAATCTTAGACTGTATACCGATGGACTGGTTTCACGACTAAAAGTAGTGGAATTAGTTTTGCCACAGTGGGCAAAACTTTTTTTGGTGGGTAGTGATTTTTTTAGGGGTATGTATCTATTCAGGTGACCAACTAAACATTTTGTTAACTTTCAGATTCCTAATTCCAGCGAACTTTTAGCCATCTCTAAATGATATCAAAGGGTCAACTGTTGACTATTCTAAGAAGTTGATTTTAGCCTCTGTAGAACAATAAGAAAGTCAAAGTATAGTAACACTGATCATTGGATTAAATGTTTACCTACGGTTTACTACTATATTCCGTCGGAAGGAAAATATATAATTCATTAAAGTGATTTGTTTAATGATATATTACTTAAAAATATTAATTTCCATTTTATTTTTTGTACCCAATTTTTCAATATTCTTCCCATTGTTATTCAATCAATTGAATTTAAAATACAATAATTTTTAAATGTCCGTTAGCTTTACTGTCATTATTCATTTCAGCTTCGAGTTAGCCGTAATAATTTTTTTAGTGGTATTGGAGTTGACACTAGTGGCTTTAGAGTCGGCATTAGCGGTCTCTAGAAACATACTCTGGCAGCACTACCTATGGACGCACCACGGAAGCTGCAGGACGCACCACGGAAGCTGCAGGACGCACCACGGAAGCTGCAGGACGCACCACGGAAGCTGCAGGACGCACCACGGAAGCTGCAGGACGCACCACAGAAGCTGCAGGACGCACCACGGAAGCTGCAGGACGCACCACGGAAGCTGCAGGACGCACCACGGAAGCTGCAGGACGCACCACGGAAGCTGCAGGACGCACCACGGAAGGTTTTGTCTTGATTTGGTACTACGCAACGGTTGTGTTACATATGTGTGAAGTAGTATAAACTGGCGCGAAAATGTGCATATTCAAAAAGAAAACAAAGGATATAAATGTAGTTAGCGATTTGATATTTATTTCGTATAAACGTAAATGCGGTAAGATACATCTTTCTGTAAGTTCTCTGCAGCCAGATCGCAGATTCCTCTGAGGCACCTCGTGCCTACTTTACAGTTCGATTTGGCTAGAGTTCGTGGCCCTGGGATTCCGGTCAATTTCCGTTCCACCTTTGGGAATGTTCTCCTTGATTATAAACCTAATCTGGTTGCGGTTTGAGAGAATCTTCTGCACAGAGATGCCGGTTGGTGATGGATCGGGCTCTCTTTCGACAGCCCATCACTCTTTATTCAGGATCATTATACCCCTGTGCTTGATCGATGACCAATGCCTCCTCAATGGCCATAGCGGCGTTGGTGGGCCGACCGGCTTTTTCTCATGTTAGCCTGCTGTCGGATGCCCTTCTCTTGAACACGAGGCACGGTGGCTTGGTCAAGGCGCTGCCTGGGTAGTTGGGGCCGTGATATTGTGCTAGGCCCCTAATAGGGCCAGGGTATGGGCCCATAGCTCCCATCCTCAAGGCCTCGGCCACCAGCCTCTCGTCCTTGACGACTATGGTGGGCTCCTTGGCGGAGCCGCGGATCCTTGATCGCCTGGGTCTTCGTAGTGTCATCAGTAATGTCGCCTTTGGGTTGGATCTCATAAAAACGGGCTCTTCCCAGTCCGATGTGGGGTGCAAATCCAACACTGGACAGCACCGCCACTGATTCCTCATCCACTCCTAAAACAAAGTGGAGATTGTTGTCCACAGGTTTCACATCCCAGACCCTCCACTTTTCTGTTTGGAGTCCAGGGTTCGCCCGAGCCAGTCTGCGGAGTATGACATCTGGTTCATCCTTGGTGTTGCGGAAAATAGCAGTCATTTTTTTCAGCTTGGGTAGCTTTTCCCTTTCCATCACTTCTAGGGCCGCATTATCCCAAGGTTTCAGGGAGGGCACAGTACGTTTGAGCCACTCTTTCGACTTGTTATCGGAGCATGTCACCCATAGAACTCCCCGCTCCCGCTGGGTTCCCTCGAAGCAAGGGACTTCTTGATCCATAGGAACAGCGTCAATCGCCAAGAGGAGCGCGTGAGTCAGTAGATCGGCCTCCGTTTTCTTCAGGGTCTTTCCAGGGTAGCCGGACGGCACAATCGCCAGCTTTCTATCCACCTCGCTGTCGTTTGAGGAGAAGGCATTACCTCTGCCTTTCTTTGCTAGCTTACAGATGTTCGCAGGGCTGATTTCGCCATTCCTAGGCCTTTTCGGGTTCCTGGATGTAAGGTTGTTCAATCTCACTTCTCCGCTTCCGTTGTTATGCACGCTTTGCGAACCACCTGACGAGGAGTTTCCTGTGTTGGAGCAGTCAATGGTCCCAAGCATCAAGTGGCGTGCCTGTTCTCTCGCCCTACGGGCCTTCTTTCTGGCCGCACCACTCTTGTTCTTCCTCTTTCTGCCGCCTGAGAGGTTTGAATCCCCAACATCCGCAGAGCCTTCTAGTCTCCCGCGTTCGTCCGGGTTGGGGACGGTTGTGCGAGTCTGGTCTAACTCAACAGTCTGATCATACTGCTGCATGTCTATGACACGTAGTGTCAAGTTTTTAAGATCAGGGTTCCCTGTCGGAGCCCCTTCTCCTGTGAAGTTTTGTGCTTTAAAATTTTTATTCATTAGTATCCCACGAGTATGCAGGCAAAGGTTGGTCCACCCGCCCAGATTCCTGCCAAGACGGGTAAGGCACTTGTACAATGGGATGAGCCAAGTGTCCCAAGGGCATCGTTATCGACACTGTTCCACAGTGCCATTCAGCCATCGGCACGATGGCTTACACCTTGGCTTTAGGAGTTGGTCCACGGCAGGGCCTTAGTCCTCCTGGGTCAGTTTTGACGCCAGTCGGACGACCTATAGCACCTGCAGACCAGGGTTTGATTGGAGACGCCTGTTCCCCTTTGGCGAGGGGTCCATGCCTCTCCTCTCCCACCCTCGGTCTTCCCCTATCCGCCACCTGGGGACGCGCCCGGTTGGCACTCAACCATGTTCGCCACACCCGTTTATAGAGGTGAGGGAACCCGGGATAATTATTAATAATATCATGCTTATCAATTTTTTTTTCAGAGATGTGATCGGAATCTCAAGATATTGAACGTGAATGCTAGATTTTCTCAAGCCAGGCATGATACTTATATTTGGAGTGCATCTCCATCGTATATTTGAAGTGCGCGCCATCATCTCCTGCGTTCGGTGTTATGGAGCATTTGGCAAAATAGTTTTCAATACTTCCACGAGCTTTTCCATCATTTGTATCCTCTCAGTATCGTTCACAGCTAGTATTTCTGCAGTATTTGAGAATTTTTTTCGGTTTTGGCTATTTTTGTCATGGGTTCCGCATGAGTTTTCAATGCTTGAGCAAGATTAGTATAATATTTTAGTAAAATTACAATATAGTCATGTTATTCATTCTAGAAAAATTATAGACACTTATTTCAGTGCTTTTTTTTAGATTGTTCTCTTCCCATCATAGCATGAGCTTGCTTCTGAGCAATATTTTCAAATTTCTCCTTCGTAAGCTGAAGTTGGTCGTCAAATCTTGTTGTACAATTTACTGCAATTAAAAATAAACATTATTACCGAAACTATAATGTTAAAAAAACATTTCGTAACATTATTCTACAAAGATGAAAAAATCTTCAACTTTTGTAAATTATAATGGTACATAAAACATTATTTAACACTATACAACTATTAGAATCTTTATTACGTCTTTTAAAATTAAATTGATGTTGCGCTCAGCATGTAGCATTGTTGGCTGGGAAACAGACAGTACACGTGGAGTATTTCATTAACATTTTTCACGTTTCGTTCTTCACGTTTTGAACGTTTTCACTTTCAGATTCATTTCCATCATTACATAATCCATGCGAGTGATATCGATACTGATGTCCGAGGTTAATGAATAAACTGTAAATAAACAATATATTGCAAATAATGTTGGTAATGTAATAGTTATGTATTATAATCTATTTTTTCAATAAAATATACATGGTTTGTTGAAACACTCTTCAATAAGTTCAAAAATTTATTTGACTCTGATATAATTGATAAAAATGTTCACCTGTATTGGCGCTCCAAGTTTGCGGATCTTCTTGCAAGGTTTGTTGCCAAAAAGTATTGCAAACATTTAATACCTGTGGACCCAACAGGTTTGCATATTGAAAAATATGCAAAAATGTTTTTTGATCGGAAAATGTGAACATTAAGGTATGTTTAGGAATTTTTTCAAGTAAATTTGGCGGCTAAAAGTGCCGTTGTTGTGGTTAGCGTAAGACACGTTGTTCGTTGACATGGCTTGCGGTACCAAGAATTCCGGGCAATCGGTTGATCTGAAACATGCAAATGCAATGGAGTCTTGAAATATAATAAACAAAGGAGTCTGCCTTATAAGAGTTTTTCATTTAATGGAACCATTGCTTTTTTATGCAACCAATAATGTCGGAAATTTGTTTTCACATTTTCTCGCTGTCTAATGTTTCGAAAATATTCCCTGACAATTTCAAGTCAATCTGATGAATAGTTCCCGGGATATCCCACAATAAGTGAAGGAACGGTGGTCACTGCAAACCATTACATATCGACATACTCTGACAAAGAAAGTGATATTTCTATAGATAATCAATATTTTTCTTAGAACATTGGTAGAAGTTAAGTTGAAGTATAACATAAACACAACATAACTGAATAACTACTTTTGTAAAACGAAATTAATTCCTATAACAGAAAAATGATTGAAAACGCTCGTTTTTTCATGCCTCTGACTGCGCCGCGCCGCGCCCCCCCCCCCCCCCCCGCCCTAAAATTAAAATGTTCGCGATACTGTCAACAATGAACACTTCAACAACAAAAACCATACAAAGCGCATTCCTTGGTATGTTATATTTCAAGAATTCATTTCGTTTTCGTCTTTCGGATCAACCGACTGCCCAAAATGCTTGGCACCACGTGACTTGCGGCGCAACACGAACAACATGACTGACGCTGACCACATGGATGGTGCTTTCAGTCGACGAATTTATTGAAAAAAATTCCTACACATACCTTAATGTTCATACTTTCCGATAAAGAAAAAAAACAAAAAGGGGGTTTCGATCGAAACATTAGTTTTAGGGAGAAAAATTCTCAAAGTTTCCCGGTTCTTCTAGCATGCGACTCACGTACCTCCCCTCAAGATATTAAAATAGGTTACAACGAATATTGAATTATTATGTGAACGTAAAGACGAGTATCTCACTCGATAATCTTAGTAAATTTCGAAATAATATATTAAAAGCATAATTCAAATATACATACATTGTTTCCATTTGGACCACGTTCTTCTATAGTTCTACAAACACAGAAAATATCTATAGCCATAAACTTTGAATAGTTCTGACATCGCAGCTCTAGGTTTGTCTGCGTTCGTAAATTTCACTGATAGTTACTAGTATTATATGTCTGAGAAACTGCAACGTTGTCAAATTCATCGAATTGTCACCGAATTTTGTCAACACAATAATGATGTATATTGCATCGATAAAAATCGTCAAGGCTTAATTACTAAATCGCGTCACATCGATATCGTCGATCGCGCAAGCGGCAAGCATCGATAGTTAACGATAACAACAATCATCGTTAAAGCTCGGTCTACAATTGACGCATACGTCACCTCAGTATACTTGGCAAACTACTGCAACCAATTTGAAAATAAATGTACCCAATAATTTGGAAATCATTTGGACAAATTTGGAAAATCATTCACGTAGTTTGGAAAAGAATGGATAATGAATAATCAATGAAAATTTATTAAACGTATAGTTAGCAAACAAGTTGACCGATTTCATTTTTTTTTCTCCAGATTGATGCTAAATGATTTGGAAAATCGATTTCCAAGTATTTCAAAATTTGGAAAATAATTTTTAAGTATTTATTTACAAAATAATAATAAAGCGCCCCCCCCCCCCCCCCCCCCCCCGTCGCCCTCGCTCTGACGGACTGCGCTGCCCTCCGCCATGACAGTTTCGTCTTTCTGCACTTTCGTGTGATTGATAATTTTGGAGTAGTAAGATTCAGCTGATAAAAATATTCTTCATTTGAAGAATGTACATTCTTACTTGAAGTTTTGCTCATGAACTAGAAAGGTCAGCCTTGAATGCCACACGTTGAAGTATTCACGTTGCACTACATCAACCTGTATCATCTTCATTTCGGAGCAGATCTTTGCCTCATGCAGGGCGAAATAGACAAGAATCAAGCCCGAAGCGATTTGTAGAACAATTGTGCCGAGGACTTCCGAAAAGGTGAAATAATTGGTGGCCGTACTTTTATGTACCCATGCTGGTTGTTCAAGCCCGTGTGTAATGTAATTAGTCAACGTCATGAATAAAATTTCTCCGACGTTCTGCTTCTCAAAGGCTTCTTGTATAGTAACTTTTTTTCCCCTTTCGAGACTTGAAATATTAAAATGAATTTCATTGATATAGTTCGATATTTTTTCATTAGCAGGGCCCTTTTATTAATCTCCCAACAACCACGAAAGACGCAGAAAGACGAAACTGTCATGGCGGAGGGTAGCGCAGCCCGCCAGAGGGCGGGCGGCGCTTTATTATTATTTTGTAAATAAATACTTTAAAATTATTTTCCAGATTTTGAAATACTTGGAAATCGATTTTCCAAATCATTTAGCATCGATCTGAAGAAAAAAAAATGAAATCGGTCAACTTGTTTGCTAACTATACGTTTAATAAATTTTCATTGATTATTCATTATCCGTTCTTTTCCAAACTACGTGAATGATTTTCCAAATTTGTCCAAATGATTTCCAAATAATTGGGTACATTTATTTTCAAATTGGTTGCAGTAGTTTGCCAATTATACTGAGGTGCATACGTCCCCGTCCCCGTTTCCGTAGAGAGTTGAAGTATAGGAACCCTATAGTACCGTCTACAATCGAACGCGTACGTCTCCGTTCCCGTTCCCGTTCCCGTAGAATATGCAATATTTTAATTTTGACGAACGTTCGACCAATCACGTGAGACACTATTTTTCCACATAAACGTACGAACGCGGGAAAACAGATTCGAACACCGATGTGCCCAGTTTAGCGAGAAAGGGTTGCACCACGGGTTCGTATAAATCCATTTCGAAATTCACACTTTGTTACGATGCAAAAACCACAATGCAACAACCAAGACGGAGTACGGAAAACGAGATTAGGAGTTTAGTTGATCGCGTAAATTCCCGCAGGCAAATCGATTGGGTAGAGGTTTCAGCTTATCATTGGTCAAACGCTTCTGGCGCGCGTTTATTGTGGACCAGGCGCCGCTATTCTACGTAAACGGGAACGGGGACGGGGACGTATGCGTCAATTGTAGACCGAGCTTAAGATGGTGTACGGCCGCCAGAGGTAACTAGCTTGGTGATATTATATGTAGTATCTAGTGAGTTAGTCGCCTTGTCACTAAGTCACCAAGCTAGTGACCTCTGGTGTGGCCTTAACAAAACTTAAAGAATCCCCGACAATAGGTGAGCATCAATTCCTAGACCTGTTAAGTTAAGTTGGCTGCAGTGTAATATAAACAAAAGGACAAGTCGCCTCCCCGGTTCACATTAAGATGGCGCTGTTGCATCAATGCGTCTGAATTTGAAATAGAGATTTTGAATTCTAACCTCTATTCGTTTTCAAAAAATTGCAGAAAAAAATTTATTTGGTAATTAATGAATAATTTTTTTTCTATTCAGTAATGTTCTACACAAGTTCTGTTGCATTCTGCGGCAGAATTTCTGCCATTTCCCTTCTGCGTATACCACTTTGTTAGAACTTACCAATTTCAGATGTTTTCTTATGACTTATCAGCGCCGTTCTGGCAAATGATCCAACTCTTAATTTACGCGTTTAGATCAGTTTAGATGAATATTTTTGTGACTGAAGTCCTATAAGAGAGAGAGCGAGAGAGAGAGAGAGAGAGAGTCCTGTTTACCTCTATGCTCTATAAGTACTTTAGTGTCCCGACCTGTGTGTACGACTGTGTACGACCGTGGTGCTGACTGTCAATATCAAAACATAACCTAAAATCACAATTGTCAAAGTACTTCATGCAAGATTCTTTGGGTCCATTCTACCAATGTAAGTTATTTCATTATTTGACGCTGTAGATCTGGTTGAATTACACACTTCGACATATTTCGACAATACCGCTGCTACAATGATGAGAAAATGCGTGACGCTAAATGCAGTTTGTATTACAATCCAGCTCTCAGATGTTGACGATCCATGATTTTCACACGATAGCCTGAAACCTGGCTACATAACAATGTATGTTATAAGGTAGATTCAATATTATCAGTGGTTACGAGCTCTGTACAAAAAATACTCCATGGTGCTGACTACAATATTACAATTTTACTTTTTCTTCCTGTAATGTCAAACTGCAGAGTGATTCAGTGACGAAGTTCAAACACACTATTTTACATGTTCCTTTATAATTCATATCCTCATTTCAACTCAAGGATTCCGGATCTGCATATTTTGTGATCTCTTACAAGAGTAACTTTGAGTTGAGTAGCCGGGCTCCGCTAGTTTTAAGTAACTGAAAAGTGAAGATGGATTTCTACTACTTTGAGATATATGAATCGAATTAGTAGAACTTCCATCTCAAATCTCGTTTAGTTTTTCTTTTGAACATTCTCAATGTCGCTCACTTCTTAGTCGTTTCAACTGAAGCCCCCTTTACTCAAAAGTTGGATTGTCGTGTTTTCAACATATTTTTCTATCAATAAATGATCCTTGGTGTAGTGTTTCTAAGTATAAATATGGCCAGTTCATCAAATTTCCAACGGTATCAGCAGAGAAGAATTCAAATGACTTCAAATTGAAAAAGAAGTACGGAGGATCTCATGAAAATCATTAACTCAAATCCCAAAATAGTATTCCTAGCTCACTGTTTATATACAGACAAAAATATTTTCTTCTACTAATGTTTAACCTGGAATATCTAACACATTAAAATTATTTTCCACGTCACGAGGACGGGGTTACCCAGAAGCGACTTACAGTCCATTAGCAAGCGCTTGCAATTGATTATTACGATTTTATTCACTGGAATTAGTCGGGATATACGGGTTAGGCATCATGAAACGAGTCCTTGCGAAAGAAGTCGACTATTGTGGTAAATTCGAAACACCTTACTTCGATCCGTAATCTTTTAGCACGTTATTTTTATTGATTTCATTGATAGTAATTACGGCAACGAAAATTTCTGGAATGTGTGCATTACTGCCTCATGCAACATTCATTAAATATTTATTTGCAAAATCGGGATTGAACTTTCATATTATTAAATTAACACTTGATCTGAAGAAATCTTGCATTTATACTCTTGTTATTCACACTGGTCTGCTACACAGCTACGGCGCTTTACCGCCAGATTGATAGCTGACTGTTTCCAATTGGTACACCTCTTCGATGCTTCTGACCTTTGTATAACCCCCAACCGTTGATGATATTCTTTTTCACATTTGTCGATTCTGGTACACACTCTTCCAACATTCCACTTCGTTTTCCGCCCCAAGCATTGAATCTAACACGTTTTATTGCCTCTTCTTCCGGATCCTGGGCTCTGCTGCGTTTACCTGCTCAACAAAAACCTTGTTAGTTCGGCAATCAGTTTTGCAGAATCTTCATTAACATGCCAATTCTTACCACCCCAAGGATTGAATTTTGTTCGTTTCTCGATATTCTTGTATGTAGAGTCAACGATCAAATTGTTCTCATCATTTGAAGGCTCTTTACCACCCCAACTGTGAAATGAAGTGGGTTTTCCATTTCCGCCAGAAGATCTGGTATGAATTCCATTTTCAGCGAATGGTTCGCTCGTTCCTTGGGATCGCTTACCTCCCCAGCTATTGAACGGCACTCGAATGGGCCGCCGTACGCTACCATTTTGGCCGTATATAGTAACTCGCTTTCCGCCCCAAGGATTGAAATACCCACGCTTAATTTCCTGTAACTTGAAAAGACAATGCAGTCTATGCTTTCTAACCTATACAGGGTGGAGAAGGGGTATGGATACCCCTGAATATTTCACAGGGTTGGTGATAAACAAAAGTTATCAAGCTCAGGTCTTAGATGATTTTCGGTGAGGAATTCAATGGTGACCTTGCACTTGACCTTGAACCTCACCTTGAACAGGATATCACCATTCCTCTGAAATATCTAGGGGTTTCCCTATTTATTTACCACCCTGCACACATAGTCTCCTTTTACAAATAGACTGTGTCGATCACGAGTGTTGTATACCTTTTTGGAAGATGCTGTCTTCCACTTAATCCGTGGCAACAAGTATTCTACGACAGAGTTTAGGTCTTTCGGGCTTATTACGTTCATAAATCGTGTCTTCGTAGTAAGATGTAGTTCATCAGGGTTCAATTCCTCATCGTCAATGTCGCTCAGATTCGTCGACCAAGTTTCTCCAATGGGATTAGACATGGTTCCTTCGTAACCAATGGTACTCTGTACACCATCTGTTAGGCGTTTGTTGATCAAGTCTTAGTAATACAGATCAATAGTTTTCACAAATCCGACTATTATGGGTTTGAGAAGAATCGTATACCATTCCGATTGGTCTCGCATTCTGGTTCGTGAATTCTATTGTGAAGACCATCACACCTATTGCGTTGTTGTTTCCACGCGATAACAGTATGAGGTCGCAATGTACCAGTCGGTGGTACTTCCTGTTTCCCGTGGACACACTCAACAAGCTCTTTACCGTTGGTGAGCATAATGTCATGCTCTTGACTGGCGAAGAGAACGCGTATGGAGAACATGAATGCCAAGCCCATCCACATCTTTGCTGTAAGTTGAATCATAACTTAATTTGTGAATGGGCTCCGAATTTCAGCAGGAAATGGTAAAACTCTTCTCCCACACAATTTTCCAAGTTGGGAGTTTTAGATTTAGTCTATTAGCTATCCAAAACGACTTGGAGTGCCTGTGGAATTCCGCGGAACAGTGTAGTTTTAGCTGTTTTAGCATACCTTGAGCGGGTACATAGCGAGTAGGTGTTCAGTATGTACAATGAATTTCTTATTGATAATATTGTTATTAATGCTACTTATACTTGCTATAAGTAAGTTTGCGATTGCGCGTTGCAGGGCTAATCAAATCAAGCATGGTGTCCCTAACCTGTGTTCAGGGAACAGAGCTGGTTGCAGAAATGTAATACGGTATCCGTGGATATAGAGCAGAAGCGAATGTACCTTTAAGAGCGATACTGGAAACGAAGCACAGTAAATCTGAAAGGTTATGAATTTCCTCGCTTATTTGATCTTCGTATTAAACAATCATATAAATGTAATTATCACAGCTTTGTTGTACTATGGAAAATGTATTTTTCATAAAAGAATGGTTCACGATGCGTTGAATGGGTTTTCAATCTCAAATCTCGAAGAACCCTGCACAAAATCAATGCAAATTGCATTTCGGTCAAATTGTTCTCCAGATCAAAACTTCTCATGGGCCAAAGTCAATTCTATGGATAGTTTTCCAGACACAGAGGGCCCGTGATGTAATTTTGGCTACACGCAGCACGCAATGTGTTAGAATTAGAATTAGAATTAATGTTAGTATATTTTAAGGCTAATCGTTGGAACCCTTCCTAGCCATGACAAGTACATTGGTTAACAGTAACAGCACGAAGAACCGTGTTCTTTGCGATAAGACCGCAATACATAATTAAAGAAAAAAAGAGTATGAGAGACATAGATATGATAGATGTATGAAAGTACAGCAGAACTCAATAGTGCATCTGTTACAAGGCCTGGGGTATTACTGCCATAGTTATGTTGCTTACTACCTATATGTTAAGAAGCATACGGTCATATCTCTTTAGAAGGAGACTTTCAAAAAGAATACTTCAACCAAACTATGCGGGGAACATTCGCGATGACCTTGAAGGGCCAAAGGTCAAGGTCATTTGGAGATCTGATGATATTTTCGCATGAAAACCATTTTGTAGACCTTTGTAATAGACCCAGAAGAATCACGGCTTGGTTTCTGCGTAAGACCGACGTGTACGTCTGTGTGAATGTGAGTGTTTATTATTATGTCTGGGCATCTAGGTGAATAATTGCAATTATGGAAGTGTGGATTTGAGTGCGTATGTGTACGAGTTTGCTTGTGCGTGGGAAGTAGACGAGAGGTTCATAGATTTTGGACAGGAACAATCAACCTCTGTGTATGCGTGTGACTGAATTTGATTGCGACGGTGTGTACATTCGAGTGCGAGTGTGCCAACGAGTACTAAATAGTTGTGCTTAAAGACGTATTTGAGTTCGTGTGCATTCAATGTTCCGGTGAGTGGCGTACAATATACAGCCCTTCCTGAGGAACACCTTTGTATAGATAATGTCCCCGTTCTAATAGTAATGCAATCAGGTAATAAATGGAAGCTCAAAACTGATTGAAAAGTATAGAATGGTATTGTGAAAATAGATAAAAAAAAGGAAAATTCTAATCACTGATCGCATGGTAAGTAATAGTTGTGCCATAAGATACCGTAGTGACTACAATAAAAAGAGAATTGATTCTGAATCCACTTGCGAGAAAGAATTTCCTTAGATTTTGTATTTTGTTGTTGCAATAACAACGTCGAGAGTAGGAAAATGTATCGATGCGCAGGAAAATGTTCGATAGCGGGTATTATTCTTTTTGCACGATGCGCTTTATTCCTGTGACAATGAAAGCCCATCAAGTTTTCCGATGCTGGACGAAGCTGTTATGAAAACTTCATTTCCGACTAAAAACTGGAGCCGCAACAGTATTACCGTATGCTTTCAGTGCTGTCAACTCATGGTAGTTTGATCGATGTAATAAAATATTTTTTCAAGGCGAATATTCACTTTCGGTAAGCTTTGAACCATGTTCGAATTCCCACGTTCGCGAATGCGAATATTTGTTATAGCAAATGAATTTTCATAGGTGGAAAAACGGGCCTCGTTATCGTATGAAATTGATACTCGATATGGATAGCTCTGCATGCTAAAAAAGAAGACTGTTCAACCATTGTTAAGAATTTAGAAAGGACATAGAAATTCGTAAAAAATTGGAGCAAACGTACGGTATTGGCGTACCATGCAGCAACTTGCAAAAGTTAGATTCCATGATTTTTGTAATATTTAACATTTATAATATTTTTCCACCGTCAAAAATCATGAAATCAAATTTTTTCGACTTGTTGCGTGGATAGAAATTTCCAGGCGGACTTGTACGTTCACTCCAATTTTTTTTAGAATTTTTGCGACCTTGTTTGCATTGAAAAGATGAGTTTCCAATTTTACTACTGCCTGCACCGTTTTGCCCCATATGATCAAACAGGAGAATTTTTATTTTTCTCATTTAATTCCAACGCCAAAGAACTCAGTTCACCAATTTCAATTTGATTTTCATGTTTCGCTACTCGAAATGTTCAGTTTTTTTGCATACATTTATGTTTATACTTGTTTTGTATGTTTGTACGAATGTAATTAACTAGGGTGCCCCGCGGTGGCAAAGCTTCAATCAGAAATATTATTTGGAGAATAATATTTCGCGAAATTTCAGAGTAGCTGCAATTCATCTGTACGCATTATTATTAATTTTCATCGCGCGATCAAAATTGAATGCTGGTTTCAATAACAATGCACCTAAAGTCGAAAATCATCAACGAAAAACTGCTTAACAAATTCTAGAGGTTTCAAAAATCACAACAAATTGCGCTAACAATAAACTATCGACATTCGCGGATGAAGACCTCGAAACTACATCCGAGACCATGCAGAGAACACCTATAATGCGCTACGGTATATATCACCCAGGTAGTCGTACTTCTCTTGCGGGAGAGCCTCTTAGGCGGCGCCTCATTGCGGTGAGCCAGTGAATCGTTCAACCGGCGGCTTGCTGCGTACGCAGAGCAAGCATTATCCACGTTCGTGTTGATAACTTTTTTGCTTATCAACCGATCACTATGAAATTGAATCTATGCACCCTTAGGACTGAAGAGAAGGTGTGTGTAAGATCTGAGATCGATACTTCGCAAACTTCAGAGGAGTGTACAATAATTGAAACCGTTTGCTTGGGGGACAGAGGGGCTTCACCCCAAATAGAGGGGCTTCGCCTCAATAAGTTGGAAATAGCATATCAGGAAGAATAAAATGCGTATTGTACATCCGGTCGTGTAGATAAATGGTCGGAGCGTTAGTATACCGTGCGTTCGGCCTTTAGGTCCAATTCCTCTAGTATTCAATATTAGGGCAAGGTTTAGGTTGATTTCGCTTCTCTGATACGATAGTTGCGTCGAAAATTCACGTAAATTATGGTGGTCGCATATGGGTAAAAAAAATCACGCGATACCTGTTTTTTCAATTAGTCTTTTAATACTTGTATGTATTATCTACGAAGTATGGCTATGTGGTAAAATTACAATTCTTGTATTGTAATATTGCAAAAAATGTTTCGTCATTTTCCAAACTGTTTTCTCTATTCCCAGCGTCCCTTGTCCAATGAAGTCTGTCTACATCATCTGTCTCACCAAGAAAGTAACTTTGAAATGTTGCTGTGTCGTTTTTGTTACCGAAGTCGAAGGTGCTACATACTTCAAAATGGATCCAGATAAGTATTGGAGCGCAGCTTCTGCTGGCTTCTCGATCTTTCCTTGCTGGAATCCTGTAGGTCTGATGCGCTTCATAGTGAAGTTTTGTCTGGCGATATCTATAGATAAATACTCGTTAATTCGAACGATTCTGTTTTTCGCTCAATTTTGCATTGTACAATTTATAATATCGACCGCAAGTTATATTGCCAGTTTGGGCCGATCTGTGATGGACAAAGAATTGAACGAAACGTTTAGTATCGATGATTTATCTCTAATCAGTGAGTTAGAAGGCGCGAAGAAAAAGTGAGATGACGAAAATCACGAAGTTTCAATTTGCACGATAGCTTAATCTTAACTTAGCGGAGCATTGGACTGTCAGCGAGGGTAAAACCAACTTGAATGCAAAATCGACCACCTTGCAGCGCAACGTTATGCTCGCTCGTGACGAAACGCGCGATAACCAGCCGACCGGGGATGCTTGGCCATGCTGAAATCGACCCGCAAAAATCTCCGAAAGACGAAGGCGTACGTCACATATTACGACTAGGATCGGAATTTCATACAGTATAGAACTGATGTTACTTTTTATTAGGATTTTTATTCCTGTGGAAATGAAGCAAAATACGGACATTACTGAAAATGCCTCCACCGACGAAATAGCAACTCGACACAATGAATCGGTGACCATGGAATGTTACGAAAAATGTCGCTTCAGATTCTCAATTCAAATAGTACGAGAAGCACCTTGTGGTATACGGCGTATTCGCGGCTGCCAGATGCATCTTTGCACCACTTACGCCCATTTTTCCGCACATGCATTTCCGGCCTGTTCTTACTCGGTTTGACGGCTCTTCTTCGATTTCTTCTCCTGCCTCATCTGCGGATTCATTGGTACAACTCGATACCAACGATGACTCGTCATCGTGCACAGAATCACCGTCTTCTTCGCTCTCATCCTCCACATAGCCCACAGGCTCGAGCGAACAAAGACCTCGGGCCACATCTCTTCCACTACGTCTGGTCATTTCTCCATCTAAAATACTATGCACAGCAGCATCATATTTTCTTATTTGAATAATACAAAGTAGAATCTCACTGGTACAAGAAAGCGCAGAATTCTGTACTTACCTCACGTAACAGAGTATAAAAAAATATGTCAAAATGTACACGTAAACTGACGGGGGGCAGGGGCGGGGGGCGGGGGTCGAGTGGACCCAAACTCACTTTGATTGCTCGGTATGGCGGACCGAGGAAGACTTGGGACTCGTAACTCTGTCTGGCAGTTCCGTCTGTAAGTACAATTTTTTGTGTGGAGGTAAGCGCCTGTCCGTTTGCTTTGTTCGAACATAGCAACGGTTTCAAATTCCCCCCCCCCCCCCCCTTCCTGCAGTTAATGGGTTAAACATCTGTCATTCCATCGAAAACCACCCCGGGGCTGTCCATAGCTAACGCGGTAATGCAATGAAAAGGGGAGTGATCTGTGCCAGATTCGCCTAATGTCTATACAGTTGTTAGTATTACCTAGTGCGAAAATATAAAGTATCCATCCTTAAGTGACGAAGCTCGGTACTTTAATGAGTATGGTACTGCATTCATAGTCGCATCTTTCTACTGGTCTGAGTGCGCAATACAAGACTATACGGGGGAACAGTTAAGCCTTAGCTGAGTTCACTTCGCTATCCAGATTACAGTTGTCCATAACGGCAGTATTGACAGAAACTTAATTCCCCGCTGGTTGAGATCTTCACTTTATTGCAATGAATAAATATCGCACAAAAGAGCCCGTGGGGGGGATATAATCAATTGTTTCGAAGAGTCGGGGAGAGGAGGGTGGCAAAATGGCTATAATTTATATTGCAGTTTTACGAACGGTCTTGAGTAGCCGATGTGAGTTGCATCGTATAAATACTTGTGAGTAATGAATCTGCATATTCCCATCTCGTTTTATATTATTCTTATTCGCGTGAAGTTGTTGAAAGAGCGGGATGGATCGGCCTTTTTCTATAACGTTTCGTAAGAAATTTCTCTCTCAAGTTACTGTATTTATCTGTGACGCCTTCAGACATGTACAGGATACCCCCGTGCAGAAACCCGATCCTGAACCCCGGTTTCGAGCGTTGATTTGTATCGAAAATGTAAATTATGAAATGTCGAGGGCGCTACCATGTTTTAATTCAATTAACAAAATGCAATGGAATCTTTTTAATCTTTTTATACGTTATTATTGACATTTTATATACAAAAAAACTTTTTATTTAAACAGACAAGGGTGGCGAAGTACATCTAGAGGCTGTTGTACTGTTCTGAAACGAAACGTTCAAGATGATTATTGTTAAGTAGGCTTGCCGCTATTACCTCAACTGGTATATTTTATTTTTATGTATAATCAACAAAATGGCGAACTTGATAGTAAAAAAATGTTTTTTTCTTATTTTTTTAAAGACCGCCATTTTGTTAATTATACATAAAAATGGAATGTCTTATTTCAGGTAGTAGCGGCGAGCCTACTTAGCAATAATCACTTTGAATTCTTTATTTCAGATCACTGCAACCGCCTCTAGACATACCCCGCCACCCTTGTCTTTTTTTCTAACGCTCCACTTTGACTATATAACTCAATGACTAATTATTGTAAAATTGACTTGGGATTTTTTTTTTATGGTATATGATGTTAATAATAGCGTATAAAAAGATCAAAACAATTGTACAGCATTTGTTTGTAGAAAAGCAATTGGTAAGAATTCTTTGCAAAAACGTGCTTTACATAGGGGCAGTACTTTAAGTACAGTCTCCAAATTGTTTAGGGTGAAAAATAAACAATCCAGCTCCGTGAGTCCTCGTTCAAAATTGCAAACATGTAGGGGAGACCAGGGCACGCCGGACTCCCGCCGAATTTTGCTAATTCAGACTACTTTTCAATTACAGGTGAGAAAATATAAATATGACACGCCGACTGAACTTCTTTTTAATGTTATAAAAGGGTGCAGCTATTTAAAACAATATATATATTTTTGCAAACCAATTATGAATCTGTTGAAGATAAACCAAAACAACTTGTACTCAGTGGTCAAATGCCGCAAAAAATAATTCGAAGGGACCGTTGTGCCCCGGTCTCCCCTACGTATAATTCAGAACAATCTGTGTCTGTCACTAATGTAAGTTCACTTCCAACGCACTGGAATTTGAAGGACTACTTGAGAAAATATTGATAGGTATCCGTTGAAGAAAAAACGTTTCGAAAATTTCGCGATCGTATCACACAACACTTTTAAGTAAAAAACACTTATAATTGACACGCATTGGCGCCAATTGATATTCGCTCGATTTTTGTTTCAAACCGTTCTTTACCCCATAAAAACTTTGATCCGATATCAGTTCACCTAATTATGACCAAAAAAAAAAAATCTCATCCCAATCAGTCAACTCCCCTGACTGTACCAGATTTACCGAGCAGAACGTTGTCACGCGGTAAAAAAAATTCCATCGTTGCGTAAAGTGTAAAAATTTGTGTGCACAATATTTAACATTTTAGTGTTTCGATTAGTGTTGTCCTCGCGGTCCGTTTGTCAGCGCACAAAAATGTTTTTTGATACCAAAGTAACACTTTTTGAATGCTACTCTAACATTGTTTTGTCTTACTTTTAACACACAGCTGCGTTGCCTGCGCCACTACACGCGGAGTGTGTTGAGATAACACTAATTTTGCGTAAAAAAAAGTCGCCAACACACATTTTTGTGTTAAATTTGACGGAAATTTGTTTACCGTGCAAAATATGTGTTTTACTAATGAACGTATCACGTTTCGCTTCTCTCTGAAATATACACTACCTGATTTTCGACACTGTTATCAGACCTGTGATATTAATCGTTTTCCATTGGTTTCTTTTTTTTCAGAACCACTAACTGCGATATTTCATGCGGGAGATTGCAAATACCTTGCTTTAGCTGCGAATTCACGCGTACTTCTGTTTCTTTGACCGTCCCAATTTCTACTTGGGGAGAGGAAGGGCCAGTTCGAATGTCGAGGTAAGCGAATCTGTTTGTCGCGGCGGGAAATCACAACACATCTGAGGTGTCACTGCGGGGGTTTGACAACGATCATATCAATGTGATAACGGATTTGATACGAGTCGCGAAGGTAGGGGGTGCAATGGACAGCAGCGGTGCGTGTGCCATTCTTATATAAGCCGCGTCGTCGCCGCCTCGCGCTCGGATTGGTTTAAAAGTTTCTCCCACTTGTAGACCACTTTATTCGACGCGATTCGGATACATGCGTGAAGTCCTGTACATCTATTGTGTCCGCATGAACAATCATCAAATAACGAGATCCTCTTGAAGATATCTATTCTCCACCATTTCTCGCTGTCGTTTTATTTGCAAAAAAAACGGGGGAGCGCCTGAAGTCCACATTTATATTCAAATAAGCGATGCGAACCACTCAATTTTCAGTCCATGGGCAGTCAATTGCTATGTTTAATGCTTTCTTGATGTGACATCGAGAAAAGTCACCCGGAAAACGCACCGATCAATTCTTATTTCTCGAACATTTTGAATTAGGTTCGGTATACAGGGTGAGGAAAAAGTACGGAAGCCCCTCAAATAACTTGGAAGGAACCAATTTGCGGATAAAATTGTGAATACAAAAGTTGTCGGATTTTTCCCTGACTATCCGACGCTGACCTTGAATTTGTCCTTGACCACGACGATCAAGGTTAACTTTAATTTTTTCAACATAAATCCCTATTTTTTATCAAACATTCCTATTCTCCAGACAAGAATACGTATGTTTCGTTGGAAACATTTTTCTCGGTAACGCTTTGTTCTCTCAGCTGTAACACCTGCAAAGTTATGCAACATATCGAGACTTTTTTCGCACAAAAATTGGGAAAACTGAAATTTTGTGCAAGTACGACGAATCATTTCGTAACTAGATGAGGTTTTTTATCTATTCAGTGGGTACTGCGTTCAGCGTAACCCGGAAACAACGACGTGAGCGTTGAATAATCAAAGTTAACCTGGATTGACCTTGGAATTTGGGCTCAAGGTCAACAACAAAGTCACCATTATTTGACCATTATTTAAAAATGTATAATATCATCGTGAATGGACATACGTAGTCATATGTGAAAGATATACGGGCATGCATGAGCACGTGTGATTTCCTACAAATTCCAAAAAATTTCTACTAAAGTATGTGAATTAAGATTGTGAAAAAAAATCTTTTTCATGTATTCTTTATATAAAAAAACGGAAAATCGCTTTTTATATCTACAAGAAATTTCTGAGATGATGAAAAAAAAACTTTTTCTTTTGGACGACCCTAATGGCCATATAGGAACATATCAAACGTTCTTGTACGGTCATATGTGAGTATTTATGACATTACCTGTCATATATACATATATGGGCAAAGTTATACGTGGCCAATATAAGATCATCGCTAAGAACCCTCAAGCTATACATGTTTATGTGTGCACATATTTATTTTTGTCTCACACTGTAATCTGATTATACACGATTTCGGATAATCTACTTGCTGTTCTATAATTCGCATTCATATATGAAAGCTCGCCTTGAAAAACAAATGAGCGAAGTATATACGAAAAACTTCGGAAATGGTAAAAAATAGCATCTGGCATGACTTCTTCAAAAATTTAGTTGATCAATTTCATTTTACTTAAAGAAAAATTCCCTTTTTTTGGGCGTACCCTATTTTGTCCGCAAAAATGAATTTATTTTTATTCACTGGCAATTAAAATTTGTCTTATTGACGTTGATTCTAAATCAAAAAGGAGGATTTAGGATATTTAAGTTCACAAAACTTTAGTATTTCCTTAGGTACCCCGTTTTGCCCCTCCCTGGCGCCATGTTCTAGACCTCGAAGAATTAAACTTATCGAGGCTGAAACGAGATAGTTTCGTAGTTGCGCGCAAAAAGACCGTACTTCGACTTTTTTGGTTGATTATGGTATTTCAACTGGTCCTGTGCAGCTACCCCTGAGAAATGTTGATTCTGCTCTCAATTTGCATCTATCGAGTCGATTTGAACGGAACAAATTGCATTTGATTTGTCTGACAACATTTAACGTCACGTGTTCTTACATCCTGCGTAGACGACGATCCAACACCAAACCTTTCATCGATTGGAGGTCGCTCAATCGAATGAACGTAAGTCTTTTCGAATAAATGCTGCTGAATCTAAACTAAAAATCTTACATAATCGATTTCCTGTATCGGAACCCATATTCTATGAGCATACTGCTTCATCGTGCCTCGCACACACGTTACTTCAGTTGCGTTCCCGGTAGTTCGCCAGATATTGTCCGAAATTATAATAAAATGTTGTACCTTGTGGTACACAATATTCGCTAATTTCATTCCATTAGACGTTGTTAATAATTCCGCTGTTTAAATTCTCATTAATTATTCCGAAGATGCAAGGTGGACGTGATGCCTGAGCGCTGACTTGAAGTATTCTCCTCGTGGAACTACGGCGCGTCAAAGAATTACACAACCAAAAGTTAAACTGTTCATCTGACAACGAGACTTGGTATGTACAAGGTGGCTGGTTATTGAAAGCATTCCCGAAGAGTCCTGGTTCCTGACATCGATCCGAAACGAAATGCTGAGACACTCAAATAATTATTGTCGTTGATTGCGACGTAAATAGGCAAAGATATGGTTCGATCGCTTCACGTATAATTTCTAGATCGGATATGCTGAAATAACAGAGTGTAATTTCTTGAGGTAGCGAAACAACACCGACCTCAACATTTTTTGATGAACATTTTCGATTCGATTTGGGGTTTACAGGAAAGCTTTTAGTAACGAGTCACCCTGTATACGTACAAAGCAATCTGCGGATTAAGTAAGCTGAAACATCGGTTAAGCTTTGTACGTAGGCTCGAGTTTTAATACGTGTATTTCACACTATAATTGTCCATACTAATGCATTGTGAGTATACATGTACAATACGATATAACAAACGAGTAGTCATTCGTAGTCGGTGATTACGTTAGGAGTAACAAGATACTCGTGTCAGTTCCAGTTGATACTTTATCATTCTGATCTTCATACTCTGTTCCCAATTATTTTTGGAATAGGCGTTTCAACTGTTACTTAACATACACATGTTGGTGTCCACAGTTGATCGTTGAATAGCAGGAGAATTGAGCAGCAGGTTCTTTCATCTGCAAGTGTTCAAAGCGAACTATGAAACTCGCCAATGAAATACATTTCTATATTTAACTCGATTTATTCATATGTTTTATTATTTCTACAGAACTATAACATTTTGTATAAGAAGCGAATCGTACATGGATAGTGAGATGGGGGGATGTTTATCGTGTTGATAATTTATTGATATTTTTTATTTATCCACATATTTAAGCTGTCAGCTGAAACGTGTATGTTCTTTTAAGAAATTTCATTCAGCTTCTCTTTGAAATTCCAGGATTGCATGGGATACTTGCGAGTAGAGTTATTGAAAAACGAGAGTATCGACTTGGTGAAATTGTAAAGCTTTTGACGTAGCATCATGTGGGTATATTTCGCAAACACGCCCATTCTTCTGTTGTTAGCGGTTCCGCATTCTATCGTTGTCACATACCGTAGGGGTGAGTCTTTGCAGCGGTTAGTGGATCCCCTTTTGCCAGGTGCAGCGTAAGACGGTTCATCGCTGCTTAGCAGATCTTCCAGAACATCACGATGACGTCGCAGTGTCTTGTGCCTCGTTTGCTTATTCTTGGCCGAATCGCAGTGACTGATCATCATGCTCAACGATCCGGAATCATCGTTGTCCGCCTTTTCCAGCCTGGCAACAATATCAGCAGGCTTTTCGAACACATGCCAACGTTTCTCCTTAAAAGCTATCTTTTGACGATTACCCCATGGTACAACGAGTTCTCTATCCTCAGTTTCATCTTCAACGTCGCCATCGATCTCAGCCACTTCCAAGTCTTCGCCACCAACGGGAATTGTAATGCGTAAATCATCGCTCTCGGCTACTTTATCGTATAAATATGTCCTGACACCTTTCTTTCCGCGAGATATAAAAAACGGCTCCCCTTCCAGTATATTCTGAAGATTGGAGTGTTTCTGACGCGCTCGTGAATGATTAACTTTTGAATCATGATCCTCGACCCCGCATTTTGGTACAGAAGAATCTGTGTTGATTCCGTCTCTCCGCTCTCTCCCCTCCGCGTCTTCTTTCTTCAGAATCGAGCTTAGAAGTCGTAGAGTTCTCTGACGTTGTTCTTCTCCCCAATCTTCAGGACCCTTTGTTGAAGATACGTCGATGCGTTGCTTTTCGCCCGAGTCGATCTCCTTCACCTTCGAGTGGTCCATGGATGATTGCTCGCTAGTTCCCTTCCACTCGTCGAATCTCTTTCCGCGCTGACCACTCGTCAAGTTTTCTTCACCGAGCTTACTTTCAAACAGAACGTGATCTATAGCCTCTTCAGCATCAATATGTTGATGCTTCGGTTCGCTCCTAACTTCATAATTTGTTGGATAACGAAATTCTCTGTTCAATTTATTCCGAGAAAACTTGGTTTTCAACTTTCGACCTAGTCGATTTTTTAGGCTCGTACCAATATCATCGTTAGCATCGGCGTTTGCTGGTTCGGCCACGTTTCTTTTTTTTCGCTCTACGATGATGGGGTCGGCTGAAGAGAGCTCCTCGTATACGTCGTTCAAGACTCTTCGTTCTCTGAAATCGAAAGGTGAGAACCCATTTTGTTTTTTGCCGCGAGCTACAAAGAAGGGATCGGTGTCGATAGATGACCTCCCCAAAGTATCATGATTATAGTCAATCTCAATCCATCCCGGTTCATCGACGTAGAATGGCTTCTGCCGCATCCATCCCTCGTCTTCTCTGCGTCCGCGAATGGATCGGCATCTCTCGTTACAAGGCAAAAGTTCATTGCGCTCCGAATAATGAATCAGAGGAAACGGGAACTTCATTTTTTTAGAGTACGATCGCCACTTCAACAGGTTCGTCTGTGTTTCGGGATATCTGAAACAATATATGAAAACAATTGTGAAGAAAAATTGAGATCCCGTGGAGGAGGAATTGAAATTTCCCAGATCACGACATACTATATGACTACTAGCATGACTACTCGTTGCTCGGCCAACTGCATGCACGCTAACCAATTTTCCGTCTTTGTGTAAAGTGTACAAATTCGTGTGTAGAATATTTACCATTTTAGTGTGTTGATCATTGTTGTTTCACAGTCCGTTTATCAACCCACAAAAATGTTACTTGACACTAAAGTAGCACTTTTCACAAATATTCAGCTGAACGAAATAAATCACTAAAGTCACGTGGAATACTTCTACAGGAATTTAATAGTCGAACAAATTCTCCGATATCTTTTCGGCGCCATCGCCAACAGAAGCACGAGTAGTTTCAAATTATTACCCCCCTCGGAATCCGCCTCACACTTCTCAATGGATTCCCCCGAAACGCTCGAGCACTTTTAGTAGCCTGTACGAGATGCCAACGCTCATAATTTGGAAATCGATCTGCGAAATTTGGATTCAGATCTCCACTCTTCGCGAGGATTACTATGACCTATGATTTAACAAGACTTTAGGATGAGAGCAATCGAGAACAATAGTTGCCTTGAAACGGCACTCCCAATCGTAGGTGTTGTAAATTTCGACACTATTTTGATGCCAACTCAAACGGCAACGGTCTCTTTTTTATTTCACATACGCAAATTCGACTCACCTTCCGTATTCCATACTGCTGTATCGCGAAGACTCTCGGTTGGAATGGAGTCGAGACCGTTCGTCGTCTTGGAAAAAGTTTCCATGTGCTAATGCCCAATAAGAACGTCTGCCCCTCACCGGCCAAAAATTTGGGTCGACCTCTGGTGGTAGCTGTAACCGTTTCCTGGGCTATATTTAAATCTTGATTATTGTTGGTATGAGTTTCATTGAAACACGTGTAAATGTGCAAAGAGCCCGATACAAACAAAATATCTCGAGCCTATCTCATCCAATTCTTTCATCTTCCACTGTACCTACTTCAACGAAAGACATTGTTTTTCATAGTACGCGTACAGTGCAACTTCACGTATCGTTTTTGGCGTCTAAACTTGAACTTCACGCATACTATGAGAAAACTACTACGTTGCTCAGCTGATATGAATATTCGATTATTCAAAAAGTGATTATCTCGAATTTACAAATTAGAAATATCAATCGAAAATGGACGAATAATTCAGCTATGTTATAATGATTATCATAGAAATTCATTGTATGTCTTGTTGCCTTGCCAAAAAGAGTTTAAGTTGTATTTCAACGCGGCCATACCTCGAAATCATCGGATGACACGACGGAGAGGGCGACCATAATAACAAGTAGCTCTCGCATCCTGTAACCGGAAAAATATCAAATTCGTAAGAATTCGTAGAAAATATCAAGACGAAAAAATAGACTGGTTCACAAAAAACAACTGGCAAAATGGCGAAAATGGTACGTCTTCCTGCAATAGGTACGATCGATCAAAAGTTCTGGAAGTTTCGAAAACAATAGTAACAATAATTAGAAAAACAATTTCTGTAACACGTTTCGTACGCCTTTTCGAAATCTATAGACTGTTGACTGGATTATTGAAAACTAGAATGTAGTTTTGAAGTTACATTCGTGTCGAGGTTTCACGCGAAGTGAAGTTTCATGACGAATATCTCAAGAATCGCACGAGTTATGCGAGCCTGCCCAAATATGTTTTCAAATATTCAAGAAGATATCGAAATACTTAATCGGAAGATGTATAGTAATATATTTCTGATCGATCAAGTTTCGGTGACTCTGATGTCGACGCAAGCCAATGACGGTTCAGTTATCCAGCAAAACTCGTGACTCAATTTTCTCACCTGTAAAACGGAGGTTTCGATGTAAAAAGAGCTGAGCTTGATGAGAAAACTATACTTTAAGCTTACGAGCGTCTAACTATTTCAGATTATTCTCCACCATCCAGAGGAGCTACGTTTCTCGCTACCGATTTCACCGAAGTGAGTGAAAATTCTGATTCACTCCCGTATATATGCGCGGTAGTCAGATCTCTCTAGGGTAAGGACGTTGTGGTTCGAGGAGCAAACGGATTGCACGGGGAATACTGCGTGTGTAGTTTAGGCCTCCCGTCAATCTGGTCCTGGCAGAGACCGCAAATATTGTCTATCTAATGTACTTCTAATGTACGTCTGATAAATGAATACAACCAGCCGTCAAGAATACGTAGTTCCATCTTAGTATCCACGGTAAACTGCTGCTGTTCTTGTGAATTTGAATGGCGAATTGGTACAAAATTTCGTGAAAATACATCGTACGAAGGACGAGTTTTTTTCTGGATCCAGCGGAAGGGGTATTCATACCGTCTTGGCTACACATCTCGCAATGTATTTGTCGTCGTCACATTCAAAGGACCCCTCATAAACCTTATGGGAATTGGCTTTCGGTGAAATTGGCTCAACTTCTCATATGTCGTGTATTTTGATGTCCTAAACAGAAGTGTCCACGGGCGCGAGCTGTGAAATGCTTCCTACGCTAAGAAAATAGTATTTTTGCAGTAACAAAAATTCTTATTGAATCCGGAGCAACGCGCGGTTACATCAACAAAATTGACATTGTAACCGTATCTTGTTACCGGCGCTAGTGTAGCCACGTTGATGTTAATTCGGCGAACCTTGTAAGCGCAATCTTGTTGGATTAGCAAGATTAATAATGATGCCGCCATTTTGTTCAATAATATCTAATAAGGAACACGCTCAGAGAATGTACATACAAGATTCCGTATGTGTACACTGTTATAAACGCGCATGCGTCTATACGTTTCTTGGCGGGATATATGTACTTTACTTGTTGGATCAACAAGGTGACCATGTTGAACTAACGTGGAACGGCTTACAGGATCAATCTTCTAACACTGTTGTACAGACTTGCGTCGTAGGCGTTTTCTTAAGGTCACAACCGACGTTTTTGCAAGTCTTCGTCACATAGACTAGCAGCCCTGTTTTTTTTATTTGCTTTCATAACGTATTCTCTTTGTTTCAGTACACGGGCACTATTGTAGAGTGCTTGTAACAAGGTGCTCTGTACGAGTGTTTGACCGCGAATATGGTGAGTACATGCATTCAGCAAGTATGTTGGAATTCAATATTCTCCTCGAGAGCCATGACTAACGATAATTCATGTTTGTGGTAGAAATTCCGATTCCTTGGAGATGGCGACTGTCCTGATTGGTTGTTGGCGGAAATAAATACGCTTTCCCGCATGGTAAGAGGATTTGTGGACTGATTACCGGCTTAGGAGGAATTCTTATTCCACGCGGAATGTTCACATTAATTGCTCTTGATGAACATTATGGAATGACGTATGGCGCTCGGAGTTTCCACCCATATTTTCGATGCTAGGAGCAAATAATATCATATTCCCAGATTCGTCACACAAATGGGCCAAGCTCAAAGTGCTGTTATGAACTATTCATTTTCCAAGCAATTTAGGGGACCTATTACACAGAACCACGAAATGGTTTTCGGAGTCTACTTAGACTCTGATAAGTGTGCTATACGTTTTTGGGAGTCCCCGAACACGAATCCGATCGTAGACTTGGACCAGCACGTCACGTCTTGCGGTGAATTTGAAGAATGGCTAAACAACCTAAATTCTAGCGTACTCTCGGTACCCACATACCTCCGCATGTCTCACTTTTCTCCATACTCGCCTCGTGCGCCCTCCCCGCTGACGTCCTTCCTCACCTCCTCGCATCCTATCCGCCTACCTATATCCTCACCACTCTCTGTGCGTCTCTTCGTCCCACGTCCTTCCCTCCTCGCCTAATCCTCTTCCTCAACACATTCCTCTCTCCCTTCCTACCTCTGTCCACCGGACAGAGAGCTATAGACACGTTCGCAATATACTCACAACCGAAACCTTTTAACTCAATGCACTTTACACAATAGAAAGGGAGCTGTCGTATATTTACTATGTACTCGCAACCTAATCTTTGACCATACTTTTTACGTCTACTAAGGTAGTACCCGCCACAACGTCCAAAATTGTTTTAACCCGTTTGGAAATTATAGGCTTTTTAGAGACTCTCGAAAACCGCTGATTAAAATTCTTAAGCTCGTTGCGGTTTCGAGAAAACTTGTACCAGATCGACCAATACACCACACAATCAATGAATACGTGTCTTCGTTTTGGCGCCATTTTGATAATGCATTTTTTTTCCAGACATCCATCAAGATGAAAGTTCTCGGCCAAGTCGTAGCTAAATGTTTGACCGAGGGGACTGTTGACGTAAGTACAATGGCCCAAGCTAACTATCTTTCGTTATCAACTCTACCCTTGTGCAAAATACCTTTCACGAGGTAACCCGTCACAAAGTATCCCAATGGTATTCATCATCAAGTATTACAAATACATCCGTAGCCACTAACAATCCTCCTTCAAAATTATAGGGCCATGAAAAATTATCTCAGTCCGTTTTAAAAAGTGGTATTTTCAAAATTGGTTTTTATTCAATTTATTATTCGAAAGTCCATTACATCTAGTTTCTACTTTATACTTGAGATACAATATAATATGGCCAATCTCGCTAAGGGTGCGTTTACACTGCGTAGGGCTCTACCTTGCGACAAAAAATCGTGTGTACAGTGTAGAGAACTCGCGAGCACGCACGCACCTACGCATCATAGATAGAACGCTACCCGCTTCGCTCTACCGAAAAAACTTTACAGTGTACACGCACCCTGAGAGTTCGGCTTGCTGTAACGTTTAAACAGTTATATTAATAAATCGGAAGATAGTTACTTGCATCCGAGTCGAATTGTAAATACTTGTAACATCAATAAAACATAGATTATTCAGACTCGCGATGTGTCAACGCGTCGTAATGTATCTTCCTGTTTTCCTCTCACAGATGTACACTCGACTGTGGGCGTTCACGCCTGTCCAACCTGGTATTGCTAATCAAGTTGCTTTCTGACTGTACACGAGATATAGGGACTGATGGCATCAAATTTGATTCATTATATTTACTCGGATACAGGCGAAAAGCCTCAACTCAATTACCTTTCTCTTTGTTGAAATGATACGACACACCCTATCGTATATTTGATGTCACGTAGCTCGTAAAAAGGTGCACATGTTTGCAGCGAAATTATTTAATATTTAAAGGACCTGATAAAAATTTCATGAAAATGCAATGAAAAATCGTCTTCTTCGCAGTTCTTTGACCAAAAATACGAACGATCGATATTTCGATCATTCATCGTTTTACCTTCAGATTTTTCATTGTATTTATATGGTGTATTTATATGGTATCAAGTGTATAATATTTGTAGAATACATATTTATCACTTGAATATTTTGTCGTAAAAGTTGCACTGCCTTGGTACCAAAATCAAACCTTTGGATATAGGGATAGAAAATACACGAAATTATTCGCAAGACAAGTCACAATGACCACGATAACGATGGCGTCCCAGGTCAATATGCAAGTCTGCTACGCAAAATAGATGATTTTGTAGACCATTACCGACCACGGATCTGACAACCTGAACTCACATTTTACCGAATGAAAAATACATCTTGCATGCGTTTTTCCCTCTCTTTGTGCATTTGTGAAACAAACTATCGTGCGATTAGAATGGAATTAGAATTAGTTTTCTGCCACGTGAAGTAATTCACGCAGGGTTTCTTATATACATTTGTCAACAATTCACAAATATGATGCCAAGTATCGTTTTTGTATATTTCATTGTTTTATGCAAAAGTTCAATAACACATACCGTATGCTCATCTGTTTCAGGAGGAGAAAATTAAGAAGCTCATCCACGATGCTAAACTGGGTAGGTGTGGTTCTTTTTCAAAATTGTTACATCTATTAACGATAACTGGTGTACTTATTATTACACGCTATTACTCTTTCCCTTTAAAGAAAGACCTAGAATGGTACCATATGATGCTTATTTCAAACATTATGGCTATTTCAAGGTCACGTGATGTTGCCGAATATTAGGAACACAAAGTACCATTCATGCGCCTCAATAAGTCTGACCACATGATCAGCGACCTCGAAAACCCACTAGCTACATGTTGTACGTGGTTTCAAAATTGTATGACAAAAAAGGGATTGTTCAATCTTTTGGTAGACGCGCCTGTTACAAGCCTTTTCAGCACCAGCAGATCCAATACGACCATCACGTAGCATCTGGTCTTGGTATCGCTTCAACGGAAGTACAAAATATGCGATAGAGTTCACCTGAAGCTCTGCTGCCGTTGAAGCCTCAAACTCTCCAACTGAAAAAATCCATTTGACCTTGAAATGGCCTTAGTTAAGGTCATCTCTGTGGTCGCAATTACATCTTACCTATCGAAACCTACCTATAATAAATCTTTCAAAGATCTTTTTCATAAGTCTTTGATTCCAACTAGTCTTTGGCCCAACGAAAAGAGTTCTACGCGCTGTTTAGCCCAAGCGCTGTGGGGCTCGATAGAGATTTCAACTTGCACGAAGAAGTGCATTATTGTCAAGTTGAACTGTATATCACTTGTTATAGTGATTGCTAAATAGCTCGTCGCATGTGCACCTGATTTGCAGAATATAACAAAATATTAAACTTTTAATAATAAGAAACAGATCGGTCGATGATTGCAATTTTGTCAATGTAGACATTGCCACGGTGTTTGTCAGGGAGTATTGATTACACAGCTTTAATTTACTATTATTTATATTTTATAGATACGAACGATGCGAAGGCAATTGTTGCAGCTTTGGAACTGATATTTTCTTCCTCGGCACGTCATGCAGTCTCAGCACCAAATTTGAGCAGGGAACTACAGCAATTGGGCCTACCGCACGAGCACAGTACTGCACTGTCACGTCTTTACGCCGTACATTGTCCTCAACTGACAACTGCACTCTTCTCTAAATCTCTCAGGCGTAAGGGCGAATTCTCAGTTCGGATATGGGAAATTGTATCCCACGCTAGTATTATTTAAGAAATGAATGCGTTTGAAAACTCAGCAAGAATATATGTTTCATCGCAGTTAAACGACTTGCCTTGATAGAGACATTGAAGAATGAGATTGGGTCACCGTTTACTAAAATTATTATCAAAACAACGGGCCTCAACAATAAAGAAGAGATGATTGATATTATCATTCCTTCGGATGAACTTCCAATTCTACTTTCTGGTAAACGTACTTTTTATGCATACAAATTATCAGCAAGTAGTATTCAGAATCAGAACAGCTGTTCTGTTGGAAAAGGTAGTCTTTATGTGTTATTCCCATGAAAACCATATGATAGTTGTTAAGCTTACATGAACACTTGAATTACAGAATTGAAGAGAGCAAAGTCATTGATGAATGGATTGTAACAGGCCCACCGTATTGGAAATTGGAAACGGTTTCATTGGTTCGGAAAATGCTGCAGAACGACGTTAAAACACTTTATTGTATGTAATGAATGTTCGCGTTAATAAATTACATCATGAACAATTCACTTGCATCTACACGTCCTGATTAGGAAGCCACAGGAGGATTCGGATCAATGAGTATTAGTGCACACATACCCAAAAAGACTAACTTACAGTGAAAGTATCAAATTCAAATGCCATGGCAAACGCTAACGTGTCAACTAAGTACACGCTCGAGGCGGCACTGATTTTCGACTGTTAAAATATTCTGTTATCTCATTCTATCGAAGAATGCTTGGAAACAAGAAACAGAGTCAGTTCTTGTTAGATTAACTAGAAATAAACTTAGAGGCATAATAGGCGTGTAATTCACGGCATCAACTATAATGATAACGCTACGTTATGTGAATTTCCAAAATCAGTCGACACGCCTGTTAACACTGTACATCAGCTGCGGGGTGAACTGGACTGGATTTGTTAGAAATTGGGAAAAAGTATACTCTCTCGTACCTAAAGCGAATGAAAGATTTGGAAAATCGTATCCATGGAACTTAGAAAATAGAAAATGGTAATCACATGGATCGGTTACTTGAATCATCGTGCAACGAAGCGTAAGTAGATTGTTTTCTTCGTGGACTACATAGCGACATCGAAAACTATTATCGAAAGTCAGGCTACTATTCAAGATACCATGCTTAAAGCAATGAAAGCAGGAACTGAAACGAACCAAAAAACTGCGTTACTCGACCAGTATTAAGAGAAATATCAAAGAGTGCATCTTATTCAAAATAAGCCAATAATTTGTCAACTTTGTATTAGAGTAGGTCGCACTGCGGGTAAACGTTATAAATTTAGAAACCAAAACTCGAAACAACATACAACATATTCATAACAGCACTCAATAAAAATCATCTGAAAATTCAAAGTAATTAGTGAAGAAAAAAGTCTTAAATCACTTAAAATGAGTGAAGATCTATGATGCAAAACGTGTAACCAGATTTGTGATACGATGCAAAACCTCGACACCTAATAACGGAATTAAATTGTTTATAATCAAGTTTTTTTACATTTTATAGACTATTATATTTTCAAAGTACGATTTTATTCACTTATTTCCCCACATGCTGAAATGTAACGAAAAATCAGGCTTACAGAAATTAAGTCTAATCAAGTCTTTCATGAAAAGTCGACAATCTGCTCATTTTAGAATACAAATGATGGTATAATAAATTTAGAATTACTGCAATATTAAAAGATTAACACTAAGATGACGATACCAGTCATAGAGGAAAATTAGATGCTTCTGGTATAATGAACGGACTCTGTACGTCCTCCCGATGGTCTGGTTGCTGTCAGCGAAAGCTGTAGCTCAAAAAAATAAACTTAACAAAATATATTCTCAAAATTAAAAAAGCAATACGAGTTGATGTCATCATCATCATACCTTGCCCAATACAAACTAATCACAATAGTCAATAGAGGATTCTGTTATCTACACAGCAGGCGACAGGATGGGCTACTTACTAGTATAAAAAAATACCATTTGCATGAATGGAAGAGAATTTTACTGGGGTCAAACGTTACACCATGTAAAAGTATAAAATAAAATCTAGCTTGTAATTGTTTATTAATTTAATAGTTAATTTTCTGTACAGGGTCTGAACGGAGTGGATTTGTCGATCAACTTAAAGGTAATATATTAACAATCATTACGACTACGAGGTTTAGGTATCATTACATATGTAAAGTTAACTTACATCGAGATGCCAAATACTTAGCTCGTATATTTATTTCCTCATGTGCATACAAAAAGAATCTAAGTTTTGTAGGACATTTATTTGTTTAATTTCAAATGAATATTTATTTACTATCTAATTATGTTTAATTATCCATCTAAATGTTTATATCCTAAAATAATTCAATGCCGTAATACAGGCAACAAATTTAGGAGTCTTCGGCTCTATCGAAAATTAAATTATTATATCCAGATTCAAAAGTAACAATTGATCAATGCGTAGTTTTGTTCAGTATTCAGAATTTACAGAATAGCATCGTGTATCATTTTTAATCTTTGCGCAACGTTACTAGCATCGCATACTTTCACAGAGTGTCGTTTTCGTAGGTAGGCGTGCACGTGGGTTTATTGTGGCGCATGGATGCTCCATCTGGTAAGCTGCCTCCAGTCATGTAAATATTCACTTTCACGTGAACCGCGAATAGCAGATAAAAATTAACTCAATCATTAATATGTAATGGTTCAGTGCTCCGTTAGTGGTCGGTGAACAAAGTGGATGTTGGACGAATTATCTTTTACGATGTCTCGAGTAAAAATACTGCGCAACAGTCGCAGTTTCGCCAGAAATTGCACGAAGAATTGATAGTTTTGGAAAAATTGTTCTAAATTCATGGAAGTACGAGGATATAGGATAATAGATGTTCACAGTCTCATCGAGCAGCATCGGGTCAGAAATTGGAAAAGGATTTTGTAAATTCACCAACTTCTCGACAATGCAACATAGACCAATGAGATAAATAATTCAGATTTACAAAACTCTGTTCCAATTTTCAAAATACAAAGCATTAGCAGCTTACGACCTTAAAAACCATTCGAATACAATTTAAGCTGCTCCTCATCTCGGTTCATTATTTTTTTTTCTCGATACAAGGGAGCACTCATCCATTATAATTTATCAAAACAATGGCTAATACATTGCTTTTATATTACTATTTTTACACATCTGCATGAAATAAGGTAATACGATAAATCCATTAACATATTGCTATTATGGCGCACAGTAAGAATAAAAAAGAAATCTTCATGTAATAAATAACTCAGAGGATAGATGCAATGTTCATCTGTTAAATTCCATATTTGTGAGTATTATATTTCGACCTTGGTTCCATCTACTTTTTTCAAACTCCAATCAAATATAAAAGCTTTCGATTACTAGTAAAATACGAGGTATAATTTTTACAATTATAAATTAACACCTTTCTCAGATCCCGCTGTATAAAATGAAATTTTTTTTTCAATTCAACTTGAAAATTTTCATAATTTTGTTCCATTGAAAACCGTCGCTCGTAAAAAGTTTGGTCCAGAGTCATGATAATGAGACGTGTAGTTTGAAAATTATTTTCCGTAATGCGTGAAAGAGTACGACGCGTTGCGTGTCTGTTAAGCGGATCATGTACTCTCTACGGAGTAGTAGCATTATTTACCCAACTGTCGGTAGTTAGTAAATTAACACACGACTCTTTACTAACCACCGTAGCGATCAGTAAAAATAATAGTTCTAATTTGTCCGTCTAATGATAAATATATACGATTGTTATCTTTTATATGTAATGCAAAACATTGAAGGTGCCAAGGGCGATTTACGTCGATGGCATCGTTTTGTCCTCGCCCTCATGCGATACGTCAACTTAATGCCCCTGTGAATAATTATTGCACCATACAATAGGATTCGTGAATTGTTAATTTTAGGCTCAAGTTAGGCATCGATCATATTCAGCCAACGCAAAGTCTATTGCACATTCCGAGATAATCATTGGTCTCGTGGGGAAACAGACTATTAAGCCCTGCGAATCTGCAAGGCAACGATGGCTTGGGAAGTAGTTTGGAGATGTCTGGTGATTTTGGACGTGAGATATTCAGATGTTTATCCATGTTTGTTCAGGACTGTGATCACCACGTTCGTTGTAAACATTAGAGTACACGAGACCCGAACTGTTAAACTCTACCCGTAGTGTTCTAGAATGCTCACCGCGTGTAAAACAATTCTTATTAAGTGTTCGTCGCTATGATAGAAATAATGGATTAGAGAAAGAGGGTACCAATAAGTCATGTACCACTATTGTTCGATCAGTATACATCCATACGCATGGATAAAAACACCATACGAGTAATTATCTCTCTAAACCAATACTATTTGTCAGTTGTTTTCCATCAGGCGATAGATATTAGCTAAAGAAGAATTAATCCTTAATCCTTAACTTCGCCTTTCTCTTTCTCGAATCTGTTACTATCATCACGACGGTAGATCTGTCGTTGTTCCTTACACAGAGTGAGCATTCGTGTATACAGTAGAGCTCAATGATGCGAACGTTATCATTAGCTATTACATTTCTTTCACCGACGGCGATATTCATTATATTTGTAATCACCCACAAATCCATCACTGAACGAAACTAGTCTAAGACAATCATGGATAAAGATTTGAATTGGTATTATACACTGTGTCGTGTTGGAAGTCGTCGCGCAGGTGGAATAGTATCAGATCAATTCGATTGCCTTGCAACCTCGTAATTTACTGAACGATACCAGTGTAGTGCTATGGCAACGATAACAAAGCATCAGCCAATTCCAAAACATAGTCTATGTATCCATGACAATCTCACCAATACTAGGCTAACATGAATTGGAATTATTGCTTGATTCGCAAACACGTCTACAGCGGTTTTCGGTTATTTATGCTGCTCGCATGCATTATTCTCAGACAGTATCATCATGTGGGTCGGTTGCAATGATCGAGGAGTGACAAATAACAATCGAATGGTATTACACCAAGCAATAGGTACTTGTGCGAATATTAGCGCCTGGATTGGTATGCTGAATATTTCTATTCAGCGTTGTTTCATACACTGCCAGAAGTGCAAGTAATAATATAAAATGCCCTCGGCATATCTTCAATTTTTTGCACCAAACGTATCAAAACCTCGTACGAATGCAGCACGGTTTCAAACTTCTTGTTATCGAAAAGTCGACGATGCACGAATAAAGGAATGTCGTTACTATCGAGAGCAACTTTCGAACAGTGATAACAATTCATACAGGGGAAACTCGAACGCGAATGAGAAGAACCGTCGACGCTGTTCAAACGAAACTGCTCTATTATTGTTGAAAAGATAAAAAAAATGGATACGATAAAAATTTTGAACTATACATTTTCCTCGCTCTAACATTAACAGCTATTCATAATTATTTTATGTATTTTTATCGTAGCGAACATTCAACAATGAAAAATTGTCAAATCATAAATGTCTTACGATGAAAATATTTTGGTACCTAACCAAATGCACGTACGGTAATATTTAACTATCAAAGAAAAGAAATTTCATTTCTTATCTAGTCTTCGAACAAGATGTCATGTCGATTTTGACAATCACTGATAAAACTTGTAACTTTGTACCAAATTGCTTCCCTTACATAATATATATGGCAGTATTGGCATGATATTTTCCCATTCCCCACATTTTCAGAACAAGTTCAAGTGAATTCTAACAGCAATGACGAAATAGTACACCTCGACACTGATGCGAGAAACTAATTTTCTCCTCGTGGGAACATTAGCGAGAGTGAAAAGTTTGCACGAGGAGGGCATCTGGTTCTGGCAAAAGTGTCGAACCAATTTCACGACACGACGTGCGAGAGGCTCTATTTCAGCAGGAGTTCATTTGCTCGGCATGCACAGAATCGAGCCTCGCGCACCGAGTGTCCAAAACAATATTGTTGCCCGGTCACGAAGAAAGTTTCGAAAGATAGAAAAATGATACTACCTGTGCGTAGCATAGCCCCAGGTGGCGCATTTGAACTAGCAGTCGGAAAAGAAATACGTCTACGTTATTCGTTAGTTTTAAAATCAATAAATACCTTACATATCGCATAATGTTGTTTGTGTAATCGTTAGTGGTAGGCTGTTACTATTCATAGGGTATTCTCAGCGTAATTAAAAATCATTATTATTATTATTTCCTTAGTTAATAAATCGACTCACTGTTCTCCAGTTCAGCATCGCTGTAATGCGACTCGACAACACTAGACGAATTATCACGAATATGTCGTCGCTAAGTTATAACGTTTTTTACGGGTTAATAGAGCAAAATTATTACATATGAATGCCACATTCATGCGCCACATTCTTAGCGAACATACAAACAATTTGTTCACATATTTCGACAAATTGTGAATCTTTTTCTGACCTTTGTTATTCTTTACAGGAAATGTCTTTCTGTGTAGTGTTAAGAATTAAAATTCAGAATAAACAAAAACTTACAATCGAACGAACCGTAGTTCCATTCTCTTGGCCAGTCTACGCGGCTACATCGATATCGATTTTATTAATTTAATGTTTTTATGTTTCGCTTACTGAGATTACATTCCATTGGTCGTTACGATGTATTAACAATAGTTATTGGTATGCTTCGAACAATTTTTGGCTCGTGCGACGAACATAGGTTTGTACATTTGGTTCTTTCGCAACAGAACTTGATTGAAATTGTTTCACTTTATGAACATCGAATCTGATCGTAAGCATTGCGATAGATTTAGATTCGGAAAGTTTACGTAGTTCGAGTGCTCTTGCACAGATTTTCCACGCCCTCAGTTTTTTTGACAATCTGTCGACTGTATTATTCGCAGTCGTGTGAAATGAAAAAATTACAAAAGAGGCGGACGTTTTTTCCACCCATTTTATTCATGATTTGTAGAATACTTTCATTGCTACGCGAACAGAAGTCCAATGATAGGATTTTAAGACCAAGTCTGTACCTTCTAAATCTCTTATCGCGATACTATGATTCGATGGCAATAAAAAAGTTATTGTACCAGCATATCTTCCATTATATGCAATCATTTTAAAAATAAAATGTGGTTACAATTATTAAATATCTCGATGGGTCCTCAGTCGTGTCTTGTCATTCGTAAATCGTGTAATCTAATTTTTTGTACAATTAGAATACACGGAATCCCATTACGTTTAAGTTTTCATTCTTGAATAGTGGAAAGTTTAATTCTTTCGAGTTTTTCATCACATAAAAACGTCGGTGACTATTTTTCAGCGTTCGCATGATCGTCAAACTTTCATCTATTACACTAATATTTGCACTGATTTCCCAACGTTTCGAATGATTCTATAATACGTTCTCGTGGGAATAAAATGAAACAGCATTTCATGAAAAAATCAACGAAAAGTTTGACTACGCTATTAAAAAAAACATGAGTTTCAGTATTTATATTTTGTAACGACTGAATAAAATCAGCTCCACAAATGTGATATTTTCCTTTTCCCCAGTTTTATCTAGTAATGTTACCGCAGAAAGCATTTCGGTGGTACATTATGGTAGATAATTCGAAAAGGAAAGATATGCAGATCAATAATTAGTGCAATAAAATAAAATATTATACATTTATACTCAGATCCACTCCATTTGCTCGCATTCCATGAGCTGATATCATTCGCCAATCGCTGCGACGCAAAATTTTTTGGCTAACATTGTGTGAACTACGATGGGATTTGAATTTGATGATTATTTTGCGATGAAAGCAAAAATAACGAATCATAGACGGAAGTCGAATATTTCAAGGCTCGATGCCATAAATATTTCTATCGATGGCAGTATTTCATGTGCCAATCATTATAATTACAGATTTTATCTCGCATTACAGCACGAAAAACAGTCGAGTTTGATGATTGCAGTGTAAGAAACATCGTGTTATGCCGAATACGAATCGTGGGATAGTTTGGAATTTCGGATGAGCATTCTACGTGATCGCAGGTCAAAATTCTAAATAGTTGTCTGAAAAATGTGTACGTGTGAAAAGCACAATGAGTAAGTTTCTGTATCTTAATCATTGCCAATTGGAAATGTATCGCTGATGCGAAACGAACCTGATAGAACAAATCAGGAATGGAATTTACGCTCGATGTCGAA
Organism: Arge pagana; assembly: GCA_963969455.1. Taxonomy (NCBI): domain Eukaryota; kingdom Metazoa; phylum Arthropoda; class Insecta; order Hymenoptera; family Argidae; genus Arge; species Arge pagana. The sequence goes on from OZ018315.1 coordinate 4,828,113, forward strand.
CCTGGAAACTAGGAGTGTAGAGCGCGCAAAGAATATTTTAGTACGAGCAAGCGAGCGCATTCATGCACGTTCGGGTCTATTATGTATGATATTACGTAATTCGGTGTGTGATAAAAATACGTCGGTATGCAGAACCGAATGGAATGGAATAGTGTACAGAAAAGTGAAAAGTATTGCGATTTTGGAATGAATAGACGAGTCGAAAGTTATGGCGACTCATTTCTGTAGAGCGTAACTCTGTAATCATAGCGAGCGACGGAATGAACTCAATGTGTCAGTTTTTTGCAGATAAAATGTTAATTGTCATGTGGACACGTGTAATTTTCAGTCAGTCAGTATCTATATCCAGGCTGTATAGGGCACGAGGTGGCCTCCGTACTGCCGGTGCTTCAAGCATAAAATTCCCTATTGTGATGCGGTGCTCCTGGTTTTGGATATGCTTGAGCCACCGGCGATCGACGCGGTTCGTCCAACGCATACGAACCTTCATCCTTCTTACGCAGCCTGTAGACAACGAACATGACGACCAGAATCGCGCAGAGCAATCCAACAACCGCACCTCCGATGACAGCTGAATCAGACAATTCAATGATTGTATATTTCTTTCAACTTTCACCAAGATCTATGATTTAAATTAACCACAATTTATTACACATTTCTCCTTTCTGGTCGAGCTATTCACAGACTATTTTCTCAATTTGCCGCACTCTTTTCGCCAGAATTCAGAATTGTGGACGAATTCTAACTTTGTCTGGATGGACACGGTAAATCAACTGCTTGTCTAAATACATATGGACTACGATGCGATACGGCACAGGGTTAATTGTGAAATCAGATTAGATAACTACAATCAACTTCGGATATTTGCACGTCAGGTTGTATCAAAGATATGGTCACGGTAAAGTAGAATTTCAACGTTTATTTGTATATCTTTGTCGAGAGAAACGATGGTTAATAATTTTTTTTTTCTCGCGGCTGCTCATTTCATTAAAAGAGCAGTTATTGAGGAACGTTCAGATTATTTCAAAAAAAGTAAACTGCGTGTTTTCGATTAATCGAATCATTAATGATTTTATCCTTAATTATTTTCTCCCCCAAATTTAACAGGTACCAGACAAACCCAAAGATTATTAACTATCGACCTTCCTGTGGACAATACGCTAATGCTTCTCGAAATCTGACTTCATTTGCCACTCCAACTGTACCTCCGATGTAACTATGCTTTATTGCAAAATTGTGAGTTCGAGTCGATCGACAAAGAATAGATAAATAATATCAGACGCGTAGACTCGACTTCACTTGGTGTAAAATTTGTATTCAAATAAAAACACTACCAGCCAGCACGCCTGGTTGTGCAAAGAAGGAACTAGCGTGCTCTTCGTGTTTCGGATTCATCGGTACTCCTCGAATACTGTCAGTATCTTCTTCACGGTCGTTTTCACGTACACTCTCGTGCGTCTCAATACCGTTGTCCGGTCGATTTATTGTCTCCACATTGGGCTGAAAGTAGAGAAGAATAAATAATGACGACGAATTTTTAATCCATCACTACAAACTTAATCAGGCTGTCCGTTTTTTGTTCAAATTGTCTAAATTTGAACAAAAATGGGTAGGTACACAACCCTGTAAGAAATTTTTGCCATATTATTGCCATCTCTTGGCTATATTTTTACAAATATGGTTATATGCTAGCCACTCTGGGTAAGTGCCCAGGTCCTCCTAGAGGGGGTTAACCGATTTGCAAGAGATCAGCGGGACCACGGTTCTCTCCGGTCGAGGAATAGTCCCCAGTGGAGGCTCCAGGCACAGTGCCCGCTAAGCGTCTGGGCGCCCGGTGGAAAACCCTAACTAATTACTGTTTAAAATTTATTTATTTATTCATTTATTCAAAGAAAATTAATTTTAATTTGTGTTTTAATTAATATTCATCAATTACTTCAGTCATAATATGAAACATCCTGAGATATTTTTAGTGGAAATCATTGTTATTTTGGCTGCAGTCTGGTCCAAGCCAACGAATAATTTCACTGCAACACCATTCAGTGTCCACACCGTGTCAAACATGCTCCGAGAGCAACATAGTTCAATAAATATCTTCTAAAGTAGGACAATTTTATGTTACAGCATGAAAACTCTACACTTTATAATTAACAAATACGCAGCAATTTTCACCTCAAGTTGTGTACCAACGGATGAAATCGGCGCTGTGAAGACCGAAACGCGTATTTATTTATTTTTCATAAACAATGTTTGTAAACAAATTGGGTTACACGCAATTTCCGATGATTTGAACTATAAGAAAATTTTCCTTCCAAGGAAATTTTCAAATATCGCAACCTTCACAAATTTCAAACACTGTAACCTGATTGCTGACAACGTGGCGTCGAAGTCTAAGAGCTGTCGACAAATTTTAGTTGCTGAATTGTAGATCCATAATTCCGCAATATTGCCATATTACTGTATACCAATCTGGTTATAAAATGGTGAGTTGACCATTTTACATGGCCAAGTTTCTTACAGGGAACACCCTAAACAGACTAGCCAATAACCTACTCAAGACTGAGAAGGGTCAAACCACTAAATGTAACACTTGTTACACATTAAGTAACACTAGGAACATACATGGAGATAGACCAAGAAAAGTGTCTCCGATAACTTCACCACCCTACAATTTACCTACAAATTACTTACTGTCCCAGCCGGGACAAATTGTGGTTCAGAGCATTATTGTCATAGAAAAAAAATCAGTAGGTAAGAGCAAAAGCTAAATTTGATGTATTCGTCTAAAGTTCAAAGTTTGAACTGCAACTACTCGACATACTCAACTGAGCATTCGGCTCGTAATCATTTTTCAACCAAAATGGCTTAATTTCATTATACTAATTGAAGAATATGATAAAAGAACTGGATATCTGCTTGATTGCATTTGCACCTAATAAAATTTCATCTATGTCAATGTGATTGCACAGACAACATTAAGCAATCAACCTGCAGGGTCCTGATCGCTGTTTCTTGATACGTGGCTTTCGGGTCGGCTGGCTTACTCGGGACTGGCTCTATTTTGTTGCGTTTGTTGAAATCTGAAACAACCAAGAAAATTTCAATCAAATTGACGAAAAAAAGCAACCAGTACATCATCGAATTTTAAGACTCGGCAAAGTTACGTAACGCATGGTTTCAACTTTAAGAAACTATGGAAAGTCCTTTCGGCAATTAAAGTACGATGTATATTGGGAATATATGCTTTACTTCAACGTAAATAGTAAGATAGACTGGAAATGCGATGGTAGTTTGGCAAGACTTACCTGTATCTCCATCACCATCTTCATCATCGGGGCCAAGGCCACTTCCGGAGGCTTCGAGGTCGTCGCGGACTTCACCACCGCCACGCCCCGACCCTTCGAAGTCTTCTTGGTCCGATAAATAGAGGTCGTCGTCCGTATACGCGTTGTACGATGTCGCCGCTGCCGGCACCGTCGGTCTGTCCTTAATGATCTGGTGCTCTTTCTGCAAAACAAAACGACTAACCGTCAGCTTGAGCTGGCTACGATAATCACTGACGTAAATCTAACTGAACATTGCTATCGGCTTTAGGAGGGTCATCCCATGTGAAGGCTCTTTTTAAAGCGTTTCTTGGAATTTTTTGTTTTTGACGAAAGTGATATATAGGCAGTCGACAGTGGAATATCAGGGGTAGATTGCAGCCGATTTCTAATTCAGCAAGAAATGAACTTTTTTTGAGAATTTGTTCACATAAAAATTGCGAATTCAGGGTGTTGTGATGGTTCGTGTGTGGGTCTTTCTCATTTTCGATTTTGTAATAGCAAATAAAATATGTATATCCCATGAGAACTCATTTCAATGATCATATAGTCAGCCTCTAGAATATTTATTCTAACTTTGAGTGGCTTCCTATCTCATCGGACCGCTAAATACCAGAAAATTCTCAGCTTCTCAATTAAATAGCAAGTAATGCTTTGAAATTAAAGCTGGTCTGACTTGGATCTCAAGCCGCGGCCCCATTTTTTTTCAAAAACAGCTCCAGTAATTAAATTGCAACTATAGTAAGATATTAGCAATTAATTTGTGAGAAATTATTTTATGTTGCGTTCAAGCCGCTGGTGCAGCTTAAGAGACATGCCATCTATGCTACACAGTCAACGATACCTTGCTTCCTGGTGTCGCCAGGAATAAATGGGTTACAAACGTACGGTAAACAGAATTTAAAATCAAACTCCAATCCCCAAATTGGTCGAGATGCAATATACGGGATGCGACAAGTCAAGATTACATTGGTTGTGCGGGGTTCCTGCTATTGACCGTCAAGCTTTATTAGTTGTGGGGTCGCGTCCGCCGATTAGCATCACGCCTGACTGGTGACCAGTTAGCGGAGATGTGACATTTAAAATAGTTGGATTCAAAATGCACAATACCTATGTCTATTTTGTGTTCAAATACTTTTTCGAAAAAAGGATCCTCTTGAAAATTCTTCTCTGAACGTACTTTCTATTTACTGAATGCAAAATACATCTTCCAACATTTCTCAACTATTACCTCCATTATCGATTAAAACGTTACGGTTAATATAAATTTGACAAAACTTTACTTTTATAGAGGGGTGGCAAGTGAAAGTACATTACGAGCTCTATGTGCGCTCTCTGGACCATGTGTTCGAGTCGCGACAAGTCTGTATATAGGGACCAACTATTGGAGTGCGTTGTAATGATATAAGAGCCTGTTTAGTTTGTTTCAAATAAAGTTTGTTTTATCAGTACTAGTTAATGCGTTGTATTGGTGAAATTGTACGTATTGTATTCCTTTCTCATGGACTGTTCATGGTATGCTCCTCATTTTGGGTGCTCTGGAATTTTTTTCACGATAATCCTAAATCGGTGCCAAATAAACAAATAAAAATTCCTACCAGATTGTGGCTCTTCATTGTAATACTAGCCTAATCCCTACAGCTGCCAAAGTTTTAAATGGACATAACATGCAAAAAGTTCATTTCGTTCTTCGCCATTTGTTAAGTCGGCCACCTCTATTCTTAAAATTAAAAACGTGTTTCTTGTAGGAAATTTCAAACACGTTAATCTTGGAATTGCATTTTTCAAACAAACATTTCAATCATTCGTTCATTTATACTTCAAGAATACATGTAACAAATTAAGGAAAAAAATCAAAACTCGAAAAACATGATATCTCAAGTTCATCTTTCCTCTTTATTTTATTTTATTACAGAGCTCGGAAAAAACGCACGAAAATCGTACCTCCAGACAAGGATACGCCTTTCAGACGAATAATTCCATTTGTTGAATCTTTAAATGCGATTATCTTGAAACTACATTATGAAAAACAGCTGGTGCTGTAGTTCGAAAAGTTATCGATCGATCTGGCTGCAATTTGGGGAGGTTTCTGTCTACAACGATATCGGAAGGATAGACCTCAAGTTTCGAAGATATCAGCCGAATAAATGACTGTTTTGAGGTGAAAATTGTGGGAATAAAAAGGTCGTAAAATCGAAAATTTCATTAAACAGCCTACTTTGATCCTTAATTTCATACTTTTTGACTGATTTTATAGGCTCATCCCTCCACTGTTCAGTCAGTAATGGAAAAATATTTGGATTTTCCCTTTCAGATTAACACAAAAACTGTTATAAAGGTACCACGCCGCCATTTCGTAGCGTGAAAAAATAACAAAAATATTTTTCAGTAGTCAGATTCCAAAAAAAAAATAATGTCAAGTCTTCGAAGTCATCGAATTATTTCATCACTTTTGGAAAAGTCCATAAAAAATAACGCACTCTCGAGCGTCTGAAGGGGTTTCTCCCCTTAAAAACAGTTCGATCTTGAAGCAAATGCTCGTTTCAATGTAAAAAACAAAAGAGAAATTTTCAGTCATAACACGATAAAAAAATATGTGCACAATAATCTGAAGCTCGTACTACATCCTACTTCGAGTTTGGAAATTTCAATGATTTTGTGTCAACGCTGCGATCATGCTCGCTCCATAAATTTTTTCGCAAATGGCATAAACCTCGTGAGTATTTGGGCGATTTCACATGGCACTCGTCAAATACAGGCGATTATCGCGGAAGCATTGCCAGGTAGGGGAAAATCATTCAAACAAAAGCTGTAAGACGTGGAGAGGGAAACCATATTCCAAAGCTTTGGTTGACCTTGGTCGATGGTTTCAAGGTCAAATCCGGGTCAAGTCTGTTTTTCAAACGGAAACTCATATTTTTTTACGACAGAATCAAATTCTTCGCGCGAAAACAAGTGAGTTTTGTCCGAGTCATTTTCACCAAAATCGAAAAATTTAGGGTGTTCCATTTTAATTTTTCTAGGCGATTATGGCGGAATCACTACTAAAATACGCCTGAGAAAAAAGGGATCAGTGCGAATGATCTTGTACTGTTATTGTGCATTCGATTGTTCGTAATTGGCATTATTATTCCGAGAATAATCCCCACTGGGTTCGCCACGTGGATCAACAACGAATCTAGGAATTTGCTGTACGATGCGGAAGATTTTCGTTTTAAATAAAAATGGTTCCGACAAAAGTCACTTGTTTTCGTACGAGAAATTGAATTCTGTCGTAAAACATATGGGTTTCCATTGAAAAATACAAGGTTGACCTTGGGTTGACCTTGAAGCCATCGACCAAGGTCAACCAAAGCTGCAGAACATTGTTTCCCACTCTAGATCCTACAACTTTTGTCTGAACCTTTCGGCTCCAGCTGGCAATGGTGCCGCGATAGATCAAGGTGGAACATCCGGTATGATTGACATTGAGTACAATACATGCGTGCGGCGACGCGAATAAAGATTAAGCGCGGAAATGATGGTGCAGGATGATAGAATAGCACAAAGTGAGAAGCGCGTTTTGAGGAACGCAAGGTGCGAGCGAATGAATCTGGGAATTCTTATTACAGCCGATAGAGGCTGCGTCCAGAGTATATGTCACTAGGTCGATGAACGAAGGATTTTTGGAGGTTACTACGAGGAATTCTACGTGATAAATTGACGCGGTATTTGGTAGCCAAAATGTAACGCAGAGCGGAGACACGGTTTACTTACACGTTGAAAAAATACTCGGATCGCAGCAAGAGACTGGATCTCGAAGCGGTAGTATTTTAGTGGTCTACCGTCGTTTCATGCCGACCGAATTGTGCAGTAGACTAGTACGAGAGAACGCCGTCCGGCGGCGCTGCGGTTCGGGCAACCTCGCAACAACCCTGGCCAACCCCCGGCCAAACCCGGCAGCGTATTTCAGCGTATTCCAGCGTGATTCGAGCGTTATCGGAATTCGGAGAGAAACGAGAAATAAAAACTGGACGACAAGTGTCGTATACGAGCAATTCGGTATGTTCGGATTGAATAGATGTGTCTAGATATTTTACTTGTTTGTTCGTGTCTCCGAGACGGTAAACAGTTTTACGAACGAGCCATTTCGCAGATTCCCTTAGCAGTCTGCCAACGACGACCGGAGTCAGAATATTGTCAAGAAACCTCTGCGTGAATCGATAAATCCAGAGTGGTTACCGTATCAAAAGCTTACCTACTTTCGATTGGATCAAACGACTAAAAACTTGTCGAAATGTAAGAACGGGTTTTCTATGTTACACGAAGAGACTCATTTTATACAAAATCGTAGATAATACTACGTTGAATAGGACTCGTTACCATTTTTCTGGTAACGGTTACTATGTTACATGGTCGGCAATCAATGGTACACATTAGTATAGTGGATAGGACTCAAGCCACGTAGTATGGTACTCAGTCTCGTGTTACATAGCTCTCATTACAAAAAATGCGCGGGCTGATTATCCACGCAGCCACCGGGTAAATACAAGAAGGCTCGAGACAGGAGATATAACTCCTATCAAATCTTGAGTTTCAGATGGGCCCGTGTACGGCAGCCATTTTTGTTGCGAAAACTTGGTTGACGAATGTTATTTGTTTTATGATTGTGACGATTGAACAAAAGATACTGCAGTGTCAAGTATTTTATTCCAGATTGTCCAGCCGCTGGTTTAACTTTAACTCCCATTCGCATGGTACTCTCTTCAATGTAACATGGTAATCATTACTACGTTCACATAGCCAATTACTCTGTCAAAAGACTTTTCTCGCTTAAAAATCTTGGTTACCATGTAACATAGTAATGATTGCTATGTTACATAGTGAATTCTATTTTTTTCTCTCCGTGTAGATACAACACCCGATACACTCGATAAAAAAATTATTAGTGTGGTCTCCTATTGAATTCGTGGCACGAAATTAGAATGAAGGGCTTGAAATTTGAAAATTCTACAGCATGTTAATACCTGCAATTTCATCATTTTTTTATTTTTTTTACACAAATTTCACGCTGCAGTTCGAAATTTATGTAAAAAAAATGGAAAAAAGATGAAATTGCAGGTATTAACATGCTCTACAAGTTTGATAATAGACATTCTTTCGATATCTATAGCGGAAAAGAGGGAAACCGCTAAAAAAAATGTTGGCCACCTGAATTTTTGAATTCCCTGTTCGATATCTCAACAATGATGAAAGGTAGGTGAAAAATGTATATAACCTCGATAGTAGAGCGTAAAAAAAGCAATAAAAAACTATCCCATTGCAATTTTCGTATTTCGACGGAGAACCGAGTTATTGCGCAAAGACAAAATTTAACCCTTTTTCCAAGATGGCGCAGAATCCACATAAGAAATCTTGGTCGACAATTTGAAGTTAAGCTTTTCTAAGCCCCCCCCCCCCCCCCCCGCTAGAATTCTAAAAATTGGGACTTGGAATTCACTTGCAGGTAAGACCCGTGTTTTAGGACGTAATGACTGGACTATTTAGGCTATTCAACTTCAAATGAACCATTGTGTTCACGGGAAATCCAAAAATGTGTAATACCTCTATTTTTCCTACTATAATTATCAATTATTTAAACAAAATTATTTAAATAATTTCTCACGTCCCCTGACGTTTCACGACGATTCGACGAACCTTAACCGGAAATTTGTCCATCACTTGTCCGCACCGTATCCGGCGATCATAGCAGTTCTGGAAACGTCAGGGACTTGTTCGCGCGTGGAAATATCACGTTAATGTCAGGAAGTTTTCGTTCCGTCATGGAAATTCGTATATCACGAGCAGAAATGGAATTCTCGAATGTATTCGATGAATTTCTCACGCCTGGTACACAAAATTTATTCACGTCGCTGCAGAACTCAAATCTGTAACGAGTAACCCGTTTGCTGTTGCTGTTGGTACGTAAATCGTACAAATTATTACATGCGAGGGTCAAACTTCGTGCATCTTCGTGAAGTTTTTAAAATATATCACAAAGAGTTTATAAATTCTTATCTGTAAATCAGGAGAGTGTTATAAACAAATCATAGAAATATCGTTGTACTCTCAAATGATGCGATAAATGTGCCCTGAAAGGACGTAGGTCTATTTTAGTCCATAACCAAGTAGGACGACGAACTTCGTCGGATTAAAGATATTGGAATTTTTCAAAATGGCAGCCGACTGCCGACTCTGAAAAGTGAGAGAAGTTGATCGATGGCTTAAATCGAACTATAAAAAAGCGATGTTTCCAGAATAAGAGTCATGAGAACAGAATCGAAGATTCAAAGCTTCCTGTCGTTCTTTTCGTTGCATGACCAACAATGAATCTCTGCGCCTCGGTGTCACGATCTCGCGTCTCCAAGCTCGTTCCACGTTTCTCATGGCATTTTTGGCGAGCGTTCAGGAATTTTTACTGCACAAATTCCAAAGTCGGCGTTATGAAAGAGCAACTCGCGTGGGGTCTCCCTAGTCTTTTATCTCTGTTGCTTTCGGCGAATCAAGCCCCTCCCTCGTCAACTACCACCGTTACGCGGCTTCTCGAGATGGGAATAGCCAGAATAGAGGTTTTGAATCAATACAAGAGCAGCCGATCGCCGGTTATCCTCGATGGTAGCGTCGCCACAGTCGCTACACCCGCTGCATGCCTACCAGCAACTTCCCTGATAGCCATGTTTAAGTCAAATTGTAATTCAACTTGTCGACAATCTGTTGCCGAAATTGGCCGTCAAGTTTACAGTATAAGCTGTAGTACAAGTCTTGGTGTAAGATTACCGTAAAGTTAGAGGTAATACTTGTGAATACGGCAGATTGTAAAAACTAGTTGCGTGTACCATTCAGTGGTACAAAGATGGGTAGAGGTTGTATCAGAAGGTCGCCAATTACATTATTTAATTAGAGGAGAAGTGGTATGTACAGGGTATTAGAAAAGTCGAGAGACGCTCGAATGTCTCGAAAACAAAACGTTTCTCAGAGAAATGTTTCAACCCAATGTTGTAGGGTTTCAAAAGTTCCATTCAACGATCATATTCGTTTGAGCTTGAGTAGAGGCGTCGAGGCGAGGGGAAAACCAACATGATTTTTTTTCATACAACACCCCATTTTTTATAGCACAGTATTAAAAATGGCACCGAGACGTTTCCAAAACACTACTTAAAAGCCTATTTTTGTTGAGAATTGCCTGAGTTACGAGCTTAAGAACTTACGGTGCCACCAGCACGAGTGTTATCCAAGATGCACCGCGTAGAGGTTACATGGTCGAATTGAAAAGTGTTAGTAGACATGTAACTTTGGCGTCGAAGCTCCAAAAAATCCAAAAAAATTCACAGAGAGTCCATCCAACGCGTAGAAAAGTATAGATTTTTCTTCAGAATTTTGGGAGACACCGAAAAAAATGGGTGGCTGGATTTAGAAAGATCAAGATTACTATGGCCGAAGAGTTCGAGTTGAGAAGGGCTTTCCTCGTCAGTCGAGGGCTCGTCAAAACTCCAGCACGCTGACAATCGATAAACTGAATTTACAGCTATCGATGTTTACTCGTATGGCATAGTAAGTTACAACTAGTTGTGCAGTGTGTGATATGCGTTGCATATAGTGTCAATTTGACTATATTTACTTTCGAACTACGGTCAAAGAACTCAGCGTCTACCTTCGTATGGGAACTATAGTCGCGCGGTATCGGCAGCGCCTTACGTCACCGATTCTACTTTCATGTGAATGATGGCGCCGGTTTCACGGTTCGTCGCATTTCAGGCGCCCTATCAACCTATCTCGTTTGGATCCCGCGAAGGTCGTCGATGAGTTTCGAGATTGCGTTCTGTGTGGACAAAATCACAACAGATGTGCGGATTTGCATTGCCTTGCGGAAATCCATATCCACGTATACACTACGTACCGACCAAATATTCCGGTCGCGACAAGTATACGACTATACTCGCCGCAGCACAAGAGTGCATCTGTACTGCGCTGAGGCGCGAGGGGTGACGGGACACGACAGTACCGTACCAAGGCACTGCAGCGCCTGTCCGAGTGGCAAATATAAATGCTTCTCTTTTTTTATTGAAGAAAGCTCACCTACTCGAGATCCGTTTTTCGAACCTTAGGAAGCCTAAAACTCAGAACGGACGCATTTCCATTTGAAAGTTTGGTCAGCACGAGACGGACTATCATTTCACGGCTTTTTTTACCGAGATCAACTTTTCCATGTAATCGGTGAGGGGCCCTTTCCATGAACGCCCATATCGTGGAAACGTGACCATGCCAAACAAACGACGAATGGAATGCAGAAACTTGAAAGGTCGATGATTAATTACAATTTGGCGAGCCACTTCGCCCATACTTAGGCAGGCGCGCGAGCATGCCGAGCACGTGCGATTAGAAAGATGGTGCTAATACACGCTCCTGGCAGAGGCGAGGGAGGGGGGATCTCGCGTGGGGGGACACGCGCAGATCGTACGTAAACTCGTCGGAACGGGATGCATTCTCTCGCTGCGGCGAGTATAGATGTAGGCAGGTACCTAATCGGGGGCTGTCGTTCTCGTCTCGGAAACCAGGTTATTCTCACGTACGGACCACAGATTTCCCTTCAACCTTCGGGTAGAACATTGCGGTCGAGTAGGATGACCGACACCGGTCCTCGACTTTATCAATTTTCCGATAGCTCAGCGCATCCCAGGCACTTGAAAGTAAGTATTTCCATACGATATCGTAACACGAAGGTAATCGTCGCTGGAATTCGTCGCGAAAAGTAAACGAACAGAATCCGCGGATTTCACAGATAAAACGCTGGTGCGCCCACCATTTGTCTTCCGAGACGACTAGATGTAGAAACAAAAAGACCAAATTACCTTGCTTCCGTAAACATGACGGTTTATTACGCGAAACTTCACAAAGCGAAAGATTATTTTCCCAGGAATGAAACTAGAAATGCTCGAGTCACCATCACGCGCATCTGTACAGGGTGTCTGATTTCTGAAAGCCTTATCTAAAACCCAAGATTCATGACATTGGTCCGAATCGAAAATGCTAATGAAAAAACTCGAGGCAACTACCGTTTTCGAAATACACTCGTTCCGAGTTGAGCCACCAGAAAAAAATGTCCATCATTGTACAAAGTTAATAATTTTTTGTGCAGAATATTTAACATTTTACTGTGTTGATTCAACACAATCCTTAGTGTTGTTCTCACAGTCCGTTTTTCAACACGCGAACATGTTGTTTGATACTACAGTAACACTTTTGAAATGTTACTCTAACATGCTTTACGTTACTCTCAACACAGAGCTGTGTTACTGCATCACTACACGCGGAGTGTGTTGTTATAACACTAATTGTTGTGTTGCATTTCATGCACATTTCTTCACCGTATAGTTACATACACTGAAAAAAAGGATAGTTGCAGCAAGCATTCTTTGGATAGCCAACGGCCTATCCGTAAGGCCGCGACCGCCAAATTATAATGCTTCAGAGCAAGGCTGCATGGGATAGCCGTGGTAAGCATCAAGATTGGCGCTCGAGCGATCCCTTAGATATCTGTCACGTCTATCGCAGCGGATACGCGTTACCAGCATCTACCGCGCTAAATAATTATTGTCATTGCGCGGTATACATATGAATGGCGCGTCGACTGCGCATGTCGCGGTCATACGCATCATTGTTTTCCCCATTGCCGTTATTTATCAATTTAGTGGGTGAAAGAAAAATAAGGCCAGTGGGATCTTGGAAAACACGTGAAGATATTCGATGGTAAGTCAAAACAATTCTACTAATCGTTCGTTTTGACAGGGCGACTTAATCTAAAATCGCGGAATAGTTGCCATCTCTATCTACTGCATATGTAGCCTTAGTATGCCGGATAGCCACCGTCCCCATCTAACGCTAGCTAACTGATAGATAGTTGCCGCGCCTATCCAAGATGATTCGACTCAGGATACCACTAGGATACGAAGCACACCCATCTAGCATGCGGAGACTAACCAGAAAATGGTTACTGCAGCTATCCTTTTTTTTTCATTGTACTACTGAAGGCAAATTATGAATAAAGAACAACGAGCGAAGGTAACACGTCAGAGAAACTTGCAAGCATATCGAATGCAGATGGTTTCTCGTTTTGGGAGACATTGGACATAGACAAGAGAAGTCTAGATGCGATTTATATAGTAACTGTAAACCTGCTCTGCTGATGACCTCGATGGTTTACAAATCGTAAGAGCTCAAAGATTCTGCGTAGGACTACGATTTCAACACTAATACGTAATATATTGTAGAAAGTCTACCGACAATATTGATTGATATCCCACGCAAAACGTATAGATATGCAAAATCACACCTCGGCGATCAGTCATATTCCAATTGGTTAAGCAGCAGTGAGATGAGACGCCTATAGGAGACATGACCACTGATCATGCATACGCGGGGCCGATTTTCGTCGGAGGAAATTTTGTAGTCAATATGTACAAGCTGCGCACAAATAACACTGTGCTGCAAAAAAAACCGCCAATAACTACAGAACAAGCCTCTGAATCATTTATTCTAGAATTCTAGATCGAATAAAATCCGTCGTAAACCGTATACTAAGGCATTGAAGGAATGCTCGCCAATGCTCGGAGCTTTCCCATCTAAACGTACAAGATGAAAAAAATGCCATTAAATTTAATACAAAAAGTTCTATCAACGACTTTTTTTTCTACACAAAATTAGTGTTATTTGGTCGTGGTGTGGCGTGAGCTGAAAAAAAAATACTAGCTATGTACCAATCTTTTCCAAGAAGTTAGAACGTTTATTCCCTATTTTAGATAGAAGCTGATATTTTTCAAATTACCAGCTGAAATTTTGCATTTACGTTGAAAAAGTATATCAGCTTTCTTGTAGAACTTTTCAATAGCTTCATTTTATATCCGAAACATTTTTCTCCAAAATCCATGCTTTCCAAGATATAGCGAAAAAACAGGAAAAACTTCGAGGGAGGGTGAAAAATTCTTTCGGGCTTTTCATTTTTGAGCTAAAAAGAAGCTTTGATCTAAAATTGAGCCCAATCGGAGTTTCGCGCTTTTCAGAGCTTTATCCATTATCATTTCACGCTCTATTCCCTGTCTCGATTTCCTCGTAACATGTTCATTGATCTTCCGCGGTGACGGACGTGTACTTGAAACGTGCATAGGACTACGCGTCGTGGAAGCGTCGCAGCGTGACCTTCGCCAATCTCGCCGTCCAAATGTGTCGGCATATAAACGCGGGCTCAATCACAGTAATATATCAAGTCTCCGACGTCACGGTCTAATTTCTGCAATTTCTCAATTGTGAATCAAACCTGGCCGGTATCATAAATTGCATCTGAGCTCCGTTTTACGAGTAGGAAATTGAAAGATGATCGGTCGTTGCCGAGGGGCGGCGTATCAAACTTGATCCTCATCTCGGGGGATTCGCGAAATTGCACCGAACTCCGTTCAGTGGATAGTAATAAATATGCAAGGTGCGGACGAAAGCTGCCAACTGCGAGTTTGCGATATAGTTACACGATCAAAGCGTGAATGGATCCCGTTCGTGCGCAAGCAGGACAAAACATAAAGTATTTATTAAAAAAAAAAAAAAAAAATTAAAAAAAAACCGCCTGCGTTAAAAAAAATTAACTAAAAAGCGAAAAAACAAGCTCCACGATAAATCTCTAACGTCTATCTATACAAATTTGCAATTGCAATATTAGTTATGCTTTTCGAAAAACCGCGATTCATACCAGTCATACAGATTTAAGGAATGCCAATTGTAACGCAACGCCACTTTTGGAACATATGATGCAAGATTTGCCAATTTTGATCAGATGGATGCAATTCGATTCGTATGAAGTAGGTTCTCTATTAGTATACAGTTTGGGGCCTCTATACAAAGAACGAAATGTGTGGATAGTAAAAAACAATGGCTTAAATATTTTTGAAATGCTCGTATTTAATTATTTGAATGGTCAGCTTACGCGTACAAATCAAATACGCGTAATTACTGCTTCAAGAAGCAGAACGAACAAATCATTATTTTACTGGTTTACGTTGGTGACGATATTATCTTCTTTCTGGATTTCCGTACCGCGAGATCGTCTACTATATCCTCAAAGTCTACTGATTGAAGAATATCACTTCCAATACACGTGATTGACAAATTAGCAAGTCGTTCGTAATTAATTTTTAATTCTCTCAAGCCAGGAAAATGAGTGCTCTCCAGTACAATTGATGACAAATAAGCAAAGAAATAAGAGTTTTTTAAAATATATTTTATTAGTAAAATGTTCACTGTCTAATAAATAGTCTATTTAAAGATCTTGATTGGCAATTTACAAGGCAATGTCGAAATAACGTTAATTCTTGGTAGAAAATAGTAGGTACATTGGACACTGAGATTCTCTTTTTTTTTTTTGGTGTTAATGCCACGTATGTCAGCGTTTCGGGGCCCCTGTGGGACGCGTGCCCCGTGTGCCCGTATGGTAACGACGGAGCTGGTCGTGCTCGACGCATACGATTGTCCCATTCAACGCGACGCGGCCCATTGAGATTAAATCTGGCGCCAGATTTCTCGCATGATGCATACAATGGTGGCATCTCGTTTGCACTAACGTGCTATTCAGACGTGTTACCCGAGCATTAGTGTTCAACCGTGGTGATCAGAGTTCTTTCGTGATTTTGGACAAATACGGAAATATACAGTTTTGTGAAGAAAACCAAATGTGAAGTTAATTTGGGAGGTGCGCCGCATGGGCAACAGCCGCAGCGTAGGTGCAACACCTACGCTTGGACTCCCTGTGGCAGTATCGAGCCTTACGAGACGGAAAAATATTGCAATTTTGAGGACGGGGGTTCCGACGAAACCGACCTTCGCTGCCGAATACGGGAACGCAGTCGGTCGTCGTATCCCGATCTTGGAATTATCAGCATCGCTGTCTCCGTGCCTCGAGGGATAACGACGCACACCTGACCCATTGATCCTGACCTGCGGGACCTCCGTCCCGAAGGCGACCAGGATTCAGTGATCCGGTGATAAGTGCTCGCGCACCGCATTTGCATGTCGAGGCTCGTTAACCCTTCGATTACGCAATGGGTCATTTGGACCCTGTCATCGATTCGGACCGAAAACAGCGTTCGGGCGTTTGAAAAAAAGGCGGTACGAGAAACGCAAAAAGGTTTTTAAGCGTGTTAAAAACTGCCAAGGTACTTCTTATATGTCTCTACATTTTTCGAAGTGGAATGGTTCGGTAGTACAACGTCCGAATTTGGCTTAAAAATATTACAAATTGACGAAGATACGATTTTTGAAGCGAAAATACGTTTTTTTTTTCATTTTTGCCTCTACTTGATTTTTTTTCAGTAAGTTGAATTTTTTTTTTTCAAAAATTATCTTTACGTCCCTAATCTAGAGAGTTTGGAGCATGGACGATAATTTTTCGAAATACTTTGGAGTGATAGGTTGCTCACAATCGCTTGTTGAAATTGACTCACGCGTGAGTATTATTTGGCAGCGTGACTCCGGAGGGTTGAAGTAGCAATTTGAAGGTACGAAACGTAACTCTTCCTATTTCCTGAAACTGCGTTGACAACGAACCTGCCGCCATTGCCGTTTAATTATAGAACGACAAATAAGATGGAGGGCAAACTAACAACGAGGGAAAAGTAAGATCCGGAGATCTTACAACGATTAATAGGTTCGTGGAAATTCAGCCTCGACTCGAGTCGAATTTGCTACTCGATGTACTGTGTTTCGACGCTTCTCGCTCGTATTGCAGTCGAGGTGTGTCTCGATCGGCAGGCGGTAAGACCGGTTTCCGGAGTGCAAACGCCGAGGACTTTTCAGAGCCGGTAGCCTTTTGGAGTTTCAGGTCTAACGTGGGTGTTCCCCACTACAGGAGTAACTCGTCTGCGACGGCGAAAGCGAGGAAACGAGCAACTCACATCTACGCAGGTACGCAACGAGGCAACTCGCACCCAATTTTTTCCGGGTGGCAGCCAACGGGAAAATCAGCTACCGAGAAATCTCGTGGATCTTCGTTCGATACACCTCGTAATGATCGGCCAACATCATCCTGCCGAAGATGAATTTATTAGTCGAATATTACTAGGGGCGTGCGAACAGTCGAACAGTTCGAAATTTCTCGAATGTTGTGGCATTACCGATATCTTCATACGAAGCATTCTAAAATGTTTTTTTCCAGCTTCCTATTGAAGATCCATCAAAATGTCGTTTTTGTGGGAAAAAATGCGAAATACTTATATGCATACGGTTAAAAAAAAAACGAAAATCGGGATTCGATTCCTTTATCCCGAAAAAATGTATTTTGTGAATAAAACTATTCTATAACCGCTGCTATCTGTACAAAAAATTGCGTTGTCCGACGCAAATTTATCGCAATACACCAAACTTTAGAAAAATTCTTAGCATGCACGTACAAAATATGCAAAAATCCCCAAAAAATTACAGAGAGTCCATCTAAATATAAATTTTGTCAGAACTTTCAGAGGCAGCGGAAAAATATGTCTCTTTCATAAAACAAAAAATAATTAATTATTCCATAGTTGTTCTTAAGATTATAGAATTGGTGAAGACGTAAAAAAGATTATACGAGTAGATTGGTTTTAGTTATTTAGCCCTATAACTAAAGAGGTACGTAGTAATAATTTTTCAGTGTGCAAATTTGTGTGTAGAATGTTTAACATTCTAACATAGTGTTAATTTAACACAATCGTTAGTGTTGCTCGATGAGTCCAATTTTCGACACCCAACATGTTATTTGATACTAGAGTAAGACTGTTTAAATGTTACTCTAACACTGGTTTGTGTTGCTTCTAACACAGAGCTGTGTTACTTCATCACTACACACTGAGTGTGCTGAATTCATTAACCCACGTTTTCCTGGTAAATTTGACTGATTTTTTTTACTGAGTACAGTAGTAGCGCGTCAGCATGAATCGCGTCCAAAGCTGGTACCTAATAATTTGTCTTGGGATGAAGTACCTTAATTAATTTCAAGGTCGAATTGTTTTTTTTTATTTTTATTTTTTTAATGGAACTTCTCATTATTCTCTGTATGGATATTAGGCGACGGAATTTATCGAATGGAAACCTTGAGGCGTATTACTCACATAAAATAGTGTTCTGCGGTGCTCGCTATATAATGAGGTCCGTTCGAGTTACTAATTTCTCAGATAACACCACATTTTCACATTTTTTTCACATTTCCTAGTTTTAGTATCTATTGCAACGCTGCACGTGAAGTGTTGTGTCCGAAGGGCGGAGACATTTTTGAGAAATAGCATAGGACATTCGCGACTGAATTGATTGGCCTTGATGAGCATTCGGCGTGATGTGGGGTTCAATCCGGAGATTGTTGCCGCGCGCTTTATTTCTGGTGATCAATCACGTCGGTTGCACTTTAATTCAATTTGTATTTAGGTAAAATGATGATATATGTGTATTTGAAATTAAAGTTGTTGCTTATTATGTCCAGTCCAGAACTCCACCCCCCGAAATGAATTCCTGGCTACCGCCTTGTTTCATGATACGTTATCTCCTAATAACGGTAATTATGTTATACTAGAGCGGAATATAAGTGACACGACAATGCAAGTGGTGTCGGAAAAAAGTTGAGGGAAATTATATGAAGGAATGAAAATCATCAGAAATAAGTCGTTCGACGTTAAACTGCGAGTTTCCTACTTCGATTCTGGAAAACAGAGGATCTCACTGGTATCCCAAGGAAAATGAATATTTGACTTGGCTCGCGGTTCGATGATGATCATGTACTTTGATCCTGTACGAGTTGATAGTGCGCAGTGGACACTGCGGGGTCGATGTTCCCAATTCGGTTACGTATGTTTTCGATTTTTTAATCAGTAGGCAGCACATGTTAATACGTTTATCATTGATAATTTAGCTTAAATTACGTGCACGAAATTAGGCCCGCCTTTTCATTGATTGTATCGGGCCAGTCCAATCAGACCTTTCTTATTATTATAGTTGTTTGGAGCCATCGAAACATCATCGACTCGTCGTTGTTCATTTTCGACCACTATTCAAAATGTCCATTCCAAATAACACCATTATTTTCGAATCATCCTAATTTTCATCTTTATCAGATTATAATGGTATCAATTGATTGATATTTTATTGAATTCCTATTAATTGTTATTGTCGATTATCAAAGATGAGTAGAATTCCGATGAAGCATACACTTGCACGCAAGGTAAGCGAAGGTCTCCAAGATGTAGATTCTCATAAAAGAGATTGGAAGCATGGCACGAACCTAGACGATCTACTCGTCGGCCAAAAAATGTGCCATCCAACTTCGAAGAAGTGAAAATTGGATAAATGCTCGGTAAGAGCCACCGTTTGCGAAACGACTTGCGGTGTACTTCGTATCGTGTGTACTATTGCGAGGGGAAGTAGTAGTGCGTGGTGAATGTTGCAATTATGGTAGAGCAGTTAAGTACTGCCTCTGAATTAGTGGAATCAGAAATGACCGATGTAAAACGATGTTTTAACAGCGTCGTACCAGTCGACACGATCAGCTGGTTCGACACCATATTAACAAACAATAAACTCCTGTGAGTCACTGATAAGTGACATTGATGGCGTTATGTTAAGTACAAGTCCGTTCTCTGACGAAGAGTCGGGCCACGCGGAGAGAATCAACAACCGTGCCACTAATGACGATCGGTGGAATCTCCCCTGCAAACACTGGCATGGGTTATCACGTGAAAGGAAAGATATCGAGGAAGAAGCGATTCGTGAAGCATAAAAAGATGAAAACAAATGTTGAGAATGGGATAACGCAAAGAAAATGGAAATCTGAGGATGCGCCGCTTCTGAGTCACGATTACATTTCCAGACGAATAAAACTCAACAAAAGAAGACACTAAATGTCCTCAAAACGTGCGGGTTTGATGCACTAATAAAAGTGATGGTGGGCGCACTCGCGTCGAATAAGACAGATCACGATCAAATTGCAATTTCTCGATGGTCCGCGCTTCACTTGCGGCTTAAAATAGATTAAGAAAGGAAAAAAAAACTGTACAACATTGCACGAGTTTTTAGAATTAGACTTGTTGTCAAGATGACTTTTCAAGCTGCGTGGGTTCTTATTTCCAGAACAAAAATACTTGTTGAAAATCCATATTGTGATTTCATGTGTATAAGAAATCGCGAGAAACAAATCGTAGAGCGAAATTACGAGTAGTAACAAATTCGAAAGTATCTCGAACTGGGTAAAACAAAGTCTAAAATGTCTTGAAAGAGGGGCAACCAATTGACAACGGTTCTAAATTGTGACCAATCAATTTCAGAATTTTCGAATTGTCGTGATTTTACATTCAAGCTGAAATTGCTATCATTTGATTGGAAATGTTCTCAGCAACAAATGGGAAAATACATCCATTGATCAATAACAATAAGCAACTGAATCACGTGCCAAGTATATATTTCTATGTATTCTTGATCAACTTTTTTCCGAGTGGTAGTCCTGCCTACTATTTTCGATGACGGTTTCAAAAAAACATTCGAGACTAGAACAGCTAGTTACCAATAAATTCCTGAACATTTTCCATGCGATGGTGCAACTTCAAAGTACGTCGCATTGAAATCCGTACTATAAACAACTATACGCATACGCAGTGAGATAAGTTTTCTTTTTGATAATACATTATTCATAATAATATTATTTCAAGAGCGTAATTAAGATTCATTTCAGTAAGACAAACAAATATGACCTACCAAGTCCTTTGATAATGCAATTGGATGATATTTAATCTTTGCCAAGAAATATTATAGTCGGGGAATTTTATTAGATTACACATTCCCAGTACGAGCATAATTAATCACGCTGTACGGATATGTCCATGATGTCATGATGACCCAATGGTGACATTAGCTCTCAAAATGATACATCTGCGTCCCTGTTGCACATCACCAGATCATTCAGAAGATCAGAATATCGTGTAATATGCACAGTGTGGAAAAATAATTGTTTTTAATTTTATCAGCATCAAAGATCAGATGCAAATATTTATCTAGAATATTTCTGGTATCTGTTCTGGGAAAGGTTAAGCAAATTTTACCACATACTTCTAAAGGATTTCTGTAATTTCTTGCAGAGATTTGAATACAAACGACTATTCGTGGTTTTCATGCTCAACATAATTTTGATTTATCGAATGTGGTATATGATAATCCTGTTGACATATCAATGTAGCATAAACAATCAGATAAACTTTACTGGAAACTGTTTCTTTGCTTTTAGGAGTTTTTCGTTCACGTGAAGTTTTAGAGCAACTTTTGAGGTTCTCTGAAACTCGACTGATCGAGTGCTAACTACCCCTCGCATATTAAATTAAAGCATGATAAACTGGTTTGAGTGCAGAACATAACGTCATAGTTCCTCAATTTAATATTGTACTTGTTATTTGAACAAATATTTGCTCGTTGTACAATAAATCAAAAATCTATGTTATTAAATCCATCTTGTTAGTTCACACTACTGCAGCATTATAATTTACATCCTACATCCAATTGAACTTTATATGACTTTGAATTGCTCAAATGAATTATGCCAATTCTGGAAATTACATGAGCCGTTTCATTACGTAGGTGAAGATCAACAACCTAATAAATGAAACTTAAATTATAAATCTCAGGCAACATATTAGTGCAGTTTTTTCTGCTTTGTTTGATGAATGCATCCGAATGACAAATCTTGTTTATTATGACCACAATGTGTGCGAGTGTGATATAGATGAGAAGTTCAAGAGGGGCTATTTTGATGAGGAAGTTGCATTTCACCAAGATCAGATCAGTTTGATCATATCGTGACATGGGGAACATTTCATTTTCATGGCACGCGTTTGCCATTTCATTCGGTATCAATTACACCCCAAGCGATGAGGCGAATAATGTAATGCAAACAAGACACAGAGACAGTTTTTTTCGTACTTCGCATCTTTTAAATCGTCATCAGTTTTCTGAAGTCGTTAGAAGTTAGACAATGACGATCGAACGAGTACAGTAGAGAGAGAGAGAGAAAGAGAGAGAGAGGGAGAAAGAGAAAGAGAGAGAGGGGGGGGGAGAAAGAGAGAGAGAGAGAGAGAGAGAGAGAGAGAGAGAGAGAGAGAGAGAGAGAGAGAGAGAGAGAGAGAGAGAGAGAGAGAGAGAGAGAGAGAGAGAGAGAGAGAGAGAGAGAGAGAGAGAGAGAGAGAGAGAGAGGAGAGAGAGAGAGAGAGAGAGAGAGAGAGAGAGAGAGAGAGAGAGAGAGAGAGAGAGAGAGAGAGAGAGAGAGAGAGAGAGAGAGAGAGAGAGAGAAGTGACAGTAGGAACTCACCTCTGTTGCAGCGTTGCATTCGGAAGTAATGAGTCCTGCGAACGCTAAAAGAAAACATATCCTCCGTTGCATCGTGTATTCCTTCGTCGGACCCCCAAAGAGGCCGGGATTCACACAATTTTTCAACAAAAACTAACGCGATACACCCTAAAAAGCACCAAAACCGCAGAGCAATAACGCGTACGCACAATACTGATCAATGAATCCCGCGATACTGAGGGCGCGACGGTCGTCACTTTATGCCTACAAGCAGTGCAGCCAGATCAAGCGCGGACTGCGCACCACTTCAATTGAACAGAGCGGAACGTCCGTGTGTGTTCGTGTGGCGCAGAGCGTTCGGCTCGCTGCGGAAGACCGAACGTGCCCGAAGTATCGTTTGGCAGCGTCAAAGCACTGGATAGCTTACCGGCGAACTCGTCCTGTGCTGATTAGAAGCGACATCAGCGCCTCAGAATAGCCGACCTGGAACTAAAAATATCACATGTCGGCAAGGGAAACTAGAAACTCTCCTGCGTCAGTCTCGGCGTTAGTAAAACAAGATACGAACCGTGATCACAGAATGAGATCACATGCTTATGACAAGAACAGAGCACGTTTAGTTAGTTCCAGGTCGGTTATTTGGTAGCGCTGAAGTCGGAATCCAGTTTATCTCAGGCTTGTTACTCATGTTGAGAAGTTTTAGTATTTATTTATCCACAGAATATATTATAAATATTTTCTAGTATATTATTATATCAAAAAAGTTTTATGGATTAGTATATCATGAAAATCAGTTGATTAAGTGATTATAATGGGTGATACTTGTGCTAATAAATCATTGACCACCTCAGGACGATTTATTTCAAAATGATACATATGTTAAATAACTGCTCGCCTCACAACAGTACGTAGCAGCATTATTCATAAACTAATCATCGGATTGAATGTCGCGATCATTTCGTGGAAATAATAATTGTCAACGTAACATATTTCATAAACTATGACAATGAATAGCCTTTATTTCTACATTCAGTTACAATATCTTAAGAAAGTACCAAAGCAAGTCGATCATTATTATGCCAGGTATTTATATTATAATGATCAATTCAGAGCGAATTACATAATGTACCATCATGAAATCCTACTTTTTATCCATTTCTCCAATTCGCTTCTTGTGGCGGTTGATTGCTTCTTGATGGCGTTTGATCTGCTCCTCGTGAAACGAAATTTCGTCATGGAGACCATCGCGAAGGCTGGATAGCTGTTCTTTTTGCTGAAATATGAGCGACAGAAGTTAGTTGAAGGCACATGAATAAGGTGCGTAAAATGACTCAATTTGTAGAGTAACTCATCTATATTGCATCATGTCCCACCAATTTTCTATCAGTGATCAATAATTATAAAACAAGATGTCGAATCGCCTGCATGCTATTGGTTCTAGTTTCGGTTAACATCAAGATCTAGGCAACTTTTTGTTCAGGTCCTAATAAATTCGAAAACGATGTTCCAAATTTCGTTCATTTACAAGCTTTGAATGTCATGGATTGTAAAAAAAATATTTATAATTCAGTAAATTTCCACAAAATGTAAGGACGGTAGCACTTTTTGGTAAAGAGAGAAAGTGTAAATTAACTGATTGGATAAGTCGATTGTTTTCAAATTTTTAAATAGTCATACCAGACAAGATATGAAATTAAATCTTATACTGAATTGAGTCATCAAAGTCAAGTTTAAGACACGGTAGCTGTAAGTTGATCAAGCCCAGGCACAAAGCCTACACGAAGATGCTTAATGGGTATTTTATAATGGGTACACTCGCTATTTTCTTCCATATTTTATGAAAAAAGTCATTCCAATTCACGGGCATTTGTATGTTTTAACAAATTCCTATGAAATTATGAGCTTACTGATACAAAAAATGTTCAGGCTATAATTTTTCGAGCTAAGCCCGTTTGAGCGATTGTAATAAAGGAGCAATAAAAAACTTGGCATGAATAATTGATTGTATACCAAGTTATAGAAATACTGATCTTCACGAGCAGCTTCCATCTTGCCAAAAGCTCCACCAGCCTCTCTGACTGCACCGCCGCCACCGCCACCTTTGCCAGCACCGCTACCAGGCTCGCCGGACATTCTTACGTGGCTGAAGAAAACATAGTACTAGGTTGAAACTATCATTATGATGGACTATGGCAATATCCAAACTTCAGATCAAGTTTCCTTTTCCGACATAAATGTTACAAATTTATACAGTAAGTACGGTAAGCTTGTTTCTACTTAGTGAACTGCACTTTTAGGTGTTCATGATTGCTTATTTTGTGAGCCGTGCATAGTTTTTTATTTCAACCTAAACTGTGAATTAAAAAAACCTCATCTTTTTTCATTTCTTACGGATTATGATATTATACGTTATATAATTAAGAGTGCAGAGTCGTACTATTATCAAGCCTAAATCTCACTTATACGTAAATCTTACCAACTGCGAAGATCAATTCTATCCTCACTGTTGCTTTTGATACGATGAATATTGGAAACAACTACAATTGCAAGAATCTCGTTTGAATTCTAAGATTCGAACGCAGTTCAAAATCGGTCTAGAGATAACCATATACCTAAAATGGAACATATGAGCCGGTCAGCAATAACCGGGCTCTGTTCAGTCAGTGAAAGACCAATTATTAAATAAACGACGTAGCTGAGGAGTATGTACCTGAGTAATGCCATATTGCGTGACAAAATCGTTGGTATGCGATACATTTCGGGGCACTTTGTGACTTCGTCGCAATTCGATGGAATGAAATTTTCTGGGCGCAGATCGCGAATAAGAAAGATGAAGATATCAACGAAAGTTGTACTTGGGGTAAAAATTGAATCATAGATTGCTGCTGTACTTTCAAAAATGATCGCAAGAGGCAGTAGTAGACAGATAATCATTCGTGTCTGAGCCTGTGTTTAGTTCGGTCGGCGGCCGCGCTGTAGCGCTCGCACAAAACTCCCTAGCGCGACACACATCATATCATTAGCGGTTTCTCTACTACTCTCTAGTAAGACCGTGTTTTAACCTCTGTCATATCAACGACGCATATCACATTTCTATTCTAAGCATAAAGTCTTGCTATCTGGTCTGTTGATATATTATATAAATAAACTATTCTATTTTTCTGAATTGTTATTATACGCATAAATTTTATTAAAATTATGTTATATTTAACTGGTACTATTTGCTGGTTTAATAACGCCGTTTGATAACCTAACCTCCCAATTCGTTTTCCATACCACATGATTGCTCTAATGATTAGCTTAGATCCGGTGTGGTGATCAGGGTATAGATTGGCAAATTTTGATCTCTGTAAGATAGATTAAATATGATTCCTCGCAAGAGTGGCCCAAGTTTTCTTGAATATTTCCTCTGATTTTCAATGGTATTTATCGTCTATTCCCAGGTTATTTCTTGGTAGAATGATCATGAGAGATACACCTCCGTCATCTCCTCAACTGAAAGAGGATGACATTGAAGATGATGAAATGGAAGATGATGATTTGGTCTACGTAGGAGACGTGGATGAGGTTTTAGATATTCTCGAAACTGACGACAATGGTGATTTGGATGATGTATCATCCGTATCTTCTGATGATGCAGTTTGTGTTTTCACTGACCATAAAGGTGAGCCTCATGCAAAACAAATCAGTAGCTTAGTCTGTTCGAAAATTTTCAAAGCTTAGATGTTCTTCAGCTCTTAATCTGAACGAAATTTTCTCGTAGGGTCTGTGTTTTGTGGATGTTTGAATAAGTCTGGAACGCTGGCAGCAACGGGCGGTGAAGACAACAAAGCTGTTGTTTGGGAGGTGGAATCTGGAAAAATCGTCTTCGAGTGCACTGGCCATACAGATAGTGTAATTTTTTCAGATTTTAATCATGACTGTTCGTATTTGGCAACAGCTGATATGAGTGGAATCGTACAAGTATGGAAAATGAGTACCAAGTTCCTGGTTTGGAGTTATAATATGGGAGATATGACCGTAAGTAATGCATAGTCTGGCTCGAACGCTTTACAAAAATTCCTGCATAACAAGCTTGGATGTTTCCTTTTGGCAGTGGATGCAGTGGCATCCAGTCGCCAACATTCTTTTTGGCGGATCGGTCAGTGGGGAAATTTATATGTGGAAAATCCCAAGTGGTGATGTTAAAATATTACAGAGCTATGGACAACGTTGTGAAATTGGACTTGTAATGCCTCATGGTAATGTTTGTGTATTGTTAATGTATCGACGACAAGTTTCTGACTGATGGAATTGCGACTTCAGTAACCCAATTTTAGTATGAATACTTATTTACAGGTAAACATATTTTGGCCGGTTACGAGGATGGCGCCATTAGATTGTTCGATTTGAAATCTGGACGAGTTACAGGGATGATATCCCCGGATATTGGTCACAATTCTAACATTACCGCGTTGGATTATGATTCAAATCATAATCTATTGATATCTGCTGCTGTGGATGGAAAAACGATTCTTTCCACATCGACGTCTTTGAAGGTCAGTCGCAGTTTGCGTGCTTTCAAATTACCTGGTTGTATATGAAAGCGATGGGACATTCCATGCCAAATCAGACAGCAATTTTCCTTTCCATCTCTGATTTGTTTGAAAATTATTGATGTTCTACTATTCGTCGAGACATACATACAGTTCTGGAAACTCTCATGGCAGGAGAGGGTCAAAAAACGGTCTCTTTTGGCATTTCACTTTCACTATTGACTATTTCAGGAAAACTTATTGTTACCTAGTTATTTAGCCATCTCAATTTATATACTCTACCCTGTATATTGCGAAAGGTAACATTTTTAATGAGAGCAATATGTTGTTTGTTTTTATTTTATGTCAATGAATTACTCTATTACTTCTTATTCCAATGAATAATGTTCGCTCAAAAATTGATCCAATTTCTTCTTCTCGACAACACATTGGTACGAACAATATTACGCCGCTGACAATACGAATGATAATTTTGTTATTTTTGTCATTTGCATAGGTCATAAGTGTTCTGCAGGATCTAAAAGACAGTAAAGCTTTGGATGTCGCGTCGACTGCAAGTGTAACTGAACTCGGCAGCTCGAGTGATACAGATGAAGCGAAAGACGATTGGGTTGAAACTATCGCATTTTGCAAAGATCCAGAATTCCGCGTGTTTGCTACAGGGACAGTGAGAGGACAAATATTCATCTGGGATGTGGGGAAACAGGTGAATTTAGGCACCAGTTCTGTGAAAACACATGATTCACCTCTATTTCAAACGTTCACATCGCATTCAAGGTACTGCGGTGCGCTATGCGGCAGGACAGTGGAATAAGTAAATTGTTGTGGCATCTGCAAACTTCTGTATTATATTCGTCGGGACTTGATGGAATTGTTAGAACATTCGACGCGAGGTCTGGACAGCATATTCGATCCTTTTTTGGTCATACCGCGGATATTCTGGACATGCGACATTCAATGTAAGTGTCTAAAGCTGATGACCGTGAAACATCGAGCATGTAGTAACTAACTTTACATTTACTTTAGTTATTTTGCCTAGTTGTAAGTAAAGAAAATGTTATATATTGATTTTTATTAGATAATTTATTTTAGTGATGGAAAAATTATGCTGACAACATCTGATGACTTTACAGCACGAATTATGAAGTTGGACGAATAACAATATTGGTTAATGGTCACCTTACCATGTAAAAACTTATTGTCAACGTTAAGTTTTCAAGCTCGATATGAACAAGCATTATTTAGCAAACTATTCGTGAGGAATCGCACCGTTATTGTTAAAATAAAATATTTATAAAAGTTTTAGATGACGAGTTTAATTTTACTTCATGGGAATGCCAAGTCTGAATCGAAAAGTTGTTTCTCAGTTGTTAATTACGATTACCAAGCTACACGGTAACTTTGTCATATTTGAACTCCAACTTGCAGGTGGATAGTATAATAGCATAGTAAGAATAGGGAAGGATTTCAACTATACCAACACAATGTGTACAATGATTTGATTTAATAGACTGTATAGTTGCCAGTTCAAGATCATAAATAACTAGGTGTATATATATATATACAATTATTAATAGCAAAAATTGACACATCAACATTTCGATAATCGCAGAGCCTTGCTTTGAAATCATTTACATCATTAAGAACTATCACTACTCTCAGAGAGATTTGCTTCTTGTTTAATTTTAGTTCTCACTCGTTTGCTCTTTTTTAAATAGCCTGGACCCTTTTTTGATTTTCGAAATACCTCTATAGCACGAAGTTTATTTTTCAATGCAATAGCTTTTCCTTTTTCTCGTTGCGGTATATATTCTTCTCCGGTGCTAGCGTTCGTCATTATGCCATCAATGTATGCGACCTTAATCGACTCTTTTTCATCCTTCGTCTCCTCCGCGACCATTTGTTTTCCACTTGTTCCCGACGCTTGCGTCGTATTCTCAATTGACGGACGAGCCTTCTTACTTCTTCCTCGTTTTGGTACGCTAGTTCGCGATATCGTTGCCACCGTCTCTTCCGTTTCGGGTATATCTGTTTCTATATCGTTTCCCAAACTTTCGACAGCTTTTTGCATGCGTTTACTCAGCGTTCCCTTCATTTCTGCCCGATCCAGCTTCACATGCATATAAGCGTCTATCCTGCGTTGTTTATCCGATTCCTTTCTTCTTCGTAGCACGGGTGTGACGACAGCATCGAATTTGTTCTTAGTCCAGCCGAATTTCTCTTTGGTGTAATCACTCAGCAATGTTATATTAGGCTCACTCCAAGTGAATTTGTCATCAGATGTATCGACCGTTGGATCCAAATACGCTTGAACAACCGCTTCGCTAGGAAAACCTGCGACGAAAGATATGTATGACAATTGCGGTGCTGTTTATATTTCTTCAGTAAAGTATTATCAAACGTAAAGGTTTACCAACCTTGTTCAACATGCACGTTCTTTAATTTTGTTCGAAGAAATGTTTTTCTTTGAGTAATCATAGCCGTTCTGCCAGATTTCAACCAATATCGAAAATCCTTCAATCCACCCAGTATATTCTGTTCATTCGAAGGAAATGCGCCAAGAATTTCCATCGCTGTAACTGGTCCGATACCGTTTATGCCAGTAGTATAATCGCTCCCAACCAGCAAGGCAAGTTGGATCAGTTGGTTTCTCGCCAGTTCTGTACAAGCAGCGTGATAATCATGTTAATCTGCACTTATGATACTTATAACCGAAATACACCAATCCTATGAAAATATAAAGGTAGGTCTGGAATCACTTTATATACCTCCGATGAATGTTTCCCGGACCAATCAGAAGATGGTGTCTTCTGTTTGGTCAATGACTGACAAAAATTACTCAGCAAAGCATCCTCTACGATAACTGAAATTATTGTAATGCTATTCATTTACACCAGTGTTCTTCAGCCTTTTTCACGAGGCAACCCCTTATCTATGAAAAAAATCTTTTGCGACCCACATATTTCTCATGAAGTTGAGAGGGGTACTTACTGAAATGATGTTGTATGTCTCGCTGGTGAAATTTCAAAACGTTCTTGTTGTTATTGAAGAAATTTTTGTAAACGCATTGACCTCCAAACAACCAAATATCCGAGTCATCCGTAATTGTACCATCCGTAAGATGAATTGTTTCTAAATAGGCACATTGCGCTTCCGCCTCCATTGGTGCTACAATATATGGGATGCCAAAAATTCGCAACAGCTCCTGTATCATAAAGGTATAAAGTGTCAAATTGGCATCTGACAATTCATGGCGTCCAGATAAATACGTTCGGCGGTAAATGAATATTTACCTGTACTTCTATACGCATTTGATCAGTTACATCCATTGCTTGGGCTTCCAGTCTGCCTATGCATTTGTCCAGCTGTAGTGCTTCACTTTCTAGTTGCGCTTGTGACTAAGATCGTAAAGAAGACCTCAATTAGTTAGAAATCAAAAAACAAGAAAATTTACTACAATAAGTTCCATTTAGAATTTTTTTCTAATAATACCTCCAGGCTGTACAATTCAAGTTTTTTGACAGGTAATGATACGATGTCGTTTGAATTGTTCTCAGTCTCAGCAGCAACTTCTTTTTTCTGCGCGTCGAGTGGAGCAGCACTACTATCTAGCGCAGAGTATTTGTTCGAGTCGGAAACCAAAAGCTCTATACTTTCGTTTACCGCTGTCTTTGGAGTATTAATCGTAGAGGTATCTTTTGTCGTAATGGGAACCAAATCGTTCGCATTCATTTCATTTTCCATAACCAATGGGCCAATTGGAGTAGTCGAAGACTCTTGAAACGTCCCTTGTCTTTCATCAGAATTTTCTTTTATGTCTTCGATTAACACATCTATTTTACCATTTATGATATTTTCCTGATTCGAAGTATCTACTTTCATGGCACCACTTTCTTGGTCGAAAATATCAGCAAACATGTCATCATTATTTAATGATAGCTCGGGTTTGATAGGTATTTCGAGGACACATGTGCTTTGCTGATTGTTTTCGATGTCGAAATACTCGACATGGTTCACTTCAATAAAATCATCGCTTGATTCTGAATCTGAGGCGAACGAGGCTGATCCTTTAACATCGTTCAAATCTGATGAACCTCCGGCTTCCTTTGCTTGGTTCGTACAAGGCGAGTGAACTGTAATTGATTGCTCGATGCGATCTTCCGCAACTGAATTGCATTCATTAATTATCGATTCAGGTTCGAACGACTCATTCGTCTCTGCTGTCCTGATATTGCTGCTGGATGTTTCGTCAATATCGTCACATTCAACTGGCGGTATTTCGTGGATGGTTCTACTATCCGTTGAATCTTTCACATCGTTCAATTTGCCTTTGCCTTTGTCCTCGGAGTTTTCCACAGGTTTCTTAGTTCTACACTTGCTTAGCTCGATTAATGACAAGATCTCTTCTTGACTCAAACCACTGTTTTCTAGCATGTATGCCATTGCGGGATTCATGTCATGGGCTTTAAGTTTTTTTTTCAATTTTTTTGCTTCGCGCATTGCAACGCTTCGCGCTTCTTCCAATTCATATTCCTCTATGTCTTCAACAATCTGAATATCGTCATCGACGTCTGGATTTCTGGCGATATCAGTAGACGGATGCGAGGCCTTTGTGGTGTTCTCTTTGATATACTGTCCT
Organism: Arge pagana; assembly: GCA_963969455.1. Taxonomy (NCBI): domain Eukaryota; kingdom Metazoa; phylum Arthropoda; class Insecta; order Hymenoptera; family Argidae; genus Arge; species Arge pagana. The sequence goes on from OZ018315.1 coordinate 4,859,952, forward strand.
GCCATGAATTATAAAGCCAATTATCGTATGATCACCTAAATCTAAACAGCGATTAACTTAAGAAAGCATTTTTTTTTTATTATAAAAGGTGAATCGAATGCGCTGTTGCTTATCGTTTCGATTTTACTCCCTATGGAGAGAATATGATGTTTCGCTCTCACTAGCTAGCCGGAGAAAATAGTATTCTGCGCTCCGGAGGCGAGAAATTTTTTATACAGATGGTACATGACCCAGTGAACATGTTTTATTGCGGCAATGTAACATAGAAGTTTCAGGTAATGTCCCAAGGTTATTTTTGTGATACATAGCTGGTATATAACGTGCCAGGAACATTTTACGTTACATGCTGGGTACATAGCTGGTATATAACGTATTATCTTGCAATATAACTGTTATATACCATATACATAACACGTTATATAACATGTTATATTGTTGAGTAGGAAATTTTAACTTGACTGTAACGTCGAGGTAACAATCAGTAACATTGCCACAACATCACCGTGTTCACTGGGGAGCTTATTCTTATCTGCAGTTCTTCCTTGGAGCTTAGAACCAAAAAATCAGCGCAGATCAAATGATGTTAGGTATCATTAGGAAAAAACTCGATTGATAATTTAAAGAAAAAATTCCTTTCTTCATATGCAGCTAGCTATTTTGCAAATCAGTAACCGAAATGAAAAAAATAAGGGATCAATTTTCATGATACACGGTATCCGGCATATCATGGACCATAGGCAAGCCGCGTGCTTTTAGTATAAATCTTTTACCAGAACGTTTGGTAATTTCTTTTATCAAAATACATTCAACTTCTGATTCTTGTCATAAATACCTCATATACGTAAGATCCAAGAAATTACCATTGATATATACGAATCTCGTTGAATTGTCAGCTGCAATGTAGCTGCTATTATCCTCAATCATTGTGGTTATGCCTTGTTCGTTAAGGAGAGAGTCTAATTCTTCCAACGTCATGGTCCTGCCACCCATTTCTTTCTCAGCTTCTTCCAATGACTCCTGGACTGTTCTACGCTTCAGTAATCGCCCCATTTGATACTTTGAAAATTCATGAAACTCCTAAAAATATATATCATTCGTTACTTTAAAGTGAACATTTCTTCGTAATGTACGCCTTCACTCGAAGGAGTAGACAAACCGACCCCAGGCATTTCGTGAAGACGTCCCCAAGAATTTTGTTTGCGAGTCTCTTTCAGATCCGTAAGAATATCATGGCGAACATCAGGTGGTAAAGTCTTAAATTCCGTACTCGTAACATCAACGTTATGTATATTTCCCATCCATCTTGTTTGTTTCCTCGGACTCGCAGCATCCGAAGAATCTGTTTGCAAACTTGGGTCATCTTCATCAGAGGAGCCACCTTCGATGCATGTGTTAGTAGCAGGCAGCTTGAACATATCCGTCTTAGACGTAGCTGATGCACGGCACAAATCTTCAACCACAGAAGATCCAGGTTCCGCAATTTCATTGTTCGCTTTATCGTTGGAGCCCAGAGCATGTTTTACTGCAGTATGCTTGATCAAATTATTAACCAAATCGGTTTTTAGCTTCTGCACTTTTTTAGTTGCTAAAGCCTTCTGCTTTTTACGCATTGCCTGCAAAATCACGAAAAAATAACAAGTGTTTTATTCCCATGCGGTTTAATCGCTTGTCTAGGTGTATACGTTGTTCAAGTATCGTTAAAAAGATAGATATATTTAGAGAACTGACAAGATTAATTTGTTTACTGGTTTTTTTTTTATAATATGATATGGAATCGGAACCATGTACTCCAAAAATGTAATCAACAAATTTCGTGGTACTTGATGGGTACTTAGAATTTAGGACATTGGTCTATGTGTTTTATTTTTAATTTTATCTTATATTTCTCCGGGTCGCATAGAAACCTTGGTTATGAGAATTGAATAATATGCCTCGTTTTTTCATTCAGACAATTAGTAAGGACTGCACGTTCATATGTTGTCACAAAATGATATGTCGAACAATGTACTGCACATCTACCATTTTCATAATTCTTTCTATTGGATGACAAAAATTATGTCAATTGCATATTTTCTCTGCATTTACATTACATAAATCTCGTTCCTTAACGTTGCATTGTGTCTATTTGCACATATATATATACACATACAAAATTAATGATTAGCCTGATAAAGTAAAATTCAATCATCCAATGCCAATCTGGACTCTCTATTTCAAGTAAACTATACGTACAATAGTGTTTTTCTTGAGAACTGGTACCCCGCCATCAAACACAAAGACTGGTTTGATCTTAAAATACAGGAGTTTGCATATTCGATTGAATATTCCGAGCAAATGAGCATTAGGAACTGGATTCCCGTGCCCATCCTGATACCCTTGTAAAATTTGATGCAACCAAATAGACACATCTGTATAAACAGGTTAAGAAAAATCTACATAAATCACAGCTCGTTCTATCACATCCATCACTCTTAGTAACTTTATTATTCACGCTGTTGTTATTGCTAAAGGATACCAACAGCTAAGACTTTCCCTTCGAGGAGTTCTAAAGGCACTGGCTTTCCTGCAGCATCGAGCAATCGCCATAAACCTTGGACACCCATAGCAGGATGAACATAAAAACTGAAACAGAGAATAACTCAGCTTGATGCGAAACTCATTAAAAGTAGATATAGCGCTCATTACTAAATTTAAAAAAATCAAATTAATACGACTACTATTGTTTGACGGTAAAGAGATCATGAGAAACTTTTCATAGTGCCATTAGAGATTTTTGTGTGCGAGTTTATTTTGTGTCACATTCAGAATCATGTAGCCTAAGTTCTATTCAAACCTTGTATACATAATATAATGGATCTGCTTCCAAGATATAACAGAGTATCTGAAATTTCTGGGGAGTGATTGAGTGTAAGAAAATAGTGGTGATTCTGGAGATAAAAGAAAAGGTATTCATTTTGAGAGTTATACAGAGTCCATACTAAGGATACATTTCACTGAAAAACGAGGGCATCTATAACTAACAATAAGACTAGAAGGCACTCCATACATCTTTTACGTAGTTTAAAATGACTGTAATCGGAACCGCAATTGCTGCAGGCTCTCGTAACACACAGTGTCATGTTAATACTTAAATGTACACGATCCTTGGTTGTGCAGATTAAAAAAAAGGTGTACAGAGTTTTGATCCATTTTGTAATTTACAGAGTAACTTTATGAATAGATCGGTTTCTTTGGAGTATAATCGCCTGCAGAGTGCTGCAGAGTGAACAAACTTATCTTAGTCTATTGAAATACGCACCAGCTATATGTTGGATGGCCACCGGATTGGGCAAAACAATATTTTGTCGGGTATCAGTTCAAATCATTATTGGGCCACGTACCACCTATAATAATGGAAAATTCCGATGTTATTGAAATCAGTAGAATTGATATTTGAAAAATACAATTACAATTCTAGTGCACTTTTTCATCAGCGAGCATCAGGATATTTGTGATAATACTGGGAGAGAATTGAAGGATTGTGTTTATATTTCTAAAGTTAAATCCCTCGCCTATCATTCGCTCAACTACGTACTCAAGAAAATTCCATATCTATGTACAAACATCAAGGAGTAACCCATAACGCATTCAGATAATTGTGCGATAGGTATATACAACGCGCAGTTCCGGATTAAATATGTAATACGTAGCGAGCGTAATGATTAAGCTTGGTTTCCGTGATGCTCGTGTGATTGCGCGGGTGCGTAGGTATACGTCGTGCGTGCACGCGGCCAGGAGATTGGCGAGAGGTTAGTAGATAGAGACTATAGCTACGATCATTATCACAGAAGTGGGGTAGACTAAATTGGGGCCACCCACTCTTTCCCACAGCAAGTTTTTCCCACGCTCCTCAGAATAACCCCAACATCCTTCTACAACAGTAATTCTCGTGGTCGCGGGACACGAACAAGAGGGAGCTGAAGAGGTTATACGCTGATCTAAGTTAGGTTAGATCAAACTAGACCGTAGGAAGGGGGCGTTCGCGACTGTACGCGGCTAACGGAGTGGGGTGGGGGATCGCCGAGCTCCGCCGAGCCATTGTGTACGTACCACATTGTAAGGACATTGTACACACGATAATTGTTCGCAAAGGAGTCAACTTCGCACAAAGGGAAAACAATAGAAACTCCAGACACTTACCTCTCAATGATAACTCTTCACGTTGAGTTAGGAATGAAAGTTGTGCTCTTGGATCGGCTTATTCGTTGTCGGGCTTCTGCCTCGGAGGTGGATGCATATGTACGAGTCGCGGAGTGAATGGTTGAATAAAAGTACTCGCGTCGTGAACGCAACGGCGAGAACTGGCTACAGTCCGAATCACGAGCTTTCAAATGTGCACGGAAGTTTTGCGGCGTGGGTTTATGTGGTGTCGGTCCTGTCATTAGTATTCGCGACATTCGTAACTCCCGAGATTACAAAAATCACCAGGCATTCGTATACATTCGAGTAGTGACTTTTTCACGCGACGTTGGCACACGTCCCCGAGAATCCGCACAGTGAACAGGTGTTTTGGAATTGGATTGAAGAATTGCTGAATAGCATTTCGGAGCCGCGACACTACTCACGCGCGCGATACCTCGCAACACCTGGTGCCTTGTACTTACCGTAGTTGTTTACAGCTCGAGACGATTGAGGAATCGTGTACCGCGCGCATTATTCGTCGCCGAGTGTCTTGTGTAATTAACTGGCCCGAGCATGGATTCGCTCATCGATCAGAAACACGTAAACAAGGTGAGAGGTCTAACGTCCTGCGAGTATTCCTCTACCGTCATTTCGGCGATTTATTCGAACGCGATTTCGTAAATGATATAAACACGGCATGCTAACCTAACTATACCGAACTGTACTTATGACGTGCGAACACACCACGGGTTTTCGAATGTCTCACAAAAGTGAAGAAGGCTGTGTAGGGCAAACACGTTCTAAGTACAGCGACTATACGAGTGACGTAAACATTGATATTGCTGTATTTTCAACGATTCTTTAAATGATACGACATTGATTTGCAGGCAGACTTGAGATCCGGCAATGTAGGTGGAATTTTAGAGCGAGGATGTAAATGTATGACGAACGAACATTAGTTACTCCATTGCGAGTACGATTTTGGTAAATATGCCGCATCAGTTCGGCTTACCGACGATGGCCCATGGCATGCAATCGCCTCCTTCGCCCAACTCTCTCATCTCGGCGTATCCAAGATTTAATTCGGTTACGTATCGGCCGGAACAGGATCAACGATTGACCCGCGAGGCAATGGAACGGTATCTACGAGACCGTAGCGACATGGTCATAGTCATTCTGCATGCCAAGGTAGCCCAAAAATCCTACGGCAATGAAAAGCGGTTCTTTTGTCCGCCGCCTTGTATCTACCTATTTGGCGACGGATGGAGAATGAGACAAGAACAGATGCTTCGCGATGGTGAAACGGAACAGACAGCTCAGCTTTGCGCCTTTATTGGTATTGGAAATTCAGATCAAGACATGCAACAACTGGATTTAAATAATGGAAAGCAATATTGTGCTGCGAAAACCCTGTACATATCTGATTCGGATAAAAGAAAACACTTCATGCTCTCTGTGAAAATGTTTTACGGAAGTGGTCATGACATCGGCGTCTTTCATAGTAAAAGAATCAAAGTAATATCCAAACCTTCGAAAAAGAAACAGTCACTAAAGAATGCAGATCTTTGCATTGCAAGTGGTACAAAAGTTGCGCTGTTCAACAGATTACGCTCCCAGACAGTTAGCACGAGATACTTGCATGTCGAGAATGGGAATTTCCATGCGAGCTCCACGCAGTGGGGTGCTTTTACGATACATCTACTTGATGATAATGAGAGCGAATCTGAAGAGTTTCAGGTACGAGATGGATATGTTCATTACGGTAGTACTGTCAAGCTGGTTTGTTCAGTGACCGGTATGGCTTTGCCGCGATTAATCATTCGTAAGGTAGACAAACAGATGGCTAGCCTCGAGGCTGATGATCCTGTTTCACAGCTTCATAAATGCGCCTTTTATATGAAGGATACGGATCACATGTATCTGTGCTTGTCACAAGAGCGTATAATACAGTTCCAAGCAACCCCGTGTCCGAAAGAGGCCAATAAAGAGATGATCAATGACGGAGCATGTTGGACGATAATCAGCACAGACAAAGCAGAATACCAATTTTTTGAAGGGATGGGTCCGGTTCGCTCACCCGTTACACCTGTGCCATTGGTTCATAGTTTACATTTAAATGGAGGGGGTGACGTAGCCATGCTCGAGCTGACTGGTGATAATTTCACACCGAATCTGCAAGTTTGGTTTGGTGATGTAGAGGCAGAGACCATGTATCGGTGCCAGGAAAGCATGCTTTGCGTCGTACCTGACATATCTCTGTTTCGAGGTGAATGGCTGTGGGTTCGTCAACCAACTCAGGTACCTGTCTCTCTGGTGAGAAACGATGGCATTATCTATGCCACAGGACTAACATTCACTTATACACCGGAACCTGGACCTCGTCCACATTGTCCACCAGCCGATGAGATAATGCGAGCGCCACGTTCCGTGCACAACCCTAGTTTACCTCCCGTGGTTGGCGATATTTCATGGAACGTGCATCATCAACAACCTCAGCCAGGTCTTTGATATTTTGTCACTGTCTTTCGAGCGAATCGCAAACTTGACTATGTTGCTTGTTCAACGCATGGTACGCCGTGACAAGCTCAGCGATTATATGTGAAAGAAACATTTGTGCGCAAGAAACACATCAGACAAAAAATGAAAGGATTGAAAATTTTCATAATTATATTACAAAGAAGCATAATCGTAAATGTATCTCTATACATTTACGTGGGCAATTTCATTTTTATATAGGCACTCGCGAGCTACTATGATCACACGTGTGTGTATGTACATAAATTATTTTTTTTCAAACAACAATGTAACTGAATTGGAGATGATTCTCTTCCTGCAATGAATACCAAGAAGTTGGTTGAAGATATTTGTGAGATTTCAAATCATCTTTAATCTGCTAACGTACGATGTCGAGGAGTGCCAATAAATTTAAAAATATTTTACACGTTGGCGACAGTGAAAAAAATTGTTGTCATGTATATTTCGTTCGCTTACAATTTTTGCAACGATCGATTTCATCAACTAGTTAACCGTAACAATACTTTCAGATAGATGTTTGAAATCCAACTGTAAATTTCAACCCTTCAATTTCTTGGGCACATATTAGCGAAGGCCTTTCCTAATATTTTTCACGATTAAAAAGAAGCGCCATGGCAGCTGGAAAGCTAGTGACATATTTTGTTTATCATTTCCTCCAGGACTATGTTACATTTTCTTACGTGAAATATAATATGTGCATCGATAGAGCGCTATTCTGCTTCACCAATCTCAAGTATGAGGCTGCTAGTTGGAACTTCATACTTATTGAAATAATTCGTCGCACATAACATACGTACTAGGATAAATTTCTTTTTCTGGTAAATTTATATTCACACAATCAATATCCTGTACAAGTGATAGAACGATACTTCGAGCAGATATGGGTGACAAACCCAAAAAAACGTCGATTTTGAATAGTTCTAACTATGCATCGAATCAAAATCATGAAATGTGAGTCGTGTACAGGGTTACGGAGAATTTAATTTCCTCTAACTAACTTCACACTTTTCAATTTGCATACAATATACATTCTGTACAGAAACATGAAATATATACTCTTGAAACGAGCAATATGGATTCCTTTAACTCGGATGTTTTTTTATGAGTCGCTAGTTCTAAAAATGTATCTCAGGTTCAGAACTAACTCGGATTTGGTCCTTGCGGATGTATGGTTGTGTCAACGAAGATACATAATATGAAAGTTACATACCTATTAGCAGGTTCAGCAGCTTTAGCATCACGGTTCATGTTTCCTTCGGGTGGACCCGACTGTTCTAGTTGATGAGTGGCAATCGAAATTTGCAGAAAATATGTTAAACGAAACAGATTTTGTTCATAATTCAGGAGCCTAGAATTACGAGACTATTATTGACTACCATCCATACAATATCAATTGTAATATCGAGTCTATGATATTAGAATTAATGTTGCGAGAAATATCTATTTTATTCAAAGTGACATTACCTACAAAGACCATTATACGGATTATTGATAGTGGGGAAGATAAACAAGCTTATTGGTCGGATTCACCAATCAAGAAGATGCAGAAGCTGCGGGAGTCTGACTTGCCAGGTTGTTATAACTCACATTTTGTTCTAACATTGCAAAAATAGGCAATCGAACAAGTATAGGGATATATATGAAAATTCGAAATGTAACGACCCGACTTTAAAGTAATCCTCATTCTTTACATTTTTCCAGGTTTATCACCTGTCCTCGCTTGGTGAATTGACCCGACAATTATACGACACACTAGCTATGGTACGTATGAACATTTGACCACAGAACATGGTGGATCGTTGTATCGAATACAATAATTGTGGAATACTAACTCTCCTTGAAGTCAACCAATTGTTAAAAGCTTTCCTCAGGAAATGTCGTCGAAGCCCATCAATTTTTATTCGATTCACCGTGCGATACACTTCTCATTAGATGTAATTGCTGAGAAATGTTTGTAGATTTGTATACCGACGATAAAGACAGTCCTTTCAAGTAGTAAGCTTAAATATATAGATTATAAATTTGAAATCAGTATTTCGCAATGAAAAAGTAACGATGATCCCAACTTCCTCTGATAGATATACATAGATTTCTTATACGTAAAGTACATCGGTCATACTCTTTTTTTTCAAGCACCTTTCACTCGTTCAAAATGATCACATTTTTAACTCTATTACAACAGGCCTATACAATCAACTGTACGGAAACCCAGATCAAGACTTCTCCCAGCAGAGTTCTCGAGATTTGACCTAATCTCGAAAGTGAAGCTGTCCAAAATGAACTTCGCGCCTGATCATTTTGGTTCCTCAAACAAATTGTAATATAATTATTGGAGAGTGTACAAAAATTATATGCTATTCTTTAATCGCAAACGATTATATTATTATTACTATTGTCTCTTACCTTAATCCTTATTATTGTACTCACTACTATCGTTTATTATCTTATTCATAGTTCAAATGAAACGATGTAAAAAAAAAGTTCATGTAATTAATCATCGACAACTATTTTGTGCTGGAAGTTAGACCACGACGAGTAATGATGATGTGGTCGAGTTTAATTGTGACCTCAGGAAAGATTTCTGTCGCGATTATCTGATATTATTCATCTGTTATATTCATCTCAAAATGAAACTGTCAGGCAGACTGAATAGATCAAAGCAAACAGGTCATTCACATCGATGAATTAACCAGATTTATGTATCTGACGAAGTCAACGGTGAACGAGCCTTCAATCAGATAAATTGAACGAGGCAGTTGAAAAACGAACAATACACTTGCATAATTTTCTCTGAAATTTATATTAAGCCAGCAGTCGCGGATTGGGTCCAGCAAAATTGGTATTCGGTAGGTATACAAGTTTTGCACATTGGGGATAAAAAAGAAAAAAAAAGGTATTTGGAACGCAACATTTCACTGCATGCTGCGACAATTATCCAATTGCCCTAAGAATACAGTGCTAAGTTCGCCTATCTAGAAATAGTATACTTATAATACTTTTCAATTCAAGAAAAATGACAAAAACAAAAGATAACATTTATTAGGCAACGATTTTTCGAGTCCGTTTCGTGACTGAATGTACACTGTCTGTAGAATATCCATATAGGTTGCCTCGTTTCAGACGACTCGTTTCTCTCTCGCTTCATTGATGGAATTTTACTCTAAACATATAACAAAGAATTCTGCCCAACGATGAGCTCCTAATTTCAATTCTGAGTATTCGTTAAATGTATTTGAAATTTTCCCATTCGATTAGCACGTAAATCTACATTTTTTTGTTCAAACTTCAATCTGTTCACAAAAAAATATTTTTCTTGAATTTTTTTTTCCGTCCTAAAGACTTTTAAGACACTTGTAGTGCTTGAAAAGTACTTTAACATTATTCAAATTATGGGCCTAAATTTTGTCAAGCCAACAGTTTCGGCAAATACGACGTTATAGACGGTCAAATGGTGGACAGGGTCAAATTGACCCAGAGCTTAGGAGATGTTCGAGCAAATAGGGGGATATTGGATCACCTTGGATCAATCCCAAATAGCGACACAGAAGTGAGATAAGAGAACGAAGCAACTCTGCGTGAAGAGTGATTCAAGTTTTCGTACGAACCAGAGATATCTCGTTTGACGCGTTTCATTATTACAGAGGTGTTCCTAACGGAGTAGAGACCTCGAGGAACCGTGAGAATTTACCCACGATTAACATACATATGCCATACACTCGTGTTTTTATTACGCAGAAGAGGCGATTGGCAGTTAATTATACTCACATCCTTTTAAGCAATCGCACCTACATCAGCAACAATTCAACCGTTATTGTTAGCTCGTTGCTTCTTTTCAATTTATCTGACGTACCGGTATAGTCCTCATCGGTTGTTTTTTCGTTGGATATGTGGCAAACAAAAATTCCTGAGAGTTACATCCCTCAATATTAATTTTAACTACTATCTCTGAAAAGATTTTCCGTTTAAATGACACGTAAATCAAGAGATTTTTTTCTTCAAATTTCTATAACTCAGCCGCATTTTATGCTGTCACGTCGTTCTTGCTCCCGATTTACTCGAAATTAAACAATCTACAAAAGTGCCCGTTGCGGCGAAAGTGTAACTTGTACTGGTGACTCGGTACGGGTAACCGAAGTTGATTTTCACCCAAAATTATCGTTTCTCTGCTGTTATCTCTGAAGCATTCAACTTGACGAAAAAAATGTAAATAGCAATTTTGTTGGGAATTCAATTTCCTACAAAAAAGGTCTAATAGATCTATTTGCTTGGACCCATATTTCTTGAGATATTGAACTTTGACTCATTAGTGACCAACTCACCAGTGTAAGTTACACTTTCGCAGCACTGGGCACTTTTGTAGATTGTTTAATTTGGACTTACTTCTGACCAAGAAGGATGTGATAGCACAAAATGCGGCTGAGTTATAGAAATTTTTAAAAAATCTTGATTTATGTGTATTTTTAATGGAAGATCTTTTCAAGCTCAGAGAAAGTGCTTAACATTAATATTGGTGGCTGCAGGCTTCAGTGAATTTTTTCTGTTCTAGAGTTGGAGTGAAAATGGATTGATGGTTAGTAAATGAAACTGCATTATTTAATTCGTTATAAATTTGTTAATTGTAATGCCATTTTTTCAAGGATCTTTACATAATAGATGATATAAAACCAGTTCACGATTACAATTTACAAACATTAAAATCACTGACTGAGATTTCAACGATTTGAACCGATATCATACCCGTTAGGATGAAGATACTGTGTAATTTCCTAACTTTTCACCTGAATTTCCTGTCTTTGCTTTACGATTTAATCGAGCACATAAAAGTGTGAATTTAGTGACGAATACATATTTTGTTTACCGGGATTTTCACCTCGCCCACAGTCAAAACTGTTGCTGAAGTTTGTAAGAATGGAAACATTTGAAATAACGAGTAAAATCGGCACTGCAAATTTTATTTTAAATAACTTTGCACAAAGTACGCAATTGCGACTAATATTCCTGCCACTCTCCAGGTTCTGCCCATGAACTATCAACAATTATACAATTCTAAGTGTTAGCAATGATTAGTAATGATTATAGCTAGCTATTATGTTACATTATACAATATCTGAGGAAAACTTGAGTATACCTCCATTATCAAAATATATTGAATACTTTCCGCCATATAAATAACCAGCGTAGCCCTGCAAAATTGTCGGATAGGATTCGGACCTGTTCGAAATACTATCCTTTCCTGTGTGGGAATTTTCTATAACGGATACATTGCATTGTTTAAAATAACTCAGTCCGACTCAAACTCCCACCGACAAGTATTCGGTCCGCAGCGGATTACTTGTTCGGATAGTCATATGAAACGTCCAATTTCTATCCGTCATGTTTTGCAGGAAGATTAAAATTCCTCCAAAAATATATCAATGGTATGAACAGATTTTTTAATTTCGACTAACCAGAAAACAACGAACGTTTAACGAATCGTTGCTTCGCAAGGCAAACTTTGTACTCTTATCGGACGAAACTTTACCTGCGACCTAATTCATCATCGGTTAACACGAAGATTCCTCGAAGAACATTTCTCAAAGAACGACTGCGAACAAGTTTGCAAATTTGAAAACATTTTTACTGCAAATTTATTCGAAGTTGTCCTTCTAATATTTTGCCTGGTCTACCATGTAGCACTGAACAAATCTGTTACTATCATTATGATGTTAAAATTTAAAAACAATTCAAATATGAGTCCACGCCATGGAATGTCAAAGGCTTTTTGTTCAAGGATTTAACATTCGAGCAATTATTCAAAAATTAAATAACATTCATGAAACTAGAAGTTGCGGGCACAGTGGTCGAATAAAAATGTATTTGGAATATACATGTCTGCATCGAGAACTGTCTCTGGAAAAACCTTCGCGAAGGGGAAATTTACTCCGGCTCTTCGCTCCGCACAACTACCTTTGATACTGTACTAAACTTGAATTGTGTTAATCTTACATGAGAACTAGTTCCAACATGTATTTATTTCAAAAACTACTGTGAATTATTGATTTCGGATCGCTGAGTTTATTGGTCAAACAATATGGTTTCTCCAGAGTATTCTGTGAGCTTAAATGAATTCATTGAAATCTATAAATTATTCAGTTGCAGGTAGAGCTTTGTTAGAAAAAGAAAAACAGAAGGAAGCGGAAAGAAACCATGCCTTATCGGAGTACAACTTCCACATTAGTTCGTTAGATGGGAAACCGATCGACGACAATATACAGGCTATAGAGTAGTTTTTGTCCGATTTGGTATAAGAATTACTATCGAACGGTGTCAAATTTAACGAGATGTATTAATTTTTTATATTTGCCCTCGCGACAACACCCAATTGAAGGCCATTGAACTGCGGTTCGATGGAACTGCAGGTCAATGCGGAACTGCAGTTCTTGACAGATCAATAGGGGGCAACCATAGACACGAGAATGAAGCCCAATTTCTTTAGATCAGATTTGCTGGTCGCCCGTAACCCGAGTATTCGTTTCACGTAAACCTTCGTATCGTGATACCTTCTATTTTATTCTAATCGTACGCTGTTTGTTCATACTCGTCAACATCAACGAGATATACGACGTTAACAGGTCATCCATCTTGTAGCCCAACGACGTTTCGCACAGCAATTTGGAACCACGAACCAAGTTGCCTATCGTCATGTGAAAATATGTATTTCCCGAAGACCAATTTGAGATTCTGGTAAATGGATGCGTCACTAGAATATCCTGAAATGCAACTTCGTTAGAAAATTGAAGACAACTTGTGAGTTTCAATCATCGAACCGTTCCATCTTTTCCCATTAGTATCACCTTGGTTTGCGGATGTATGAGGCTCACTCCATGCTTGTTGATGGCTATTAGCAGCATTTCTGGATAATTAGGTTCAGTGCTTTGCTTCACTTCGAAAAACGCAGAACCAAACGTCGGCCAACGGTAGATGATTTTCAAAAACGTTATCTTCGCATCTTCAGGACTCATTCCTACAATTACAATAATCAACGTGTAGCGCGGTATTTTCTGGGAAATAGCAAGCAACGAAACTGGATTCATGGATATTCACCTGCATCCTGGTTGTAAGACCCCACAATGGATCGCTTCCAGTCGTTGGAACTTTGAATTTTCACAAGATCTGCTGGAACGAGCTCTCTCAACATTTGACTAGGAAAGTTCGAAGCAAAGGAATAACAAATCAGACAAGATTGTGAATTCGTGGTTGACTAATATAGTAAACAGATATTGAGATGCTCACGGTATAACTTGCAGCTCTTGTTTGCTTTCCCCGAACCGTACTCTGTAGACTAATGCAGCGAGACGCGAGGCTTCTTCCTTTGTGCACTTGTGATATCCTGAAAACAAGAGTTGATTTGCAATTCATCGAATCTTAAACTTGACTGATCACAATTTGAACTACGATATTCTCATGTCAGTTAGTTCGGTCACCTCGCAGTAACTTGGGTAGCTCTTGATGAAAATGGAATATGAGATCTGCATTTCTGTCCTTTCCTGGCACAGTATTAGTCCATAGCTTCTTCATGAAAAACACTTGATACGTGAACTGAGGGGGTACGCCTCCTATAATAGAGGAAATCGTTGTTATAATTGGCGAACAACACTCTATGGCCGATTGCCTCTTCGGTTCTGCTTCGTTGCATGGCGTTGTTTTTAGATCAGTACCTTCTCTCGATGGTCGAGCCTTTCGTATCCAGTCGGTGAGGTGCCTGACGAAGTCGAAAAAAAAATCACCCTCAGGAACGGAAATGACTTTATCGGCTATCTTAACGAATAAACTAAAACCCTCTGCGGATCGTAGATTCAATCTCTGAGCAATATTGTGGCAGAAGTCTTTGGCCCTCGTCGATGAGTCAACCTCGAACGCCTGTGGAAACGATACGCGATAAGTTATACAGCGCAAACTTTTCAGGTTATTATCAAACAACTCAACGAGAATGGTATGATTTTCTCATATGCCTTGGAAGCTGCAGTGATTAAGAGTTGCAACGAATGAAAAACCAAATCTTGGAGAACAGCTTTCAGTTCACAAATTATGGATCGGAAACGTTGTTCCCGAATCGTTGGGTCAACACTTATGGATCCATGGATCATAGAAGTTATAAAGGTCATTTCACCACAAAGTTCTCATTTTTCATGGCTTATCATAGTCAATCATGTTCATTTGTTGCAATTACGACTTTCATCATGTTCCTGCATTTCTCATAGTTATCGGAGTGGATGTTACCTCGTCTGTGTCATCAGGGAAATACACTTTGTGGAATATCTGCGTAGTTTTGTGCTGTATTGCCTCCACTTCGACCTGATGCGGTGGATATTTTCGTTGTCCGTTGCGCAATGTCTTCTGATGTCTTTGCAGCGAGTCTTGGGATATGGGATGGTGCCTGGTCCGTAGAAAAAGCGTCAACTCCTACAATCGAAACATGGTATTGAATTCAAGTTGTGATCACTATCCTACCAGACCAACACATAGATAATCTAAAATTCTACAACAGATTTCATTGTTTGACTCGACATCCATCGAGTCAGAAATTAGAAAAATCAACATTTCACAGTTACTGTGGAATCAATATATTCATGATATTCCTTGAACGTGTTAGAAATTTCAATTCCGTAGTTGTAAACGATTTACAACGCTAAAGTTGACTAAAAATATCAACATCTTGCTTCGATGTATAATTTCCAACGTCATAAGATCAGACTATATTCTTAATGTTGATCATTGTAGAAACTAAAAATCACCAACCTTCAGAAGACTTTGACTACAGGTGAACAGTCCTGTAGCGAGCCACATCAGCTCCCAGCCCCGTTCCTCGCTCAATCTGTTCCGATTGTCTGTCAGTTGTTTCATTATTTGGCAGTAGATCTCGTCACGTAGAATTTCATTTTTCAACGGACCGTCGAATATGTGATCCGTATACTCATTTCCAACGCGAGGTCTCTTCGTCGGTAGATCACCCATGTACTTGAGAATTGCATTGAAAGCAAAAGCTGCCTCTTCTGCGACTTCCTCCTTAGCTGCCAGCTTCTTTAACAAAGGTTGCTTGATCGGTTCTCTAGAATAACGCCAAAGTTCATCCATGTGACCGCGACGTGCCGTCGTCAAGGTCAGGGTCTTCGACACAGTTCTTTTCGGCGGGGTTCTGAACAAAAAATCAATACGATTAGCAACGAGGCGAGGTTTTATCATCGAAATGGATTTCACTGTAGCAATAAGTACTCGTAATACCTGAAATGATCCACGGCGTACTCGGCCAAAGTATGGGGCATGTCTCGAGGTTCAGGTCCATTGATCTGCTGAGAATGCAACCGCCGTCCGTGTTCGGCGTTCTCGATACTGAACAACGCCTGTCCATGTAAGACTACAGTTGAATGTAACTGACTAATGCAAATCGTCTGATCATAATACAGAAGGAAGGAAGCATCGATTTACCAGAATATCGTTCGGTGGCTTGAAGAGTGCCGGAAGGACGTAAACCATTTCTGCAGGAAAGTCTCCTCGCTCGCCGGTCCTTTCACAAGTTCCCACGCACCAGCCTGAGTTGAGGACAGTTTCACCCGTGCTCTCTTCCTCCAAAATAATGAGATCTCCTTTGAGGAAACTCAAAAACGAGGAGGCCTCGCCCGGCGACTTATATTCCTGTAGCGCGATCACATATTTGCTACACTTCTTCAAACCCTCTAAGAAGTACACGACTAGATCTCGTATATCCTCTGCGTTGGGACTCTGGAATGTAAATTCTTCGCCCCGCACCGTCGACAAACTAAAAGTCTGCGTGAACACTTTGTTTGTTCTGTCGCGAGGGAAACGGAGAGAAGGAGAAACAAAGAGGGACATGAGTTATAAAAAGTGCCAATGCATAGAAGACCAACCGAACGAAACTTGATAGCAACACAAACCGATCGCATACTTTTGACTAGACACGGTGGTGATTTCAGGAAAGGATAACTCCAAAAGTACTTGTTCTTGATCGTCGACGACGTAGACCCCAGTCCAATTAACGGCTATAATCACGTCGTTTTTTGGCAAATTTGGCCCAGAGTTCCTGTAGGCTTCGTAAAACCGGGAGAATAACAAGGGCCACTTGAACTTTGCGTAGCTCACAACATCCTCCTTGACCCGCAACGCTGGTACTTTTTCTTTCAGATAGTAGCTCTGGGAAATAATTGCAAGTAACGTGGTAGCTGATTAAGTATCATCTGCTGATGTTTTCCTCTCACCTTTTTGTATGCTTGTACAACAAGATGCCCCCATCGATCCATAGCCTTATCGACACCGGTCAAACAATAGTCTGGTATGTAGTTAGGCAACAGGGTGAATAGCCTGTCGACGTTCATTTCCGTGAAATATTCGATGTAATATTGTTGGGCAGCGATCATAGCCAAATCTTCTTCCTTGTCGCATCGATACTCGCCGAATTTAACTCCTCTCACGACCTGCTGATAAATCAGATTAGTCGCCACCTGATCTTCCGTGGGTTCGTGCCACGGTGCAAATATTTCCTTGCGAAAGAAGAGTCGCCAGGGTGCGTTTCTCTCCTGAGCACCCTGTTCCTTCGCATACTGTTCGCACTGAGATATCGCATCCATGACGTGGTCCCCGCCGCTACCAAGCGACGACACTTTGTCGAAGAGGGCGATGTACAGGGAAAATCCAAACTGATCTCGAAGCGATATCTTGTCGGAAAGCTGATTGCAGAGTTCACGAGCAGTCGTTGCCGAGTCCGCGAGCAGAGTCTTCGTGTTACCATCCATGAAAGTTATCGGCAACATTATTGGTTTTTTTGATTTCGTCGCTTGCAGCTCGAGCCAGCTGGGTGGCTGATTTCTCGTACCATTGTTGAAAGTTCTCTTGAGACGATCCTCGCAGTACGGGGCATAGCCCGGTGGACCTTCTCTAATGAAGGCACGCAGGTAACTGACAAACTTTTCTGACGGAGCAAAGCAGCCGACGCACAGCGAAAGTAATATCCAACCCCTGGCATGGGAGGACTTGGATGGGTTATTCGAAAGTTGCTTGCAAATCTGGCAATATATCTCATCCCTTAGCTCTGCGCGCAATATTCCGTGACCTATAATAAAGTGAAGTTTCTCCAAGTTCGACGTAGGTCTCGCTTCGAGCCAAGACTGATAACTGTCCGCGGTGTACTCGTCATCCTGGAGTCGTCGTCGGACGTCCTCGCCCAATTTGTTTTTCCGTTTCAAAGTTAGCGACACCAATTTGTGTCGAATGGATCTTGGCTTCTGTTTCAAAAATGTATCCTGGAAGAAAAAGTTTCGTTCGGTCCATCATCATCTGATTGATGACATCGGTACTACTACCACTACTACTAACCGGGTCCATCCCCATCATCTGAGCTTCTTGAAATTCTTTGCTTCTGATAAAATTGCGCCCAAGGGTCGCGGTGACTTTGGACATTACAGACGTATTGTCTCTATCCATCGTGTGATACCGAGGCTCCGGCAAGTCACCGGTGAATCGCAGAATGGTAATCCAAAGAGCACGAGCAGCCTACATCCGCGAATATTATTAGCATATTAGATTACAACAAATGGCATACGAATTCTGTCTATTGATCTTTTATCTACCAATTGATCGCCTTGTGTATGCAACGGTAACAGTGGATGTTTCAACGGCTTTCTAGAATAATGGTGGGTGATGTTGCCTTGGAAATAAGTGGCTGCAAATTTCTGGAATTTGTACTCGGAAAGATCCTCCTCATCTTCGGATGGCAATTGTATAGGGCTCATTATCTCGTTTTGATCCACCTCCATCGCCGGCAGATCCTGACAAGCGTAAAATTTAAATGAAGAGCGAATCCTTAAACGAATCATTTGTGAAACGAATATATTCGTACGTTAAAGACGGAAGTTTCTCTTGCAGAAGTTGGAGCCTCGCTGCTCGAGTCTGGTAGAAAATCGAACATTGCCTCGACGAGTTTGCTGTCATCGACCGGTTCGTCCTGCTTCTTAGCGGCATCATTGATGAGATTTTTTTTAATTTCCATTCTACGTCTATCCTCGATTTCTAACTCCATCTCCTTTCGTTCCAGTTCTCGCATGCGGTCCTACCCAAACAAATCGTAGAAAGGTAAGTACAAATGCATATTTAGCAGCGCTACAGAGATGCCTCGAGACTTGTGAGATTACCTTGTAATGTTGTTCGGCAATCTCTTTGGCTCTTTTATTGCCTTGGTCCTTCAATTGTTTTTCCTCCTTCTTCCGAAGCTTCAAAGCTTCTATGTAATGTCGATAGTCGTACTTGATTTTTTGAAACCGCCTCTGCGCTATCATCCTTCGAACGTGAGCTTGAATTTTGACAACAGCCCTCATTTTGTACTGGAACATTCGTCTGGTCAAGTAGCCTCTGGCACGTGCTTGCAGCCCGACGATGTGACCTCGCAGATGTCTGAATCGATGCGATAGAACTCGAGAACGAATCAATGCTTGAATTCGCATGTATCCTATTCGCATGCGTTTGAATTTCTGACGTTGGGAATAGCCCCTCCAGAACTTTTGTATAATTACAGCTGCTGTCTTCATGCGCAGGAATCGTCTTCGGTACACCCAACCACGAATGTTCCTTTGCAGTATGAGGATTTTTCGTGTCAAAACCCTATCACGTTCTTGTTCCAGGAACAAATCATGTGCATCTTTCAAAAACACCTTCGTGTGCCCAAGCTGATAATCAGTTCTGCCAAGTACTGCCTGGCAAATCCTCGAAGTCGCCGCTCGACAATCCGTCTAGGAGTCGAGAGTAACACTTGCATTCTCATGTCTATAGATTGGATACTGGCAAATGTGAGACTCGTCCTTACCTTGTGAGCTGGTAGAATCCCAGTAATGAGGAATCTATATCGTTCTACAAATTCACCGAAGGAATGTCTAATTGGATATCCGGCACGTCGAATCCTTATCGTTTCCATCATACCGGAGTACCGCAATTGGCGACAGCAAAGACCCCTGTCGAACATCTATGAAAACGATGATTGATTGTACGGACTTTTTATGTGAACAAAACAATAGGTGGAGTTAATATGAACTAGAGTAGACGAAGGCGGTATGGAATAATTACCATTGGTTTTTTGTACTCGTTTGGTTTGATGCATCTTATAAAGAATGGCTGGCAACTACACAACGTCTTCATCAAAGCATCCAAAGACTTTTTGAACTGAGTAGATAGCGTCGGAGCACGCTTCCTCGTCTCGGAACCCATACCGATATCCTCGGCAAAGCAAGTCTGAAGAAACTTGTTAGTCGATATGTGGATCAGTTGGAGCAAATCGGTACTGAGAGTATCTCTATTCTTCTCGAGGAAAGCCCTTGTGTCGTAGAATACAACACCGGCGAAGTGATTTAGCCCGAAGGAGGTATTGATGTCAGACTTGGGCTTAAGGTAGTTGCGATGGTTACCGTGTGTTTTGTGGATTTTGGCTAGCATAGTTTGATCGGTACCCTGAAATTCATTGAGAGAGTAGCGATCCATCGTCATCTTCTTCAGCTAACTACTTTGAGCTGCTGCTGTAGGCTGTTAATTACCTTTGGAAACTTCGATTCTTCGTCGATGAGAGACATGATATTGAGCTGTTTGATGGCGATAAGATCAAGAGCATCTTGATTGTCCACAAATTCTATGTGTTGCCAGTTTATGCCTTCGTGGTTGTATTCTTCCTGCTCCAACTTGAATATATGCTGTACGAAAAACTGCTGCAGATTCTCGTTGGCATAATTGATACAGAATTGTTCAAAGCTGTTGTGGTTGAAGTTCTCGAAACCAAATATATCCAGGACACCAATGGCGCTTCGGGCCACATTTTTCGGTCTGTAAATGGCTTCGTTAATTTTCTTCACAATCAGTACGAACAGCCGTCCGTACATTCCCTTGACGAACGCATCTCTTATGTCGACGGACTGATCTCTGGACAGCGTTGATACCTACATTTGGAATGGGAGATACCATGATTTTAAATTGAGCTGGTCGAGATAACGTTTCCATCATGTTCATCGAAGATTCAACTAATGATGTACTTACGACAGCTTCTCCGTGCGCGAATATCGTTCTTCGAGTGAGAGCAGCGACGAGCGGTTGCACCGGAACTCCCAACAACGAAGCGACTCTCTGCACGCTTGCTTGTTCCGGTATCTCCGTAGCGTCCAAATTATCTAAAAACAAAGTTCCATTGAAAATCCATCTTTGTTCCATTTCACTAGACCAAACAAGTAACGGGAAGTATGTTCACGGTACTAACCGACGACGGTAGCTTTATACTTGATGTTTCCTGTATGTAAAAGAGCAGCAAGCAGTTTCAATATTTCCCATATTTCAGAATCGCTGAACAATAAAACTTTCATCGCAGACCTGATGTCGGCAAATTCAGCAGCGTCGTCTCGTCCTTCGCATGTGATGCTGCCACCCTGAGATTGATGAGTAGCCGTGTAAAATGCTAATTATAAGTTAAATTCCGATCAATCGTCTCGCCGATTCGCACTCACCCCAGTCAAATATCTGTAAATTGACGCATCTTGTAGCTCGAGTTTTTGTTTTTCTTCTCGTGCAAGACCGGCAAGCATGCAGTAAAATACGTGGTAATTCCTTTCATCGGAGCTTTGCGATACGATACGAGACTTTTCCAGTAGATACTGTTCAATCTTCGCCCCTTCGATGACTCCATGCTCGTTGAAGTGAATATCTATGTACTTTCCAAATCTCGAGGAATTATCATTCCGGACAGTCTTAGCGTTTCCAAAAGCTGTAAAATTCTCATGAATTAGTTCAGTCAAAATTAATAATGTTCCTGACTGGATGCTTATGATGTACTTAGGTATTCTTATAATCTTAGATCAACACAGGACTTTGCTTTTCATTTTGTACCACGGACTGCGCCTTCTCTCACTTAGAGATACCATCTCCGAGACAACAAAATTTTTAAAGTGGCAAGCTACTGCTACTTTAACTATTACAACATACACCCTCGAGGGTAAACACTATTTTTGTAAAAAAAAAACTAGCATTCAGTTGTAGCTTGTTTAGACAATATAGTTTGGGATTAGAGAGAGCAATACAAGTAACACGTATCGGCTCAAAATGGCACGATTAAGGCATGAAGTTTTAGGCATCAATTTAGACTAGTATGATCTCCTTTGTCTTTTTCGCATTGACCAGACATCGAATGCTGTGCAAGTTTTGGGCGTAGTTTGGTTTCAGAAAATTCCACAACTTGCCTTCCAAAATCGGATTAGCCTCCAGGATTTGTTGCTCTATCCAAGAATGTTTGCCACTAATTGCAGCCAGGTATTGAAGTATCAATTTTGTACTCTCGGTCTTTCCAGCCCCACTTTCGCCGCTAAACAAATCAATTCACATCGATGAATTAACGACAACTGATATACAAGTACATCGCTGTATCATTTTTCACTGTTTGAAAAAATGGGGTACTTTCAACGATTAGCCGCCTGGTCCTCGGTGACTGGGTATGTGAGTGAGTGTGAAGAGGGAGTATGATGATGAGCGCGTTTGATCTCTGTTGCTGACATAAAAGGTATTGCATTGCGATGAACACTTAGTTAGTTTGGCCTATCGTCTCACCAGTAGCTGGTCTCCGTACTATACCTACAATTTTACTTGCTCTTTCCTGATCGCCCTTCGGTGGAGCACGCGTTTAAATTGGTCATCAAAATGATGAGGAATTGCCTCCGTCCCATGCGTTAGGCCCACGAGCAGTAATTCAGGATAAGAGGATAGAACGCGTGATTTCTACAGTTAGAGAACACCTATTTCAAGTATACGAAGAAGAAGAATGCAGTGCGCTATGATTTTGGTGAAAATGATCGTACCCAGGTAGGAAAGAACCATTGGCTCAGGCTAAGTCCGAGTCTTGGCCAATCGTTTTTACAATGTTCGAGTCTTGGCGCAAGTTTCGGCATGACCATTGGCCGAGCGTTGGTTCAAGCCTTGGAACGATGCCCTGGGGCCTGGCCTTGGGAAACAAAAGAATCAGGGTAGAGCCGAGCCATGGAAAACCAAAAAAGAACAATCCTGCCTCAAGCTTGCATGTGTACAAGTAGCACATGAGCATCGGGAGTGGACAAAATCAAGGTACGAAGTTGCAATAGCCAGGACCACGGTCGTACATACTGGGCCCCTTACTGCAGTACCGAATGTTCGTCTAGTGACCACGAGCCTCGCTGCGATAACGCGATGCGGATGGCGTGCAAGCTGTGCGAGAGAGATGGAAACAGGTTGTTTCTCTTTCCGTCTCTCTGGTAGCAGCGATGCTTGTGGCCACCAGTCGAAACAATTGATGCTTCAAAGAGAGGCCACTCCCGTCACTGAAATCTTGACCGAGTTTCAAGACCTGTATGTACAACAGTAGGTGAGACTATGAGAGTCAGAAGACAGTTTAGGACGCCGCATTCACCCAGACATAAATCATTCTACAAACACAAACAAACTACAAACAAACTACTGTGGCTGCTCTAGTTCGCTTGATATTCCAAAAATGACCCTCTGCTTGCCAACAACCGAACGACCCCATCATTTGCAGGCCTGTGTTATCTCTATGGGCAGTCATAGGTTGATCCTACTTTTTGATCATGAATGTCGGTACATTCGGAATCCATATGCACTCTTTCAACGCCTCTGATAGTGCGGCGATCCTAGCCTCCGTCGATGACGTTGATACACATCCAGAGTACCAGCTTTGGAACGTTACTGCAGGAGCACTATAATCCAGTGTGTACGCGCATATCTGTTGTACAGGTGGTACGTGCACGTGCGAGGCGGCAATTACCTACTCTTCACCCAGGATTTATTTGTCTTTCACTAATTAGCATCTGACTGCAATTACAATATTAATTAACGAAGATTCATGCGAGTCTTTACCCGCTCTCAAGCAGCTACGTTTCTTATTCCTTTGCACAGATGAGAAGCACGAGTTAACGCTGTTCGGGCACACATATTAT
Organism: Arge pagana; assembly: GCA_963969455.1. NCBI lineage: Eukaryota > Metazoa > Arthropoda > Insecta > Hymenoptera > Argidae > Arge > Arge pagana. The sequence goes on from OZ018315.1 coordinate 4,883,642, forward strand.
GGTGGTTCAAAAAAATCGAATATTTTTTTCAAAATCCCTTACAAAGTAGTTTCGTGGGTCGAAAACGGGTGCCTGTACAAAGCGGTGCTCTTAATATTAATATTCAAAGGTAGCTCATTGCGGATTCCTATATTCCATTCAAATAGCACAGAAATAGCTTTCGCTCTTTTTTAAAGAATTTCGTAGCTCACAAACGAAGCAACAAATCCAAACGGCTCTCACATCTTTTTGTAGAAAATTTAATACCTACAAAAAGTGTCTCTCATCACTTTTCGATAAATTGACTCTTTCCAAAGTTGTTCAAGGTCAAAGTTCGATTTATAGTAAGGTTAACTATTTTTCTAGTTTCTGGCAAAATGTTTAAACTTATTACCAAATCTCGTGCAATTTGCCCTCAATTTCTGTAGTTAGCGATTTGATAAACTAGAAAAAAATACTTTGCTGACTTTACTATTAATAAAATCTCGAGTTTGAATAATTTTGAAAGGAGCCAATTTTAGGGAAGATGAAAATTCGTGATAAGCGAGTTTTGTCAAGCGTAAAGTTTTGTAACACGACTGTGCAAATACCGCATTAGTCTACTTTTCAATATGTCAAATTATTTCGTGCATTTTGTGTGCATTCTAAGCACGATTAAATGTTACAAACATTTAATTACACATTGTTAAACAAAATCCAAGATAATCGGTCAAATTTGCTTTATCCGAGATACGTGTTTAGATTAGATTGTTTCCACCCAGCTTCTCTGAGAAACGATAGGCATTATTTTTATTTCACCTGTAATCATAAAAGCCATATCTCGTTCCTGTTGCATTAAAAAGTGTAAGGACATATTCCTCTGGTATTATTTCTGTAACCTTACCATCGACGATAATTTCTAGCAAAGTTATTAGAATTTCGAAACTCGTACGTGTTTCAGATTACTAGCAACGTTTCCTCGTGTACATGCAACGGGCACCAATTTACCTTATTACGATGCATTGATCTTGTCCATAACGCTTCATGTGAGTGTAGCTATTATCACCAATCGCAAAAATGTGCGGTGGCAGCTCTCCAATCTTACGATCCTTATAAAGTTTTATTTGTTCGGCAGTATAAATTGGTAATATTTGGTAAGGATTCACGGCCACCAGTATGGATCCCGTGTAAGTCTGCAAAGAAGAAGGTATAAGGAAAAATAACCGTTTTTCAAGCGTACGCAGGAGACCGACAACGCTTACGGGGATATACCACCGTGACACCTTCGATAAATCGATTTTATACTATCAAGAATATCCCGTCCAAATTTCAAGGTCATATCTGTAGAACTCCGAGAATGGCAGCCTTCCAAGTCGCAACCGGTAGCTCTGAACTGCCGCAATCTACCTTCAAACGCGGTTTTCTCGAAATAAAATTTTTCAAGGTTGCCGCGATTGTAACACGAAGAGCAATGATCCGATCGACTTCAAATTTGGACTCAGTACTCTTCGATACATTTACTCTACAATGAACCCGGATATTTTTGATTGCCATCCAGCTACCGAATTTTATTAACGTCTCCGAAAATTCTAAAAAGCTTCTGTACTTTCCCACGCCCCGGATGAACTCTCCGTGAATTTTGTCGGCTTTGTTGGAGCTTCGAAAATATGATGGTGAAAATCCTTACGTATATGAGATTCTCGTTGTATCGTATGAGCAGATTCCGTAAAATTCCAGCCTCGTGAAGATCGCCCAAGCTGATCATATCTTCGACGCCTTGCACAGACGTGGCGTGCATGGCTTTGATTCTTCGCTCCGGAGTTAACCATTGCTCCTATAATATTTTTCCATTTTTCTCGAGTCTCGGACGTCTTATAAAACTTATTCCTCTGGCTGCTGAATCAATATTCTAAAAGCACTCGCGAGTGCTGCGTTACCTTGTTGTCATCGTCTTTAACCTGGATACGTCTACCTTCCGCTGAAATTACCCGTGCTCCTATCGCGACATCGAATTCTCGTCCGGAAACTGGCTCGATCCATATGTAATCGCCCTGGAAGATCGAAAAATATTTGCACAACTTCGAATGCACGTAGCTGCATCCACTTGCAGTAATACAATGGATACTATAAAATCATTTGAAACGATTGGATTTGCGAAACACAACAGAATTACTATAAGGATGATTACCCGCGTAACGATGACCATTTCTCAATCCGTAGCTTCCAGTCCTCCACCTGAAACGATCACGGTAATCCGTTGAAGTTTTGTTTCTTTACGACACTAATCGCTAAATGATTAATCCTTCTAGTAAGCGATGGGTCATTTTGACCTTGCTTTTTTTTCTAAAACTTCGGTGTTCAGGATGTCGAAGACACTTTCAATACTTGGAAAGTACTCGATCATTATTCAAACCACATTTCTGAATTTTTTCAACTGAATAGGCTCACTAGTTCCAAAATTATAGACGCTCAAACGGTGGACAGGGTCAAATTGACCCAGCGTGTAGGAGATATTCGAAAAAATATATGTGTAGCCGAAGGCTTGAGGATCACCTTAGCGGCACTAACACTAAACACTAAGACAGTTTTTCTAATTGCTTCTCGTAAGGAAGCTTTCGCGAGTGGGCTCCAGACCGTACCTTGATTTACCAGGATGTATGTATGAGATGAAGTGAGCAAATTGTAATCAGTGCCTTTGGAAAGTCTTGATATCGGTTTAAGGAATCAATGAATGAATCGAAGTAAGATTAAGGCATTCAAAGTGCTACTAGCTCAAAAAATTATAGTTTCAGAACTTCCTGTCATCTTATCATGCTAAGACTCGTAAGAGAAGAAAAATCTACAGACGAAAACGGATGACGACAGAATTAATTTGTACGAAAGTCGATAAAATCTAGCTACCGCTGCAGATTGCTTGAACTTAGAAATACGTATATTAGGGTGCTTCGTTTGATACGATTACTTTTTTTCCACTTCAGTAATGAAATATTACTCTGAACATGTAAAAAAAATTCTCACCGGAGATGAGCTCTTATTCTTAAGTCTAAGTATTTTGAATTTCTCCTACTCATCGAGCACGTAAAGCTCAAGAAGCGATAGTCGACCATCGTCAGAATGAAAATATTGATCTCGAAGAGGACCACGTGCTGTAATTGGAAGGATCCAACAGAAGATTACGAGAGAAAAATTTCCTCGTGAACTGTTTTTTTTCTACTTGTACTGCTTTTCGTAAATTACTGATCCACAATCCGCAGAGATTGGTATGGAACGTGTAATTCTCTGAGAGGTTTTCGACGGGGTAGAAAATGATATGAAAGTTTTAGTCACATCGAAAGGGTCGGAGTCGATTTGACGTGGAATGCCCTGTAAATATGTATGTATAATTTTCTCAGGAACGAGCTGCCTAAGCAGTCCCAAATTTTGGCAGGTTTTTTTTCAGATAAAATCTCCCGAATCTACTTTGATTCAGAATATTTTCGTGGTTTTCGTCTGTTCAATGCCTGAACATTTTCAATTGTGTATACACGAATCATATCGATAACTTTAAGTGATTATACAATAGAAAATAATTGAAGCATGTGATGTATCGTTTTTTTCAGAGTTTTTTCTCGCCTTTGTAATGGAAACCGCACACGGTCGTGTATTTGGGAGCGTGAAACAATAAGGTAGCGCGCTACCGACCCTATTGTCGATCCTAATTGGATTTTGGGAGTACTAATACCACTAATGATTAATTGAACTGGAGTTCAACGGTCACGAGAATGTTTTCACCCAAGACTCGTGCTCGCTGACTAATTTTGACTAAGGCCCAACTAATTTCGTAACGTTATCATTACATTTCACCTGCCCAACGACAATTTGTCCGTTAAGTAACTATCATTTTATATCAATAACGATACATGCAACAGAGAAATTTCAGAGGACAGAATTAGATTATAATTATGGGAATTTTTAATTTTGACATCAATCAGAAGTTGAATTTATCCCGTTCGTTGGGATAAATCAGTTGCTCAATTATAGAGATTTTTCAAGTAGTTTTCGTAAGGTTTACACTCTTGTAGGGGTGGTGGAAAGGAGGGTAAGGGAGAGGTTGCTACCACGGAGTCAAGCAGGGTTCAGCAAGGCGATGGCGACGGAAAACAACATCTACTCGCAGAATTGCTTGATTAAGGGAAGAAACTCCTTTGGGGTTTTGGAAGAAAAAGTCATTTTTATGATTTTTTTTTCAAGTTGACAGAATGATTGCATAGGTTTGAAGATTTGACGTTATCTTATTTCGACCTTCAAATCCAAAAACCTGCATTGCTAGCTCAGAGTACGCAGTCCAGGCGCTCTTGTCTATGCGCGATGACTTCACAAACATTGAATATTTCGAGGTACGTAAGAAAAAATCGATTTTTTGAAAATTGGTATGTTTTTCTGGGTAGCAAGGCGTGATTGCTACTTTGTAAACCCTGCTGTTCACTTAATCAGGGTTGACCTCAACACGAAGGATTCGAGGTCTTGTGCCGCTTTAAATGCCTTGCGATGCATTTCTGCGGACCAATTTTTGAGAATTGTCAAGAGGTTTCTCCCTTAGTTGAGAACTAGGAAAAAAGGGAGGGAAGCTCGTAGCATTGTTTGTTGATTTTAGGGCGGTGGACAGAGGGAAACTGGCAGAGGGCGCGAGGAAGAGAGGGATGACGAGGGAAGGATTAGTGAGAAGGTGCGAAAGGGTGCCGAGTGAACCGTACAGCAAAGTCAGAGTGCGGAGGGAAGCAGGAGGTAGGTTCCGGGCAGAAAGAGAGGTAAGCAGAGGCGCCCGCTTAGCCCATTCAGATGAGAGTCTAGAGGGTGAAATTTTCTGTTTTTTGATGCATAGTTTAATTTTCTGTTTTTTGATGCATAGTTTTTGAAATAATCGATGGTCCCGGTACTTTTTCGACACCCTGTATACTTGTATACGTGGGCATCGGTTCTTAGTGGTCAATTGTCGAAAATAATTGAAACAAAGTGCGAAATATCAATTATCATTATCCTCGTTGAATTTAATTTATCACCATTCAGTCTTAATTTCGCGTATTTATACTAAAAGTTATTCATAATAGCACTCATTAAAAGTCATTCGAATGAATTCATTGGCAGGCTCATGTTTGGAAATTCGAAGTAATTAGCGAAGAATTAAGTATTAGATGATTGAAATTCATTAGAAATAATTGAAAGGCAGAGGGTGAAAAAGCAATTAGTATTTTCGTTATTGCATTCGATTCATCGTCATTCGGTCTTAATCTCAAGAATTTTCTGTCAAAATTATCCATAACAGCACTCGTGAAAACCCAATCAAATGAATTTATTCTCAATCTCGTGTTGGAAAATTTGAAATAATTAGCGAAGAAAAAAGTATTAAATAATTGAAATTTTTAGGAATTTATCCATTTTATTGCGACAAACACGATTGAATACATAAAATGTTATTCAATATGATTGAAAGCCATTTATCATGATTGAATATACAATTACACAATTATAGATTGGAATGAATTCATAGTGATTCAAAATGGACAATTCAATTTCCTTGTACATTGACGATATTTAAACTAATTAAAAGTAATTGAATTTCAATCAACGTCAATTAATTTCATTTGATTTTAATCGCCAATTTTAAGCAGGGATTGCCATTTCTTTTTTGATCAACCTGAGCCCATTGCATTGCTCAGAATACTCGCGTGCAATGCAATCTTTTTCTCTACGTGTACATTTCATCTTGTTTTTTTCCTTCTTCCAAGCATTCCAGAAGCAATGCTTAATTGTGAAGCCTTGTTTAAATTCAAATGAGTTCATCTCAAATTTGTAGGATTTTCTAAATATAGTTTTATTCATTGATCAATAAACACATATGATACCAATGCTTGGCTAGAGCAGTTTCTTTATCACACTCAATAAGCTGATTTCGTATGTTCTCTTGTACTGCTTCGGAAAGAACTGGTAATCTGGTAGCAAAAAGTTTTGGTAGGTTGGGCTTGGAACTGCTTTGAAACAGGCTCTTTGTGCTTTGTCCACGGACATATTGTGTCAGTTGACGAAATTAAATCCAACTTATTCAAGTCATTTGTGAGGAAAAAAGTGTATACGTTATTTCAAACGAATTATGCTACGTAATATATACCCAAATGTATATCAATCACCTGTTGCAACAAAGCAAAACTGCTACACTCTGTTAGCACTCTTGGCTAGCACCAGTCTTTGTGTATTTTTACATCATACTTATATTCAGAAGCATTATTCTTCTGTACATACAATGTCCCAGTTATTATCTGTGGATGTAACGTGAGCACACTTTGAAGGTACTCGCTAAACTTTGAACTTGCACCAGCACAAAATAACCAACATCAATCAACATTTTTCTGACCTTCAGACATGTTTCTGTTCGATGGCGTTGCGTTTCTAAGCTTGAATTGAACATTTTTTGTGAGCAAACTGATTCACAATCTCTTTCTTATAACGCCATTCCCACCATAAATGATACAGAATGGACAGCCATATTATTTCAAAGATATATATTTCTTCACTTTCTAGCAACATAAACGGATGTGTAAAATCATATTTCGACGAATTTAAAAAAGGTTTTTTCTAGCCACAAGATTTGTGGTTTGTGCCACATGGTTTGTGTCGTTCCTCTCAAATGGTTAAACCCAAATCTAACGTTCATTATTGGTTTTTTAATGTATTGCCCGTTATAATGTACAACATGATTTACGAATGATGCCGGAATTTACGTATAGCCGGCCACTTAGCGTTTTCGTTTGTTTGAAATGCACGAATCACACACGTGCTTATATTGTGCTTAATTGATGAGCATTCACATTTCTCCAAAGCGATTCAAAATCTGCTCTGCCTTCAGAATTGGACGTCAATCGTTTTTTTCCCATTCTATCGCGTAACGAAGTTTAACTGAAAGGCCAATCATTACATTACTCAATATTTCGTAAAAATCATTCGCAATTGTACTAATATTTGTTCAACAACCACACTGGCTCCGTTAATTTACATAGAAGCTTTTATCAAGTACCAACTGCTGCCAAACGCAGCAGTTCCGTAATATGTCCAAGCATGTCCTCGTGTAACGAGCGATTCAAACATTTATCTGTGACAATGCTACTTGTTTTTTTTTTTTTTTTTTTTTTTTTTTAAATTGTAATTTTAACTCTTCGTATGCAAACATGAAAATTCAGGTCGACTCTCTACGTTTGAATACATTGCTGTATGATATATAGGAATACATTGATATAAAAGATGAAGAATTTAGGATTCGTTCTAAGACTTTCTCTTCGTATCAAACTTTTAATCACCAAAGTTCCAAGCGAATTCGTTTGCTCCCATTTTCAAGAAATTCCACAAATCAAGAACGTTTTCGGGTGAACACAGGAAACCGAAATCGAAGAGGAAACATGACCGCCCGGAAAATCAAAAATGTCCGGGTAAAATTGTCTTCCACTCTACAAGATTTTCGCCGGTACGTATGTTACTCGAAAATGTTGAAACTATTTTCCAAATAGAGGTGAACCCAATTATGGTATTTCAAGCATGAATTAGAACGCCTGAACGTAACGCCCCTAAACGCACGGACTAAACAGCTAAAATAAAATTGAATCCAAGCAAAACTTTTTGAGAACGACTTTCCCCTTTAAACTCCCAAAATTATCCTCAGGCTTCTCAAGAAAGCAGGTTCCAGCAGTTATCAGGTTCCCAAGAATTATCAAGATGCGGGATAAACGATCCTCGTTATTTCCGGGAGATTAAACTTTTTACGAAAATTTATTTCAACAGTTTCAAGTTGGGTTATGAATATCTAGAAGCAGTAATAATCCAGGAGCTAGCAACGTCGTGAAAAAAAGAATTTCAAGTCGGCTCGTGTCGTTATATTTGTTTTCTGATTGACGCTAGGTAGCGATGCGGCATATTTGGCAGCTGGGAGCAGTTGCGTTTACCTGTGCGCATCTCATTTGTACAGGTAGAAATTCCATATTTTCAAATCTTTTTTCTCGCAATATTTTCCATATCGTTTCAGCAATACACACCTAAATTGCTATACAGTTTTGTCGCAGCTAGATACTATTTTACTGCTAAAAACAATATTATTTTCAAGTCTTTCTAGTAAAACTGAAATTTTAATACGTTGTGGTTATGCTATCGAAGAGCCTAAAATTTGGCAGGCAAAAATTACGTTGCTCAACAACGAGCCTGACCGATTTAAGTCTCGGAGACGGCAGGCGAATGAAAAAAGCGTGTTGGATTACGAGTGCCAAGAGAGGGACAGGAAAATATTGAAAGGAAGCTTTTCAGTGTTATAATATAATATAATCACATGCAAACTACAATTATGTAATTTTGCCCTATCGTGTCTTCAAAATTAAAGCAAGTATCTTCGAAGACATTGCCACTGCTTTCGTTGTGATCATTGATATCATCGTTGTCAGCCTTTTTGTCGAGATACATGATCGTTTGCTAAAAATTGACAATCTGCAAAGAAAAAGATTAATTGAGGAATGGAATCATGGAATGTGATTACACACCAGCCTTTTCCCTTAAAGGCAAGACCTTTAAAATCATAGAAACAATCGATAGATTATCAGTTATCGTTTCGAAATCTTGCTACCGATAACGAAGAAGTATTAGAAGATGCATTTGTCAACCTTTAGGAAACACCGATGTATCTGGAGATAAAGCTGACAACGATGATAGTAATGATAACGATGTCTTTGAAGATACTCAATTTAATTTTGAAGAGACAATAGAGGAGACGTACTCAATTGTAATTTGTATGTGATCACACTTTATTCGAATCTATAATAAAGCAAAGCTTCGTTTAAATATTCTTCTGTCTCTCTCCTGTCGACCACACTCTTCGAACTCGCCTACCGGCTCCGAGACTTAAATCGGTCAGGCTCCTTATTAAGCAACGTAACATAAATCCTGTCTGGCAAATTAATTTTAGCTTCGTTGATAGCATGCGATATCACCTTACAATTTTATATGTATTAAAATGGCGAGAAAATAATTTTATTTCCAATAATAAAATGGTATCTGGCAATTTAGTTTAAATTGCTGAACTGACGAGGAAAAAAAAATGGACGTAAAATGGTTTCAAAATATGAAATTTGTACCCGTGCAAATGAGATGCTCACAGGTGAACGAAACCGCTCCCAGTTGTCGGACGTGCCGCATCGCTACCTAGAGCTTCAATAGGGAAACAAATATCAAAAGAGGTAGCCGACCGAAAATTCGTTTTCGTAAATGTCGCTAGCTCTCGGACTTCAATGAGAAAACACGAGCCCAGGATCAATTTTTATCAAAATTTCAATAGTTTACGGGGCTTGAATCGAACTTGCACGCATATGACGTCGCAACATTTTTGTTAGACAAGGAATTTTCGAAATTTCATCCAGATTTCGATTTCTAAGACTAGCAGCAAAGAAGCCTTGCAGTTTGCAGTATGAATTCGAATTCTTACTCTGATGGTAGTTCGGTGGGGGCCAATCTATTTTGCTACCTACTTTTTATTTATGAACCCACATAAATCTAATGGGTCGAACATTTGCTTCTATTTCGATTGCCACCCAAATTTACAGTCGGCGTAAATAGATGATTACGGGAATCTGTAATTGTCACCAGATCCACACTAAAACACACCTGGACGCGCGCTGTGCGTGGATTCCCCGACCTTTCCGCCCCCCTGCCCCCCCTTCTCTCTCTCTCTCTCTCTCTCTCTCTCTCTCTCTCTTTCTCTCCCTCTCTCTCTCTCTCTCTGAGTACGAGCTAGAGCGCGTTTTTTACGTGTGCATCCGTGTGTATCTGTGTGCACCCAGAGGTTAGAGGATAGTAACACAGATATAGAAATCGTTAGATGGATGAATAAATGTAGAAATAGTTAGACACGTCGTCTTCACAGTTTCAGAGCTACTTTCGGAACCTCGAACAAATTGATCGTCAAAGATGTGTTTCCTTGAAGAAGAAATGAGAGCTCGATGAGTTTTGCATCTACCGAATGGAAATGGATCGGAGGAAAGAGTATATAGGTGAAAAATGTTATAAAATAATTGTGGAGATCAGGATGTAGCAGCAAAGCATTTACTTGAAGGGTATCCAAGAAGAAACGATGAATGGTGAAGCGTAAAGTGGTGAAATAATAACGGTCCACGAGTAACTTCGCGAGGAAATGTGAGAGGGGGTGGGGGGGGGGGGGGCGGAGATGGCAGCGAGAGCAGAAGAAATGAATCTTAGGAAATGGAATTCCAGGTGAATTTTCGTCACGGAAATGTGTGCAGTTATAAACACGGGTGCGGGCGCTCTCCGTGGCTCTCCGTGGCTCTCTGGCCCGCGCCGAGTGTACCTACGTATATACACTTGCAGTATACACTTGTGCGAAAGAACAGGTATCAACGCGCCATTGTCAAATATGTGACGAAGACGATATGATAATTAGATTCCCTGATAACACATAGTATTGGATGAAGAGAGGTTGCGCCCAACAGATATCACGTAATGCGGCGACGATCGCGAGTAGGTAGGTAGTATTGGTGAATTACGCAGGTTACTCACCTTGTGGAAAGGACTAGTATTACACACGCAAGCGATTCAATTCCGAATCCCCATAAGCAACTAGGCTCGCACATTACCAAAATAACGACACACCTATCATATTAGTTGGCACGATGCCATCGCGGGTATTGAATAACTTATTAGCGATATCGATATCCGCGATATGTACGCAGATTTGGTGAACACTCAAAAACTGTTACTACCGCTGCTGAAGACGAGTTGCACGGTGACCGGCACATTAACGCGACGTTCGTTCGGCGAGCTTCGGTTTAGATCGGGCATGCCAGGTAAAAGGTGGGGAAATGCTCGAGACCTCGGGGCTCTCATGGCGATGTGTTGTTTCTTTCCTGCTTACCTGCCGCGCTCGCGTTGATTCTGTTGTTCTTTGCCGTTCAGGTAAGTAAGTTCATTGGTTTCAGTCGGATCTCTCGTTTCTACAAACCCGCATCGCGGGATATAGGTTGCGCGATGGATCGCCTCCAGACCCGTTACATCAAACGATCGGATCGGATCTTGTCGCGTTACGCGGATGTGATACTTCAATGATTTTCAGTGATCTCAATTCTCGCAGTGACGATCGCCGATGGTAGGCACAAAAACAACAAATCGACGGTCCTGAGATAATGCTATGATCGGGGAAACAGCAAGTCAGCGGCGCGCGCCGTTGTAATCGTGATTCGCGCGGTCATGGCAAACGAGACGCCCAGGTACACCTGATGCTGGACAAAGTTGTTCGATTACAGCTGTGCATTTAATTCGTTTGAATAAAAAATTGTAGAAGAAATCTTCATCGCAGCGAGTACGTAACGAGCAGTTTTCAATGAACATTCGAAGTGGTATCCTTGATCGGTAACATCGCGAGTCGATGGCTCGGCGCGTCGGGGAAAAATTGGCGTCACTTTTGTTGGAATATAACTCCATTCGCAGCTTTCTTTCATCTGGAAATTTCTAAAGGTGAAATCATCGTCCGCTTACCGCGGCTATCCGTTTGTAATGGTTGGACCCCTGAAGAGATTTTAAATCATGGACTAACCGAGCAGATTTTAACGATTCCGATTTTATTCTCCATTCGAAGTATGTATGCGTGTTACAGATTGAACTGACGATCCGTTAATATTCAATTACTCGTATTATGTGGTGGAAATATATTGCATAAATCCATACACGGGTCTACTTGAAATAAGCTGATAAGGAAATATTTTAATCATATCCGACAGAATATTTGTATACAGGGTGGTCCATTTTAATCGTCTCAGACGAATATCTCGAAAACTAAAAAAGATACAAGAATAAGTTTGATACAAAACTTAAAGGGTTTCGAGGGGGAAAGATGACAATGATGAGTGTCGACTTCTGGATCAAGCCATTTCCGAGGTTTCGCTAGAAACTTGGGATTTTATATAGGGAACGAATGTTTTGGCTTTGAGCAACTAGTGGCGAGATCAAAGACCAATTCAAAGACGAACAGCAAAAAAAATAATAATTTTTTTTAAATTTGTTGTTTTTGTTTGAAGGAATTTTTTTATTTTCTGTTAACTAATTCGAAAAAGGTCTTTGCAGCTCTGAAACGCGCTACTTTTTACCATGCAAATGCAAGCAACGCAGATTAATGGCATACAAGGTAACATTGTGATAGTTGTTCAAGTTTTACTAAACAAACTGCAGATATGAAAAACTAAACTGAGGCTGCAATTATGTACCGATGTCAGAAGTACTGAAAAATGCAGAAGAAATTAAAAAAAAATTTCCGGAAGTCAACACGTGCCATCATCATCTTTCCCCGTCGAAACCCTTCAAGTTTTGTATTAAACTGTTTCTTCTATCTTGTTTAGTTTCCGAGATCTTCGTCGGCGAGATGAAAAAGGAAATCACCCTGTATATCAAATATTTGTTTCAATTTAAGCTTAGCGGGGCTAAAAACAGATTCAGAGTCACATCTAAAGTGTGTAGACGTACTCAGAGTCGGACAGGTGTGACGCTTATGTTGGGGGCAGCGGAGAGCAGCTAAGAACAGATCGGACACGACCGGCACCTTTGCATCTTCGTTGAATGACGCGAGTCGAATAGAAAGTGCGTTAAATTCCGAACGGCAAGTGATATTAGCGTAAGTATGACAATGATGCGATCAGATTCGCAAATTTTCCGTTTTATATTTTGAATAGTACTAGTAAAAATACGCTGTTACGTTCGACTAAGGCCACATTAATCGTGTCAAGTGCGTTGTTCGTTCAGGTATTTATTGAAATACAGTGTTTGTTTTTGCTCAGTCATTTGAAAGTGCAAGTGTTCCCGCGCTGAGCTTTTGGTATAATTCACCAAACGCAAGTTCCCATGAACACGAATTCGTCTTGCTCTCTTTCCTCCTGCCTCGATTGACCGTTGCGCGTTTAATCAGGTTGATCCTGACCACGTCTCGAGCCCATTCTTTGGGTGGCACCGGTTCTTAGCTGATTTCGCTCCTTTCCTGACTGAACTGGTGTTCGGAATGTTGTCGCGTCGCTTGGATAGAACGAGACCCGCGTTTTCTACGAACATGAACCTTTCAAATGCTCATACCCTCTTCTATTCGGTTTCCACTCGAGGATGCTTTATGACTCTACTTTCTTTATGCCGCGTACGGTAAATCTTTCTATGACCTCTTCTTCGCAGTACCCATGTATACTAAAAACATATATGTTATCGACATCGATCGATATACTTTTATGAACAATTTCTGAAAGATTATTGAATATAATCTAGTTTTACATTTCGCTGGGAAGAGACAATTATTTAAAATAAAGCATAATTATTTGAAATAATCTGAACGCTTATTTTAATCATTGTGTTACGGATCCTTCGTGAATACCTGTGTAACGTATGATTTGATTATGTTGTTTCTCTTTTACAGAACAGAAACGACATCGTTCATCATGAATCAATGTCGCGAAAAATCCAAGCGTGTTACAAAACGCCGGAACTCGCACAAAGATTAGCATATACTTTTGAACCTGATCCCTTTCGATTTGGGTGAAATTTTGTCATTTTTTTCGACCCCATTTAAAACGTTTCTCTGAAATTTTTCAGTTTCTTCAAAAATAGCATCAATTTATTCTGTAGTTAGTACCGCCATTCTCAGAGTTGCCCAACATTTTTTATTTTTAATGTTAAAAGATATGATTTTTACCCGGTAGCTTATTTATTTTACTTTAAAAACTTCATAATTATAATAAGATAAATCTCATTTAATGCTTCTATGATATTTTTCTCTTTCTTTATGATCTAACTCAATGTTTATTGATTAAGATTTGACGATTAATACGATCAACAATCATTTAATTGTGTTTATACCAATTTAACAAACGATTAATTTTGTTTTTCTTTGACGTTTAAATAATTTTGTTTAACATAATTGTGCTCAACGTAATTAAATTAATTTGTGTTCAGATTCTCATTTATTTTAATATGGTATAAATCGTATTTAAATTGCCACGATAACTGCGTGCTTTCATGCTGACGCTTGACGCTGGTTTTGAGCGTCCAATATAGCCATGTGGTACAAGTTCGACAATGGCGCCATCTAGATAAAATGTAGCATCAAAACTAAAACATTTTTAGTTACCAAAACTAAAATGTTTTGTTGGCTTCGAAAATATAATAACCATTTGGAAATTTTGTTCCTTGGTTCTTCTTCGATATTTTGAAAATTAACAATCTGTTGATGGAACAAAAAAATTAAAAGGTTGCGCCCCTACTTTTCGTATCGCCAAATCGCGTGAGCTGAATGCGATCTGAACGCTACGGCCGGAGAATTCCGAAAGTAACTGAAATTAAAGAAGACAGCTGATACGGCTGTTCTTTTTTTCACCATTTTTCACTACCCGCGCACGTGGCTGCAGGTGGTTCGCGTGTTTCCCGCCAGTATCGCATTCAGCGTCGATATTTCACCAATAGGGACCGTGTCGATCAGACGGGGACAAGTTATTATACTATTTCCCGCGAGCGGCGCTAGTGACTGCATGGTTGGCTGCGCTGTCTTCAAGATGTCTGCATGCACGCAGTGCAGACAACTTAATTTATCCGTTTCAGGCATCAAGCACGGTCTCCATCGGACGTTCCCATGCTCGCTATATTTCAATGCGTGCCTTATCGTTGTTAGGTCTTCATTGGAACGCATACGCTAACCATGCTAATACACACATCGAATTCTAGCGGGCGCGAGAACGGGAACGGGAACGTCCTATATAGACAGTGCCTCAATGAGCGCGGGCGCATTGAAAGTACACGTTGTCTAGCAGCGCTGCCATGCGTGGGATCATTTCGAACTCAAGATTTGACAAGTGCATGCTATGGTTCTATCTGCCGTCTCTAGCCTTCTTGACGTCTGCCACTCACTACCAACACTGCTCTTACGAGAGCGGTCGATGTATCTTATAAGTCTATGACTGTCTATGAGTCTAGTCTCCATGGTAGTAATCTGACTGTTTGTAGAAATTATGAATATCAGTCACACCATTCACGACGAGGCCAAGTGATCTTTAGAAAGATTCCATTCGTTCTTGTTGTATTGCAACTACATCAATAATAATTCTATCATTATTATTGTATCTGCCAAACTATGACCTACCAGGTGAAACTGACAGTTCTCATTATTACTGTATGACAAACCAACACAAGTAGCTCTACGCAACTGTAGATGTTATAACCTCAAATACAATCTCGTTCATTGAGCTAGTTTACACATTACGAAATTTGCTGCGCGTATCAAAGAAGTTCGCATTAAACATTTGGTACGTTCACGTTCAACTACGAACATAGTACGGGTACTATACTGCCATGGTACAGTTTCGGCCTTGGGTGTTCGGCGATTCTTGAAAATATTTGTTCAGTATAACTGGCGAGAGACTCGAGAAAAGTTCTGTATGCTTCGTTTTTTTCCTCCATAATTGTTAATGTATTACGGTCAATACATAATTCGAGGACAACTCGATTCCTCGTCTCCCCAACTCAGCCCCTTTTATAGGACATTTTACACGATGTGTAAAAAGCAAAACTAACAACTGACAAGTTCATTCGACTATCGCCCTGCTTTCGATACTTATAAGCTCTGCTTGATTTCGCGTCATGTTGATGATCATCAAATCCGAAAGTACAAATAGATATTGACTAGTGGTATTGAAACTGAAAAGTACGTTTGATTCTCATTTGTTATCTATATAGATCAATCCGGAGGTGCAACAATGGTTCACAGCAGTTGATAGGGACGGTAGTGGCCGGATAACTGCCACTGAACTAAAAAGCGCCTTAGCTAATGGACAAGGAGGTTGTTTTTCGGATACAGCGTGCAAGCTTATGATTGGTATACTCACTGATTCTACTCAACTTGTCCAAGAATATATCTTTCAATCTTCCATTTTATTGTTTCAGGAATGTTCGATAAAGACAAACGAGGCACGATCAATATTGAAGAATTTCAAGCTTTATTCAATTATGTAAACGCTTGGCTAGGAGTGTTTCGAGGTTTTGATCGTGACAACTCCGGTAGTATTCAAGAAGCAGAATTATCTGCAGCCTTGACACAGATGGGTTATAGGTTTAGTCCTGATTTCATCAAGTTTCTCATAAAAAAGAGCGACTTCAATAGACATGAATCTATCAGTGTAGATCAATTTATCGTCGTTTGTGTCCAGATTCAGAAGTTTACAGGTAAAATGACGTCAGTTTATTTCAAATAAAAATCTTTTATAGTTCGTTCTCAAATTTGGGATATATCAAAGCATTGCTCCGTCACCAGCCTCGGCATACAGAATATCCGTAAATACAATAGTTGTGACCTAATTGGACGTCACGAGCTGATAATGTTCGTTATTTGTCAAATTCAACAGCATTGTCCAACTTCCAGTTTTCATTTACAACTATTATTGCAATTGATCTTCAATCTCGATATGTTCGATGAAGTTTCACATCAAAAGCAAACTCTGTGTCTTACTCTAAGAAAACCAATGATTGGATGAATTTGTTTAACTAAAGCCCTAATTCAAGTTCAACTAAAGGCATAATTTTTTCTTACAGAGGAATTCAGAGAAAGAGATGCAACGCAGCAAGGTATAATCTCCATCAGTTTCGAAGACTTCTTAAGCGTGATGCTGAGTTGCAGTATTTGAAAAATCGCAATTTGAGTGATATTGGGATTGGTAATTATTGCTATTGCATGCCACTGTTTTACCACTTATAGTATAGTCTATCGACCGTTGTACAGCTATTACAAATAACGCCAGCGACTATTAATTCCATTAATGTTGATATTTTATACTGGAAATAGAGGCAATTTATATTCATTCTAACAAAAGTATTGTAATTTGCTTGAATTCTAGAATTAAAAATTAACATTGCATCTTTTCTAAGAAGCTAAGTCGGCGAACAGAGATTGGCTGTAACAGAAAAAAGAAGTCCGAATGCCGCAGACGTAAATTTGTATTATTACGTGTATTTGACGAAATATTCGGGGCTAATAGTTGAATCTGAACTTCAATTACAATGGAGAACTAGTTTGATGAAAAATGAAGTCAAATTGGAAATCAGTCATTGACTTGACAACAAAGCCTTCTTTGTAAAACTGAACCACTAGTTAATACATTGCTATGTCAAGAAATACGTTTACTTCTATTTTCGGCCTTCATGGTTTTGCAAAGTTAAGTAATAATAGTAAATACAGTTGTATTATTCAGGTAATATTCTCCCGCAATTTGTGGCAACTTAACTTGAAATTAATGCAACAATGTACAGAAATAGTTTGTTGATGAAATATTCTATGTGCAGAATACACAACAGATATGAGTTACTTGCCTCCTGCTATTCTCATCGATGATTGGTTAAATTTTTCCCACTCAAACCAGTCTACGATATTTAATTTAAAAATTTAATGCTAAGTAATTATTGAGCGCTACATATTGTAACCAGAAAGACAAAACATTTTCCAATGTAATATCACTATTTGTTACAACATCATGGTAAAATTTCTAATTCTATAGGAATTCTGCGAATACTTTTTCTGCACATGGTAAATTTATATTTTATGTAGAAAAAAATCGAACTTGATTTTGTGAAATAAAAAGCTCGAATGATATTTGACCGTTTTGCTTTACCAACCTTTCTGAACTGGGTTTATTAATTTTTGTTTCAACAAATACATCATTTCCAATTAGCAAATAAGGTTCACGTATATAAAATGCATATTTGATTTCTTGAAAATGTTTTTTGTAATGTATTGTTTTTACTAAAAATCACGCGTATCTTTGAAAACTTGGGGATCGACTGGATTTTGTTGCAAGCTGTACAAATCTATGGCAAAACATCTAGTCATCTCTGCGGTTACTGGGATATTTCATCGAAGTTTGAGATGAATGATGTATCTTGAAGAAAATTTTCCCCTGGTTTTAGAATCGATGGTCGGGAGCCAATTCAACAAAATACTTTTCAGTCGTTCTTCCCACTTTTCGAGAAAAGTCGATCAACGTCGTATTTTTGAGCAGTTTCTCTAGCCTTGCATTTACATGACTCGAAATTGTTTCCGTACCTTTTCAATTTGTCTGTGGTTTCGTCGAAAGCTCTACTCGCCTCGGCTCAAACGATATCTTGTTTTTGCGAAATTTTGTAAATATAATTGATGTTTAATATGCTGTGCATGAATTCGCAAACAAATACAGACTCAAAATTGAACATTTTTGGTTTTATTATTTGCCATCCTCTAGAGGAAGAATGATGAGGGACTAATAGGTCTATACGACTCACGATTCTCGCGGGGATTCCCCGCTATCGGAATAAGGATCGCCTTAAAGTCTTGCTCCATGATGTTGCACACCGTTATCCCCCAACGAAACTGCATTACCACCCCTGCTAAGTCGGTAATCCGTCAACCAATCACATCGCTGCGTCATAAGCGCGGACGTTCCAGTGTCGGTATAGCAGATCTCTGACACATCGAGGTTCGATAACACACGCACACAAAAAAGGTCAAAACCCAGGGACCAGATCATATACACCTCATATTTATACGAGGTCGCTGAATCCAGTGTCGGTTTCATCCCTTCACCGCAGTGTCAAGGTCATTTCAAGGTCAAATCTACAAAATTAACTTCAACCAATATTCAACAGTGCATACTTATGTTTTTGGAGCCACTGTGTCCAAATTCGAAGGCAGTACGAATCTAGCAGGTCTAAGTCAAGGTCATTAGAAGGTCAAACGATCAAAATCCAAGCGAAACAAAATGAAACCACCGTATGTTGGAGGCTACGAGTTGACTCGATTCGAATTCGTTGTCTATTTCGCTTCACAACGTCGTTTAAGGTCGAACAACAAAATTGTGCAACATTTGGTCCAATATGGTGATCTAGAAGTTATCCAAATCCGACCCCGAATTTAGATGGGAAATCTCAGATTTGCGAAACATCTCAAAATCGATTGCCGCTTCGTCGCTTGACGTATTTTGAGGCGCAGAATCGATTCCCGTTGGATTCACATCGATATCTGGACCAGAAAAAGAGTTACGGCGAAAAAACTGACTTTTCGAAATCACCAAAAATGAGAAGTTTATAGCCTTCAAAAATCTCAGATTCTCGACGCATCTCAGAATTGATCTCCGCTTGGTTTCTAGGAGTATTTTGAGGCGTAGAATCGATCCCCGTTGGATTCAGATTGATATCTGGACCAGAAAAGAAGTTACGACCGAAAAACCGACTTTTCAAAATCGCAAAAATGAGAAGGCTATATAGCCTTCAAAAATCTCAGATTCTCGACGCATCTCAGAATTGATCTCCGCTTGGTTTCTAGGAGTATTTTGAGGCGTAGAATCGATTCCCGTTGGATTCACATCGATATCTGGACCAGAAAAATAATTACGACGAAAAAACCGACTTTCCAGAATCGCAAAAAATGAGAAGGCTATAAGTGAGACGGTTCAAAACATGAAATTGAGTTTTTTTCTCACAGCCGAACTGCGAATGACAATGCGCTTACATGGTGTTCAATTTGAATACTCGAAAGAAATGAGCGTGTATGATCATGATACGAATAATTATACATAGTAATGACTATAATATAGTCGAAACTCACGAAACAGTAAATTAATCAATACATCTCATAGATTTGGAACGTGATACCGTGCGACCCAATACGCAATATGCAGACGATAAGACCACACGATATCAATTCTGTGATGGCTCGCCGGATTGAATCTCAAGCTCATTTGCTTGGAATCTCAAGAGTCTTGACTATCAGTTTCTGGGTATCAACTTTTCCAGAAGTCAAAGCAAAGGCTCGTCATAAATCCCAGATCGTTTATAATAGTTCGATGTCAACCGAAAATGATTCCTAAAATCCAAAACTGTGAATAGTTGTGCAGTACCGAATGGTCACATGTTTCGTTTTAATGCCACAAACAGCCGTCATTGTCAGGTAGTTTCGGATAAACAATTCGAAGAGTAGCACTAAAAATTGATTTTCTTATCGGATGACGTCGCGATGTTCGCGTTTTGTTGATCACTTGTGACAAAATTGCATGATAACACCACAATGAATCGTGAATAACTTGCCATGACGATCGAGTTCAGCAGCTGGAATTACAATCCGTTTGAAGGAAATTGGTATCGATTCTTTAAATTCGGTCGTGACGACAGTTCCGAAGGTAACAAGTCCACGAAAATAATCGATTTTATCGTTTATCGCATGATTACCACTCGTTTTTTCGTGTAAATTGTTATCACGAACCATGGCCATTGTGATATGAGCCCGCCGAAGAGTGTATATAAGGGGCACGCTAACCAAAGAATTCTGCACAGTTAATAAATTGCTGCCGAGTGAATCAACATGAGAGGTGAGTCGCTTGAAGCGTGTTTTCGAAATGATCGGTATTTTTTTTTCAATCAACTTTCATTAGTTTTCAATGGACGTTATTTTAATTGCAGCTCAAATTTACGCTTTGGCCTTCTTGGCCCTGGTTATCAGCTGCTACAGCGCCGAGGTCTGCCCTGAAACTGATGGCGACTATGCCGTTCATGTAGCTAACCCATCAGATTGCAGCACTTTTTTCCAGTGCAGTAATGGGGAATATATACTGCAGTCTTGCCCCGAGGGCCTCGAGTTCAATGCTGAATTGGAAGTTTGCGACTGGCCTGATGCGGCTGGTTGCGTGGCCACGTTGTCATTGGATTAAATGAAACTATTTAACTGGAAATGGAATATTCTTATCTCTGGAAATTTGCAACCTCGTAACACAAATAAGATACAATTGGACTCTTTACATTAAACACTCGTCAGAATTATACAGGTTCAGAGTTCATTTTTTTGAGCAACACATTTGTTCGTTCACCTTCGTTTGTCATGAAACTTTCGACGAATAATATTACTATTCCGTTGAAATTCCAAAAGTATCTCTGGTAGGCGTTCGTCTGGTTACGTTGAAGAGATGTGAATTTTTGTAGCACAAAGCTTGCAGGGCTTTGGATATTGCAGCCGATGAGCTACCGTTAAGATTAACCGGAGAAGCGTATATTTCGGTCGATGGTCCCTCGATTATTCAATCAACTGAAGTTCACGCAACTAAAAGCCGTATATCCAAATATGTGGACCTATGTACGGGCGGTAGGTACACGCTGATGGTTAACCCTTTCAAGCACGGTGGGATTGTGGAATCCCATTTCCAGAACCATTTTCCGAGTGGTTGGCGTAGTGTTCATTCGATTTTCAAACTTTTCTTTGCCTTTAAATCAATTATACATTTAAGAATAAAAAACGACGCGAAATAATTCACAATAATTGGTGATTTTGTTAAAACAAATAAGCCAACGTTGGAAAATAGCCATTTCACCGAGAAAAAAATCGTCATCTGCGGAAATTCTTGGAGTTTGCACTAAAAATTTCAAAAATGCAGAACGGGAGATCCAATTTTGAATTTTTCAATTTTGAGCTCATATTCGTCACGAGCAACCGCGAACACCCGCAAATACCAACTTTCACTCTTCTCAAACGACTCTTTGCATTTTTGGTCCGCCATATTGGATCCGTCATGCTGAATTTTCAAATTTTGACTGCAAATTCGTGATCAGCAACCCCAAAAATCCCCGAATACCAACTCTCACTCTCGTCAGACGCCATTTGCCTACTCTGGTCCGCCATATTGAATCCGCCATCTTGAATCTGCTAATTTGGAGTGCAGATTCATTATCAGCGACCGCGGAACTCCCCGGATACGAAATTTCAAGTCGATTGCCCGTAAAGAAAAATGTGTGCTTGAAAGGATTAAATAAAGTCGCGATACGAGCCCAACCAACCACCACTCGTATATCCATCCCATTCAATAATCCTAATCAGTTCGCCGAGAAGCAATGAATGTTATTCGAAAACATACATTTCGCACTGTCCAGTCTCGAGAAGTTCTTTCCTCCGCGTCTTTTTCTTCGGCAAACGAATTAAAAACAAATTAATCACAGCTAAGAGATGAATTTATTCAGCGCTCAGCGACACACGACCGTCGTTACATTTACGATCTCGCGGCTGCCAATCACGATGCGCTGGGAAAACGTCGGGAAAACTAAGCGACGGACGATAATTTGCTCACTCCTCTGGAATGAATCCTTCGCAATTCCATTAGAATTTGCACGCAGGAAGAACAATGGAGGATGAAAAACAGGCGAAAGATTTCCATATCGTTCCATCGATTCGGGAAACTCTCGCGTTCCTGCTCGCCGAGTGAATCATTGGATACAATAATCCGGGGAAAATGATAAACACGTGACAATAAAATGACGCGATAAATCATCGTCGCGGGGTAAGATTCGTGCGAGGGTAGGAATAACTCTCGAAGGCAGAGCGTATATTACGAGGTGATCCTACGAGATACGAGACGCGTCATCCAATTCGTACCGTTAACATATAAATTGTCGTTCAACGGCGCAATCAGTTCAACGAAATTCGATTCAGTTTTCTAAGAAAGTCTTCGGTACTCGGGATACAGTCGCCAAAGGATGCGGAGGGTAAATGCAGAGCGACCGTGGCAACGCGACGGCCGAGGGGCGGAACTGGCGGCGGCGGCGGCGGCGGTGGTGGGTGGCGGTGGTGGTCGCGACGAGGAACAAAAATTGTAATCTGGTAGAAAGCCATAATAGAGGGAGACGGAGCGACAGCGCGAGGGCCGGAACTGGGATTACGCGGGGAGAGGATACGTGTGCGTGAGAGGGTGCGCGGGGGATGGTGTGGGAAAACCGAGGCTATCCGGGGAATGCGTGGAACAGAACGCGAACTTCCCCTTCTCGAGTATCATACGAATATACAGGGCCATCTGCGCCCGCGCGATTTTAGCGCAAACTCCTCGTCCAGCATCCCCGTCAGTTGCAGGATAGAAATTGTGGCGAAGTTCTGCCCGCGTGTCAACTGTTTCCCTACCCCCCTTTTTGTGTCCCGGACGATCGTTGTACGAGCAAAAATTCCAGCCAAGATAATTCCTGCCACTTTTCGTAAGAATGCTTCGCGGATTATTTTCGTTAAAGCGATTTTCCGTAGCTGCCTGAACCCCTCTCCTCGTCTCTGTGTTGAATGTGAATCACGTGTTTGATTTCATAACAGATATCTTCGCCGATTAGGATGAAATAACTCGCGCAACATTTTTTTTTCTTCTTTCACGTAAGCACCGTTCACCACGAGTCCACGTCACGACGGAATTACGCTGCAACGTTACAATTCAGTGCAATGGATGGATATAAGCGCGTCGGTTTTGGATCAATATCCTCGACGATATTCGTTCTCGTCGCCGGGGGTAAGTGTTTCTCATCGAGCCACAACTTTATTCCATTCCAGGGAAATCTCTAATTGTCGATCGTCGAGAAGCTATTCGGCCCTCTATCGATTCGATCACCTGCCAGAACTGCCATGATTTACGCGAAAGCTCTCGACACATCGAAACGACGCTAACGGCGCAATTGAAAATTACGAACGGCGGAACGCTCGGAGTAGCGACAATTGAATCATCTCAATCGTAATCGCCGAATACTCTGAGCAATAAATACGCGCGTAGCTGTACTTTTCGGAATTGTCGATTGTCGGCAGGATAAAATAATCGGTTGTAAAATTGTAACCAGGGTCCAACGTATCGTTTACATGCTCCGCGCGGAAGTCAATACTGATACGTCGCAAGCTTACGGGAAATTTCAAAGCCAAAACGGCTATACATCGTAAGCCGAATCGGTGAAATTACACCGACTCCGAATTTCGACAGATGAAAATGTTTGCGTCTAATAATACGCTACGTAACAATAATGACAATAGCAACAACAATAACAACAATAATGATACCGATAATAATAACAATTATGATGATGATGATGATGATGATGATAATGACAATAATAGCCACGGAGATATGGATTTCCTTACGAGTTTTTTCACGACTTTTATTGATAGACGAAAACGAATTTCATTGGCACAATTTGGAAATATCCTTTAAAACAAGCACGGTACGTTATACCTTGCAATATTGATGAGTTAATGACTTTACGTGCAGAGATAACGTGATTTGCTGTAATTGGTTTAATTTGAGAGTTGAAAACGAATCAACTTCGGTGTGATTTGATGATCGTTTGATTTCGTTTTATTTTCAACCGTTCGCCTCGCTACGTGCAGTTACTACGTGTAATTGCGAATACCTACGTACGTTCTCGAGGGTCGTTTTACTCTTGTTCGTCCAGCAGAGTCGGGTTATTCTGTTTAGTCTGCCATCATTATTCGTTACTCGAATAACTACGTATTCAGTTTCGTATTTCGTTAGAGCGTCGAGGAATAACTTTTCGTCGGTTATAACTGTGGAGAAGTAGTTCATTTGCTGATACTAATTAGGCAACTTCGTCGGCGTACGAGCTGGATGCAATTATATGATCACGTGGAAATTGGATAATTTATTGGTGTTTTTTCGCAACGGTTGATATGCACGAGGTAAAAGAGTTTATCTTCGCGGGGATGTAAATTTCCAACTAATTTTTATTCGCGATTGCATTCTACTTAAATTGCATGCGTACTTCTACAAATGTTTATGATATCCGAAGTAGCGAGGTCGGATTTTCGAAGTTCAACTCAAACTCAGGTTTAAGGTTCTTAAGTTTATTGACATTTTTCCGGACTTATGGCTCAGCTACTACTGCTACTTCGCTCAGCTCTTGTAGAAATTCCAAAAAAAACCGGGTTTCGGATGATATCGACGAAATCCAACGACGACCTCCTACTCCCCAATACTCCTGCGTGCAAACTTACGACCACGTTTCGGCACCCCCTTGTCGTCTGACCCTCTCGTCCACGCGATGTTACATGAAAAACACCAAACGCAACGACATCGACGCCACGTGTCGGGTCGGCCCGCCGAAGGGGCAAAAAGGGCGATCATAATCGACAGAGGAACTGCTAATTGCCTAACATAGACCCAGTCTTAAGTCTTTCACTAAATAAACAGTCCATCTGTCTACTTTTCACTCTCGTGTTCCTTCCATACATCGTGTGTTCACCAACACAGTCCTCGTCATCCTATTATCATTAGTTTCAGGAGCAATGGGCCTCCGGGACGTTCGCATAACCGTACCTCCGATGATTCGTTCAAGAGATTCCGCTCTGCTAACCTGCGACTATGATCTGGAGGGCGCTGATCTGTACTCAATAAAATGGTACCACGAGGAGGAGGAATTCTATCGCTACGTGCCAAAGGAAGAACCGCCACAAGCCGCGTTCTTGATCAGTAACATTCATATCGACGTAAGTCTTCGACTTCAATCGCAAAACCACTATTGCGTTTTCTCATCTTGCTGTTAGGCGAAGAAACAGGTCCAGCAGCGGGTCCTCAAGTTCTGAAGTGGAGCCGAAGCCAAATGTGAATAGTGTTTAGCCTAGTTATATTACTGGCAAAGATTGGGCTAGCTTTTATTAGAGGTTCAACGGGCAATTACTGCTCACCGTCCGAATGCATGCTGTATTCTCAGCCAGGCCCAAGCATATCTCTCTACACTATGACCCGTTACCGCGTTGAACGGCCACGTTTGCCGCGGCTCTTTTTCCGGTGTCGCCGTTCAACCCGTGCAAATCGTCCTGCTGGCAGCATCCTACTTGGTGGTCGGTCACGGAGTAGCTTCCGGTCAACTCGGAAAAGGGCATTTCTGCGCACGATCCTCCGGATAATTAGGAGTAGCATTTTGGCACGCGATCTTCCAGATAGATAGGAATGGGGTTTCGGTGAGGAAGTTTAAAGTTCGAGACGTGTACCTTGACCGAAGGGGTAGAAGGAGTGAGACGTTCAACTGGATCCGGTTGCTCCAGGATAACGAGACTTGTGGCAATCGAGTTTAGTCTTCGATCCTGACTGGCCGCGGGGTCCACGCAGCCCTTCTTATACCCGCGAGAATTGGGATCATGGTCAGGAAAACTCTATTCCTCAGCCCTTAAGTTTCGGATAGGGTAGTGTCTCTTCTATCCCGGATTCACGTACGACGTCAGTGGCGCTAGGAGTAGTGCTTTTTGCTCGGCTATGCCTCTGGTACGAGTGTTGCTCAAAGCGCGGTGGATAGGCCTGAAGAAAGTAGCCGGAGCAAAGGACTGGAGGCGGCAAAAGAGTGCTGTGCGTACAACAGCCGTTACGGAGGTGAAGATTTCATTCCATGATTTGCCCTTTAGACATCAGATTATTCTTTTACAAAAAAGTTTAAAAACACGAGTCACTCTCGTAACGAGATACTCTTGAGAGGAGACAGTGACAGACGATAAGCACCAGTCGCGACACGCTTTGGGGTGACGGTTGGTGAGCCACTCACTAACACAACTTGAGCAGTTTATCCATAGATCTGCCAAGTTTTCGAAAGATGCATACACGTAGCTTACGTACCGTTGTTCTGCGCAATAGACTGCTTACAATCCATACCCTTATTTCACGTGGTGAGCACAACTACTTCGTAAGCGCGGAGCCCTGGGGCTGAGTCCCAACTGTTGAAATGTATTTTTCTCAATTCGTCATCTAATCATTCCAAATACGAGTGACGAGCCATTGCAAAAAAATATAGAACTAAGAAAAACTCAATGAAATTATGACGTTCAAGCTTTGTGAAAGTTTGAAACGAAATACGCGATTTCTGGGAGCGCACCAATCACTTCAAGCTGCTGGAAAAGTTATTTTAAACTTTGTTTCCGCTAGTGTTTTTAGTTCCAATAGAAGGAGACACAAAACTGAAGATAACACGCCATGATTCGTTTCAATCGCTCGTCTAGTTTTCCCATAATCGCGTTCACCCATTTCGAAAAATCGTCGAAATGAAAAGTGGAGAAAACCTTTTACATACCTCACTTACCCTTCAACTCCAATAAACGGTATTGCCACTCAACACGACACTACTACGAACTCAAACTGTTGTTTTGACAAACCGTTGAACTTTCCAGGTATGACATTCTGACTCGCGTAGAAGATCGAGGGGAGCTGCGCGCGCTCTATAACTTTGGGTTCATATTGTTGGATATCTAAGCTATCGATTTAAGCAGTAAGAAAAGTCGATTTCTGGGACCTTCTGAAGCAGGATCCCCCTTAAAGGACGCCCGAGCGTTTTCGGGAACTATGACTTGAGTTACGATTTAAGTATTTTGCAGATCGAGTGGCAGACCCCCACGGAGCCCAGACACGACGCCCCAACGTGCACAAAGAACGTTCGAGAAACGTTACGCGCAAAGAACCGTGCATGTTTACTTATGCCTTATTGTGATTTTAAGAATTTTCCATGTGAAATGTTTAGTCATGCAACACGATAGAACGAGAAAAGCGATAAATACTGCCGAAAATGTGGAACAACCGCAAGAAAGGATTGGCCCTGGAAATGCCCATGGAGGAAGTAACTCTATATCTATTCTTGATAGGAGGACGACGTTCGCAAAACTTTGCCACGTCCAAATTGGAAGATACGAGCTCCACGAAAAACTAATTTCACAACAAAAAGCTATGGGGGAGACGGGCCACTATGCCCCCCCCCCCCCCCCCCCGGGGCACACCGGACCTCCTCAAATATGTACAGAGTCTGCAGCACGTGTAGTCCCACGAAAAATTACCACAACAACGAATTGTTATTAGAAATATTACTTGTAAAAAATAGCATTTTGTGGATAGGATAATATGATGTAATGGAGTACTGCATGGGCGAGCGTAGGAAGTTATCTTCGGGTCATACAAACGCCCATGAATTCAGGAAACAGCACCATGCAGGTAAATGCAATTCAGTTATTTTGGTCTTTTACAGCCCCAACATTCGAATATGAGAGACGTGACACTCGTCAACGTCTCCACGAATTTGAGTGGAAAATATCGATGCGAAATCTCGGCTGATTCACCGTCATTTCATACAGCAATAAAAACTGCACCGATGTTTGTTGTGGGTAAGTTTTCGATAAGTACTCATTGATAGATTTAGTATAAGGTTTCTGTAATCGATTACAGATTGCCCGTCACGAGTCACTGAAGTAATCCGTTAACGTTGCTGGCACGATACTCTAGACGTTTATAATAAGAATATCATTAGGGAACGTTCATCAACCACGTGGCTACTATTTCCAAAGTATTTTATATCCCTAGGTTCATAAAGTCTACCATAGCTTTTTTCCAAATTGACTACTCCTCGCCTTGTTCGTGAGAATCCGCCATTTTTTGCACCACAAGTGTGAAGAGACATTCATTAACAAAATTGCCACTCGTCGTATTCGGTTGACGTTGCTTGGAAGCTGCTTTAGGACAGGTCTTACTACTGCTCCTTAGCCGCGTAGCCTGTTACCGTCAGTACATGATTCGCGGTATTACTATTTCGGTTATTTTTGGGTCCACCCTCGTATATACCTATTGGTAAATAAAATTGTCACATTCATTGAATGGCTTAACTTATAATTGGGTAACATGCCGTACTGTGGAAAGACTCGCTTCAGTAGTCTGACGGCTTGTTCTGGATCACTCGCTCCACTCGATGTGTTTGTGATACAAAGTTTCGCGGATAGCGTAGACTGTGCGACTCAAAACAGATCCCTACATATTTCAAATTCGAAACTACGACAGCATACCATTATGATCGTATATTTTCATCTCGCGTGTCTCACTAGGCCCGATATAACGAGGATAACTAGATAATTTGTCACTTCGATGTAACTGGCTGTAACACAAAATCAATGTCACTATTGCAATGTAATTGCTATTCTCAATAATTTTCAGATGTACCAAAAAGCGACCCAATTATCGAACCTGAGAGGCAACGCTTATCAGCTGGCGAACTGCTACGGGTCAATTGCACGTCAGGTGCTTCACGTCCTCCACCCAACATTAGTTGGGCTTTGAATGGCAATTCTGTGAGTATTTTGTGCCACCGTACATTGTGCAGAAAAAATGTATAAATCTGATCACATGTAATGGAATTATCATGAAATTGGAATTGTATAGATTCTTTGACCCAAAAAATATTACCTAGGTCTAAGGTACATGCAACAATATTGTCGGTATTTTAATTTAGATAAGCAAACAACTCTGAATTTTCAATATCACATTCTTAACATACTCATAATGAAGTCTACAGTTTTCTAAAAAAATCTTAAATTCCAATTTTATTAAGACAAATGAACAAGCGAATCCGAGACTAGTTTTTCGTATGTTATGTTATGAAAGTTGTACGGGAATTATCATTGCGTTCAAGATTGTAAACACTGGACACTGGCCATTGAACAGATTTTTCAACACGAGAGTTCGTCCTCGCAGCAGCCCTCTTTGAAAGCAGTCCTCAAAATTTCCAAGACTAATGTGAACACTTTCTTCCCATTCTCCTGCAGTTGAACTCGACTCCGGCATATTTTAAGATACAATCATGGGTCATTGGGCATGACGACTTACAAGTCACCCAGTCAAGCCTGGAATTGAAAACTACCGCAAATTTATTCAAGGACTCTAAGCTGATTCTTCGCTGCTTCGCCACTATTTCACCAGTGTATAAGGCCTCGAGTGAGTTGATTGTTGCTGAAGACACACCGCTTATTGCATCAATCATCGGAGACGCCTCACCGCACAGTCATCGTGAGTCATACTCGATTCATAAAACTCTTCTCCAATTCTTGGAGTCATTGTCAATCTTATGCGATATTGCGTGAACAAATGAGAACGCCAACGTTGGGGAGGGAGTCGATCATGAAACACTTTTTTCCAACGTAAGATGAGTTTCGCAGGGACCGTCGCACAGAGTTGTTCTCCTACTTGGTGAAATAGACAACTGTGTAGCGTGATACGATCAAGAAGAGCAAAACTCAGCTTTTGTAGGTTAATAAAATGTGTACATTTGATTGCAGAGTCGAACGGATCTTCAGGCTTGCATCATCGTTGGTTGGAAACTGGCTTTCTTTCTCTCCTGACTGTCGCATCTACCGCTATGTCAAGGAAAAGATAGCCTTTTTAATCCAGAAACCCCGTCGCCCCTATCTGGCCCAATCACATCGTCCATGTCAACCTAGTAGCTAGGGCTTCCAGTTATATGTATGTTACTATATATGATGTAGATAGGTGAATAATTTTTATTGGAGTGACAAGTAATAGTACACATACGATATACAGTTACTTTTGAACATGTTATCTTTTGATGTAAACTGTTATTAATAAAATGCGTTGACTTATGCATTTTAATTGTGCGGCTTCATTTATACTTTGGTTTTTCTTTGCGTTCCAATTGCTGGAAAGATGTTGTGAGTCATATTTATGTTATTCTCTTGGAAGGATTTCAAAGTTCATAGTTCCAGGATAATTGAGAAATTAGAAAATCATAACAAAAGCCCTGTTGGGATGATGGTGGGAAATGCCATGTTCAAATCTGAATTTTCATTTTAAAAAAGGACCCATGAGTTCAAATGGCATTGGTATAATTTGGGCCATCACCTCTATCAGTACTTGTACACGGCGCATCAATACAGCTTTACGAATGATGTACAAAGCTTTGAATACGAAGCTGGTCGTTTCCTGATGGGACAGAAAAATTTGTTTCTTTTAAAATACAAATGAGTGTTTGGAAATCGTTCCCAGTTGCGGTTTTGTAGCAAAACAGGAGAGATCATTCAGTGTAAGGACCTTGGATTCTTGTGGTTGCATCAGGTAAACGAGTAACTGTTGGAAATATTGATCTCCATCACCACGACCACCACCACCACCCCTTTGACGGCGCGAAGACCTATGCATCTTGCCTATTTATTCATCTTCTATAATCGATTCTACTTCCAGGTTGGTATTAACGAGACACCTGTTGCTGCAATAAAACTCATCGCAATATTTCTAAGGAATTCGGACTGGAATCGATTTGTGCTTGTAGAATACCAACAGTTTATAGGCCCAGGCGAATCATTGATGAAATATCTTTGTGAGAAGCGAAGAGCAAATACACAAAAAAAGGACTCGACCAGTAAAACACGTTTTTTACGGGTATCTCGTTGCCCTCGTGCAATCTTCTTCTTCTCCTAACCGGAAGGGGTTGAAGATGAAGAGTACTGCCCAGCGGTCGCAGTGTATATCGGAACATACCCTAAAACGAAGCCTATACGGCGTACAACGGTCAGATGCAATCTGCAGTGTCTCATCCAGAGTTGGCGAACGAACACAAGCGTCTAACAAAGACAAATCAGTTTGATGGAAATGGAATCTAGCATTAAAAAAAACAGCATCCTGGGCAGACAGGAGAAGGGAAGATCACGATAATTGTAATTGCGAATGTAACATATTTGTTGCAAGATCAAAAGTAGTAAGAAATATTTTTGGCGATATCGTGTTAGATCGTTGATAGACATTGTAGGTGGTTGATTTATACTTTGGTGTTTATTCACTATGGAAATTAAAGCCTAGTCGCTTAAGTAGTCATCACAACAATCGACGGGACGTTACGCCTGGTCGTCATCTCAAGAGGTAGCGACCCAGTAACGTCGGTAAGTTAGAATACCGGTCGATAATGCAGGTTACTTGTATGACACATCGGGCACTTCTTCACACATTATTAGGATATTCGTTTAATTGCGAGACTTCGGAGACAACGCCGGTGATTTTATATTTACCATGCTCACTGATTCTCATCAGTCACGACATTTCATCTTCAGGCCTCAACATTCATGGAACATTTTACATCGAATAAATTCTGAATCTCTAGCAACAGATTTCCTTATCCTTTTCATCCAAGAAGTATACAGGCGTAACGTAAGATGTAGAATGTTCGGTCGATCGTTGAATGTCGTGCGCATAGGATGTGGCAAAAAATCTGAAGGCAGGGCAGAGTTTGAATCAGCATTCGATTCTCCGAAGCGATCTTGAAACGTTTCGACGTTGATGTTCTCTATGAGGTGATCATCCATTCCTATGGCACGGTCATTGACATCAGCAGTGACCTTACCTAGACTTGACTTCAGCCGCGTAATGCTATTTGTGATTCTCTCCTTTGCACGAGATTCTAGGATCTCTACTTTCGATGGTAATGAGGTGCTCTTTCATGTTTGCGTACTTCACTTTGCTTGTCGAGGCAGGAAAAAATTTGGTTTCAACAACGGGCTGAAATATGGACCATCATTTTGATCCAAAACTTGCCATTTGAGTTTACAAATTCATTTACACCGATGCATGTTAGTTAGAAAATCTCCTTGAATCGCGCCAACATTTGACAATCGATTATTAATGCAATCCGTTAGTGGAATTTCATTGTTCGAGAACGCAGGGATGCAGCAGCGGATCCGTAACCACTTCTAGAATCGACTGTGCATCTGATGTCTAGTGATACATAAATGTATAGGTAACTGTGTCCGTACCGGCAGACCAAGGCATAACTGAGCAAATGTAGAACTTTGACAAAAGGGGAGTCATTTATAATGCTTGGTGATGCGAGCACTTTGTGCTTGTTAGCCACGAACAAAATCTGGCTTCTGTAAGCACTTACTCCGTATCACATGACTCATCAGTGTTCATTACCTTACGACGCGAATGTGTTTAAGACAGATGAAGTTATATTGGATCTTTGATCACCTCTATATCTCCATGCTATAATATAGTTTCTTTATACCTTCTCATTTCTGTCGTATCGTTCTTTGCTATTAAGATTGAAGTTCACCGGATAACTCATTTGGAGCATCCTGTGTATTTCAGCCTGCACAATGTGCTCGGTATCTGTATCTCCGAGGATATCTGGAATGGACCACGAATAGGTGTTACTTGAATCGTCGACAATACTTTGAACTACGATGAAATGCCAAAGTGGAATGATCGAAGGCATCAAGGTGATACGAAGGTCTAAATTACTTACCTAATATGATTCTCAGACTGCATGTTTCAAGTGGTATAGCAGTATCCACAGAGTTCCTTATCCGTCACCTAGTAGCGTAGCGATGTTCGGCTTCGCGCTAAAATAACATCGCTTATCACCGCTGACATCGTTATTACCTTTCATCCATTCTTTAGACATCACGTATATGAAAGGGCACAGTGGTCTGTCACTTCATATACATATACTTCAATTCCTATGTGGAATTGATTCTTATCACTCATACAAGATTCCATTTAGTCATTCTTACCACATGGTGTAGAAATTTCTTTATACATAGGCTACCAATTGTTCAGTATAGCTAATACCTGTGGGGTTGATTGAAAATTATCATAGTAATGGCGGGAGACGAATAAAAGTGATTTGGGTGAGAATCATCGCCGTTACAGAAATACTTGTATCGTATTATGTATTTCCAACACAGAGCACACAGTGCGACACAGTGTACAGCGGTCGGCGTGACAACTACGAGTCTGTGTGTACCACTGAACTCTATAGTATAGAGTTCTGAACTGTATAGAGTTCAGTGGTGTGTACAGTGTCGCTCTTACGTGATTCGCTAAAAAGTTGTACACTTGTGGTCCAGCGAAGAAAAATTTCATTGATTAATTTCCCAACTAACAAATCGCATTAGTCCATCATTTGTTATAGTTTTTATTTAATAATTCTATATGCAGATAAATTACGACTTGAGCAAAAATCTTGAGCATCTTGGAGCAAAAATTGCGATCAGCAATTTGTTTATTTCGTAACAATTCGAACCACCCGCTCGGTCTCTGGGTGACACGGGAAACCCAGCCTCAAACTGTGGCGCCTATCGGCAAGGAGGTGCGTTCTATTACCAGCAGAGCGACACGCCACAACTTTCTTGTCCAGTATCGCTGGAAACCCCCAAAGGCCAGACTCTGAAACCGGAAGTACGTTTCCCAGTTTTCGGGACAAGGACAAAGTTACTCACTTTTTCTATACGACAAGCGTCGGAGATAGCTCATCGAACCGTCCGTTTAATAAAACGTTAGCCAATGCCATACGAATTGCGTTATTACATAGCAAATTCACGGCGTATTTGCTATAAGACTCGAACCCTCGCGCCATCTAGCCAATGCACATGCAACTTTTCTCAGATCATCTTGCTTTGACACTTTTCCTCGTTTGTCATGGTTGAACGCCAAATGAAAAACATGAAATAAAGAAGGAAATCATCAGAGAAAAGTAATGGAAAAATATGCTATTCATTTTCCTAGTCCTTCTTTCTATTTCACACGAGTCCCATCTTCGCGCATAGTATCTGTGATACCTGAGATTCGGTGGGAGGGTACTCGTGGCTTGTCGTAACGTCATTGTTTACACCTTTAGGCTTGTCCTCGGCAATGGTTTCGTTATGATGTCTGCTATTTGATTTTTGTGAAGGTTTGCTGAACAGCAAGTCTTCTGCGATGAAACTCGGAGGTTCAGAGCTAATTACGCTTCTGCAGAATTATTGACTTGGATGACGGCAGTTTCTGAAATCCTAGTGATTCCATTGCAAAGCCATCTGCTCAGCCAAACTGCCTCTTTGGCTCCCTAATTTGCTGCGACAATCTCTGTTGCATTTGTCGAGGTTGCTACATACATGGTTTGGTGTACATACCTATCGACATCTATTGATATATATTAGTGTTGCAAAATAGAAACATTTTTTTCCATAGTATGCATGAAGCACGACTTTAAGCATGGTATGCGTAGGTTTGCGTGGAATATGAGCTTCGTTAATTATGGAAAAGATCTACCAAATGCGATGTTTGTGTGAATAATAGCGAATAAACGAATAATTCGACCTGTTCAGACCATTATTCCTCGTTATGTAGAAAATGTTATCATAGTTTCATGAAACTTTCCGCGAAAAACATAATTCACGGGTATATCTGAAGAAAACTTGGTTGCACTGAACTGATAATGTTTATTGGTATGAAATATAACAGTTGATGTGTAATTTACCTGTCAACTTAGGCTATAAATAAAGACACTTCTTCACTAGCACTAACAAATGTTTAATTTTTTGATTCCTGCCTATTAGCTTTATTTGCTCCTTGCGGTTCTCGTTTCTTTATATGACAAGAATCTTGAGAACTGCGACGAGCGTTTCTACCTCAAACGAATGTCTCATATAATAAATGTTTATTATTTAAATTCTACTTTTGGCTCTTTTACGTGAGTAGTTTAAGTTGCATTGTCTGCCGAATGAAATTAGTAAAGCAGTCAAGTTGCGCCTTGGAGGCTGGTTAATTAACGAGGCGGTGTTAAACTTTTTAAAAGCTCCCAGAAAGTGATTAAAATAAGAATAATACGCGCTGGTACGTG
The DNA here is from genome assembly GCA_963969455.1 of Arge pagana. Lineage (NCBI taxonomy): Eukaryota > Metazoa > Arthropoda > Insecta > Hymenoptera > Argidae > Arge > Arge pagana. The sequence goes on from OZ018315.1 coordinate 4,918,859, forward strand.
TTCTGAATGTAAATTAGGTGGTTGCTGGTTCCCTGTGCCGTATCGCGCGATCTTTGCCCCATGGCGGCAAGTCTTCGGTCTTTGGCGTGGCTGATTTCAACACTTCCCTCGATACAATTAGTCAACCCCTCTGCGAGGACCAAGGCATGAGCGTGGATAAGTATAATGCAAGTGATTAGAACCATTTTTGGCCCATAGTTAGATTCCTCCGTTGAAAACCCGATTTTTTCATCTATCTTGCGTAATGTACACAGGGCGTTCTACGCCAAATCCGACAGTTTGAAGAAAAATGTATGCTTGATTTCCTTAATTTTTTGAAAGTTTCGTCTACCAATGTAAAAAAAAAATTGCACATAAATTTCGAGATCTTTCTGCTCGTCCGTTCCCAAAATACCGAATTTCGGTTTTTCACCTATAATTTTTTAAATTATGGATCTTATTTTCTCATAACTTGTTTTTCATGTCTTTTTATTAAACCTAACGACTCATTATCAAGTTCAAACACCCGTTAACGATGAGAAAAGTGTCAGGATTATTTGAAAATAACTCTACAGAGACGGTGACAAATACATATCCATAGTACACAGTGACAAAAATGGTATTCACAATGATTATCAGAGAAGACAATATTTTTCAAATTTTCAAAAATCGACACAAAATTAGTCATTACGAAGATCCTACAAGCAGAGCGTGCGAAAAAGCTGTTAAATGGATAGTACTAGTTTGAAATTGTCGGAGTGGTGAAATCACGAGATCGTACTGTAAACATTATAAGGTATTGTAATCAGATGATCCAGCAGTCAGGGTTCCCCAAATGTCTAGTCATTTTTCGTAATTTCAGTTTTAACAATACAGCTGCTCCGACTCCCTTTGTACAAGTTTAACGGGGTTTCCTATTCATTCAAGTAGGCGCCCACCGCGCTTACCTGAATACATTATGTAGCACATGGTCAAAGGAAATACAATACTTGCTTCTGATATTAACCATCATCGTTGGAACAGGAACCTGAATGTCAGACACCCAGGATTTCCTCGAATCATTCAGCTGGCGGTAAGAACTGGAGGGTCGAGTGGGTTGGTAGAGGCTATTAGAGGGTACGGAAGACGGAGCGAGAGGGGAAAAACAAAGGAGGAGAAAGATTTGCTTACAGGTCCAGCATCCGCAAGCTATATACATCACGGGGTAGAGTCGAAGTGAAATGGCATATTTGTAGTAGTTCTGACGTAATCGGCAATTATTGTTACGAAACGTAACAACGAAGAAATTACTAATCCGCGAAGTTATGCATACTCGCGGAGGAGCAGAGTCACTAGCTCTACTCATCGACACGGCTCACTGGCTGAGACAGCTCCGCGACGATGGCAGATTCATCATCAATACGTCTTCTACTCGAAATTCTCAGTGATCACAAGGAAGCGCTGTAGATGTCTCATCCTAACCGAAGTCCGCAAATCTTCGGTCCACGCGGCTTCACCTCACCAGCCACAATCCAAGTCAAGATGCTACTGCAGGAGCCTTTCGCTGCTTAAGCTTATCTGAGTCGAAACATTGTCTTCTCAACTCTCATCGAGGTGACTCACGCTTAGAGAAGACCTCTCAAGCCTGGCCAGACAAGCGTTGTGACGTAGCGCACGCACATACGCCACACGGTTCGGCTTCATGCCGCGCCCCGGTACGCGGCGCGCTGCCGTAGTACCGCGTAGTACCGCCGGCCCACCGCCAGATGGCCCGCGGAGACCCGTAGCTCTCGTGGTGTAAAAGACGCGCGGCAGAACTGAAGAGCGTAGAGGTGAGGGGAAGTATCTCTATATATAGCAAGTGTCCATAAAATTAAATACACTAAAGTAGCGTTGCTGTAGCATAAGTTCTACATTTCACAGAAAGCACACTTCCCTTCATCTGCTACCGCCCCAACTTTTCTTATACTACATTCGACCCAATAAAAATCAAAGAAAATGATAAAAGTGTTGTTTTTTTCACTATTATTTGTTACCAAAGTTTAATTTGCGCTGCCTGTACTCTACCAAGTGCCTGGTTCGTGCTCAAAATTTTCGTTTGCTGCTAACCTGACCTTCTTTCTCTTCGTCCTGCTTTCTCTTGATGTGTTCAAGCTGTGGCAGTGCGCAGCTTTAAAACTTGTGAAATCGTGTTTGTGCACGTAATTCTCGGAGCTTGGCCCGATTTTTAGATGGGTGGAGCGAGCGCACAGGAAGTAACCTTTGGGTTAAAAAAATGCTTCTACTGCTCGGATCTTCATAAAAATTTGATACAATATTCTGAGATACATCTACATTCTAAAAATGCAAAACCATCTATTTTTCGAAAGTTACCAACTAGACTACACCTTAAGCAACCTCACCCTATTCCAACAACGCCTCAGCACTGCAGTCAGTGGGTCGCATACTCGTTAATCGCGATAGCATCGATGCTTTGATGCGAAAAAAACCTTTGTCACCTTTTTCAGACCAAATTTGTCAACCTATTTCGTATTTCTAGTATATTAGCTCTCTTCTCGCCGCCATTCTCTTGTCTTCCTTACCGCACCACTATCTTCGCGCTGGTAAGAGGAAATTTGTCGGTTATTAAATTCTGCGCGGAGTTTCAGAGCCGCGACAGTCTCTCCAAGGTCCGATTTCCGCTGAATCTCAACTTTCCTCTGGCAACCGCACGACGACGCGATGTGACTTCGACCTTAGAGAGTTTAATAAACTGGCCAAGCGAAGAACACGAGCTGATCTCATCTAAAGTTCGACCGGCGCACAAAATAACCAAGATAATTCATCAAACTATGATGTCTTGTACTTTGCAGCTGAAATTCTTCAATCGCCACGCGGAATTACCCATGCGCTGAATTTCGAAATTTTCACTAAAAACCGGCATCGATGACGCATTCGGTCATCATCCAAATGCGCGCAAATAGCCAAAAGCCTCAGCGCAATTTTTTAGAACTTCTAAAATACGAAAAGCTATGCTCACTTTGGTTTTCAAGGACGAGTAACGTGGACCTGAAGTCCTGTGGGGCACTTCACTGGCTGCTTATTCCTGTTTCTCCTGAAAATTCTCAAGACGTGAGAAAAATCATCAGGATTCGTTCATTCTTCGTGATTCCCTCAGCTATATTGTTTACCGCTGAGTCTATATGTAGATACATTTGCCCTATCTCTACGGATCTACGTGCATTTGCACGAGGTGCATCTCATGAATTTATTTCTAGCATACATTTTTTTTCTACCGGGTCGTGCGTAACTAACGTAGCTAACAAATCTGAAGTAAGGATTCCCGCGAACGTAGGATTCGATTCAAAGACTATTGCAAAGTGTGGCGCATTTGCTTAGCCATCAAATATTTACTCGACCGAAACGGCAAATTGGTCGGTAAGAAATTTCTCTGACTCAACCACACCGATCGACAAATGGCTGTAATGAACGGCGAACCTATAAATGCTTCCGTAACGAAATTACGTTCGAGAGATCGTTAGCGGTCACCAGGATGTTACACGGGCGACGAAGCGCCACGACGCGATGGTCGCTTATTACCCCAGAGTGTAATGCGATGCAAATGCGTCTTCGCGTCGCGTATAATGCTGTCGTTCCGTACAGATACACTCGCTAATTACGCCAAGCACTCCCGCTCTGCCCTCTCTCTCGCTCTCTCTCCCCCTCCTTGCCCTTTTCTGCCTACGCCTTCTCACATTTTCTCCCTTTTCTCTTCGTTTTTCTTTCTCTTTCTCAAATGGATCATCGCTCAGTCGGATCACGGGCAGAGTTGGCCATTAATGGAATAACACTTGCAATTATTTGCAAATCGTGTATTGGGTACTTGTTGCTGCGAATGTGCATGACAATTAGTCATCAGATCACATTTTTGTGGATTAGCTTGCTCCTGGGGTTAGGGGTGGCTGAGCCTGACCCTCACTGACAAGTCAACAGTGTCGCTAGATGCAGTGGAAACTGATTTTGAATATTTGTTGCAAAGTATCGGGCCAAAAATGTGTAAACGAGGCACTAATCTTAGACCTGCCGTTCCTACAAAGGAGCATCTCGCTGCGAGAGTACGATTTTTACCGCTCTTTAGGTTTTAAACACAACTGACCAAAAACTGATTGTAACGTGCGATGTTCTGGAACTTGGAATCGGGTAATGGAGTGATCTACAGCTTCGTCGTCTTCATTACTTGATTGGCTCGCAACTGAGCGATCCCTATTACTAAAAGGTGAACTGCTGCGGTAGGACAACCCTCAGTGGACCAAAAGGTTCTGTTGGAGGTGTAAAATATTGCTGTCACGCGGGTTTTGCTTTTCCAATTTTCTTCCGAAAAGAACCGTTGCGAAATTGAAAAAGCAAAAATTGATTGGAGATCAAAGTATCGCTAGAGTTATGGGACCTCTTCATGCTTTGCAGTGATCATCCTAACACTTCACTGGACCATCTTCAATCAACGAAGCTAAAAACGTTATTGGTTTACTAGGTAACCCAGGGCTGTGATGTTTACGTGACAGTGAGTGACTCAAGTGCTTATCGCAACTTACGTAAGTGTTCAAAGTGAAATCTGTGATAAGGTTGAATTTCCAACTTGACATTACGTGAAGAAAACTTTCGAGTGATGAAGTAAAATCATTCGTTAGCTATTGGGCTTAGGGCTGAGGAGGATCAAAGCCTTTTTGCTCAAAATTCGATTCTCTACCATATTTTGCTACAAAGAAAACAGCGTTCTATTTGAAAAAACAGTTGTCCCTCAAATCTTCGAAACGCCTCGACCTATAAAAAACATTGTTGCACTAACAATGTTTGTAAGTAGCGCACTTTTTGAGATCGTGTTAGTTTTGTGCACCCAGCACTCAGGTCAGTTATTCCTTAAGGCTTCGAAATGCACGCCAACATCTTGCATCACTGTTAAATAACATATCATGCCTTGCTCGTGCAGTATTTTTTTTACTCCTCGTGCACATAAATTAGCAAGGTTCGCCAAATGTGAGTCGCTTGTTTCATGGGAGTGGGGACGTCCCTTCGCGGGGCAGGGGCAGTTGGCCCATCAAGGTATCTTAAAACCAGTCATCGACCAAGCCTTGTAATATTTTTCTTAAGCCAGCCACGGAGTCTCTCTGAAACAGTGGCAATTTGAGAATCCACGATGAAGATGAAGAGTCAGGGGAAAAGAGCGTGTCCTGGTGCTCGTTTTTCCCCGGAACCATTACGCCAAACGGCATGCGCGGATCGTAACTGGCGCTACACCACGGACGCCAGCGCCGAGGGCAGTGTTGGCCGTCAGGCGCATGCTGCCGCGACAATGATTAATACGAGCAATTAGCGCGGTGGACTCGCGAAGCAAGGGGCACGAAGGGAAACTAAGCGAACATCGCGACAAAATTATCTTCTCACTCCACGGAGCGCCAGTTCTTCCGTTGCCTGTCGACTCGGTTGACTTTGTTGCCGTCCGATGTGCATACGTATTACGCACACGCGTGCGGATGAAGAAGAACTGTTTGCGAGTTAAATGGAGTGTCGCGCGGGATAGAATGTCGGAAAAATTGAAAGGATGCGAATTGGACAAGTTGACGTCGAAAAATCGATGCGTTACGCGTTCACGGTTCTCCGTCCCGGACTGATTCACGTCTCATTTCTCATTTTCAGAGTTCGAAATCTCTTCGCATTCGCAACGGGAGGGCGAAAACGGATGTAACGACTTATTGGAAAAATAAAAATACCCTCGCGTGGGCCGAGAATTTATCATGATAGTTGAGTTTATAGTTGCACGGTTTCGGGACTGACTCGGTGTCGATCGAAGGATCGTCATCACTCTCGCGGCAATGTACACACCAACAAATGTTACGTCAGATTTGGCACAAAATTTTGTGTTAGCGACGGTTTTTTTTATACAAAATTAGCATTGCTTCAACACACTTCGTGTGTAGTGATAGGGTAACATAGCTCTATGTTGATAGTAACTAGGCTAACACAGTTCTGTGTTAATGGTAACACACCAATGTTGGACCAACATTAGAAAGTGTTAATTTAGTATCGAAGAACATTTTGGTGTGTTGAGAAACGGACTGCGAGAACAACACTAACGATTGTATTGAATCAACACGCATAAATGTTGAATATTCTACACACAAATTTGGACACTATACACAATGACAAAAAATTTGTGTTCGCGGCTTTCTTCCACACAAAATTAGTGTTATTTCAACAGACTCCGTGTGTAGTGATAAAGTAACACAGCGCTGTGCTATGAATAACACGGCATTAACATTCAAAAAGTGTTACTTTAGTACCAAATAACATTTTGGTGTGTTGAGAAACGGACTGCGAGAACAATACTAACGATTGTTTTGAATCAACACGCAAAAATGTTGAATATTCTACACACAAATTTGGACACTATACACAATGACGAAAAATTCGTGTTCGCGGCTTTCTTCCACACAAAATTAGTGTTATTTCAACAAACTCCGTGTGTAGTGATAAAGTAACACAGCGCTGTGCTACGAGTAACAAGGCATTAACATTTAAAAAGTGTTACTTTGGTACCAAATAACATGTTCGTGTGTTGAGAAACGGACTGCGAGAACAACACTAACGATTGTTTTGAATCAACACGCAAAAATGTTAAATATTCTGCACACAATTTTGGACACTATACACAATGACGAAAAATTCGTGTTCGCGGCTTTCTTCCACACAAAATTAGTGTTATTTCAACAAACTCCGTGTGTAGTGATAAAGTAACACAGCGCTGTGCTACGAGTAACAAGGCATTAACATTTAAAAAGTGTTACTTTGGTACCAAATAACATGTTCCTGTGTTGAGAAACGGACTGCGAGAACAATACTAACGATTGTGTTGAATCAAAACACTAGAATGTTAAATGTTCTACACACAAATTTTCACACTTTACACAATGACGACAAAATTGTGTTCACGGTTTTCTTTCACACAAAATTAGTGTTATTTCAACAGACTCCGAGTGTAGTGATAAAGTAACACAGCGCTGTGTTACGAGTAACACGGCTCTGTGTTTTAAGTAACACAAATCAATCGTAGAGTAACATTTAAAAAGTGTTGCTTCAGTATCAAATAACATTTTTGTGTGTTGAAAAACGGACTGGTGCAATAAACACTAACGATTGTGTTGAATCAAAACACTAGAATGTTAAATGATCTACACACAAATTGTGACACTTTACACAACGACCAAAAAGTGTGTACTGTGTACCCATGTTCGCGTCCGCTTGGTCCAGTACGCACACGTAAACAGGCGCGGTATAATACAGAACTTTGTTTTACCGAAACGTTGCGGTCATTTGCTCAACAATATATGACGAAAGTTATTTTCGTGACCACCAGGAATCAAACCATTCGTTCCTCACTTCTGGACACGGGTTTCAGAAAGTTATGATTTCACGCTCGAACGGATCCACGTTTGCAGGGGCATCGGTAAAACGTACGAGTACCTATACCTACGCGACTGTAGGAAACAATATCGCGCTTCGTGTTGGGAGCCACGTACAACTTTATGAAGGAAATCCGTTGACGTGAGGAATTCTTTTCGTGGACTACTTGACAATCCCCCCCGTTACCGTGGCAACAACCGTGCACCTTGCAAGGGGGAGAAACGAATCTTCGGAGTCTTTGTGACGAGGCTCTAATTCGAGGCAACATCAACTGTCGAGATCGGGGCGAAAAAATCAAGTCCGCATTTATCTTTGTCGACGTATCGAATGGATGCGACCGGTTTCCAGCGAGAGATTTGGCGGCGACGGTACGAGTGCCTAGATCAGAAGTCTCTAAAGTGAAATCCATCGAATTCCGAACGCTCCAGTAAAGTGATGGGACCTTTCTTTGGGTTCGAGGAATCAGGACGTCGGGTTCTGTATCCAATTTACCCTGGCTCACTTCACAAACGCCTCGTAAAATCGCAATGAATATTGATGTTGATCGGTCGCACTGCCCGTGCGTGTGCAACACCGTAATCGTAAATCTCTCCGTTTTTTTTATAGTTTCATTTTACGTCCCGCCATTTCTCACAGTTACAACGTGTGTCAAGCTTTCAGCAACGATACTTCCGGCATTGTTTAAGGAAAACGAGTTTTATTAAATTATCAAAGTGGTTCGGTATACTGCAAAAGAACGGAGTTAGGTTTATACGCTAAACGGAAAAAAAATGTTTCGAAAATCCTCGAAGCCGAGGGATTATCAGATCATTTCTATCCGCGGTAACTTCTTGGACTTGCCAAAATTTAAAAAAAAAAACGGAAATGTTACCTGTTACTTTCCTTGCTGTTGATCTCCTTATTGTGTGGTATTCTCTCTGTCTCCAAATTCATATGTATAAAATTTGTCTGGGCATTACGTTATACACCTCAGGCGGCCTTGTCAACGCTTTACCAACGTCAACAATGAAGAGATTCAACCGTTCGCCTATTGCTTGTATTATGCCTGTGCATCGATATACTAGCCTCGAGATTCATTGACATTGTATTCAACGTGGTTTCCGTACATAAATTATAACGAAATTACTACACAACAGAAGTATAAGCCTAAAGTTCCAATGTAAAAATTGAAGGATATTCGAATTTCAAAACTATAAATGCTGTACGAATATTCGGTCATACGCATCGAGGTAATATGCCCGATTTTTTGTGTATCGATTTTTTTAAAGAAAATATGTATGCATTTTAAATTTAAATCAAAAGTGCAAAAAAGTTTTCCAAAAATTGCAGAATCATGAGTATTTCATAGCACTGATCATTATAAACAACTCTCATCTGAAATATGAAGATAGTCACGAATTAGCCATAAATGGTTTTTAATAAAGATCAAAATGTTGAAATAAGATTCATTCGCCATCCCTTTCAATCGACAAACATAAGTCATCGCTCGTTGAAGGGGCGATACTTTTTCTTCATACATGCTGTACACACCGCTGTCATCAGATGTGACGTCAAGTTGAGTTATTATTATTATCATTATTTGTTGTAGTAGTCGTAGTACTACTAGTAGTAGTAGTAGTAGTAGTAGTAGTAGTAGTAGTAGTAGTAGTAGTAGTAGTAGTAGTAGTAGTAGTAGTAGTAGTATCGTTATCATTATCATCATTTTCGAGCCTCAGTCTTCCGGGTTCCATCAGAGCGATACCTTCAGCAGGTGTAAGACTATAGTACACAATGCTTTTCAATCTGACGGAAACCGAAGCTGCCGTTTTTCACCGGGATTTTCAACGGGACAAAGGGCTCGAGTGTGGATATTCTAGAATTTTCTCAATCGCCAAACGACGCAGGGTCAATTTGTTCTTCTTAAACTAGGAAGACATCCCAGAACAATTTTCTGGAAAAACTGGAGTTAGTGTCGACTTGAAAGAACAGACTAGCTGTAGTGATTGTGAACCATTCTGGTAGGTATGTGGTTTGATTTTGGTTCGTCAACATTTTCCCTTCCTCTCTGTCACCGTCTCCCTCTCTCTTTCTCTGTCTCTCTCTCTCTCTCTCTTGCTCTAGCTCTCTCGCTATCTTTTTCGCTTAGTACAACCTGTCATTTTTCGCTCTTCCCTTGCCCAACATTACTCTGCTGTCCTCCTTCGAGCCTCATTCACTTCCAGACTCGAGCAAGTAGATGTCTACTTTTCGACTGTTTATATTCGCTCTCTTTTTGCTTTGCCACCTCACGAGGAAATCCGCGTTGGAAATCAGACTATCCACCTCACCTCAATTCGGATATGAGTACATGCTCGCTGGGTGTCCATCGGTGCTCCTTCGCTCCTTGCTTGTGTTGCGGTACTTCGGCTGACCTTGAGATTTTACCGCGCCATGTACAACTTCATCCTCGGGTCGACGTTACTGCTCAATAATTGATCCGCGTGCCATGGATCTATCCTAAGGCCATCCTCGGCGCCTGTCTATCCTTTGTCGATCGCGCGCTGCGCCATCTAGCTGCGATTGATGTCAACTGGCCCCCTTGTCTGGCTGCGGTGTGCACGGATGAGAGAATGGCAAGAACAGTGCGACGAAGATCAGCAAGATGGCAGTGCTAGCATCGAACTTGGGGACGAAGCTAGTATTTAAGAAATTCAAGAAAGAGATCAGCGAACTGGTAACATGCGAGGTGTGCGAGTGTCGTACCATCCAGGATGCTCGAAGATAATGGTGAGCTGATCTGCTGTGCGAGTGTAGAAGATCGCGATAATAGAAAGGAAAGCGAGACTAGGAATGATAAGGGAAGGGAGAAAAACTTGATGAAATTATGAGAATAGTCAAGCTAATGAAGCAAAAGTAAGTTGCAAGAGAAAGGATCAGAGCGATGATCAGAGATGCGGTGAAGACGGAAATAGCTGAATTGAAAAATGTATTGACACTGAGTTTGAAAGAAGAAATCAAAAAGATGGCAGAAGGAGCGGGACCGGAAGAGCGAAATGATGGAACAGGTCGTATTGGTTGGGCTGACAAAGTCAAAAAGCCAATGGAAAGTACTATCATAAGACCGATGGTAGAACAAAATGGCGAGGATAGGGAACGAGAAGTTGAGGAAAATGTTAACGTTCAAATGCTTGGTGTAAGAATAACAATGATGAGAACTAAGTAAGGGGGGTAATAATTGGATGTAATGATAGCAAGGACATTGAAATTCTGACGAATAATATAATAAGAACGATGGAAGGCCAGAAGGTAAAAACAGTAGGAATAGAAAAGGCAATAGGAGAGATGATAGACGATGAGAGTCTTGTAGGCCTAATCACAAGTCGAAATAAGATTGAGGTAGACAGAGATGTAAGTTTGCACAGAACGATAGATGAAAACTACGGAGATATGGCAATCATTATGGAAATGGACTCAAAATGGCACGAAAAAACAGGGAAAATTAACAACAAGATCGCGTTACAAGTGTTGGGGTTTCTGGCATACAGCGAAGGATCATCGAAATGAAGACACATGCTCGTGTTGTGCTGGCAATCATAGGGCAAGGGACTGTTTGGCGACGATGTATTCGCTATGCCTAGAAAATATACGTCTAGAATAACTGATCATGCAATTGTATGTATACATTTGGGAAGAAACACTACAGAGACAGACGTAGAGTTGAGCATAAATAGAGACTTCAAAAGAATAAACTATGAGGCCTTTAGTAACTTAATGCACGATTTCCGGAGAGCATGTGATCCATAGGTCTAGTGAAAAAGAAGTCGAATATGGAGTGCCGCAGAGATGGGGTCACTACTTGTCATGCTACACATAAATGATGTAGTCGACATAACCAATCGGTGCAAAATTGAAATGTTTGCCGATGATACTCTGGTACACGTAGAGAATAGGAGAAAAGAAAGCATAGAATATATCCGGAATACAGAGCTGAGGGGAGTATATATATGGTTGTGCGCAAATAAATAAAAATTAAACAATCGGAGGAATAAATTGACGTTGATTCGTAGCGAAGGCTATACCAGTGAAACGAAATGTATTTAAATAGAGAGGGAGGAGTTGATAGAAGTCGAAGGGTATGAAGGGTATAAATAAGGTCTAGGAGTCATATTGGACAACGTGTTATCATTTCAAGCACACGTAGATTATATTATTAAGAAAATGGGGCATAAAGCGCAAGCCTTAAGAAGAGTAGGTGCGGTCTTATCACAAGGCAATAATAGCACCACACCTGGAGTATCGTGCAACGATATTGATAGGTGTCAACGAAACCGGAATGACGCTGCTGCAGATTTGTCGAAATAAGCCAATGCGGGTGATTTTTAAGTGCTGCATGTGTACACTATTCTGGGGCACGAGAACCACGTTACAAATCATGGATGTTGAGGCTAGGCTTAAGTATAATGTATATATTTTTGTGTATGAGTTGAAAAATAAAACGTTACCTGAAGGCGTATGTTTGATTTAATATCAAGTGTAACGAGGAATATTTACCACTATGCCAAAAAATTTAAGCGAAGATAAGAAAATATCTACCTCAGGAAATGTTGTTCTCCTGAGGTACTCTTTTTGTTTTTGTTAGCACGGTATAGCTATGAGCCAACGAATTCTCTCTCTCTCTCTCTCTCTCTCTCTCTCTCTCTCTCTCTCTCTCTCTCTCTCTCTCTCTCTCTCTCTCTCTCTCTCTCTCTCTCTCTCTCTCTCTCTCTCTCTCTCTCTCTCTCTCTCTCTCTCTCTCTCTCTCTCTCTCTCTCTCTCTCTCTCTCTCTCTCTCTCTCTCTCTCTCTCTCTCTCTCTCTCTCTCTCTCTCTCTCTCTCTCTCTCTCTCTCTCTCTCTCTCTCTCTCTCTCTCTCTCTCTCTCTCTCTCTCTCTCTCTCTCTCATGCGATCAAATATTCCAATGCGAAATGTTACACGCGGACCGGATTGAAAAAAGCAACACAAAATGAATTGCGAGTGATAGAAATGTCCGGTCGGTTAAGCAATTTCCAACGTAATTGACTACGCAAACGGTAGCAAATACGTCGCGCGTATCATTCGTTGGGAGGTGTCGCGCGTGTCTCATATCTGTCAAAAAATGATGACACGGTAAAAGTGACCATGAAAAACAATTAATTCGCAGTCTGTTATTAATTAAGTATTTCGATTTTGCTTCACGCTACTGCTCGTGTCGTTTTGGCCAGGAAACGAATGCGATTGATCGTTCGTTTGAATCTGGCATAGGTTCATTGTATAAAAACACGATTCATTTATTGCACGGCATACCTGACGTTTAAGCGAGAAAAATCGGTTTCCCATCCTACGTTGTACGAAATGCCGTCTTAAAGTAGCTACTATTTCCAGAAACCCTAATGGGGTAGATTAATTTGACGAATGAACCTGTCTGCAATTCTTGCAAATCGTGAACCAAGCAATTGGAAGTTTTTCTTTAAATTCACATTCCAAGCCTTCCTCATTTACAAACTTGCGAACAATTGACAGATAAATACGAGTGAAGTTTTGCCTTGAACATGCATCGCACAACAGTTGGGCTTATATTCTTATTATTAAAAAAAAACTTATTTCGTATTCTTTTTTTCGTTTTCAGGTAACTGCTGTCTTGAAAAATGTCATGGAAAGAAACGAAAACAGATTGCCCATGGAACTTTGGGAACAAAGTAAAGAATGGCCAAGATCTACTCTGCTAGATATGCGATGGGATGGGTGTGGGAAAAATTGAATGCGAGCGAGGAAAGACACAAGGAAGAGACCGGATTAGTGCTGATGCACTATCAGCGGAAATAAAACTTGAGTACATATTACTCGCTGTTTTTTTCTATTATAATTAGACCAGCAGCAGCAGCAGCAGCAACCTCTAATTGTTAGTAGCGAATGAAGCACGAAGAATACTTCATTTTTTGCTATCACACTGCTCGAAGATACTTGTAGTGCATATTTGTGTAAAGCTGTTCCTCATTGGAATGTCCATTCAATTGCAAAGATTATGAGGCCAGTACCTAACGATGTTCTCGTTTCGTACAGGCGAACGAGGGGGGGAAAAAGAGAGAGAGACAGAAACACTCTGCGAGTTAATAGAATTGCCTGTGCGAATGAAATTGCATTTTCGAATAAATTCAGGCAGCAGTTTCTGCATGATTTGCCGACTGGCTGGAGTATTACATCCGCATGGATTGCCTGTAGTTCGAACAATCGTTCAGCGCTCACGACTAATGTGGTAGAAACGAGCAGGCCGACCTGCCGTACAGAGTATACACACGTAGTTTGCGAGCAATCTCTTCTGCGAAATCACGATGCTCCGTGTGCGTGGTTATGATATCCAATTACAAGCCCGGCAGCCCGCATCACGTTGAACAAAAATCGATAGTTCAGCGCAATTAACTTCGTAGGTGAATCCAACAACTAACGAGCGTGATTCGATGTGAATAACATTCATAGTTATTTCGCCATTCCTGCTCTCATGAGTTGACAATTATTGACCTTCGCGTCGTTCGGAACCATCATCTACCTCGCCACCGTTTGGATCGTCGCATTTATTTTCTCATTCGCTTTTTTTTTAACCGTACTTAGTCGTTCGCTCTTCAATGCCGTTGTCGTCATGCTCGAGAGTTCCATTGCTGCACTGCTGTCTTCTGATAGTTCGATTTTTGTCTCCAGCTTCGATTCCGCCTGTTGAACGTGATTGCTATCTGTGACTTCCTGATCTGATCTTCCGTTCGATTGATTTCGTCCACAGCGTTGTTGATTCAGCGGAACGAATCTTCGACTTTGACATCGTCCTCGTCGGGTTCGTTGTCGACTTGTTTTTCACGCAAAATTGGTGCCATTTCGACACACTCAGTCAGTGTGTACTGATAGCGTAACACAAACTGTGAGACCAAGACTAACGATTGGGTTGAATCATCATACTTCGATGTTGGAAATTCTGCACACAGATTTCTACACTCCACACAATGGTGGAAAAATTGAACACACAAATTTGTGTTGACTACTTTTTTTTACACAAACTGTGTTATTTCAACACACTTCGTATGTAGTGATACGGTAACACACACCAATGTTAGAGTAACTTTTAAAAGGTGTTACTCTAGTGTCAAATAATGTTTGTGTGTTGAAAAACGGACTGTGAGAATAACACTAACGATTGTGTTGAATCAACACATTAAAATGTTAAATATTCTGTACACAAATTGTTTATAGAACACGAACAGTTGTTTACCGTGTACGTTTTAACAGGTTCTCAATGACTCAAATGCTGACTGCCGCTTTCTATCGAGATGTTTTAAATATGTCTATTCAAACTCATTTATAAATGATAAAAAGAACGTAGCTTCTTTGCCATTTCCTACTCCTTTCGCCCTTCTATTCTATTGGGTAGAATAGTTTTTTAGATTAGTGGCGTACGGAAAACTACCGTGCAGCAATCGAACATCAACCCTGCATCTTTCATAGTTGAGATACTCGGTGATTTGTGTACGACGCTTTCGTTCAGGGATAAGAGACTTTTAAGACTCTCGTTTGAGTCAGCATACTCCATGCGGCTCGTGCTCTGTCGAGGATCGTCAACGTCGTGTTGTTACCGATCCCATAACTCGAGGGCCCTGGAGTCAATCTGAACAAAAAACGTTACGGATAAAGTGGAGTAATCACGAGCATCAAATGAAAGGATATCTTTTCGAGATTACAACAATAATTGTTGTGATCTGATTATTATCGTTTCAGTGTTCAAATTCCAGTGGATCCCCATTACGGTGGAAGACTTTGGGGCGTGAATGAGAGTCTTCCAAGTAATATCCGCGTCATTATCGGCAGTTTGACCGAAACAGAACAGGGCAAATCTATCAAATAACCCAGCGAGTCGTGAAAATACCACCAACAAAACAAAGTGTATACACAATTGAGATCAATTTTCGTTTGCTTCATTACTCAGCATACTACCAGGTGTGAAAGAATTCGAGGGGGAAAAATGGGATGACGAAATTGGCGGAGTCCTGACTTAAGAATGTATCGACTGGCTTAGGTACAGTAAAAAATGGTCGATTACATCATTAGGCTAATCGGTCGTCTTTCTTTCTTTGACGATACGACGGTAGGATGGTTGGTATTAGCCATATTTGTGCGGAAAATCCAAATTCGTAAGCATGGTTTCCCACTCTCACTTACTCTATATCCGCTGTTTTATTCGATTCGAGGGTTATGCAAGTGAATTGCATGTATGCCGTCGATTTCGTGTGGATATAGCTACCCACCGTACCCACATTATCTGCCGGCCCCGGATCCAACCATTGGTAACATCATGCTTGTTTATAGCGTGCAGGCGATTCTTCGAATCTCAAACGTTCGATGCTCGTGATTGGTCAATTTTGTACGCGTTGCATTCGGACAAAGTAGTAGCCTGGCTACGTGTTCATCGACATCGTTCCATTGGATTGCTACCAAGAATATGGGGGATCGGTAAATAATTCTGAGATAC